>CM024960.1:7720306-8367806 GCA_014282245.1 Rhododendron simsii
CCCGCTAATGGATGCGATTAAACAATACCGTCTATGCCAGTTCCTTAAAGACCTTTGCACGCAAAGCCGCCAAGTTGAATGTTCAAAAAAAAAAATCTTCTTGAGACCGAACAAGTTAGTTTCATTATTCCAGACGAGTATTGGCTCCGAAATACAAGGATCCAGGGAGTCCCCACCATTGCATTTCACCATTGGAGGGAAACGTAATCGAGCAGCTCTACTTGATCTGGGTGCAAGCGTCAACCTACTTCCGTTTTTCTGGTATCAAGAAACTGGGGTTGGGGAGATTAGACCTTACTCGAGTTACGCTTCAGTTGGCCGATAGGAGTGTTCGTACACCAAGGGGAGTAGTGGAGGACGTTCTAGTTCAAGTTGGTCAATTCGTCTATCCAGTGGATTTTGTGATTCTTGACACTAATCCGAATGATTCTTTGGCTACTTCTACTCCGGTTATTCTCGGGAGGCCCTTCTTAGCAACCGCGGATGCTATCATTAATTGTCGAAATGGACTTCTTATATGACTTTCGGCACATGAAGATGGAAGTCAATGTCTTTAATGTAGGCAGTCAAATGGGGATGATGAAAACGTCAATGAAGTAAGTTTTATTGATACTCTTGTGGAGGAACACGTAGATGAGTTGCTTTATAGCGATCCTTTGGAAGTTGCTCTTACCACCGAAGAGGCCGAATTTCTTGAGTCTTCTGGTGAATTATTTATTATCATTGCTCAATGAGGAAGATGAAGCGTGTGCTATGCATTCTTGGGTCCCAAAGTGCGATGAATTCGAAGAGCTTCCCCCACTTGAGAAGAAAGTTCTACCATCTAGTATTGAGCCACCGAAGCTGGAATTGAAACCTTTGCCCGACACGTTGAAATATGCTTTTCTTGGAGATCACGAGACTTATCCTGTGGTTATTTCTTCTTCTCTTGGGATTTCTCGGGAGGAAAAATTGCTTGATTCATTAGGAGGCATAAGAAGGCTATCGGGTGGACCATTGCGGATATTAAAGGGATTGATGCTACTTTGTGCTCTCACCATATTGCTTTGGAGGATAATGTCAAGCCGTCTCGTCAACCCCAACGCCGTTTGAATCCGATTATGAAAGATGTGGTCCGAGCGGAAGTCTTAAAGTTGCTCGATGTGGGTATCATTTATCCCATAGCTGATAGTAAATGGGTGAGTCCAGTTCAGGTCGTACCAAAGAAATCTGGAGTAACTGTTGTGCGCAATGAGGAGAATGAGCTTGTGCCAACTCGTGTTCAGACGGGATGGAGGGTGTGTATTGACTATCGAAAGCTCAACGCAAGCACCAGAAAAGATCACTTTCCCTTGCCTTTTATCGATCAGATCTTGGAGAGGATAGCTGGACATGCATTCTATTGTTTCTTGGATGGATACTCTGGGTACAATCAATCGAAGTTGCTCTAGAAGACCAAGAGAAGACGACATTCACTTGCCCCTTCGGAACTTTTGCTTATCGTCGGATGCCGTTTGGGTTATGCAACGCTCCGGGGACTTTCTCACGATGCATGATGGGGATTTTTAGTGATATGGTCGAGAAGATATTAGAGGTTTTCATGGATGATTTTTCTGTGTTTGGCGACTCGTTCGAGTCATGCTTGGCCAACTTAGAAAAAGTTTTGATAATGTGAAGAGAAGAATTTGGTGCTGAATTGGGAAAGTGTCATTTCATGGTCACTCAAGGAATTGTTTTGGGTCATATTGTATCATCGGATGGTACGCGGTGGATAAGGCAAAGATCGATCTCATTTCAAATCTCCCGACTCCAAGTGTGTGAAGGACATCCGTTCATTTCTCGGGCACGCCGGATTCTATCGCCGATTCATCAAGGACTTTAGTGCTATTTCTCGACCCTTGTGCCAACTTCTTGCTAAAGACGTACCTTTGAGTGGTCCCCCGCATGCGAACAAGCGTTTGTCAAGTTGAAGGCTAGTCTTACACACCCCTCCTATTGTGCAACCACCGGATGGAGCTTACCTTTCGAGCTTATGTGTGATGCAAGTGATTATGCTGTGGGAGCCGTTTTGGGGCAAAGAAAGGACAAGCATCCTTATGTGATTCATTATGCGAGCAAAACCTTGAATGACGCTCAAGTGAATTATACAACCACGGAGAAAGAGTTACTTGCGGTGGTGTTCGCTCTAGATAAATTCCGGTCTTATCTAATTGGTGGCGCTCCTATTATTGTGTACACGGATCACTCCGCTCTCAAATATCTCCTTACGAAGCAAGATGCTAAAGCCCGCTTGATCCGATGGATTCTCCTTCTTCAAGAGTTCAATCTGACTATCAAGGACAAGAAGGGTGTTGAAAATGTGGTAGCCGATCACTTGTCGAGGCTACAGTTTGAGGATCCTACACCGAATCTTCCTATCGTGGACTCTTTTCCCGATGAGCAATTGTTTGGAATCTCTACAACTCCATGGTATGCGGATATCGTGAACTATTTGGTGATGGGTTTGACTCCGCCTCATTGGAATGCTTAAGAAAGGCGCCGTTTTCTATCCGAGGTGAAGAGGTTCTCCTTTGATGATCCATACATTTTTAAGTATTGCGCCGACCAACTTATTCGTCGTTGTGTTCCCGATTCTGAGCAACAAAGCGTGATTAAATTTTGTCATACGGAGGCTTGTGGGGGTCATTTCTCGTTCAAGAAGACCGCCGCCAAGATTTTGCAATGTGGATTTTACTGGCCGCACTTGTACAAGGATACGTTTGCCTTTTGCCGGAGTTGTGCTCGTTGTCAACTCTTAGGGTGTGTTACTCAAACAAATGAGATGCCTCTTACTCCGATAATCATCATTGAAGTTTTCGATTGCTGGGGTATTGATTTCATGGGCCCTTTCCCTTCGTCTTTCGGTTACCTCTACATTCTGTTAGCGGTTGACTACGTTTCCAAATGGGTAGAGGCGATTCCTACACGCACGAATGATCATTCAGTGGTGGTTGAATTTCTGAGGGACAACATATTATCGAGATTTGGGATGCCAAGGGCTATAATCAGTGATCAAGGGTCTCACTTTTGCAACCGGTCTGTTGCTGCTTTGATGAAGAAGTATTCAATTATTCATAAGGTTTCAATGGCCTATCATCCTCAAACAAATGGTCAAGCGGAGCTAGCGAATCGCGAGATCAAGAACATCTTGGAGAAGACGGTTAATCCTACCCGCAAGGATTGGTCAACTCGCTTGGTCGATGCTTTGTGGGCTTACCGTACTGCTTACAAGACTATCTTGGGTATGTCTCCTTATCGGCTCGTTTATGGGAAAGCTTGCCATTTGCCGGTTGAACTTGAACACAAAGCGTATTGGGCGATAAGAAGCTTAATTTCAATCTACCTCTTGCGGGCGCTCACGAAAGCTTCAATTGACGGAACTTGAGGAGATGAGGTATAATGCTTATGACCACTCTATTGCTTATAAGTCTAAAATCAAAGAGAAGCATGATAAGAGAATTGTGATTAAAAACTTTGAACCGGGCCAAAAAGTCTTGTTGTATAACTCTCGGTTGCATCTTCACCCGGTAAATTGCGGTCACGTTGGGCCGGTCCTTATGTTGTCAAAACCGTTTTCCCTCATGGGGCAATAGAAGTAGAGAACATGAACAATGGTTCCTCTTTTAAGGTGAATGGACAAAGGCTTAAGCATTTTCTTGGAGGTTTTGAAGTTGGAGAGCCCGATGAAGATTTGGTCGATCCTGCTTACGCGGATGGCCTTGCTTGATAGTTTGTTTTGAATTAAATTGCACGGGGAGCGCAAGCGTAACCGCTGAACTTAACTGTTTGTCGGACCCGGCCCCCGGGTAGGGGGTACCCACCATTGACTTGGGTATATGTAGCTCCGCACGCCGCTACTAAAAAAAGGATCGTGTGCCCAGCTCCGGTTCGAAGGGCAAATCATTTAATATCAGTGACATAGGGCTTTAGTTAGCTTTTCTGATAGGAGTAATTCACAGTAAACCACTCACGCCTTCCAGATTAGCCCCAACGGGGGCGATAGGGATCCTTAGGTTAGGCCTTGATACTCCCGTGCTAGCGCACTTGGCTCTATCTTGTTGCTTGCCTGGTTACGATCTTAGGGGACGCTGAACTTCATTGTTTGGCGGAGTCTAGCTGTGACTTTGACGCTCCGAGTTCTGATATTAAATTTGTATATACTGTACATATTTGCTTTTCTTTCTTGCTTTGTTCTCTTTTGCTTAGCTTTGCATGTTTTGTTTAGTTTTAGTTATGTTTTGTTTTATGTTTGCATCAAATAAAATCTTGGAGACACCTCAAATGTAAAAGATATCACCAATGTGTTAGTGTAAAAAGGGCTTTCATTAGCTTTTCTTGGTAATAGTTTATCGTTAATGATCCATGCACTCCGCGATTGCCCCTAATCGGAGGCAACTTAGGTCTGTGAGTGAGGGATGATATTGCCTGGAGTGCACGCTAGGTTGTATCTTGTCCTTGCTTGTTTTTGATCCTAGGGGACGCTGAACTTAGTTGTTTGGCGAGGTCGAGCGATAGATTTTATTACGGGCGCTAGCATAACACATGTTCAACGGTCTAGTATAGCCACCTATTACTTACCCCCCCCTCCGGTAGGAAATGGGAAGAAAAGTATGACTCGTGTGATCGCGTGATGATCGGGTGGTGCATTTCATTCTGTCTTGCATGTTTTCATTTGTTCTTTGTGTTTTCTTTATGTTTTGTCGTTTAGTTTTTGTTTGGTTTGAAGCCGGATAACACGGGCCGGTGGTTCTAATGTCATTTGTTTTGTGGAAGGTCGTTCTCTTAAGTCTTCTGCAGGGTTTATATGCTACCACACCAGCCTTGGTGGATTGGGTCTAAAGCCGGAGTGAGTGAGGCATTCAGGAGCCCTAAGCATGGGTGCGGCTAAGTGCCGCGGTTGTTAGTCCGATAAAGCTTTGGATATGGCCCTGTGTGACTAGCTATGGTTCCGAGTTGGTAGAACCGAAGGAGTAAACCTTGGAAGCATCTAATCTGGCTGGAGCAGAACATTGACATAAAATCCTCCAACTTGGTCGAGGTATTTAGGGGTTGACATTCCCCTTGGACGGTACATTCGCGCACTCTTCCTTTCTTCGCTCTTGTTCCTAATGCTATGAGGGCATAGCATCGCTTTAAGTTGGGGGGAGGGGTTAGCTTATGTGCTATTTGTTTGATTTTTGTGTTTTGTGTTAAATTTTGAAAATTCAAAAACAATAGAAATTGAAAAATCCAAAAAAATGAGAAAATTCAAAAATTTCAAAAATAAATAAAAGGTTTTTACTTGCAAATCTTTCCTTTTATCATGGTTTTGAATTTTGTTCATGACTTGTTGCATGCTCAATCATTGGTAGTTGGCAAGAATTCGAAGCAATCCTAAGGAATTTTGTACTTCTTGATTCGCATGCTTAGTTGAAAGTTGAATTGGTTAAGTTTTGAGCAAGTTCTCGAGCAAGCTTTGGCCTATATCCCCACTTTTCCCAATAAAATGCTTGTAGTTAGGTGAATAATCGCATGTCCATGTCTAATTATGTTTTAATGTCGATTTTCAATCATTTTGGAATCCAAAACGCACTTAGGAAAGGATACAAGGCATTCTTTGCATGATCATACCACATATGTGTCACCTAGTCCTATGTTGCAGCCTGTATTTCTCCGTTCGTTGTTTAACCTAGGTAACCGGTGTTTGGAGGGTTGTTTTGGGTAAGTGTTCATTGTGCAAAGGAGTTTTGGGGGTGTTATCTGAAGTTGTTGGAAGTTCTGGGGATCGAATTGAAGAAGGGATAATTTCTGAGTTAGCTGATCGCGACCGATCGAAGCACAACTGTTCAATCGGTACCGAGATCAATATCGGCTGGGGTAGATAACTGCTTCGCGATCGATCGACTTTATTTGTTTCAATCGGTACCGAGGCCTTATCAGTTCTGAAGGTTCAGAAGTACACGACCCAATCTTCATTCTCCATTCCCCAACTTCTGAACCCGATTTCCCCTCTCTCCTTTCTCCATTATCCTTCAAACCCTAACCTCAAACCCTCAATTTCTCCACCAAATCTCCCATATTCTTCCACAAATCCACCAAATCCTTCAACATCTTCAACAATATTCAAGTATTCTGCAAGAATCATCCACCAATTTCAAGTTTCAAGCCAAAAATCAAGGTAAACCCATCTCTTCTCTCTCAAATTCGAAATTCCAACCTTTCTACCCAATAATCCGAATTTCTTTCCTATTATTCCCATATATTTCCAACCCCCACCATATTTTGACCATGCATTCACCAATTTCACTCAAAAATCCAAAAACCCCATAAACCCTAGCCAAAAATCCGAAAATACCAAAAAAATAAACCCAAACCCTTTTTGCTTTCAATGCCGAGAATCAAAAAGACCGCGCATCGGGCAACCTCTTCTCAACCCGAAATTGAAGAGGAACATGATGATGATTTCTTGCCTGAGTCAGATGAGGAGGGAAATCAGGCCGGGGGAATGGCGGGTGTTCGAACTCGGAAAAGGAGACGAACCCCACAGGAAATGGCAGCAGATAAACAAAGGAATTGGGAAGCGAGCATGGACAAGCGGAAATTCAAGAATGAGAGGCAGGTGGCTGCTGAAGCTTTGGGGAAGGAACATCTCGGGCTCCGCATTATCATGCGAAAAGGTTTTACTTTCTGGACTGAAAAATTAGAGGGTTATAATAAGAATTTAGTTATTGAATTTTATAAGAAATTGAAAGTGCCTGTTGGTGAGTGGGAGAATGATCCAAATGCTGCTATTACTTCTAGGGTTGCTAATGTAGATATTGTGATCACGCCCAATGCTATAGCCCGTTATTTGAAAATCACTCGTCCAACTCCCGAGTCTGTTACTTATCCGATTGAAGGCATGCAAATTGATTTAGGAGTGATAAACAAAGAGCTGTATTTGGATATGTCTGAGGCTGAACTCCCCCATGTGCCCGGGAAGTTTAAAGGATCGTATCGGTTTTTGAACAAAGTGCTGCACTATAATATTTATCCGAGAGGGGCTGAGCATAAGCCAACTAGGAAGAGTGGGGAGTTGTTGTATGCTTTCGTTGCGAAAGATGTGGTAGTAGATTGGGCGTTTTTTATTTTTACTCAGTTGGTAGATTTCAAAAATGATACTCTGTCTACAGCCCGTATGCCATTTCCATGTATGATTACGACTTTGTGTAAGGAACAAGGGGTGAGGGGAGCGGAATATGAAAAGTTGGAGGAACTTGAGCCGGGACCAATGACCGACACTTTTGACATGAAGAGTATTTCACAAGCTCGAGCAGCCGAGGCTAAAATTTTGGGTTCTGGCAGCTATTTGACTACTGTGCCTTCAAAGAAATCCAAACAGAGTACATGGATTAGGCTACTCTGTTGTCAGAACATCTCTATTATCAAGAGCTTGAGGAAAGGGAAAGTGGAAAGGAGACAGATTCTGAGGGAGCAATCACAGCTCAAGAAAGAGGTAGCTTGGCAATCTTCGGTTCTTGAACGTCAATATGGGGAGAAGTTCGTACCAGAACAAGACATTGCGCCAGAAGTGAGTGATGATTTTGGGGAGGAAGAGGAGCTGGATGATGATGAGGAGGAAGGATGAGGTGATGACATGTGGTGGTGATGTGCTGCTGGGTCGGTGGCTTTAGAAATTCCCCTTACTTGGTCGGGGTCTTGGTTGGTTGACATGCCAACTATCCTATCCCTTAGTTTATTTTGTTTCTTGTCTTTTCATTTCGTAGCATAGTTGGTACATTGCTAGTTAGTAGTTGGTTTATTGGTTTGGCCGGTTTGGCCTTGACTTGGTTCTTTGAATTGTTGGCGGCGGTCACTAGGGTAGATTAACCAAGCTAGAAAAAAAGACCGTCGCCTATTTTGGCTAACCTGTTCTTTGAAACCACGGTCATTAAAAGCTTAAAAAGACCTTAGTTGATCTTTTGCGCGCTCGGATTCCTTTATGATTGACTGTATGATATTTGCATAATTAGCTTATGGCATGTTTTCCTTTCGTTATCCAAATTTCATCTGCTTGCGTTTAATTCTGTTGAATAAAGTGCTGTAGTTCTTGAGGCATAGTATTTCTTGTTCACTAATGCCTGTTTGTCAAGCACTGCTTCGGTGGATATGGTTTCGTCTGAATTCGCAAGTCTTGTGTCCCGTATCCTCCTTTTGTTCGAGGACACAAGCCTTTTTAGCTTGCTCATTAACTTGCTTGTTACTTAGCCTGTTTAATCGGACACTGAAATTGCGAGTTTAGGAATGAAATAAAAAGCCGGAATGATTGAACTCTTGCTAGGTGATAATGTGGAGCATGTTCTAAGTTGTGAATCTCGGAAAGATTGCATAGTAGCTTGTTTTCAAGTTCGTTTTATTTTGTTCGTTTTATTTTGTTCGCTAGGGACTAGCAAACCCTAAGTTGGGGGGCGTGATAAGCACCCGGAAATGTAATGAGAGGGTGCGCTAGTGTCTAGGTTTAGTTTAATTTACTCTTTAATTAGTTGTTTTTAACTTAGTTGTCTCGTAGATTGTGTTTGTTTTGTTTTGTAGGTGAATCGCCTAATAAAAGCTTTTAAAGGCCAAGGCGCAGCTCAGGCAGAGCTCAGGCAAAAGTTACCCGACGTCAAGGCTGAGCTGAGCCAAAGCGAGAAGTTCAGCCCGGGCAGAGGAGGCCACAGCTCGAGCAGAAACTTTGCAGCCAAGGCAGAAGCAGATCGAAAGCCAAAGCCAAGGCGTGGCCAAGCTGTGGCCCGGGCAGAATCAAGAGTAGCCAAGCCATGGCCAAGGAGTGGCCAAGCCGTGGCCAAGGGCTGAACAGCTTTCAAAGCTTCAGAACTGATAAGGCGGGGCGATCGATTGAAGCTCAAAGCTTCAATCGGTACCGAGCTGCTTAGCCCCGGCCCGTACGTAACCCCTTCGCGATCGATTGGAGCCTATTTGCTCAATCGGTACCGACGGCCTAACTTAGTGATGTAAGGGCTGGCTATCGGTACCGAGGCCATTATTGAAGCATCTTCGAAGCATCTTTAGGGTATATTCCGAGCGGGGAATAAAAAGGCGTGATGTAATGATAATGAGAGAACGTTTTTGCACACTTTTCTAGATCTAGCTTAGATTCAATTTGCTTTTTGGGTATTGTTCTTACTTGTTCTTCATTTTCAGCTCTTGAATACTTTAATTTCTGCTTTATTTAGTTAGTTTTTGACATAGTTGCTTTAATTAAAGTTGTTCCTTAGTTCTCGATCTATCTTTTAAGCTAAGTTTCTTCTAGTCTTGCATTTCAATTATGTTTAGTAGATTTTTGCTTGCTCTTATCTCTCTAGATATGTGTGAGTAGTTTTACGGGTTAGGTCATGGGATGATTAGCATCCCATGACTTGGGCGAAAATCGTATTTTTCATCGATAAAGCTTCAATTTTTAGGTTTGAAAATCAAAGTGGGGCTCGGATTTGTTTGGTATATCGCCGAGGTGTTAACCTCTTTGATCATGTGTAGGTGAGAGCCTCGCCTACTCACCACACATGATGCTTAGAGCTCTGACGCTCGAGGCGGTTATCGAACGAATTCTAGAGCTAGCTTAATAATCGAATCTCTTTTTCCCGGTTTAAATACCTACAATTGTGTATTTTAAATCGCGTAAATTGGTGAAAAGTGCGACTTAGCCCGAGTCGTGAATGCTAGGACTCCTAGACCTACCCTATATTTTCCTAGTTAATTAATTTTCAAATTAGCCATTTTAATTCTACCGTTCAAAGTAAAACCAAGTTGACTGGCTAAAAGTCGAAAACCCTACTTGCATCTAACAATCCGAGGTGAGCCATGAACTAATTCCCTTGGGTACGATCCCGGACTTCTCCGGTTTATTATGCTTCAACCGACTGATTAGCCCTACGCTTGGGGCAATTCTTCTATACACGGAAGATAGCGAAGCACCTGGCCGGTCACATATTTTGTATTGGGTTTTGTGTCAACCCTCTTTTGTCGCACTATCCCACCTAGGCTCTTTTCAAAGATGTTTTTACTAGTTTGCCCTCACCCCCTTATGTAGATAACATATAAACGTGTGGTTGATAAGTTTTTTTCCATGAACATGTGGTTGATGTTGACATATGCTGATGTGAACATATTTGTTACTTTTTGCATTACAAAGTTTAAAACTCAATATCTTTTATATATATATATATCAGTTTATATATATATATATATATATATATATCAGTTTTTTGTAAAATTTATATTTTTAGAATCTACTCAAAGAGATCTAATGATCTATCAAACAACACCCATATTGAATAGAAAATTATGTGCACATTTTTTGTTTTGTTTTTTAGAGTGTGAATTGTAAAATTTTTGGATGTGAATTGTATAGAGTTTGTGTGAATTCTGCATTTAAAGGGTGTGAATTGTTTCATTTTGGAGGGTGTAAATTCTTTCATTTTAGAAGGGTGAATTCTGTATTTAAGAGATGTGAATTGTCTATTTTGGGGAGTGAGCTGTGTGATGTGTGAATTTTTTTATTTTGAGGGGTATAAATTCTTTCATTTGAGGGGTGTAAAGTTTTTCATTTTTGGATGTGAATTGGGGGGGGGGGGGGGGGGGAAGGGGGCGCGCGCGTGTAGTGATGTGTGAATTCTACATTTTCAAGGATGTGAATTCTTTCATTTTGGAGGGTGTGAATTGTTCAAAAGGGGTGCAAATTCTTTCATTTTGGGATGTGAATGGTGTATTTTGGGGAGTGAATGGTGATGTGTGAATTTTGCATTTTGAGAGGTGTGAATTCTTTCATTTTGGATGATGTGAATCGTTCAAAAGGGGTGTGAATTCTGTATTTAAAGGGTGTAAATTCTTTTCATTTTAGGGTGTGAATTGTGTATTTTGGGGAGTGAATTGTGTATAGTATGTGTAAATTTTGCATTTGAATGGTGTAAATTTTTTTTTTATTTTTGAGGGTGTGAATTATTTAGAAGAGGTGTGAATTGTTTGATTTTGGAGAGAGGTGTGAATTCTTTTATTTTGGGATGTAAATTATGTATTTTGAGAAAGAGTTGAGTATAGGATGTGTAAATTTTGCATTTGAAGGATGTAAAATCTTTCATTTCGGAGGATGCGAATTATTTATAAGAGGTGTGAATTCTTTTATTTTGAAGGGTGGAAATTCTGTGTTTGAGGGGTGTGAATTCTTTCATTTTGGAAAGTGAATTGTGTAAATGAGGTGTGAATTCTGCATTTGAGATGTGTGAATTCTTTCATTTTGAATGATATGAATGTTCAGAAAGGATGTGAATTCTTAATAAAAGGATACAAAATTAACTTTTTTTTTATATGTGCATAATTTCATATTCAAAATGAATCTTGTTTGAAAGATTTTATTGAGTAAATTTTAAAAATATTTTTGTTTTCAAAATTTGTTATGTAAAACAAAAGTTATAATTGTTTAAACTTTTAATCATATATGAGCTGTATATATTTATGTATGTATATGTATGGATTAGTATGTACGTGTAAACATGTGACAATTCGACAGAGAGAAAAAAAAAGTTACGATTAGAAAATATTATTTGGTGATTTTCAAACAATACTCCATCACTCATCAAATGCCAAATGTCAATTTTTTTTTTTTCTCAAAACACTAACAAAAGGTAATGGGTCCCATAATATTAACCAATGATACATGAGTTGGGATACTATAATGTAATGTTTCATTCGCATGGGATAATTTTTTCTAATCCTAAACTTAAAAAGTGCGCTGGACAACGAATGTGCGGGGGTATTTTCGTGAGTTTGCTTAAAACGGGGTTTATGGGGAACGAGCTTGACACGTGATGAACTTAGATGAATAGAAGGTGACAAAATAGGGTTGGCCAGTCAGAACCCCTTCTTTGTCTGAAATATCAGCACATTTAAAGGATTGTTTTGGACTTTAGGCCGAGTTCAGGAAGCCCATATTCGAATCTGTACCCGTAAAGCATTATCTCGGTGAGTTCACACTATATTTTTGTAATTTTTCATTTCGGTATTTTAGTTCTTCTTCTCTGTTTTTTTAATCCATGTTTCCTTTTTTGTAAAAAGTAAAACAAAATGAACAAAAGCCCAACTGTTACAAAAAAAAAAAAAAAGGCCCAAAAAGTTCACTAAAAACAAAAAATACCAAAACAGCTAGTATTTTTTGTTTACAATGTCATCTTTTGTGTACTTTTATAAACTTTGGTCCACATTTTCATACTTTTTCGAATTCTCTCGTTGAGATAAACGATTAATCCCAAAAATTATGATAAAAAGCTAAACAAAAATTATGAAAAATAAGTTTTAGTTAAAATACTGAAGACAAAAAAATATAGCATGAACTCACCCTAATATCTTTAATTTTACTCAAGAGTTAATGCATGAAGGAATTAATGATGGGTTTTGCACATTCACACATGGATGGAGACGTAAAGAAAAGGAGAAAAAACCATCTGAATAAAAGAAGAGTAGCGAAATCAATTCCATTATAAACTTTGTCAATTTATCCTTCTACTAGTATTCAATTTTTTTTTTTTATTATTATCAAAGTTGCAACTACAGCTTTCTGCTAGCAGGTTAACGTTGGAGGAAATCTTCATTATCTCAAGTAGTATTTCGCTTTGAACCCAAAGCAGCTGATAGGTCTATGTATGATGTATCCATTTAATCCCCTCATCTAGGTGCACAAATAATCCCCCTCCCTATGGATGCATCCAATCGGGTCCTTAAGTTACATTTGTTTAGCACGACGTCTTGTTAATTATTACTTGGAGAGAGAGTTGAAACGCTTAATTCATGTGTTTACATATAGGTTTCGTGAGTCGGTTGGATGTGATCGAAATGCATGCAGCTTACAAGAGGCCATTGGATGATTGCCAGAAGACGGCGAGGCCTTGGAGGTTTCCCCTCTGGTCTAATGGTTCTCAAGTCCATCGCATATTGACTTTCACCTTTTTCAAACTCTTTTGGGGAAAAAAATGAGAGAGAATAATAAAAAGTGAAAAGCGAACAAAAAAGGCGGTGGCCGAACATGGAGAAATATGCAGCTTCAGTATCCGAATACAACGTCTGAACGTTGACAAATTTTCATTTGACCATTTCATCACTTTGAAAAGGTAGCTAGGGCGGATAAATGGAAATCAAATAGGTCACTGCTTACATATATATTTTCACGTGTCGTTTCTTACCAATACGAAGCAAGAAAAGTATAGCAGTATTTTTTGATTCAGGCCCGTTCTGGTAATTTTTTATTTATTTTTTAAGTACTTATTTTTCCGTTTTACGAGACAGGTCGTTCTCTCACAGTATATCACTTTAAAATTCAAAAAATTAAGTAATTTTTCTTAGCGGAATGGAAGCCTTAGATTGAGGGGTCTTTCAATTTCGATTTTGGATTTCTTCATTTTTCGGTAGGGAAAATCTTTATTTACGGAGGTTTCGTAAATAAAGTTTACGAAGGCCGGCCAAACCCGGCAGTCCAAAAGCGTTTTGGATAATTTAGATTAAAGACAAACTATTAACGATAAGAAATGTTTATTATCGGTCAGAAATTAAAATATATCTCAATCATTGATTGCCGAAACGAACGGTTGAAATTGAAAAAGTGAGTATCAAATAGTCGAACAGGACACTGGCACAGATCTCCATTTTTGGTCTCCTTATGGCCTCTGAAGCACACCGTTCAACATTGCTCAAAATCTGAAATTTAAATGAAGCACATGTGCCAATAGATATCTTCGTGGAAAATCTCCAACAAACCCTTTCTCTGTGAAGAGCTTGTTCACGGAACCTCCGTGAATGAATCTCTCTCTTTTCGGTATCTGATCTATCTACTTAATTATGGATACCAAACATTCTACTATTCTGGTGCTGTTCACAGTTTCGTATTTGGAGGATGAGGTCATGAATGATCAAAATCAATCAAATAGCAACACTGCAACAGCAAACTTTCCAAATTAGATAAATTTCATACCCCATCAAACGTAAGCGGGCTCCGTAGCGAGCAAACTCGCTACAAGGTATCACAGTCGTCCGACTCAGAATTCAATAGTTCGAATTTAAAATAAACTCTTCGAAAAAAAAACACTTTCGGACAACTAAAATTACTCACCGCACCTTGTAGTGAGCAAAACTCGCTGTAGGGCCCCCGGATCCCCATCAAGTAGATGATTTAGGAAATGTTAATCTGAAGGTCCTGCAGATCATAGACGACTAACAATTCAATTAGCAAGACTTATTCATGCTAACCACCTTAAATAAATTAAAATTAAATATAGGGAAGTTATCATTAGGAATATTCTAAAGAGATGGAGTACTAATTAACCAACCCAAATTAATTAACAAATCTACCACCTCCCTCAGATCTCACTCATATGTTAGAAAGCAAGTGGTTGGAAGTAGTACTACTTCTCAGCTGCCATAGTTCTCATGAACTGAATAATGAAGTATTAAAAGACGAAATTAGTACTAATTACTTGAACTTGGGATCCGCAAAACATGATTAATTCTCAGACGCAATATAATGTATTATCCATTCTTCATTTCTGGTACATATAATATTGTCCTTCAAGGATATGGCCGGCTTTCCACTCATTGACTTTGAGAATATATTAGTAAAATTCTTCCATTTGTTTCTTGTGGGGGATTTAAAAAAAAAATAAAAAATTTGCTTTTTTGGTTTGAATGTGTACACTCGATCTTAAGCTATTCGAGACCGACTCCGCTAAAGATCGGTCGGTCGACTCGTTAGTTCAATACGAACAAGTTTTTACAGCTCGTTATGGCAGGTTTCTTGCATTATCTATTCATGGCTTCTTCAACTCTCTTGTTCATCCCGTTTTCAGGGTCACAAGTCACAAATCTACTTTGATACAGTTCTTGTGTGAGAGAGAGAAACATTTATCGGTCCGGTTGTTCCGATTAACCGTTCTCCTTTCACATGAATCTGTTTTAAGTGGATTTCCGTAATTTTGACGATGCATGTTTAGATACTCTCATTTATTACATTTTGCAACAAAGATCGGGAGAAGCTTTTAATCTCGTTAGGTTTCTATCAAAGCAAAATGCATGTTTAAAGCCAAAGCAAAAAAGTTAGCTAGGAAAAAGACTAATTCGAAACATGTTGTCCGTCCTATTCCTATAGCCCCATAAATTCGTTCACATGAAAAAACACTTATAAAGTTAGGTGTAAGAACCACATCATCCACGGTCCATGACGACATATATCAACTTTAAATCTCATCTAGATACTTCACTTTATATGATAACTAAAACTATTAATTACAGATCAATAATATTTTTGCATCGTTGAAGGACATATATAGTACTCTTGGTAATTGGAGTTTGATCATCTGAATCACTGGCGGAATATGCGTCACACAATATGCTTGGGTTGGGTTGAAGGACAACAATTCTTTCCTCTCTTTTTTCCCTCGTTTTGCTTTGTCTGATGATTACTCCGTCATGTAACTGTTGTTGGAGTTATTGAAAGAAGAAGAAGGAGGAGGAGGAGGAGGATCAACGAAAAATTTGAAATTTTTTAGCATAAGTATTTATTAATTTCCATTTTTGGTTAGACATTTCCATCCCATATATATTTTTCTTCCTATCCACAGTTCCCACACTAGTTATTACAATAGTTGAGGTTGTCTTTGTTCTTTGAATCATGTTCCCCATAATGCACTACTGTCTGGAAAACATCTCAGCGCTAGCTGCCCATTCGTTTAGGTACAATGAACTTGAAGCTCAGCTCTTTATGATTAGTACCCATCAATTACCTAATCTATCTTTCGGTTACGTCATAATTATTCACATTATCGGTCAGTTTGATTAATGAGATAACGGTAGAAAATGCGAGAAAGAGGAAAAAAAAATTACTTATTTCGTGTTCACTTAGCAAGAATATCTAAGAAAGTGAACTTTCCTGTACAACACTTTAAAGCATGAGAACCTGATTTACTTTTGGTCACAAAATGTGCAGGAAATCCTTTTTTCCTCGAGAAAATCAACAACAATTACTCCTAATAGTCGAACTTCCTTCTTTACCTTCTTCCCTCTACATTTTCTCTTCTAATTTCGGCAATTTTATTCCCTCCATATAAGGATATTATTTTCTCTACAATTTTCTTGCAAAACTTTCATTCTAATCAAAAGGATGTGAGGAAAAAAAAATCTTTTTATTTTCTTTCACTTCTCTTTCTATCATTTTCACTTTTCATTTTATTTTTCTCAATAATCGAACGGACAGTAAGCAATTTTAAGTAGAGAGTCTAACCGATAATGCTATATAGGGTTGACATAACCAAGGTCCTTAAAAACACGTCTCTAATTAATATGGTTAGTCAAAAATAAATAAATAAATAAAAACACGTGTCTAATTGATTAAGAACGGAATCTCTTGGGTCAAAGTTAAAATAACTGTGGGAAGAAATAGTACTTTGTTTGGTTTGCTTTTTGGAAAAAAAAAATTTAACTAAAAAAAAAATATTATTTTTATTTTTAATCATTACTCTCATTTCTCTTTATCACTCATTATCTCTATCTCCAATCATTATTATCATTTCTCTCTATATCTCTCTCCACTCATTACTTATATCTTCAATCATTACCCTGATTTTTCTCTACACTCATTACCCCAAAAATCAAAACGTAAATTTTTTTTAAAATTCATCCAAACACAACAGAATCCTTATTTACGGTGCTGCGCCCATGCAACTCAAAGTTGAAGTTAGATCATTAAATGCATGCATGTGACGGTGATTTGTGTTTGTTTGACCGGCCAGAAAAATTTTCATTATGTAAGCTGTTTCACTAAGATTTTTATTTTTAAATATTTTTATTTTTCGTTTTACAAGACAAATCATATTTTTACAATATATATCACCTTTAATTCGAAACCCTAAATTATCTACCGCTTGGTTAGCAAAGCCGAATTATATACTTGCTGAAAAGTTGATCATATAAAAATCAGGGATTACTAGTTGCGTATAATCTTGATTTAGTGTATTAAATTATTGGGTCGCCTAACCCTTACCAGAAATATCACCGTGCGGATTTTTCCACGAACCACATCACGCCACGTGGTAGCTCCCCCTCGTGCATCATGTCGGAACAGAGGAAACATGGCCCACAAATGCCTTGAGCGCTTTATTTTCAACCTTCTACGATAGTGTGCCAAAAAGGTTAGGTATATTCTTTTTTCCACCACCCGTCGTGATGTTCGAATTAATTTACGCGCATTTTAACTATTTTTTATTTCAATTCGGTCAAAGATAGGCTATCCACTTCGGAACTAGGCAATCTATGAGAATTTTCTCCTTTGCGACCTGGCTCTAAGGCCGCTAAATTTCAAACCTAAAATCTTTGAATTCACAGCCCAACCCTATTTTCAGGTTTAAAAGTTGATATTAAATTCTTTCCACCGACAGTGGAAAACATCACTTTTCCACCACCACTTTTTTCGGTTTTACCATTTGTTTATTGTTGATTTGAACTGTTCATCTTGTAGACTCCATATTGTAGTGTATCCATGCAAAAATAAACTTGATCCGACATCGATAGGAGTATCAAAAAATTGAATTTTGCTTTGTAAAATGAATAGTTTATCTTTATTATTGTTGACAAAAATCAGATCGTCCATTTTATAAACCAAACTTCAAATTTTGATATATCTATCGACTCCGATCAAGTTGATTTTTTTCATGGCAATACTATATTACGAGTCTTAAAATATGAACGGTTCAGATCATAACAATAATACTCAGTGGGGCCCATAATAGACAGTAATGAAAAAATGAGATTTTACTCTGGTGATAGACGGAATTTATTCTCTTAAAAGTTAGGTTGATTGTTTTACACCTTTGACCTTTTCCAACCGGCCAATGGGATCTCCCCCAGTGGATCGTTTTTATTCGGCCGCAACTCCGTCGGCGGCGGCGGTAGAGACGGCACTGTTAATTTCCCATTTTCTCTCGAATCTTACGTGGCGAGATATGGTGATATAATGTGATCGAATCACCACCGTCGGCTGGATGGTGATTGTTTCCCACACGGTTGAAATTACTCGAACTGGCAAAAGCATACACGAGTCTGCACTAATTTATTACTTACTCCTCCAACCGGGGATAAGTATCCAGTCCACATACCACCGATGGTGGTAGCTGAATGGCAAAAGTCTCCTTTATTTTCAAGTAAGACTCAGGGCAGAATTTTGTCAGGGGCAAAATAACGAGGGATTTGTTCTTTTGTTATTCTGTACCTAGGTGCAGAGACGGATTTAAGTGTGGGCATATGGGGGCTAAGGCCGCGGTTTCGGGGTTTTTTTTTTTTTAAAGTAATATTAATATGAGTTGTAGTTTTTTTGTTTGTTGAGAACACCTAAGTATTGTATTTTGTATTGGGTGTTATTTAAACATTTAAATATTTTAAGAATGTTTTCGTTTCGGGTCTTAAACTCCAATTTTTCTCTCCGCGCACGGTCTCTCGTAAGTTTTTCCTTTAATTATTAATCTATTTTTTTTTTTATCTCCCTCCACTTTTACTACCAAAAAAACCTCCCTCAAAATCTAAACCAAACGAACTATTAGATTCCCGAACCTTGAAATTTTAAAATCTTGTTCATTATTCGACCCCCGCATTTATAAAATCTTGGTTCCGTTCCTGCCTAGGTGGTGTTGTGGTAACGGCCTGTCCTCACAAGCAATAGCTATGGCTCGAACCGAATATTTCACAGCGGGTAAAAAGCTCCTATAGTCACGCCTAAGCGGGGTTGCTACGTTGGTCGCCCCCTCCCACCGTTTTTTCTAATAAAAAAAAAAAAGTATCCAGTCCACACATTGAGTAATACGCCAATGCTTATGTGGAAATAATAAGGGACTCCGAGATTGAATTTTTAGCTTTTAGCTCGAGTTCGAGATTCAGTTCAGACTTATTCACGAGTCACGATCCATGTTAGGTCTAACTAAGTAACTACCCATTTTATATGTTCTCTACGTTTCTATAATTAACCTCATTTTCATTTGTCTCGGTAAAATCTTTCAGTGGCATATTCGATCGGTATGGTTCCCCCTCCCCATTATATAGAAAAAATGAGCCATGGTAATTTACGTTAGACTGACACCGACTCAACCTCAAATCCTCTAGCTAGCTCAAAGATTTGGATGAGCGGAACTCGATAGAGCTCGTTTTGCAAGATTATGAGTAATTCTTTTTTTCCCCGAGATTATGAGTAATATTGATACACTAAAGGTTTTGTTTGTTGTCATCTACAAGATTGACTTATTTAGAGAGAGACCTTTGTTGGAACGTCTAGCTTCAAGTTTAACTTCTCATTTTTAAAAAAAAAAAAATTGCAATTCATCTCGAGGATGGAAATTTCAAAAGCAACATGTAAAAATCTACTCACACAGTCCGGTTCGGCTAAATAAGCCAACTAGCTTATTTTTTTGTTTTTATTCAATTTTTTTTCGTATTTGTTAATTTTTCGTCAATTTTTGGGGATTATTGCATCGTCATAACGAGAGAAATCTAAAAAGTAAAAAACTATTATTGAAATTCATTTTTTTTGAATAAAGACGAAAAATTGGCTTATTGGCTTATTTTTGTCTTTATTTTAAAAAATTAAGTTTCAATTGTATTTTTTTACTTTTTAGATTCCTCTTGTCATGACGCTGCAATAATCTCTAAAAAATTGACGAAAAACTAACAAATACAAAAAAAAAAATTGAATGAGGACAAAAAAAATAAACCAGTTAGCTTATTTAGCCGAATGGATAAACATAAAAGGTTAACAACTCCCCGTTCGTCTGGCTTTTTTTTTGTATTTTGTTACTTTTTAAAATTTGATCGAGAGCTTTCTATGCTTTCTGATTTTTCTTGTTTAGTTCGATGGATAAAGATAAATCCAGTGTCGGCCATGACTTTTCGGGACCTAAAGTGGCGGCCTCTTTAACTTTAGCTCAAAGCCAGCAATGGACCGGTAAATCCACTTCATAACTTAATACTTGAACAAATCGCCAAACCAGCAGAATTTCAAGAAGATAAGAGGATTCTCCAGACATTCCAAGCACGACCTAGCTGAGAGGGTAATTCCAATCATTCCAAATCTTGAGACCATTAGGAGATTTGCTTGGTTGTTAACTTCAAGACCTTAAAATTAGTCGACGTGCGCGGAAGCTAACCTGAACAGTCGAGAGTGAGAGAGAGAGAGAGAGGGGGGATAATTTCTAATCACTCCAACCAAAGCTTGCTAACAAATACGGTTGTGCAGCTTGCCAGCTTGTGCAATTAACACCATTATTATAAAGAAAATTTTAAAAGTTAAGAAAGGTTTGCTTTTGCATTATTAAGCTTTTAGTTAGTTAAAGCATGGAAAGAGTTATAGTACTAATTAATTATTGCTATCTAATCACATGGCAAATGATGTGTCCCTCCTAATCTCTCTCACTTTCTTTGTGAGTCCTTTCACATCCCTCCTTTTGTTTCTCGTCCTTTTCCCCATTTTGTAGTTTACTTTCAAAATGACAAAAGAGTCCTTCCAAATGTGACCTTTGGAAGGTACAGCAAAGGGTATTTTAGGATTATCATCAAAATGACGACAAGTTGAGAGGTGTGGGAGCCTCATTTCTAGTAATGGTTTAGGTAGTGAGCATTTTGCCATAAATGATCGTCCAGTAGAAAGAGTCGGATCTTTTCAGAAGGATTAGAATAAGAACAATTTAGATGATGTTAATGCTTGTGGGTGCAAATTATTGCAACTTAATTTCGTTGCTAATCGAAGATATTTCTTGTCATCACTATTCTAATGTAGAATACGCTAGAAAGAATATGCTCGTACACGGTTTCAACAGGTACGCGTATCAGTCGGAGCGGCTCAATTCTTCGGTAGAAGAGGATAAAGGGATCAGTCTCGTGAATACGATTCTTTTCTTCTCAGCGTGGTATTTTTATTCGTGTCTTGTTATGTAGATATTGAACGTTCGATTTGATATGAATCTCAATTCTCAAGATATGTTTTGAAAACACTTTTCTTTTATAAATTGTTTGACAATCTAACCGCTTAATTTTTATATTTTGAGATTGTTGAATTAATCTTCCTTAATTGATTCTGACCTCCGGATGGATTTTGTTTCCAAAAAGATGAACCTTGAAATTAATTCCAAATTGCAGGTATTTTTCTATCTATCTGTACATGGTTCACATTGTCCAATAATGTCCATGCCTTTGCATGAGGTTTACAATACCTATGACTAGCTTGCCTTTTCAATTATGGACAAAAATTATAGTTGGCCAAACACTGTCATAGGTTGAGAAATTGGGTTCTAGAGTTGAGTAGATGACTTGATCATTTACAAAAAGGAGCAGGTATATATTTGGGACTTGGGAGGGTGTGTGTATATATGTGATACGCACAGGATGACAGAATGAGCGAGGAGGTCATTTTTGTCAATTGGACTTTAAAGAGATTTTTTTTGAAAAAATGGAATAAAATTATTGATGTCTATGTTGTTCCTTCGACGCGACTCTTCTCTAGTCTATGGAACGGACTCGAACAAACAGATGGACCAATAGGATCGATCGATCGATCAAACATTTCATTTCAATGGTCGTAACAGATTCTTTTTTAAAACCTATATATATATCATCCAAAAAAAAAAAGCTTAATCTATTATTGTTAGCGAAATCATAATCATATTCACCTAGAAAAGAAAAAAAAAAGTAAGAGACTGGAATTCTCTCCAATTTTTTGGAGTCAAATGAAATTTGATCCGAAACTTATAATTGTTGGGTTAGCATTTTAGTTTAGTTTTTCAATCATTATCATTTTTTTTCCAATCATTATTCTATTTTTCTAATTATTATTTTTTCATCTCTCTCTATGTCTCTCCAATCATTACCCATCTCTTCAATCATTATCCTATTTCTCTCTCCACTCACTACCAAAACTAAACTAACCCCGTTCCGTTTTCTCCAAAAACCTTGTTTTTCAAAAAGAAGGTAATTTAAAACTCAAATATAACGAAAATGAAAAATAATTTTTCAATTTTTTTTGCACCGTCTAAAAGATCTTAATGAGATCTATCAAACAAGATCCATATTGGTAGAAAAATTATTTGCATAAACACATAATTTTTGACCTAGAAATTACCTTCTTTTTTGTAAACTTCATTTTCTTAAAAAGTGGAACGGCTTCTAAACTGTCAGCCAAACAAAGCCAAAGACCGGCGTTTAACCCTAAATTTTTAACCCGAACAATCTATCGGATGATTCGGATTTGCGTATAAATGAATAATTAGGACCATCTTATGGACTCGTGAGGAACCACGTGTGCACTCACATGGGTCCAATCATTGTCTCTATCTTGAATTGGAGAACAGCAGGATATTTTTAAATGGAATGGTCAGCAGTTTTGTAGTCTCCTACTCTCGGACCGATATAATCGGCAATAAGTTTGGTGGGGGAGATTTTTTTTTCCCTCTTTTTTTTGTTTTGTTTTTTTAATCAAGAATACTTGATAAAGTAGGTCCTGTTCGGAAAATAAATACTTATTTTTTAAGAAGGTAATTTTAAGATCAAAAATTATATATTTACGCAGATAATTTTTTTTTATCAATATGGATCTTGTTTGATAGATCTCATTGAGATCTTTTATACGATGTAAAAAAAATTGAAAATTTATTTTTCATTTATATTATTTTTAAATTTAAAAATATGAAGTAAGTACTTATTTTTTAAAACGGTATTCTGGAAGGGTGCCTAATAATCTGCTCCATATTTCATAGTAGATAACATTGGTTAAACAAATACCAACTAACACAGTTGATAAGTTACAAAAATTTTAATCCTATTATCTCTTTACGTAGTAACTAGCAAAATCTCGTGTGATAGTACCTGATTATGCTAGCTCTCTAGAATTATCATTGACGAAAAAATTATAAATTTTGCGTAATTATGTTCTAATATGAACCGAGTAGATCGGGTGTGTTCTAGAATGCAAAATAAATACTGAGTACTTATTTTTATAAGAAGGCAATTTCAAACTCAAAAATGGACTTAGTAAAATTTAAAAATATGCAATATGAATCTCATCTGAATGATCTCATTGAGATCTTTTGAACGTTGCAAAAAAAATTAAAAAATTATTTTTCATTTACATTATTTTTGAGTTTGAAAATGTGAAATAAATATTTACTACTCCCTCCGTCCCTTATTTTATAGTTCGGTATTCCATTTTGGGCTGTCCTTTAATAAGTGTCCATTTTGTAAAGTTAGTGGGTAAAAGTTGGTGAATTGTCTATTTTGTCCCAAAAAATAGATTCCATTTTGAAAAGTAAGTGAGTAAAAGTGTAATGATGATAAGTAAGTAGAGAAGTGGAGGAAAAAGTTGATGTAAAAGGTATAATGATGATATCTTTTTAATAAGTTGGAGTTACGAAACAAGATACTTAAAAAGGGACGGAGGAAGTATTTTTTAAAAAGATATTCTAGAACTAGCCCTTTTATTTTAACTTTTGAACTATAAGGGACTTTTTCGCATATATAGTTATTTTGAGAATGTTTTTATCCTTGGAAAAACTAGTACTCCGTAGTACGAGGAATTTTTCAGTGCTGAGTATTGCCGACGTGGCACCCGCTAGGTGCATCAGAGCCGTCCGATTCATTTTTGGACAGCTCGGATTAAAACACACTCTCTTCTCTCATTCTAACACTTTCTCTCTCCAAATCTGAGCCGTCCAAACACGTAATGGACGGCTCGGATGCGAGAGCGGGCACCACGTGATACTCGCTCGGCACTGAAAAATTTTCCCCGTAGTACAATGAAAGAGAATATTTTGAGTTGTGAGTCTGGATCCCTAGGTACCTCCCGAACCCACCGCGAGCTTGGATCCCCTATAGTCTCTCCCCGGAAAAGTTACTGATCCTTTCGTCCTTGTTTGTTGGTCCATCTTCGATGGTCGTGTCATTTCTTATAAGGAAATTGATTTTAGCACTCCAAAAATTGATGGAGGGGCTCGAAAACGACGTCGTTTTGTGTATCAATATAGTGCAATTTTGAAGTCCCTCCATCAATTTTTGGAGTGCCAAAATCACTATCCTTCTTATAATTGTAGTATATAACTTTCAATTTATAATGGGTTCCATGATTTTTAGAGATTCATGTAAAAAGATACGTACAATTTTTAAAGCGGTGTGAAATAACGAGAGTGAACAAACAAATAGAGATGGAGATAGTATTAGTTACGTATGACTGGTCGTGGCACGTCGTCCTCTCCAAATTCCCCCCCCCCTTAGGGAAGGATAAACCAGCGGGGTAGTACAGTTAGTTGTTCTTGGTCAAATTCAAGAAGAAAAGAAATTGATACTAATTCAATAAAGTGTGTGCGTGTATGTGTGTGTGGGAGAGAGAGAGAGAGAAAGAGATTGCCAACCACAGTTGCGTTACGAACCACGTTTCTTTCTCACCCAAGAATTCACTATTTAGGGAGCTCTGCTCCTCACAACTCATTTTTTCTTAACAACATTTCGATCTTTCTGTTACACTATTCTCTCTCTCTCCCTCTCTCTCTCTCTCTCTCTCTCTCTCTCTCTCTGCATATTTTCTGCCATCCGGGTTTTAGCTATTTCTATCTTTGTTTTCGTAGCTTAGTTTTCAAAAACCCACCAATTCAGCCTTTATAAACACTTCTAACCTTGAAACAGAGGAAGTTAGAAAGGAATTACTGGAATGGAAAACGATTCCGGACTTTGCAGGGATGAAGAGCAAATGGAATTGCCACCGGGCTTCCGGTTCCACCCGACGGACGAAGAACTAATAACCCACTATCTATCCGAAAAGGTCCTCGATAGCTGCTTCTATGCTAGAGCCATTGGAGATGTAGACTTGAACAAGGTTGAACCCTGGGATTTGCCTTGTAAGTTCTCTCTCTCTCTCTCTCTCTCTCCGATTCTTGTTGTGTTTCTAAATTGTTCTCTGTGATTCCTTGAAATTGAAGGGAAAGCGAAAATGGGCGAAAGAGAATGGTATTTCTTCTGTGTTAGAGATAGGAAGTACCCAACGGGGTTGAGGACTAACCGGGCTACCGTCGCCGGTTACTGGAAAGCTACCGGAAAAGACAAGGAGATTTTCAAGGGGAAATCCCTCGTCGGAATGAAGAAAACCTTGGTCTTTTACAAAGGGAGGGCTCCAAAAGGAACAAAAACAAACTGGGTTATGCACGAGTATAGGTTAGAGGGCAACTATTCCCTCTACAACTTGCCTCAAACAGCAAAGGTATAAAATAAAATAAAATAAAATAAAAAAACCTCTGTTTTCACTCTATTTTGTTTGGGTTTATTTAACTTTTTGTTTGTTTTTTTGCAGAATGAATGGGTGATTTCAAGGATTTTCCAAAAGAACGCCAGCGGAAAGAGGACGCATATTTCTGGGTTGGTGAAAATGAGGAGTTCCGAAGACGATTTACAGACTTCGAATCTGCCTCCTCTAATGGACTGCTCTGCTGCTTTCGAAGGCCAAACAAGAAGCACGGCCGGCGGTGCTTCTCACGTGACCTGCTTCTCCGACACACCGGAGGAGAAAAGCCCACATGACCAAATGGCTGATAGCTTCGTCAACCCGCTTCTCGCCTCTTCCTCTGCTTCAAAGCCTCTGTTTCCAAAAGACTCTTTTGTTTCGGACTCTCTGTTGTCGGCCCAATTCGTGCCGAACATGGAGAGTTTCAATTACCTGGAGTCCACCCTGATGCAAGATCAGTCTATGATGAGGTTATTGTTCAATAATATGAAGAGGGAATCAATGGAATTCTCTACCGATACAGGGATGAGTACCGATATGTCGTCGGTTCTGTCGAGCCATGAAATGGACCCGATTCTTTCAGCTGGACATGTGGATCTTGATTGTTTGTGGAATTATTGAATTTGAAGAAGAAATTGTAGAAATTAGTAGGAAAAAGAATATTGGGAGGAAATTAAGGGGAGATTTTTCATTAGTCATCATGCAAGTTGTTAGTAATGTTATTATCAAGTTGTTGTTTGTGCGTTAGGGTGTAGATTTTTCATTACCAATCATTGTAGTAAAACACATCCCTCTGTGTATTGTATGCAAAGCAAATCGTTTGTCTCTCTCTCTCTCTCTCTCTCTCTCTCTCTCTCTCATCAGTTCATGGTTTGATATTCTGTTCTTTGTTTTTGTTTTTTTATTCCTGTTTCATCAGTTTTGTATTGTCCACCCTCTCTCTCTCTCTCTCTTTCTCTCTCTCCTGTTTCATCAGTTTTGTGTCCACCCTCCCTCCCTCCCTCTCTCTCTCTCTCTCTCTCTCTCTCTCTCTCTCTAAATATCTAATCAGTCAGGGTTAGGATTAGATGTTAGGACAACAACCAAACCAAGGAAGAGTTCATTACACGACGGAATTAGCATATACTGTACATGGCGTCATATACAAATATCTTCAAATATCATCTCCTATGAATCTTGTTTTTTTTTTTTTTAAATGAATCTTGTTCTCTTATTTTGTTCATAAGTCACCGTTAACGACAAATGTTTTAGCTTTCAGCAAATTATTAAGAGAAATTATATCGCTTGATGTTTCATCTTTCCAATCAGTTTCTGAATGCACCACCATAAAAGTCTTCAAAATATTTCGCAAAAGAAATATTCAAAATTTGATGCCTTGATGATACAAAATGTTGACAACAAGTACAATTTCATGTTTTAAAGGAAGTAGCAAAATCAAGATTAAATAATGTTTGAGTGGTCATATGTCAACGAAAGACAATATTTCAAGAGTGAGGTAGGAAAAGGCTTGAGTTTTGAGACAATTTAACAAAACTAAAAATCCATAATATGTTCATCTTGTTAATTTGTTACTAGATCTAATATTACAGTATATTTCAAACAAAAAAGAACTGTTTAAGTACTCTTCTTTAAAAAAATTTGGAGTGATTCTTTGTCTTGAATCTTGATGGAGTCCGGTTTTGTTTCTGTTTTTTTTTTTTTTATTATCGGTGAGTCCGATTTTATTAACCCACTTAAACCCATATTGGTTATTGGTTGATTCTAACTCGTAAAACTTACTTTACTTTAACCCTATTGAATTAATTTTGAGATAAGTTTTAGTTGATCTTCTAAAAAAATAAATTTTGCGGGTGTAGTGTCAAAATCACCAACTAAATAATACTCCAAGTCCAACTGGTTTGATTTTATTCCTTATATTGATAATAATTTAAATATTCAAAAAACAAATTAGGCACTTGAATAATGAATCATGAAGAAGACAAAATCATAATGGATTTTTATGTGTATCACATGAAAAACTATACTCGTAGGGGATCACATTTTAGGGATCCCGGTCCTAGTAAATATAGCCCTCATGCAATCGGATGAAATAGTGACCTGTCGGTCTTTTTTTTTTTTCGACGATCAAGGTGTTTGAGCAAACTTACGCGCACCTCAAGTAGTCTTCTCGTTAAAGACAAACCATGAACATCGAGACGAGAAAATTCTCAAAAAATTACTTCCTTGCATGCAGCCTGACCGTAATAATCAAATTCTGATCAATTATGTGGCCGGAGAACAAACCCACCAACCGACCCAAGAAACCCTTGGGCCATTGAGCTGTTGGTCTACTACTCCTTCCTTCAGAGTGCGAGATTCATGGGACGATGATTTGTCCGTAGCAATGAAGTTCAAGGTATCCATTTCAAAATCCCATGTGTTTTTCACGTGGATGGGGTTAACATTTTCCATCCTCCTCAAAGTAACAAACAAAACGAACTTTTGAACGTACAACATTAATTCCTGCCATGTGCCATTGTTTTTTAGAAGGATAATGCATGACTATGTCCAATACGACCAGCGTGGACAGGACCGCAGGGCGGAGTCAGAAATTTTGATTAGTGGGTTCAAAAATTAGATTCATTTGCAAACTATATTTTTCCTACACAAAAGTCCAAAAATAAATAAATGAAGAGGTTAATTATAAGATCTAGATGTGGCAAACGGGCGGGTTTGGGCGAGTTGAAACGGGTCGTGGGTCAAATATGAGCAGGTTGAATATAGGTCAAAAAGTAAACGGGTTGAAACGGGTCGGGTTGAATATAAGTCAAGTCAAACTCAAACCCGCCTGACCTGACCCATTTTCCTCTTCTTTTTTTCTTTCCCCTCCTTTCCCTCTCTTCCCCCCACCCCCGATTTGTCTCAATAAAGAGATTCAGAAAAGTAAAATTTTATGATTAAAACTCAATTTTTTAAGATAAAAATGAAGCTATTAGAGGCTAAATTTTTTTTTTAAAAAATAAGGTTTTTACTTTTTTTCCATTTCCAAATTGTAACGTAACTTCGACGAAGAGTTAAAGGCCGCATAAGAGAATTGTTTGGAAGGCAATGATTGTACCGATTGTACAGTTTCGGTCTTCATTACGTTCGCCGAAGCCACTGCTTAGGTTTGGATTAAAAAGTCAAGTGACTTTTTTTAGTCTCTATTCAAATTTTTTTGTATTTTTTTATTTTGCGACAAACTTTTTATCCCTATTACTTCGTCTCAACAAGAGAATCCAAAAAGTAATTTTCTTTTACTTTTACCCGAATATTTTTTGAAATATTCAAGATAAATCCCAATCTTTAAGTACTTTTTCTTTACCAGCGTAGGAGTGGAATAAGGCTGTGAGGAAACGAAATTCAATTGAAGCACACCATCCTTTTCCAGACCAAGTTGATTTCGGATGCATTTGGCAATACAACTCAGAATATTTCGGGGGGAAAGGTGTGTTGAGGAGAGACGAGCAAGGCAATCATTTCCCCATGGCTTCCTAACGAATTTTCGATTACGAGTAGTTATAAAAAGGAGCTGGGTTTTTAAGTGCAATTCATATTGAATCCATTTTTAATCCACTTAAACCTATATAAATATGGGTTGAACCCATATCAACCCATTATATAATATGGGCGGGTTGGGTTATAAGTGGGTGGGTTTGGGCGGATTTAAAAAAATGGATTGAGATTGTCACCTCTAATAAGATCGATATGCACAAATAATTTGATGGGCGAATGTTAGAAATAAATTTGTAACATAGTACGTACTATAATATTAGTTTTGTCAATACAAGTTGTAAAATACATAACCAAAACGATTGTGATGTATATACTCAACCAAAATTTTATTATTTTTAAATAGCACAAACAGTAACAAGAAAATTAAAAGTAATGGTGAAAATTACATTATTTTTGCCCGAAATTCTAGGTCGAGCTGGTATTGAATTGTTCAAAATAATATTGGGCGGGTGAACATACATAATTCGATTTAAATTTTTGGAGAAAAACAAAATACTCCATCGTTCTAATAATGTGACTTGGGTGGTCGCCAAGCCTCATCCACCACCCTTTGGTCTATCCTTGTCTACCAGAACAACAATCACTAGTATTTCGGAGTACTCCCCTTCTTTGAAAGTCCGTCACCTTTTTTTGTGTGGTCAAAATAGAAAAGATTATACTAATAATAATTCAACGGTACTCACGTAAGAGAGTTTTTTACAAAAATCTTGGACAAAGCTAAACTAACCATCTAACTATTGTAAACGAGAAAAACACAAGGCAGCCGATGTCTTCCACACCGACTCAGACGTTGAGCCAAACAATCTCCAAATAAGATAGCAACTACAGTACTTATTTAAATTCCGAATAGCAAATTAATTAACAAATTCATGACGGTAATAAAACAGGAGTTCATCGACGAGTATATTATGGAGTATTAAATTGATAATTGACGCATTTTTCAATATTCGAATCTCAATCGTCAACTAATCCAACCCACGCTTGGCACTATTACCAAAAATTAGGCAGGTCTAAGATATATTATCTTAATTAATCCTAATGACAAATTAAAACTCCCATTGGGTGCAATAGGATATTCATCACCTTAAAATAATCCTTAATCAACGTGAATCAATTGGTTCAACTAATGACCTATGAATGTCTTACAAAAAAAAAAATATGTATTCGACCTATGAATGAATGACCAAGTAGGCGTTAGAAAGCTAATAAGTGCTTGTCATCCATAAGGTCACATGTTCGAATTCTATGGAGATTAAACATTCCAAACCTTGTGACTAGAAGAAGTTTGGCTGGTCGTTAATTTCAGGACTCTGAAATTTAGTCAAGGTGTCGTTCATTCATATGTATTCGACCTATGAATGAACGACCAAGTGGGCGTTAGAAAGCTAACAAGTGTTTGTCATCCATAAAGTCGCATGTTCGAATTCTATGGAGATTAAACATTTCAAACTTTGGACTAGAAGAAGTTTGGCTGGTCGATAATTTCAGGACCCTGAAATTTAGTCAAGGTGTACGCAAATTGGCTCGGACATTCAATCGTAAGAAATAAAAAAAACTAATGACCCATGAATCAAATTATTGGTCCAAGTTTATGACTCTCTAATGGGAGGTTAAAAAAAAAAACAACTACTGAATTTCAAATTCTAAGAATTCCTAGAAGTTGAAAGACAGCCTTAAATTTGATTCTAGAGAAACTATTTGCAATTCCGATCGGATTTTAGATAACTGGAAAGCTGTTTCAAACATTATCACCTTTTGATGCAATTTAATTATAATTTCATAGTTATAGTAAACAAGTTCATGTACTTAGATTGAGTTCTATAATCAATAATTTCAAGCATCACAATGCCCCTATATGTAGTCCAGAATTAGTTGGCACAAATCCCAACACATTTGCCAAACTAGACAATCATGTAAACATAGTGTACGTTTTTATTTTATTTTATTTTATTTTATGGTAACAATAGTTTAATGAAATTTCCTAGAAGTAAATGAATGTACTTTTATTCCATTTGGATAAGGTATGGCAATGCCAAGCTTATCTTTGTTAGCCTGCTTGTACAAAGTCCATTATTTCCTAGGAGTCCTCATCAAAAAGAACACATGCATATAATTGAGGTCATTGCACATTTATTTAAAGATATGATCGATGAAATTAAATTCTTTACACTGCCGGTATAAACATTTGTTTCCTCCAAATCAATTATATTACGCCGCATCGCCATGGTCTATTGATTGGGACCACTGTTTGCAACGTGGCGCGTAAAAGAATTTATTCTCATGATCGATATAGTCAAATACTGTACTATATCTCCCCCCTGTTCACTGAACACCACTTGATGCCACTCTTAAGCAATTCTTTGTTTGGAAAAAAATTAAGAAAATTATAAATCAATGAAGGCACGCGTTTATTTTTTTGGTTTGTGCATGCATGCATTGTATATATGACGACAAACACAAGAGCATCTGTATGTAGACACGTGGTACCTGCACTCTCTTCCGTTGAGTTTGACCCTTTCGATATTCTTATGAAGTGTATGCACTCTTTATATGAAAATGTGGCAAACGTTGTTGGAAAATAGTAGTAATGAAGATTTGGCTCTTGTGTGTGTGTGTGTGTGTGTGTGGGGGGGGGGGGGGGGGGGGGGGACCAAATATATATATTAGCTTTTTTCCCTTGAAGACATGTTTTATCAGGTTTCGTTGTTACTTGGAAATTTTGAATATGTTATGTGGGACTTAATCAAGAGATTGGGTTGGTACTGGCTAAACAACTACTACATCAAATGGTGCTAAAGTGTTAAACAAACTCTGAGGGAAAGGGAGAGAGGAGTATGAAACTTTGAACCAACTCTAATGCTTTAAGTTGATTCAATAAGATGAAATTTATTGCATTAGGAGAATGAAAAATTGTATTTTGAAGTTACCATCAATAAAAAATCTCGAGACTGAGAAATTTGTTGAACAAACGCATTTGAATACTAAGAAATCGTCAGTGAAATTTCGCAATCCAAAAAACTCCCCATCTTGGGAACTTTTAAAAAAAAAACTCTATTCTTGATAGGGGTAAAAAAGTAATCTGATAATAACTTTGATCTTCGTTTATGCCATGCTTTGGCGACATAATAGAAAGCAAGTCCTCAAACCAATACTACTTTCCCTAAATTTAATTCGTTGGAAGTTTGGTTGCCTGAACCTTTTTCTTTTTGTGTTTGTACTATTTTATGGGCTTTTGGCTTTTGAAGAATACAAAGAGATTCATGTACCAACGAGGTAGGATCGGTCCAAAAGTTTTTAGTGTCCAATGCCTAATTAAAAAAGTGTGCCTTTAAAGAGTTAATATTTAACAACTTTTACAGCAACAATCACAATACGAGAAAATCAAATTAATATAAAGTTCTACTAATTATTACATACGAACACAAAATACGATATTGTCAAGTTTTTGGGGTGGATTTGGGGGAAACGATTTTGGGAGGTGTTATTCGGTGATTTGGGGGAATGACTTTGGGATTTAGTTGGTTGGACACTTGAGCTTATGGGATGATAGGTTGGTCTTAACTCATTACCTCTAATTGGGCATTTTTTTTTTCATTCTATTGGGCTTAAAAAGAGTCATACTCAAACCCAAATGGTGAAAATATTTGAGTGCCCTTAAAAATTGAAATTTTTGGAATGCCCAAGGCCTAGGTCTCTGGGGCCTTGGGGTTGGACCGGCCTTGCAACGAGAGGTTTGGTTCAAGAGGTAAAAACTACAGTAAGAAGTTAAAATCTGGTTGGACATGTCTAGATTCGAGTTCTCATAATTTTTTATTGGGGCTTGTGGGGTTTTAGTTTTGGTCTCAAAATAAGTGCGACGGGATTCCCTACAGATAGTGGTGTAGTATGTCGGGGTGATACTCTTTTGACGAATGTGACGGGTATCATTCCTGCACTTTCATTTTTAGCACCGACAAAAAAAAAATGTTAGTATTGAGTGACAAATGACAAACACACCTGACTTCGATTATCAGGGCTGGATTTTCAGGGTTGGGTTGGGCCACTTGTGGAGAAAATGCCCACAACTAATCTGAATAAAAAAAAAAATGGGCTTCCTTGTCGAACCAAATAAAATAAAACAATTTTCATAGATTAAATACTAAAATTTGGTACTTAACCAATAGGAGCCCTGTTTCACTCCAAAAGTCCGAATTACCTCTTGCCTTCCATGCTTGATCGACGGCAAACTTCGACGACAAAGTCCCGTACGTTTCAGTTCCTTCAAAAAAATGAAAGTACATGTAAGATATCTGTCACTCTCGTCAAGGAGTATTACACCGTTACACGGCGCACCATTATCCAGGGGCGGATCCACGTTGTTTCCACAAGGGTCACGTGACGCTCCTGACTTTTCTGCACTTGCAATTTTACTCCTATTAGTCTAAGATATAGTAGTTCATTTAGCCCCTCAAAAATTGTACTAGAACCGCACTGACATTTACAAAATTTGTCACCTTATAGTAAGTCTCAAAAAGTATGAAATATAACCCCTAACTTCCTCAATCAAAAATATCTCTTTGTCCAGTGCTCTATTTTAAATAGAAGTATTACTTGCTAGGTTTTTCGCTGTATGAAAATACTCTTCTCAATAAGCTCTAGAAATATCTACAGTTTAGCTTAATATGAATAAAAAAAAAATCAAAAAAAGGTAATCACGAGGATACCATTACAGGGCACACAATTATTAAACTTTTCTTCAAAATTCATTCGGTGCTTAGGGTCTTTAATTCTGAATGAAAAATTGAAAGTTATGCTTCAAAATTCATAATGTTTTAAATTTGAATTATTCGCTTAACGAAGAATGATTAAACATTTTATCTTCTCGTTATTAATTGGACGTGAATTTTTTTTTTTTTTCATTTGCAAAGTTATGCTGGAAAGGTGACCCCCAGTGTGGAATTTCTGGCTCTGCCACCGCCCCGTAAGAAACGTCACCGTACTTATGTCAGAGACTTGGAAGAACTAGTTCCCTTCTCATGTGTGGATATGATCAAGGAGAATTTAAGTGGGTGGGCCCGTTGTCCCTTGCCACCATGGGCTTGGGCCTGCCACAAATTTAAGTTGGCTTTTCGTTGCTGGGGTCCCCTTCTTTTTGTCTCTAGCGCAGACCGAAGTACATAGCCATGGCCATCAGGGCCTACCCTAGTGAATTTTTCAACTTCCATTGCTATTACCATCAAGGTACCCTTCTTTTATTTCAAAAAAAAAAAAAAAAAAGCTAAGGAAACCGACCGTGAGACCCACGGGCATGCGAGGGCCATTCTAGATACTACATGAATGATTCGAGCTGTCTAATAATTTTTAAAGGTATTCGATCTGAACTTCCGTATTTGATTTGAACTTATTTTTTATCTAATAATAAGGCATGTTCCACATAATGGGGAATAAATACTTATTTTTAAAAAGACAATTTCAAGCTCAAAAATCATGTACTTACGGGAATAATTTTCCTATTAATATGGATCTTGTTTGATAGATCTCATTGAGATCTTTAATACGGTGCAAAAAAAATTAAAAAATTATTTTTCATTTATATTATTTTTGAGTTTAAAATTGTGAAATAAGCTGTTTATTTGGGCTTTGTGGAACAACCCTTCTTATTTTTCTTTGAAAAGTTCCAAAATAAGTATTTATTTTTTATTTACAGTATGTTTTGCACATTGACTTACGCAAATACTAGGAAATAAAAATACTAATATGTAGGAATATATTTTTTTGAAATTTGAAATTGCATGGATTCATTCCTGCCAGAGTCATTTAAAATGGGACGGGAGGAGTAAATGTTTATGCATACCCCCAGTCATTCTTCTGATTAGCTTCTCACTCGAACTTCATTTTTATTGCATTTTTATGCTAGTCATTACATAATAGTAGATACATGCATGCATTATGTAATGAGTATTATATTTGACTGAACAATCGAATCTCCTAATATAATAACGCAAAATTACCAATTCAAAGATACCTTATCGTTGTTCCTGACTCCATCTGATTTGTAGAAAGTGATATAAATTAGGGCTCTGTTTTGATGTAAAATCTTTTACGACAATGTAAAATATTTTTCATGTAAAATGTTTTTTTGAAAACAAATTTTAAATTTTTATTTTTTGGTGTTTGAATGGCACTTGAAAATATTTTCAAAAATTGACAAAATTGGGGGGGTGATTAATCGGTGGAGAGATTTGAGATTATTAGAATTGAAAGTAGGTCAGAATTGACGATCGAGAAAACTTTTTTTTTTTTTTCAATGGAAGAAGCGAATTCATTAATCAAGTCATACCGTATCTACAAATGAACTCCAACTACAGAACTGGACATACGGCAAGTACAGATTTCCATCCAAATACAGAGAAACAGAGACACAATACAAGAAAAGACTAAGAGACGAAACTAGTGTCTAGCGCCTATGCAAGAGTCAAACTCTCACTTCTTCACACTGGCAACATGGCCGGCTAACTTGGAGCTAGTATCCAGACACCAACATCTCGGGAGGACGGAGCTCCGAATCAAAGATAACATTAAACCTGTGGAAATCAGTCACCTGATCTGAGAAAATTAGATCGGAACAAAACCACCTGGGAAGACCCACCGGGAACAAAAATCAGACCCAACATCCGGACGAAAACCAGTCTCATCATCCGAACATAAACCGGACAAGAGTCCGGACAAAACCAAAACGAAACACAACCAAAACCCTAAACTGCCGAAACGCTCAAAACAGCCACCGCAGCCACAACCACCGCACCAACCACAAGAATCATGACAGCCCCTACTGCCGCCATGCCCAATCCCAACACACCATATCCACCCATAACATCACTAACAACCCAACAAAATCGCACCATCCACCACTCGAAACGGCTAAAGCGCCATTAGACAAGAGACCAGCTACCTCCAACAAAGTAGAACGGCGGTCCACAACGGGATCCAGAAGGCCTGCAGAATGGGATACACCCAGTAGAGTATTCGGCGGAATTTTACCAAGGGGGTTGAAACGAGGAATGAGGAGGGAAGGGGAGGAGGGCCCACGGAGGAGAGGAGCGCCGGCAAAGGAAGGGGAGAGAGAGATAGAGAGAGAGACGCTCGGGGGAGGAGGTGGTGTCTTCCCCAAGCAAACAACGGCAGCTAGGGTTTATCTGGAAAAAGTTTAGAGAGAGAAAGAAAAGAGAAGGGAAATGCCTGATTGTTAAATCCCAATTGTGCGGTAGGATTAAAGTGTTGTAGACTTGAGATCTCGATCGAGGAAACTGACCAGTAAAAAATTGCAGTAAAGGGTAGCGGGTTCATTTCGGAAATAACTTATGGAAGATTTAAGGGTAAGTCATTTTTATCCAATTAATGAAAAATATTTTACATGTAAAATATTTTACTTATTTTTTACACAATCAAACACCGAAAAATTGGTAAAACATTTTACACCCCGCAAACGGAGCCTAGTACTAAATTAATTTTCCTCATTTGTTACGAAAGCAGATTATATAATTGTAAAGGGAGGTGCGAGACATGCATTGAATTGGTTATATTAAGTTATGTAATTCTTTTTTGTTGAATATAAATTTATGTAGTTGAAGTGTGATAACGACAGTTTGGTCATTCTGTTTTGATTTTAGTATAGGACTAATAGGTGCTGAAAAGCACATTCATTTAGGGGTAGTCCCAAATCGGCTAAAATATCAGCTTGATCGGATTTTGAGAGGTATATTAAAAATTGAAATTTTGATTTATAAAATGCATGGTTCTAAAACCATTGATAGAATCGGATAGTTCATTTCATAAGCCAAGGTTCAATTTTTGACATAGTCTTGCTAACCTCCGCCCATTAGGCGGAGGATAATAGGCTAGTAATAATTTCAAACAAGTTTGAATATTAATACATATCTCACGGATATTAATATATATACATCTTTCTCAGATATCAATGCACATTTTATTTATTATCCTACACCCTTTAGACAGATGTTAGAATAATCCTTTCATATATGCTGACAAAACTCGTGTCCTCAATACTTTTTTTTTTTTAGGCATATTTTATAATCAACAGAAGTTAGCAGGGTAGTTAGATTAGTATTAAGGGAGTCCAATAATTTTTCATATCTCTGGGTCCCAACCGACCCCGGGGGCTCGAACCTCCTCCTCCTAGATGGAGGAGAGGGAAGGTGTCCTCAATACTTGATCCCCTCCATATGTTGCTGAACTTTTTTCTTCTATGCCCATCTCTCTCTCTGTCTCTCTTCTCACTTGAGATTCTCTCTGTCTCTGCCCGAAGTCTTGGCCAAAGGCAATACTTAAAGCAACCTCTATTCTCAAGTCAGCCTGCGAATAAAAATGGGTCGGACTCCATGCTGTGAGAAGGTGGGGTTGAAGAAAGGGCCATGGACTCCTGAAGAAGACCACAAGCTCTTGGCCTACATTGATCAACATGGCCATGGCAGCTGGCGCTCCCTTCCCACTAAAGCTGGTGTGATGTGCTCATCACACCCACTTCCTCTTTCTTTTCCAATTTTATGTCAAAAAAAAAAAAAACTTGTACTTGTATAGCTAGATTTTCCTTTTCATTGACGAAAGTCAGTTTTGTTAGATAGTTACTAGAGATTAGTACATTGAAAGAAGAGTCGGAGCACTTCTAACTTCTTTTTTCCTGGCACTCAAATGCACCTATGATGTCACTGGGTTAAAGATTGCTTGGTTTTTCGTAAAATTTTTTTCCCATTGTGAGTAACAGCTTAATCTATTTAATTTTCTCTTTACAGGGCTTCAGAGATGTGGAAAAAGCTGTAGATTGAGGTGGACTAATTACCTGCGGCCTGATATTAAGAGAGGGAAATTCAGTCTAGAGGAAGAACAGACCATCATTCAACTCCACGCTCTCTTAGGCAACAGGTACTTTTTAGCTACCTGCAATTGTTTTAGTACTCCTAATAATTCCATCTCTTTTTGTTGCTGTGATTTTCTCAGTTAAAAGAGCTATAAAACCAAACTTCAAGGATTTTTCATGCATGTTCAAAACTTCTTGGGTCGGATTTCGGGGTTTGCACCCTTTTAGATCTTGGGTTCGAAATCATTTAGTGTGATAAGCTCTTGTGGGGTTAGTCCGTACGGGACTTTGCTCCCGTTTTAAATGGAGCCCCATTTGTGGACAAAGGTGCATTTAGTTCATCAGAGATTAGTTGAGGTATGAGTAAGCTGTCTTAAACTCTCAATGTGCCTTTTTTGTTCATTTGTTGTCTTATCCATAGGTGGTCCGCGATTGCAACTCACTTGCCCAAACGAACCGATAACGAGATCAAAAACTACTGGAACACCCATTTGAAGAAAAGATTAGCCAAGTCGGGTATCGACCCGGTAACCCACAAGCCCAAAACTGATGCCGGGATCCTCATGTCCAATGATGGCCAGTCGAAGAAAAACACCAATCTAAGCCACATGGCTCAGTGGGAGAGTGCCCGGCTCGAAGCTGAAGCTAGATTGGTCAGACAATCAAAATTGCGCTGGACTTCACCAAACGAACGGCTCAGCTCACAGGCACCGAATTTTTCACCGGTGGCTTCAGCTCCGTTCATCAATGCGGCGGCTCCTTCCAAGCCGCCAAGGTGTCTTGACGTACTAAAAGATTGGAACATTGTGTGGGATAAGCCGATTGGAGGAGGTGGTGGTCGTTCGATGGCCAGGCTCGGTGGCAATTTGGAGTTGCCAAGGTCGAAGATAAGCTTCTCCGGGAATGCACCACGGTTACCCACCACCGCGATTGGTGAGCGTTTTGATTGTCATTATTGAGTGGAAAATGATATAGCAACGTAAATCTTATACGCAAAAAACATGAATGATATGTGACAGTAACATTTTTGTGTCGTAGTTGTTTTATTTGAATGGACTTTTATTGTCTTATTCAGGCTCTTGTGAGGATGAAATTGTAAAAGAAGAAGGTGAAGAAGATTTGAAATGCCTTATTGGAAATTCTACTCATTTGCCGGATTTCAACGTGGGAATGGAAAATAATCCGATGTCCTTCGCGTCAGGTGTTCATGAAATGACCATTTTGCCGATGGAGGATGCATGGACTCCGGAGTCTCTCGAAACTGACAATGATGCCAATGCAAATAGTGGAACCTTTGTGGAGAGGTACACTGAGCTGTTGAATAATTCTGGTAATTGGAGTTGCCCGGAGGGTGGCGGTGATCAATCGGACGGTGATGGCAACCGCAGTGGTGACGTCGATTTTTACGAGAAGAATAAGAATTACTGGAATGACATTCTTGATTTGGTGAATTATCCTCCCGCTAATTCACCTATGTCCTACCCATGAGGAGCTGTAGTTGAAGGTCTTGTTTGGGATCTTCTTAGAAATATATATTAATTTTTCGTCTTGAGTGTACCTTTAAAAACTATGGTCTATATAGTTTTAATTTCTTTCAAGATTGTATAGGTAATTAAAAATTTCTGAATCTTCCATTGGTTGCGCTATTATTTATGGTCTATTGGCACATACAGTGTTTTATTGTGAAGCAAAATCGTCTAAAAGAATCAGATCTGTAGACGAAATATTCATCCTAAGATGAAACTAACAATTCTCACTAAAACAACAAACATAACTCTAGATCGGACGATAAATTATTGATTTGAAGAGACGATAAAATAAAAAAACAAAAACAAAATATATACTTCAATACAGAAGAAGCGGTATATGAATCCAAGACTCAAAAGATCATTGAATCAAACTAAAACTTTGCCAGCTGGGACGATATGGAGATGAAGTTGTAAGAAATTATTCCAAAGGAGGCCCACTGCCCACAACTAGGGCTGTAAGTGAGCCGAGCTACTCGCGAGCTCGGCTCGGCTCGTCTCGTTAAAGCTCGGCTCGGCTCGGCTCGTTTACTAAACGAGCCGAGCTCGAGTATTCGGCTCGTTTACTAAACGAGCCGAGTAAAACTCGGCTCGTTCGACAAAAGCTCGGCTCGTTAAGGGAGGCTCGGCTCGATTAAGAGAGGCTCGTTTAGCAAATGGCTAAGCTCGGCTCGATAAGGGCTCGGCTCGTTAAGGCTCGAGCCGAGCTCGAGCTCGAGTTTTGGGGTCGTTGAGGAAACGAGCCGAGCTCGAGCTCGCCGAAGCTCGGCTCGGCTCGGCTCGGCTCAGCTCAGCTCGTATACACCCCTACCCACAACTAATTGTCTTCGTATGAAAAGCTTCATGTGCAGCGAGAGATTCACTAACTTATAGGACTATATTTTACCACCCGACTAATTGCACAGCAATTCTGCATAGATCACCATATGAGACCCATTTTAAGTTCCTCATAAATGATTCGAATCGTTCATTAAATGTCAAGTATTTTCCGAGGGTCACCGTGAAAAATTAACTTAATCCGATATATATAGATATTCGATTCAATCATCTAACTTTGCATTCATGTTTTAGAGAAAATTTCTCTTATATCCCTTCGACTTTGACCAAAAATTAATTTTGGTCCTTCGCCTTTCAATTTCGGCATAAAAATACTTCGACTTTCCAATTTTTTTCAATGACATCCTTTAGGGATATATACTCGAAAAATAGGGTGTTTGGATCAAGCACCCTACATACATCGGATGCCGTTGATTTCTGCGCCATCCCCCTCAATTTTTTTTATAGAATTTTTGGACGGCTCGGATCAGCCGTTCGGTGGCTGTCGGTCCCTACAATAGGACTCAAAGAAAACGGATTCCTTCTAAAGGATGACATTAACAAAATTGGAAAGTCAAAATATTTTTATGCTGAAATTGAAAAGTGAAGGATCAAAATGAATTTTTAGTCAAAGTCGAAGGAATATAAAAAAAATTTTCCCCATGTTTTAGGATCCTGAAAAGTTAAATGATTAGATCGAACACTTATAAGTATCGAATTGAGCTTATTTTTTACAAAAGGCCCTCGAAAAAACCAAAGTGGGCCTCACATCGTGATCTGTGCACATGATGTGATGTTAGACTTTGTGTACTGTATATTCTATTGCAGTTGGTTTCACGGCACATTTTTTTCCGTTCTCCTCAAAAAAAAAATTCATGTGTATATGCACCCTGAGATTTTCTTAAATCTAATGGCCGAAAAATCTTTCGGCACAGAGATACAGAAATTTTCGAAACAAAGGAGATCGGACCCGATAGTTTTCTAATACACAGTAGTATAACTTGCTAACAAGTTACAAAAACTAATTTGTGCATCAGAGCAACTCCAACCCAGGCTGAGTTTACGAAGCCAGGCAGGTTGTGTAGAAAGTTGATTGCAGCAGCAAAATGATCGAGCATACTTTTCATTGACCCGTACAAGAGCATTGATATCTATGTCCAATGGAAACTGTATTAGCACATGGGTGTTAAATTCTACTGGAGTATATCATACTCCCTCCGTTGGGCCTAGACTTTTCCCAACTCTGTTTATTAGGGCATTTGCATCAGACTCTCTATATTTTGGATCAATTGACACTTTAAAAATTCACTTTATTACTTAGCTATCTATTTTTTAAAATAACTATTGCATCAGGCTCTTTACTCCCATTCTCCTCTCAATAAATAATCAAACTCATCTCAATAAAATACTCTCCCTTGCCTCGGAGAGAGAAACAAAAGCAGGAAAGATATAAAAATGAGAGAGAGAGAGAGAGAGAGATTGGGAAACAATACAAAAATGAGAAGCAAGTGAACAATTGCTCGTCTATCCAAACGAGCCACCGTAGCAATGTCAGAGTTTTTTCTAAGTAGAGAGGAAGGAAGAGAGACCGATGCACGAGGTTTTGGGTGTTTTTTTTTTCTTTTTGACTCTTTAATTTAGTTTGAAGAGAGGAGTAGAGAGAGAGATGTGGATGCCCTTAAATGGACAAATTGACTATCCTTGCTTCATTTTCTCTTTTTGAGAATTTGCAGACCATCCTTGCTGTGCCAGCATGTGTTTTGTACCCACACACATTACTGAGGCCGTTTCTATTAGCTTTTTGGATTTTTTTCTTATTCAATTTTTTTTTTAACTTTTATTAATTTTATGCCAAAATTTTGAGAATTATTGATTCGTTTTGACGAGGATTTGAAAAAATAATTTTTTTTTTAAACTTTTACCCACATGTTTTTTTAAAATTTCCAATATAAAGCTCAAAAAACACAATTTGACATTAGACTAACAAATACGAAAAAAATTGAATAAAGACAAAACTCAAAAAAAAAAAAGTTAGGAAGAAAAACATCTGAATATAACCCCGGTTTCAGTATAAGCCCATTTATCACTTTTACTTGCAGATGCAGCCTTGAAGGGATTTTGCGGAGTCGTCAAAACGGGATCCATTATAAAAAAAAATTTCAATCTGTGTGGGTATTGGGCAACGCTGCTACAGCCACTGACCAAGAACCAACGGTTTCCAGGTCTCAAACAAATAATCTGAGCCGTTCAATATTAAAAAAAAAAAAACAATTGGGCTCATGAAAAATCAACCCAATCCAATATGTGTAAGTGTTAATCCAATCTTCTAATTTTTCATTTAGATTTCGAGATTTGGGCTTATTTTTCACAAATCCACACAAGTTTTGTTTAAATAATTATTGAACGACTCAAATTATCTGTGCGAGACCCAAAGTGGACCCTACGTGACTTCCCAATCGGTGCTCTACTCGTCAGTGACCTTAGCATTTTTCGGGTATTGGGATACCAATGCTGTATCGTAAGTTCGTAACATACATTCACAGGTGTAAATGTTGGATGAAAAAATTAGAACCAATATAAAATACGACATTTATTGAATAAAAATTTCAATTATACAAATTTAGCATCTATCACCATGTAATACTAACATGACCAGATAAGGAAAAGTATTCACGCATATCATGGATGCGTGGATACGTATCACAAGAGTATTTAGTTAATAATACTAGTAAGATAAATGAAGAGATACGTACGAGTTTACCACTATTCATATCAAACCATAGAATACATATCAATTGTCGCAAGATTTTGATAACATTGACATAATGTTTTGCTATCAATTTTCTTTCGAAAGCTTAAACCATAAGGACTTTGAAATTACGACGACACTACATAAATATATTGCAACAAACTAATGAATGCCAAACCCCGAAAAGAAAAAACTCTGAGAACACTACATTTCTGGTAGCAAAAGTGCAGAACAGCATTTCAATATCACAGCATACTCCCCACACTCAACTATCTGACAAAGAGATTCAAAAACTGAAACCGAAACATCAGTTAGCAACAGTGAAAACTGCAAGTATCATTTTCTAAGTTATCAACCATTAGGACCGCAGTTTTAAAAAAAAACTAAAAACATTAGGACCAGAATTTCTATGAAATAGTCAGCCACAAACTATAGGGTTTGTGTACAAGTTCTGTTAAGGAGCAATAAAATGCATTAGGTGTATCCAACAAACAGGGACGAACGACATTCACTTTTTGTTGCTGCAACAGTAAACAATGTGAGGGCATTACAGGCAGCAGAAACATGCGAAGTTGAAGCTGCAAAGCGGATCCGGATGTTCATTTGTACGCATTGAAAATAGGCATCAGGGAATAGAATGCTCACAGTGCCTTGGTACTGTGCAACGTAATCTGTACCGTGAACCAAACTATGCAAGAGAAGTGAACCTCAATTTTACGCAATAATAAGTAGTAAAGCATTTGCACAGATCAAACTACACATTGAAATTTCAAAACACTGTCCACAATGAAGAAACAAAATATTGGGGAGGGAAGACCAAATTGGCAGGGAAGAGTTAAATAGTTATGGGTTAAGATTTTAATACCAGATCAATGGTTCATCAAACTTTGGAGGGGCAGATACATCTCCACACCCCGGCTAGTATTTAATCTATACCCTTGCTCCAATGTTCGGGTATCAGACAATTCAAATAGGTATTTCACAAAGTTAAGAGAGTTCACATATATAGGACTCAACGAACACATAACAGTAGCATGTATAGATGCTGCATCACAATAAAAACACACTGCATCATGCGAATTCTCTGACTAGGGATGAACCGTCTTTCGATTTTCTTACAACAATATCCACTAAGGAAGGAACTTGTTTAAGTGTTAACGATGTGAGGGCATTACAGGCAACAGAAACACGTGAAGTTCAAGCTGCAAAGCGGATCCCACTATTTGATTTTGCACATCAAGATTTAGGCATCAGAGAAATCAATGTTCAGAGTGCCTTAGTACAGGTGCAACGTAGTTACTACTACAAACCCAAAATCAAGATTCAAACAATGAACATTATGAAATGACCAAAGTAATTCCTTCCCACCTCCAAAGGAAGTAGAGATTAGGCTTCGTTACACTGCATAACACGAGTACGTAGGAAAAAAAGAAAACTGAGCAACTCGTGAGCAGCTCAAGGCTCATCTTGTTAAGCAATCGGCTTGATTTGTTTAGTAATCGAGCTACGCTCGAGCTCAAGTTATAGGCTCATGCACTAAACAGGACGAGCTTAACATTCTTAAGCTTGGCTCAACTTGAAAAAGCTCGACTCCTTTGCATAGGTTCGCAAACGTACAGGACATTTTTTGCCTGAACAAAAATATCAAGTTCATTACTCCTCCATCATATAATAGAATACAAAATCCAATTAGGAAGTTTGAACTTGAAAGGGGAAAAACTCTTTTCAATACTTTCTTTGGCACCTACTATAATATATCAGTCAATTAACCTAACAAAGATTCCTACAAGAAGTTCTATTGATTTCCTAACAATCAACCACAACAATGCATGCATACGAAAAACTAACATCTATAAGCATGAAAAAATCACTTTAAACATCAGAAAATCAACCGAGATTAACCAATTGCTTTGTCTGGAAGAATAGGCGATTGAACGCGGGGTTTCTCCTGCACAACTAATCATAGAGACTGACGGATCTCATAGAATGAATCTAGAGAGAGAGAGAGAGAGAGAGAGAGAGAGAGAGAGAGAGAGTTTTATTCAGAAGGCGGGAGAAGGGAGCGATAGAGTTTCTAGGGTTTCCAATTGAAACTTCAGGCAGTGGCCAGTGGGTACTTGTAGAGAGATGCACGGTTCTAATTTTGGGCCGAAGTCAGAACAGCCCAAAAAGAATGTCAGACCAGCCCAGCTACGAAGTATTGGGCCGAAGTCGAACCGGCCCAAACCCTGTTCAATTGCAAAAAAGGACGTGATATGAAATGATGAGAAAATCGACTTTTCCGTCATTTTCTATGGCTCCGTTCAGTTGTCGAGAAAGTTGTGTGGGAAATTGATTCCCGGAAAAAGTGAAGTGAGGTGAAGTAAAAGAAAAAGAAAATTATTTTCCTGTGAGTGTTCATTTGACAAAAGAGTTTTGCAAGAAAAATTAAGGTTTAGTTGTTCATTTGTCAGGAAAAAGAAATTTTCGGAAAAATTTTGTGAGTGTTGACTCATTTTCCTTTTTCCGCGACGCAAAATCCTATGTTTTTTGCAGGATCACTTTTGCAGGAAAGTAATTCCTGCAGGAAAACTTAAATTGGTAAGTCCTAGAATTTTCCTGCCAACTGAACACTAAGAAAGTTATGGGAAAATTGATTTTCCCATCCTTTTCTGTATTTTCCTAGCAACTGAACGGGGCCTATGTGTTCCTTTTACCAAAAATGCTAGGAACACAACCTCTCACAGACGTATAGGGCCTACATGCACTACTATGTATGGTCCTCACATGTATTTGAGAAGTTGTGTTTAGTGGTGTGTTTGGACTGTTGAGTATGTAGCACTTTTGATTTTGTTACTAAAGAAGATTTGGAATCCACGGCTTCAACTTTTTCACTAGAAACTCTTTCCTACAAAATAGATTCTGTCAAAAGAAAAAAAAAATAGTTTTCTTGCATGATTACTCATCAAGACGTTTTTATCCTACTTTCACTTTCATTTTTTTGTTCGTGACAATTGAATGGAGTCTTAGAGACCATTGAAAATTCTCACCTTGAAGTACTCACTTCATCAATCAAAAAGTGGAAAGATTGGCATTTCTATTAAATAGTAGTGTCATTAAAAAACATAAAGACAAAAATTCTGAATCTCGTCTAAAAAATAACCTCTTTTTTTTTTTCTTTTGGAAAGGCCGAAAATTATCTAAACTAGGACTTTGTTGTGCGTAGGAAAAATAAATTATACAAAAGATATGGACATCACTACTTTTCTGTTATCTATTTCATCCCAATAAGTTCGAGACCACCTTGTGTTTTCCATAAAAAGTGTCAAAATCAAATCAGCTTGGAATCGCGGGCATGCCAGGAATGGATTGCAGTTCAAGTTTGAATCAAGGCCTGGAAGCCTCAATATGACTTCTAATAGAACGAAAGTGCACAGCCTAAGGGTAAGACCATGAGGAGGTTCGTGAAATGCCTTAACGAAAAGGACTTAAAAATTTTCTAACCGTTGTTAAGAAATGGAAAGAAAGATGGAATAAGAGCTAAAACATAATTAAAAGGACTTGATTAATGCTTTAACAAAGTCTAGTTACAAGGGAAATGAAAATCTAGGCTTGGCTAGATTGACAACAAATTTTGCTGGAAGGCAATTGAAAGATAAGTTGTGGGCTTTGATGGTCGTGGACCTTTGCTAAGGCCTTCAATTCTAGTATTTATAGGCAAAGTTCCAGGCCTTGAATTGCTTCCACGAGCCTTTATGCATGGTTGCCACGTGCCCCAAGCCTTGCTCCTTACTCCAAACCTTCAACTGCATTTTCAGGCATGACAACAATTTTTTCAGGCCTAAAATTGCCTCTTTTTGCATGGATACTTGCTAAAAGGAGATTTTTAGGACCTTTTAAAGCTAAAAGCTAAAAAATTTCTGTAAAAGAGAAGACTTTTCTACCATTTTTTGACCTTGATTGGCCCTAAAATGGTTCCTTCTGCAAGAAGATTCAAGACAAAGACCCTTGAAACTTGTGCTCTGTTTTCCTGCAACAAAAGACCAAGCAGGCCTAGTTAAGCTGTTTGTGAGCAGCTTATGCAGGCCTGATTGAGCTGCTTAGAGAGAACCTTCTAGGCCTTTAAGCTGCTTATTAGCAGCTTGCTAGAGAGAACCTTCTAGGCTTTTGAGCACGTTCTAGGCCATTGAGTTGCTTATGAGCAGCTTGCTAGAGAGAACTTTTTAGGCCTTTGAGTAGGTTCTAGGCCTTTGAGCTGCTTGTGAGCAACTTACTAGAGAGAACCTTTTAGACCTTTGAGTAGGTTCTAGGCCACAAGCAGCTTGCTAGAGAGAACTTCAAGGCCATTGAGCAATTTTTAGGCCTTTGAGCTACTTGTGAGCAGTTTGCTAGAGAGAACCTTCTAGGCCTTTGAGCAAGTTTTAGGACTTTGAGCTGCTTGTGAGCAATTTGCTAGAAAGAATCTTCTAGAACTTTGAGTAGGTTCTAGGCGTTTAAGCTGCTTGTGAATAGCTTGCTAGAGAGAACCTTCTAGGCCTTTGAGCATGTTTTAGGCCTTTGAGCTGCTTGTGAGCAACTTGCTAGAGAGAACCTTCTAGGCCTTTGAGTAGGTTCTAGGCTTTTGAGCTGTTTGTGAGCAGCTTGCTAAAGAGAACCTTCTAGGCCTTTTTGACTTCTCTATTTTCGGGTCTGAATATACCCGAAAAAACTGGGCCAAGACTTGAAAAACGAATCTTGGCCTAATCAAGCTAAATAGGCATGAAAAACTAGTCCGAGCTTTGATTAGTTGGGCCAAAACCTAAACCTAATTTGGGCTTTAACTCCATTGGGCCGAACAAGCCTAAGAATAGGACCACTATATATTCGACCAAAGGTCTAAAAATCAATCAAGGCCTAATTCAACCAAGTCCAAAATGTTATTTTGGGCCACTAATCCATTAACAAATTCCTTTTTAGAATTTGACCAAAAATGGATGTAAACACCTTGTAGCCCGATCAAAGAGCATCCACAATGTAATAAATTGAGGCATTTGAATAGTGGCGATTTCTAATCTAATGGATTCATTCCAAAACTGACAAAACTGACATTACATAGAAATCTTCATCTTTCTCAGCTACAATGATTGAATGGTGTGTAACTGTATCATGTCCCTTGTCTGTATTATCAGATCCTTGTACATATACCCAAGGTGAATAACATGTATAGGATTTTTCTTTGTTAGAGAAAGACCATAATAAGGGTAATCAACTTGGTAGATATGGTTCTTACCCTTCCCTCCTTACAAGAGACCGAGGTTCGAGCCCTGGCGTGGGTAGATTTGGGGTCAGGATTATGGACAGTTCCTGCACCCCAAGTGTTAATTTAACGCATCCCGCTAACCCTCGCTGACTATACAATATTGGCCAAAAAAAACTTGGTAGATATGTTCCACGGGGTGTCTCTGCCACGTGGTGCCTCAACACCCTTATCCACCTGATCCCCACAAAAATATGAGGCAGATAATTATGGTGTAGAGACACCACGTGGCAGTGCTCTAAATAATTTTTCCCTTGATATATACGTCATACATTGATAATAAAATACATAAAAAAAATAAAAAATAAAAGAGCATGATAGTATATGTTTATCACTTTTGTAGAAATGCTAGTATATGTATACTTGGAACAAAGTAGTGTCATTAATAAAGAATTGAACTTGTAGATTCAATTCGCATACCACACAAAAATCTAATTTAGAAAAAGACAAACATACGTTTATGGTTAATTTGTTTATACTATTTTCCACGTAGCTAGGCATTAATTAATAAGTTAGTTTCTTTTTCGAATATGATTGTGTTGATTTCTAAAAAGAGTATGATTAATTACGACACCAAACGAAAATAGGACAAGCAGACACCCATTTAAAGAAGATATATATAAGTAGCAGAAGACGTACACCGAGAAACGATCACCCGCTCGAAGCCTTGTAGAAACAACCATATATCCGCTCTAAATTGTAAAAATCTGTCATTTTGTGTAGTTGTCATCGTATGCGGCCAAAGCAAGGGAAGCTACCAACCACTAGTCCGGCCACTAGGCTAGTGCTAAACCATGTCACTGTCGGCCCACTAGCTAGCTGATGAAAAGAACGGTTTCTGATCATTGCTCATGATTGTAGACAGAACAAATTAAACCGTCCTTGTGGCTTGGTTCTACTCCACCTCAAGGATGGCCTCATTCACGGTGGTAACGGGCAGTGGGTCGCGGGTTTTCACAGAAACGTGCAAGCAAATTCCAGTTTCATGGCTGAAATTTGGGCATCGATGGATGGATATTGGCTTGCAACTGGCTCTCGCAGAAAATATCAGGAGGCTGTAGATGTGGAGGAGATGGATGTGTAGAAACTTTATATCCATCTCAAAACCAATTGACAATGAGTGGAGAGGTCCCAGATGTTATTAAGTGATCACCCATTCCACTCCCAAGCAATGTGGGATTCATTTCTTTAACATCCCCCCTCACTGAGTGGAGAGGTCCCAGATGTTATTAAGTGATCACCTATTCCACTCCCAAGCAATGTGGGATTGATTTCCTTAACATCCCTCCTCACGTGCAGCCGCGTTTGAGGTGTGTCACGTGTGGCCACTTTTGGGTCCTATCATCGTGCAGCCTTTTTCGCTGGTCTGTCATCGCGGGGTGTGGATTGTGAATTTTATAAAATGTGGGGTGGAACGGGCCCCGCACTCCCCCACACGTGCGACCCCTGACTCGCACGTGGAGAGGTAAACAAAGGATCCGGAACACACGGATCACAATGAAACAAAGTGCAACAATGGCACAAACAAGGGGAAAAGCCTCCGAAAGCCTAGCTCTGATACCATGTAGAAACTTTATGTCCATCTCAAAACCAATTGGCAATGAGTGGAGAGGTCCCAGATGTTATTAAGTGATCACCCATTCCACTCCCAAGCAATGTGGGATTCATTTCTTTAACATCCCCCCTCACATCCCCCCTCACGTGCAGCCGCGTTTGAGGTCTGTCACGTGTGGCCACTTTTGGGTCCTATCATCGTGCAGCCTTTCGCTGGTCTGTCATCGCGGGGTGTGGATTGTGAATTTTTTTTATTATAAAATGTGGGGTGGAATGGGCCCCGCTCTGATACCATGTAGAAACTTTATATCCATCTCAAAACCAATTGGCAATGAGTGGAGAGGTCCCAGATGTTATTAAGTGATCACCTATTCCACTCCCAAGCAATGTGGGATTCATTTCTTTAACAGGATGCTCTTTAATTGGTCAGTTGGTCATAACCACACTAAATAGCACAACAAAACATCATCCACTTAGTAATATCGTCTTTGATTGCTTGCATGTTACTCATGGAGCAACAGTAGCCATCAAGCATGTCCACCGTAAGGCGGAAAGTAGGGGTGTCAAAAGGGTATGTTTGGGCCAAATTGAGTACGATGTAAGTGGGTTGAGTCTTTAATGGATCGTAACCTATTTAAAACTCAATTATTTACGAGCCTAATTACTCATACCCAACCTGACCCATGTATTTAAAATCAAGTCAGACCCGCCCATTAACCTAGGTACATATATATTAAAATATATGGTAATTTTTCTTTTCTTCGTGGTGGGTTAGTTTATGACTTGTTGAGTCATGTAACTTGCTCCCGTTGAGACCCAATTAAGACTCACTAATAAATGGGCGAGATGAGTTTGGACTCATTCTAATCCAGTTAACAAATGGATTGGGTTGGATCTATTTATTAGTGGGTGAATTTGGGTTGAAATTGCCACACATAGCGTAAAGCGAACCAAATGTAAGAATGCACTAACCAAAGACACCCCAATCTCGGTTGAGGATTTTTTTGTTTGTTCAGAAGAAGAATATTGTCTTTAATTAATCTTTATATATATTGTTCATCTTATTAGGTACAGAGATTAAAAACGTAAATGTACATGCAAGACTCAACACAAAACTAGCTAGGAATACCAATTGTGGCATTAAAATTGGACCTTACGCTTTATTCAATTTGGTTCCACCTTAAATTTATTTTCTAGATCAACCACACATTGCCGTCAATACATTTTAATTGGAGGTTGTGGTGGGTTGATGTTCATGACCGTAACGACTTTACCAATTATAACGACGTTTTGTCTTTAATAAATTCGTGAACTATTAACCGGGATCCAAATCCGTCCCAAAACGTTAAGTCATTTATGAATTAAAATAAAGCACTTACATGCACAATTTTCAAAAGAATTTTACACCAATTTGGAGTAACAAATTGAGTGAAAATAAATTTAAAATATTATGCATAAAAAATATTTTATTGTTTAGTCTAAAATTTCACCCTTTTTTGTAGTGCGGTAAATGTGTAGCCTAGTAGGACGAAAGAAGTACGACATTAGTTTTTTTTTTTTTTTTTTTCAATCGATGAAAGAGATCATTTATATATCAGATATGAAGTACATAGTACAAACCCGGGACACTACATCATTTGTGAGAGCTCACGAAACAACCAAGTCCAACAACTCAACCAATACAAGAAATAAACCTATTATAGGATAATCAATTATTTGTGTTATTCAAAACAATTGATTTCTAAATCTATTACGTACAATGTTGTTTCTAACTTATTTTGCAATCGATTCGAGGATTTATCGAGACCCATTGATTAAGTAATAGATTTCACATTGTTTTTCAATCAAACTCTATTCAATTGCAAAATCGATTACAACATCTAATCAATTACGAAATTGAACATTAACCAAATGGATTACATTTTTGATTAATTGATTGTAATCGGTCACGATGATATTTCACAATCGATTAACCAAATGGATTACATATTTGATTAACTGATCAATTGTTCTTGATCACGATCGATTGCAAAATGTTTCTCAATCACGCTCTATTCAATTGCAAAATCAATTGTTGTATAACCAAATGGATTACATATTTGATTCACTGATTGATTGCACAATTGATTATAGTATTATTAAAAAGTTGTGAGTTTTTAGTTAAAAAGTTAAGAAATGGACCAAAATATTACGATTCGTAATGAAAATGTTATTAATCATATTGCTAAAAAGGTTACGATTTTTTTTAAAAAGTTATGAAACGCATCAAAATATTATGATTTCCAGTGAAAGTGTTATGAATTATAAGAGTTACGAAAATCACTAAAATGTTATGAATCTATTACTTAAAAAGTTACGCTTTGTTAGCATAAAGTTATGATATACACTAAAAAGTTATGATTTTTTTTCAGAAAATATTATGAATTCTATTGATGAAAAGTTACGAATTTTTAGTATAAAAGTTATGATACAAACTACAATATAATGAATGACCGGTTCTCAAGGTAATTTTTTATGAGATGACACAATATGGACCACACAATACTTACATATGTTTTGGGTTGTTTCTTGTTTTTGCAAGAAAAAGGTTTAGTTTGTTTGGAGTATAGTCTATGGGATGAATCTCCGCCGTCATGGTCACTTAATCCTTTTTCTAAGGACAAATTTTCATCTTGATGTACTCTTTGATTGAAGTTATAATATCATCTGTTATCGGTTGGTAAAAAATAAAAAAAGGTATGTATTGAAGACTAACCTTCTCTAGCTGTGAGTACTTCAGCTATGAAAGGATTTTTAATCCCGTGCAATAGGTACATATGGTAAACAACAGCAACGTACCTAATGCACACATTTCCTACCTGAGAAGCAAATATCGTTTCAGCACTTCCAAATAATTGCACAAGCCAAGGAAATTAATTAAGCTAAATGTGATTCTCCATTTTATAACTTGCAATGTTGATCTAATATTTGCATCAGGGACCGTTTAATTAGAGTGAAGAGGATAGCAAATCCAAGAAAGATTGAAAAAAAGAAAAATATAAATTTTGGTGTTTGAATTAGCATGAAAATAGTAGCTAGAAAGCGTGTGAATTAAGTGAATTTTAATTCTTACATACTGTAGCTTTCACTTTAATTTCCTGCTAAAGAAAACATAGAAAAACTTTAATTTCCATTTTTTTAGAGTTGCCACATCGTATGACACTTCCTATTAGGCCCATATTTTTTCCTTTCCTCTAATGATCTATAATGTATGTTAAGGGTAAGTTAGTAACTATAAATATTTTTTCTTGCAAGATTTTTACAAATTAATTAAGCTTTTCATTTCAATTAAACGAATGAAAGGGGAAAAAATGTTTTTCCTCCTCCTCCTCCTTCCCTAGAATTTTTGCTACCACTATGTCGAATCGATACTAGTCTATGTTTCGACAAATAAAAAGAATTTCCCAGCATTTTATCCATGTCAAAATTGCTCCCCTTAGTCGTACTAGTTTTTTTTCAGTTCAAATCCTAAACCTTCTAACTCACTACTATTTTTTTTTTAACTAAGTTATAATTTTCTACTATTAACAACGATGTCAACTAAATTATGATTTTCAAGTTACCGCAATATGTTACAATCAAACCAATATTTATTATGCACTGGATATATTTTCATGTAGGCAAATATATGAAATCAAATTCAACCAAGTTTCTTTGGACTAGACATTACTGGAAAACTCCATTGTTAGCACAATCCCATTTAAGCCTACGCAAGATAAACAAAAATCCACAAAAATTCTAAGTTTACATAGTTTGCCAGAGAGAGAGAGAGAGAGAGAGAGAGAGAGAGAGAGAGAGAGAGAACCAGTTTGCTTAGTTTTGATTTTCATATTATCATAGTGATTTTCATTTCATGTTGTAATTTTCTTATTTGATGATAGTGGAATATTTATTCCCTGTAGAGTAGGCATTGAGGCAGTAACAAGTTGAAATGAAAATCACTATGATAAAATATTCATTTCATGTGTGATTAATATTTAGTGCATAACAAAATATTTGTTTGATCGTGACATAGGCTTGTTTTGGCTTTAATAATTAAGTCGGATTATTTTTGTATTTATTCAATTTTTTTGTATTTCTTAGTTTTGTGTTAAATTTATATAAATTTTTGCTTCGTCTCATCAAGAGGAATTTAAAAAGTAAAAAAAATGAATCAAACAATTTTTTGTTGTGAATAAGGACAAATTAATTTAAAAGGTTTGTTTAGATTATTTTTGTCTTTCGGTCAAAAATTTTAAAATTTTGATCATAATCTAACCTCAGAAGTTGATAGTGTTAACCTGAATTTTAAAAATGTCAACAAGCTCGATAGTGTCGAGTGGAGTAATTTGTGACATGGATCAAATTTTAGGAACTTGTATATAATTGTTGAATCGAAGTAGCCCAAAATCTCAAATTGAGCCGGTTGAATTTGCGACACGCATCATTTTGAAGGACTTGTTATGTAATTGTTGCAGTAATGTAGGCTTCGTTCACTTGCACGGAAAGGATGAGAAAGGACTAGAAAATCATTTTTCCTGTAATTTTCTGTGTGTTCGACTATCAAGAAAGTTGTAGAATCCACAACTCAGGTAAGTTGTAGAATCTACAACTTTAACTTTTCCATTGGAAAATACTTTCCTATAAATAGGGCTTACCAAAAAGAAGGAATTAATTCTTATTTTTCGGCAATATTTCTTGTCAACAGAGCACACGCATAAAAATAAATTCTATTTTGCTTCACTCCACTTTTTCGAAAAACCAATTTCCCACACAATATTTTCGACAACTGAACGGATAGGGGAAGTATCATTTTCCATTTTATGGGCGATGAGCCAAAATCAATCTACGATCTCACCTACACCCTAAACCCCTCTATCCTCCTCTCTCCGATTTCAGCTCTCTCACCACCTTTGGTCTTCATCAATGGCTCAATTGAATAGAGATCCAAGTACTGTGTCAGACTACCTCCGTCTCCATCTCTGTCGTCCAATTGCAATCCATGCCATGAATCTGTTACTAAATGTGGTTAGCAACAAATATATGGTTGCTGAGAATGGAGAGATGATTGAGTTGAGGCTAAAGCCCTGGGCTAGGAGGAGGGCTGGGGTCCCTCCTGCGATCAATCTTATTCCTTCCCAGGTTAATCCAAATCATCCGCTTGCCGAAACTCCCAGGCCATTCGTTGGGCAGCAAGAAACCAAGTTAGGGCAGGGAGGGAGGCTTCGGTTTTGCAGCTCCCACTCCCGGCTCCTGTGGTTGAGCTCACGGCTACGGTGGTTGAGCGCGAGCTCAACCACAGGAACCGGGGGCGGGAGCTGCAAAACCAGAGCCTCCTTCCCTACCCTAACTTGGTTTCTTGCTGCCCAACGGATGGCTCTGGGGGTTTCGGCAGTCGGAAGATTTGGATTAATGTGGGAAGCAATAAGATTGATCGCCGGAGGGACCCCAACCCTCTTCCTAGCCCAAGGCTTCAGCCTCAACTCAATCTTGTTGCCATTCTCAGCAACTATGTATTTGTTGTTAACCATCTTTAGCAACAGATTCATGACATGGATTGCAACTGGACGGCAGGGATGGAGACGGAGGTAGTCAGATACAGCACCCAGATCTCTATTGAGTTGAGCCATTGATGAAAGACCAGAGATGGTGAGAGAGCTGAAATCGGAGGGAGGAGGATAGAGGGGTTTAGGATTTAACGAGTCATTTCTCAGTTTTTATTTTTTATTTTTATCCTCTTGGTATTTCTTCCAAGATTAGAAATGAAACAGTTCGTGAGATGGTAGGTGTAGCACCTATAGAGGAGAAGTTGAGGGAAAATAGGCTAAGGTGGTTTGGGCATATCTACCGTAGACCGGAAGATGCAGTAGTTAATAGAGTGGATAGGATAGCTCTAGGTAGCAATGTTACGGGGAGGGGTAGACCTAAATTGACATTAGATGCTGTAGTGCGCAAAGATATGAGTCTTATATGTCTATGTGAACAAGTGGCTCTTGACAGAGCTCAATGGAGGAAACGGATTCATGTACCGACCCCAAGTTATTGGGACGTAAGGCTCGGTTTGGTTTGGTTTGGTTTGGTATTTCTTCCAAGATATCAACAAAGTGACTTACTCCTCCAGGGGAAGAGTATCTGATGCATCATATGGATGGAATAGAAGGACTGTTGCTTGTACTAACTTCTGTTTGTACTTCTGTTTTTGTGTCAACTATATCATTGTATTGCAAACTAAATTCTGGCATATCTCTGCAATAAAATTTTGATCAGAGCACATCCCAGCAAATTTGCCAAATTCTATCACGAGAAGCTAAAATTCTATTTTGTAGGTGCCATGATGATGTTTAGTTGCTGGCATATGGGACTTCAAAATGGGTGAATAACTGACTTGAAAATGGTTCCCCTTGGAGGAGGATCTCAATCGGGTGAGATTTGGGCATGGCAATCCAATGCGGTTTTGTTACGACTCCGACCCATAGAGGGGGACCTTGGAGATTCCTAAATTCGAAGTCTTCCTCAACAAATTTGGTTCTGAGTCCTCTTATGGAGTTGAAATGCATTGTTGGTTTTGTATTGTGTGTCCTCCTTATGTTTCATATTCTAGGTTAGGACTGGTACAAGCCTTGGAGGAACCTTGAGTACTCTTTTGTTGCTTTGTTTTCACGTGCTGGGGTATGCCCCTTTGCTAGTGTAATTGGCTGTGGAGTTTTCTTCTTTGTAATGGTCGTGAAGTGTGGTGGTTGTATCTATGAATTAGGAACTTGAGGAAGTGCATGTACATTGCAGGTTGTATCTATACAATTGGTATCTTTTTTTTTGCTAAATTATTGCTTCCCTTCTGTGGTTGTATCTATAAATTAGTAATGTGGTGACACAAACTGTGTATGATCTTGCTTGCGGAATTAGCTTCAAATTCCATCGGTGTACGATTTGAAACTTGGAACTGTTGATGAGTACTGGATTCAACAGATGCTAAGAAGCACTGAATTAACGTGGAGTTCATTTGCCCATGTCTGGATTCAACAGATGATCAATCTAGTAATCAGGTTTTTTTTTCCCCCTGAGAGGATGAAGTGAACAAGGCACTTATAGGTGTTGAACCTGCAGCTATGGTGGATGTATTCTTATTCACGTTTGAAACAGATTGATGTATCCTTGTGGGCCCCACACACCATCAATACGTTATCGACACTCTCCAGGTCGGTAGCCCTAGCATCTTCGCTAGCTTGTTGATAGGATACTGGAGAGAAAGGTCGCTTTTAATTTTTCCTGCTACTATAGAGACAATAAAATCCTTTCAAAGTGGTCCACCAATTTCAGTGTTGTCGATCCATTTGATCGGTTACTTCCCTGAAGAAATGGCAAACTTGATCCCAAGACTCCCAACTATTGAAATTACCTCAAACATGATGATGATGGGAGGAAGTAATTGAGGTATGGACCGAGATAGTTTCGAGGCAGAATTCTTTGTGCCGAAAATCCTTGTGTATCTGTGTCGATGCATTTTTTTAAATCTAATGGCCGGAAAATCCTTCGGCACAGAGACACAGAAGTTTTCGGGACAGAAGAGATCAAACCCGATAGTTTTACCCCTTTCTTCAATGTCCAACCACCTTATATGGGGAAGGTCCAAAATAAGCTCGTGCTATTTTATTTTTGAGACAGCAGAAAAATATAGGTATAATTAATAACACAATACCCTTGCGAACCAACCATAATGGTTGCAAGGGTATTGTGCTTCACATGCTGGGACGATACATGCATACGACTCGGTTTGCTACAGACAATCTCTATGGAAAATTCGAAATGAAAGCAAAACACATTCCTCAATACAATACAAACTTGGCAAACAACAAAAACTTACAAGAGTTATTCGTACGTTAAAACACATTCCTCAATACAAACTCGGCAAAACAAAAACTTGGCCGTGTTGCTAATATAACTTGGCTAACAAATTTCAAATTTGTGCATCGGAGCAACTCCAACCCGGGCTTCAAAAGCGACATGGGGCTCCAAACGGTTCCATTTTGGTAGCTCCCTTCAATCCAACCAGATTGCTCCTTCAAATCCACCCCCCTTCTGCGAAACTTGAAGTCAAGACTCCATGGTGACAACTTAGATTTTTTGTTCAAATATTTTGACTGTTACTAATAAAAAGCACTAGCAGTTTCTGATTCTTTTTTTTCCTTTTTTTTTTTCTTTTCTAAATTATGTTTTTTTTTTTCCTGTAAATATGGACTTGGATATACTTTTCATTGACCCGTACAAGAGCATTGATATCCATGTCCAATGGAAACTGGGATTAGCACATGGGTGGGGTTAATTTGTTACTCTCCATTGGCCTAGACTTGCCCCAACTCTGCTTATTAAATGGACAAATTGAATATCCTTGCTTTTTTTCTATTTTCTTTTTTTGAGAATTTGACTGCCCTTGCTGTGCCAGCATGTGTTTTGTACCCACATTAACTGAGGCCCCGTCTCTCTTAAGTGTTTGTTAGTTTCACATCAAATTTTTGTAAATTATTGATTTATCTCAACGAGAAGAATCAAAAAGGTAATTTTTTTTTTTACTTTTATCCAAATATTTTTAAAAATATGCAAGATAAAGCCCAATAAGCACAAAAGTTCGACACTAGACTAACACAAAATTTGAATAAAGATAAAACTCAAAAAAATAAAAATAAAAACTCCCCCAAAAAGGCTAAGGAGAACATCTGGAAAAAAGATATAACCTCTGTTTCAGTATTAAGCCCATTGCCCATTTATCACCCTTTACTTGCAGACGCACCCTTGTACAGATTACGGGATGCATTATCATTTTTATGGTCTGTGTCGTATTGGGATACCCTTGTAGAGATTTCGCGAAGTTATCAAAATGGGATGCATTATCGGTTTTTTACAGTCTGTGTCGTATTGGGATACCAACGGGGTATCGTAACATACATTAACAAGCGTAAACGTTAGTTGAAAAAATTAGAACCAATACAATTGATTTGGAGGAAACAAATGTTTACACCGGCGGTGTAAAGAATTTATTCTCATACAGAGAATGACGTTTATTGAACAAAATTTAGCGTCTAGGACTAAATATAACATGTCCTAATAAGGAAAAGTATTCACGCATATCATGAATTTGCGTGAATACGTATAAATAAAGAGATACGTATGAATTTACCTCTACACATATCAAACCATAGGACACATATCATGTCACAAGATTTTGATAGAATTGACATACATACATATATATATATATATATGTTTTGCTATCGATTTTCTTTCAAAGTGCTGCTATGTGTACATATCATGTACATATGGATCCAAACCGCCCATTATTTTTAAAATACTTTTTTACGGAGCTTTGTAAAAAAATCAGCTCAACCCGATATCGGTAAGGATTTTTCCTGAATTTGTAGAGGCGAAACTAAGTAGTTAAGTAGTTTCGCCCCCACAAATACACACAAAAAAAAAAAAAAAACCTTACCATTATCGAGTTGAGCTGATTTTTTACAAAACTATAAAAAATATTTTAAAAATAATAGGCGGTTTTTGCACATCTAGACTATTAAAAAAAAACCTTACCATTATCGCCCCCACTACTTTGTTTTTGCACATCTAGATTTAGGCATTGGAGAAATCAATGTTCAGAGTGCCTTAGTACAGATGCAACGTAGTTACTGCAGCAAAAGATTCAAACAATCAACAGGAGATTAGGCTTCGTCACGATTTAGGCATTGGAGAAATCAATGTTCAGAGTGCCTTAGTACAGATGCAACGTAGTTACTGCAGCAAAAGATTCAAACAATCAACAGGAGATTAGGCTTCGTCACACTACATAACAGGAGTAGCTAGGGCAAAATAACAAACCATGAGTTGCTCACGAGCAGCTCATGGCTCGGCTCGATTCACATAATAATCGAGCCGAGCTCGGGTTTTAGGAGCGTGCACTAAACGAACCTAGCTAAACACTTTTAAGCTTGGCTCGACTCGAAAAAGCTCAATTCTCTGCATAGGTTTGCCCCATTTATGAAGACTCGTTTTGCAAACGAACAGGACATTTTCTGCCTAAACAAAAAGATCAAGTTCATTACTCCTCCACTATAATAGAAAAATACAAAATCCAATTTGGAAGTTTGAACTTGAAAGAGGCAAAATACTTTATCAGTCAATTAACCTAACGGAGATTCCTACTATAATATATCAGTCAATTAACCTAACGGAGATTCCTACAACAACCACAAGCATTCGAAAAACTAACATCTACAAGCATGAAAAGTTCACATTAAACATCAGAAAATCAACCGAAATCAACAATTGCTTTGCCTGGAAGAATAGGCGATCGAACGCGGGGTTTCTTGTGCACAACTAATCACAGAGACTGACGGATCTCATAGAATGAATAGAGAGAGAGAGAGAGAGAGAGAGAGAGAGAGAGAGAGAGAGAGAGAGTTTCTAACCTTGTCCGTTTCCCTCTTTTTTTTAAAAATAATTCTAACTCAAAAAATACTCATTATATCTGCTACCAATCATTACTCTTCACTCATTACCCTTATCTCAAATCATTATTCTCATTTCTCTCTCTATCTCTCTTTACTCATCACTCATACTTCCAATCATTACTCTGATAAAAATATTCTCAATAACTCATCCAAACACAACATAATTAAAACTTCAAGTAGTGGCCAGTGGGTATTTGTAAAAGTGGTGCTACTGGTACAGATTTAAAATCTGTACCAGCGCGTACAAACGCCCTTTTGGGCATGTTTTGGGTTACAAAAAAATGATCGGAACCGCTCATTTTGTTTAGAATACTTTGTTTATGGTCCTTGCAAAAAATAAGCTCAATCCGGTACCAGTAAGGACGTTTACAAAACATCCAACTTTGCTTGTGAATTCAGGCTAAAGCAAAGTTGGATGTTTTGTAAACGTCCTTACCGGTACCGGATTGAGCTTATTTTTTGCAAGGACCATAAACAAAGTATTCTAAACAAAATGAGCGATTCCGATCATTTTTTTGTAACCCAAAACATGCCCAAAAAGGCGTTTGTACGCGCTGGTACAGATTTAAAATCTGTACCAGTATCATTTCTGTATTTGTAAAGAGATGCACGGTTCTATTATTGGGTCGAAGGCAGAACAGCCTGAAAAGAATGTCAGACCAGCCCAGCTACGAAGTATCTGGGCCGAATTCGGACCAGCCCAAGCCCCGTTCAATTGCACAAAAAGGATATGAAATGATGAGAAAATCGATTTTTTCATAATTTTCTATGTGTTCAATAACTAAAGAAGATTTGGAACCCGTAGTTTCAACTTTCTCACTAGAAACTCTTTCCTACAAAATAAATCCTATCAAAAGAAAGAAATTTTGTTTTCCTGCACGATTTTTAATTCTCTACTTCACTTCATTTTTTTGGAAATTCATTTTCCACGCAACATTCGCGACATCTAATGGAGTCTTAGGGACGTAGAAAATTCTCACCCGGAAGTACTTCTCGCTTCAACCAAAAAGTGGAAAGATTGTCACAACTTCACCATAAAATGAAGAAAGAAGAAGCAGTGGCCGCCCTCGCCAAATTTAATTCTCACTATAAAGCAATATAAATTCACCGACACGAAAACACAGCTTGTACATGCATGCTATGAGCATATAGTTCGGAGCAACAAGCGAAAGCAAACCACCGCTATAATTCAAATAACCAAACGCCCAAAATAACTCATGTTTCTCCACGTACATCAGTACACGACCACCTTAATTTGGAAGATCAGCACTGCTTACTGCTTCCACTTCAAAGATGCATTCCTCTCTATCAAACGGCGAAATCATTTCTTGCCAAAAGAAAAGTTGAAGGCCTGCAGTTTAAGGAAGGAAACCATCAACATAAAAGCTATCAGCACTTGAAAACTGAAGCCAGAAACCCCACCACCTAAACGACAAAATTTTCAAAGAAACTCATGTTAGTACACATACATCGAAATAATAGTGCAAAGCCCTTGCGAAATGAGCTTCGTCAAGGTGATGTCATCCCTAAAAGTCCTTGCAGTTTCTGAACGAAACTATCAATGTAAGAGCTATCAAGACTTTTCCTTGACAAGAACTCACTCAACTTAGCACGGTTGGCTCTTACCTTCTTCCCAACTTCACTATCAACCTCCTTTACCAGTCTTATTGCCTTGCATACACCTTCACTGGTAAAAAACCCGTCTTCCTTGTCTCTCTCAACCTCCACTCCAACCTCCAAGTCTCCGCTCATCAACCTCGAATTGATAATTTGATCACCATACTGTGGGATTAGCACCAATTCACACTCATTTATCATAGCCTCTAATAAAGAACCATAACCACAGTGTGTCACATTGCACCCCACAGAGGGGTGTGCCAAAATTAATTGTTGTTGGACCCAATCGCCATAAACTATCCCTCTTCCTTGAGTTCTTTCTAAAAAACCTGTCGGCAATATGTTTTCGATCTTTTCCACCCCTAGAGGTGGTTTTAGGGCAGCAAAGAATGGCATACCACTGAGCTCCAAACCCAGAACCAGTTCTTGAAACTGCTCCTTCCCTAGTCTACACTCGCTTCCAAAGGAACAGAAAATCACTGTTTTGGGTTCAAAACTTCCCAGCCACTTTTCCCATCGTTCTTCCAGGGTTGCAGCGGGTGGTGGATCCGGCATGACCGGGCCCGCCAGAATAACTGCTTTTTTGTACTGCTTTTCAATGTAATCACAGAAACGCCCTTCAATTTCCGTACAGGTTTTGAAACTAATGGCATCACAATCACTGCAGGAGATAGAAAGACGTTCCGCGAAGGTTATTCCACTACCAAATTCGTTTACTCCTAGACCCACTGCGGCACGAGCTTCATATGAAGCTAACTTGATGGATGAAGCAGGGTAACCTGGCGGTGGTTTCATAAGTTCAGATTGTGTCCACTGTTTTTCATGGAGTTTTCTCTTCGGGACAAACAGGTAAGCCAATGCTGCAGGGCTAACGACAGAATAATGCACAGATTTAATGCCCAAACGACGAGCTAAGGCTGGTATCCAGTGAGCCAAATCAAAGAATACAAAGTGGGGTTTGAGATGTTTCAGAGAAGCTTCAATGGAGGGTTGTGTAAGATCCATTGCAGTCATGATAAGAGAATGCAACACATACGAAACATCAGTGGTTGTTTCAGCACCATGAGGGAGGCCATCGACGTGTGGAACATTGACTGGAATAAAGGTGATGAGGTCTGGGTGAAGATTCAAATGATCAAACTTGGGTATTGTATTTGTGGGTATGAAGAAAGAAATCCTGTGGCCCCTTTGGGCAAGCTTGTTGGAGATGTTGATGTATGGGATTAGGTGCCCCATGGCAAACCATGGCAGCATAGCTACCTGAAATGTTTTCTTCGACATATGTAGATCTTGTGACAGAATACCTAATTTTGGAGGCTATTGTAGGCAGGTCAAGGCCTCAATTCTTGGCAACTTTTCTTTTAGCCTCCTGATTTAGAAGATCCTTCAATGCTTGCATCAAACAAAGAAAACAAAATTAAGAAAGAAACAAGGATACAAAGAAAGAAAGAGCTCTCGGGAGGAACTTTTTTTTTTTTTTTTGAATGGCCTATCAGGAGGAACTTGATTCCATTCCAAATTACCGGGGGAAAAAAAAAATCATCAAACTATCATACATGAATGGTTATGGGACATAAACAGAGGGCAATACAATAAGAATATTTCAATTTTCAGCACAAAACTTCATAGGAAAATCATCAAACTAATGTCACATAGTTAGACCCCTAAACACTTGAAAAAACTCTCTTGTAGGCTATGGTCGTCGAGTCTTCCTACCGATTTTTTTTAAAATTTCTTTTCAAAGAGCATTTTAGTATTTCTTTCCAAAATGGAACTTTTTGATGGTGAGAAAGGGTGACATAAGAAATGGGAGTCCCTCCTCACCAAATCTCACCATTTTTTTTTTTGGGAAATTGGAAAATCAAATCAAAAATTAAAATTCCATTTTTATATTTTTCTCACCATCCAAAGTGGCTGTTAAAAAAAATGGGAGAAAAGATGAGCTTGTGTTTGCAAATTTCCCTACTTTTCTTTAAGAACCAGAAAAGAAGGAATTTCCACTTATTTTCGCAAATTTCAAACATAGCCTAAACTTAAATTGATCTAATAATAGACGTTATTGAAAACAAACCATTCACCGTTTTCATAGAAGTGCAACGAAATTTACCGGATCAAGCTAATTTTTTTTTCCTTGTTTAACAGACAATCTCCACGTCGATATTCAAACTGGGGATTCGAGCCACTCATTATCGAGATAAAATCAGGACAATTGAATTACCAAACAAATGGCTCAGACCCTGTACAGCACCATCCCCGATTCCCAAAACAAATGGTCTAGAAGATCTACACATCATTGCCCACAACAATGAAGGGTCGGTCCCATGGATCTGGAAAGTTACCATTTTTTTTTCCAATATTATACACATTAGCAGGTTAGCGAAATACTTGTATGTTAGTCTGTAAATATCAGACGGTATCCATAGCCCTGAACTCCAAAGTAGTTGAAACCACCCCTCATAGGTAGAGCTGGGCAACAGACACGAGACACGATAACACGACACGAACCGAACACGAAGTTAGCGGGTTAGGGTTGAACATTTCTGACACGAAACACGAAAATGACACGACTCGAGAACACGAATTCTAAATGGGTCGGGTTCGGGTTGAACACGCGACACACGAAATTGACACGACTAACACGGTTACTAATCTGTGTCACCCATTTTCACGAACATATATACATAATATATGGTATATCTATAATTCTATATAGAGTTAGACAATAGACACGATAACACGACACGAACCGGACACGAAGTTAACGGGTTAGGGTTGAGCATTTCTGACACGAAACACGAAAATGACACGACTCGAGAAACACGAATTCTAAATGGGTCGGGTTAGGGTTGGATGATTTGTGACACGAATCCTACTGACACGACACGAATACGACTCGACACGACTCGTTACCCAGGTCTACTCATAGGACTCCAACCATGCCTCCACCGAGGAGGCGTACCAATTGACCGACAAAAAGTTTGCCCCCTTTCAAAGTTGACTTTTTACCAAACAAATTAAAAAGTCTTTTTCAAGAAGATTTGACTGCAGCAACAACAGGGTTTTGAAAGTACCTTAAGCTGAGAGAGACGGAGAGCTGCGGGAGAAACTGAGGTGTAAAGACGGAGAGATGGAGAATGAAGCGGACCAGAGTCAGAGAGACCTGCGCAGAGATTCAGAGGGTTGCTGTTTCTGAGAGCATCTCCTCGTCTGGGTGTTTAAAATTTGTTTCAAATTGGTTTGTTTGCGTGCGAGTAGAGAAATTTATAATTTTTTTAGGAGATGTGCTACGGCCTAAATTCTAAAGTGATTTTGGGTGTTTTGTTAATGCCTCTAACGATATCGAACGAAACTCATTTTTTACAGAGACCTTAAACGACATATTTAGAACAAAATGAGCGGCTCCAATCATTTTTGTGCGACCCGAGCCGAGAGAAAATGGGATCTGTGCACGGCTGCTGTGTATAAGCTGCTGTGCACATAGCTTTTCTATTTTTTTAGTGGGGTATTATGCGTGAGAGTAGAGAAACAAGAAAGGAGTTGGAATTGAAGCTAAAAGCAAGTTTACCGGTAGTTTGGTAAAATTGCTAGTAAATAGTGCACTTTTTTTATTGTATCTATTCACATCTTTTTCAACACTATACCAATACTATCTATTTAACCTATTCTTTATTAAAATATTATTATTTTTATTTTCTTTTTCTTTTCTAGGGAGGGGGAGAGAGAGAGGCGGATAGAGAAAAAAATTAATAAAATAATGTACAAATGGTGAATAATGCTTAGGTATATTTACCTAAGCACGGTTCATAGTTGGGTTTTGCCTCAGCCTTTACCTAATCTGGTGTAAGGCTCATTTGGAAGTTTTGCTTAGGTAAAAAGTTATTTTATCTCAACTGATAAAGTTGCTCTAAGGGATCCAAGCCAAAGCGGAAAACCTGTAGGGACCGACAGGTCCAGCACCGAAATCATATCGACGGCCGCGTCAGGTCATCTCCGACCACCGGATGACCGATCCGAGCAGTCCAAAAATTCTATAAAAATAGAATTTGGATCAAGCACCCTACACACCTCGGATGTCGTTGATTTACGCACTAGAATTTAGATCAAGCACCCTACACACCTCATATGCCGTTGATTTCCGCACAATCCCCCTCGTTTTTTTTTATAGAATTTTTGGACGGCTCGGATCGGTCATCCGGTGGTCGGAGACTGCCTGACGCGGCCATCGATGCGATTTCGTGCCGGACCCGTTGGTCCCTATAGCAGCACTCTTTTTATTATTAGTAGTATATTTGATAGAAAATAAACTTGAATAAACTAGGAATTAAAAGTTGAGAAAATCTTTTTAATGTAGTTGTTTAAGGAGCCAATTGCAACTGTTCAAAAGTATTTTGGATGGTCTGGAGATATTAATGAAACTTTTTCATTACAATCCGGACCATCCAGAGCACTTTTGAACGATCGCAATTTTGGTTACTACTGTAAAAAAATAAATAAATAAATAAAACTTGTTCACGGCGGAACCATAAATACGTTTCCCTTTTTAAAAGTTTTTATGGGGTAAAACAGTCTCTGTTTGTTAGTAATATACCCAAGGCGAATACAACAATGAATTTTTTTATTTTTTTTTCCCAATTTTTTAATACATTAGCGGGTGTTAGTGGGGTGTTAGAGTTAGCACATAAAAATCTAAAGACTATCCATAACTCTGGCTCTCAAAACCCCCGCTGCTCGTCTAGCTCAAACCGAGGCTTCCACTAAGAGATAAAAGAAGACAACCAACTACATTAGCGGTGGTTTCTCTTAATACAATGATTGACTGAGGTGTATATAATCCTATCCTGTCCCTTGTCTTTATTATCAGAACGTAACGAACCCAAGGTGAATACATGCATAGGATTTTCCATTGTTAGAGAAGGACCATAATCAACTTGATAGATTAAAGAGGATAAAAATAAAAATTAAAAAAACCTTGGTAGATACGGTCCACGTAGATTTGCAACACTTTTCTACTCCTTCCGTCCCAGTTTATTTGTTTATTTTCGACATACATGCGTTATATAATTTTGAAAATATCATATTATTAGTCCGGTTCCCATGAGGGATCCTTTACGGGCTTATCGTGCAGGACTCCCCTTTCCTAATCGAATTGCGACGATCCGAGCCACTCAAAGTGATCAAAACATGATTCAGTAAAAAACTACTCGGATCAAGCCCTTCCCGATCATATTTTTTGCTGATTTCTCGCGGGTACCCTTAAAATCACGTTTTAATCACTTTGAGCGGCTCGAATCACTGCAATTTGATCGGGAAAGGGGAGTCCCGCACGGTAAGCCCGTGCGGGATCCCTTGTTTGATCCTAAGTGATCATATTATTAAACTAATTGAGATCTATCAAATAAGATATATATTGCATATAAAAATCGTTATAGATTGAAATATATAGACAACAAACAAATTGGGACGGAGAGTATCATTTTGTGTTCTTTTTGGTGTCCGTGGCATGTGGTGTCTTGACAACCTTATATTATATACATGTGCCCCATAAAAATATGTGATAAATAAGGGTGTAATGACACCACGTGGCAGTGTTCTAAGACCACCAAATAATTTGTTCCCTGGTTATTGTATCTATCTATCTATCTATCTAATCTATCTATCTATCAATTTACAATAAAAACGGGACAGTTCGAGGAACACCCAAAAAAACACCTAAAATCTCAATCTCATAGTTTTCGATCAAATTTTTATGATCTGAATCCTTCAATGTGTGCAGAATGTGATTTTAAGGGTGCCGCGAGAAATTAGCAAAAAAAAATGACCATGAAAGGCTTGATTTGAGCAGTTTTTATTTGAACCGTTCAATAAAAAATTGTTAGAAATTGTTCGGATCAAGCCCTTCCCGGTCTTTTTTTTTTGCTTATTTCCGCTATGTACCCTTAAAATCACATTCTGATCATATTGAGCGGCTCGGATTATTAATATTTGCTCGAACATGATTGGGTTGATTTCTAAAAGCGAAAGTACATAAACACTTCCTTAACTATTATTTTGTTCCACAGAGATATCATTACATTTAAAATTGCTCATACGGACCCTCTCAACTTCTGGCAAAGAGAAAAAAAAAGCTAATTCCGTTAATGAAATGGAAGAAATTACTAAGATATTCTTTTATATTAGGCAAAAGTACATAAACACCCATCAACTATCACTTTGTTCCACGGAAACTCCCTCACATTTATATTGTTTTCACTCCTGTTGCGCTGGTAAGTCATTGATCTTTGGGCTTCTTTTCACTTCATTTCTGGATCTATTTTGCTGAAATTTTTAGAAAACAGGGTTTGTTTTATTTCTTCAATTGATCTATACATAAACCAGCGTGCATACTTGTTTGCAACATTTTGAATTGCGGATTTCATTTTGAAGTTGGGTTTGTTTATTATTCTATTGTGACTGATTTGTGGGATGCAGTTCAGAAGTGAGTGTCGAATATGTTCGTAGTGTTTATGAATCTATTAGATGAAATGGGTATCTTTGGTTGGGAGTATTGTTAAATGAAGTTCAAAAGTTTCAAATCTGTTTGCTAATTTTGGGTTTTGATTGGAGGCTGTTTGTAGAGAAAAGAACGGGAAGGGTTAGAGGGGGTGTACGTATATAATGCATGTATCTAATAAAACAAGGGTATTTTTATCTAATTTATGGATGAGGGGGTTAATCTCAAACAGTTCTGAGACGGAAAAGTGTCACTTGGGTAATAGGAAATAGTTGAAGGGGTCTGTATGAACAATTTTAAATGTGAATTGATTTTTTTGAGATAAAATAATAATTGAATGGGTGTTTATGTACTTTTGCCATTTTTAAAAGAGTATGATCACGACACCAAATGAAGATAGGACAAGCAGACACCTCATTTAAATATAAAGAAGATAAGTAGCGGACACCGAGAAAGGACCACCCCGCTCGAAGCTTGTAGAAACAATCATATCCCTGTGAGTTTTGAAAATCTGTCATTGTTGTCAAGTACTTTTTAATTTTTTTTAAAAAGCTTTCTAATTTTGTGTAGTTATCATCGAATGCGGTCAAAGCAAGCAAGCAACCACTAGTCTACTAAGCTAGTGCTAACCATGTCACCGTCGACCAACCAGCTAGCTAATGAATACAATGGCTAAGTTCATCATTGTTCATGATCAGCAGGAGACAGAATAAACCATCCTTGTGGCCTGGCCGGACTCCATGCCTCCTCGGGGCACCTACAAATTTAATTAAGGATGGCCTCATTCGCGATCATATAATGGGCACTTAGAGCATCTCCAAGACCCTAACACTTGACTTTAAATTGGAGATATCAAATTTTTTTTGAAAACTTACGTGGCATTTTGAAATCTCAAATTTGACGTTAAAACCTTTTCTCCAACTTTTATGCCAAATTCTATTTATTTAAAATGAAAAAAAAAAAACCTCAAACAAGTAGTACGGAGATATTTTAAACTTTTTAACAATAATTTTTTACCTTCAACGTTACTTTTTAAAATTTGAAATGGAAGAGAGTAGCTGCCAAAATTGGCATGCAGGAGGTTCATGCCAAAGCCACGCCAAAGCCACGTCAGCTTTGACATAATTTGACATGAGTGAAAGCAGATTAGTTGAAAGGTGAGTTGATGGCAAAAGTAACCATACAGTACCATCTATGTTATGTTTGAAATATCCCATTCGAGATGCTCTTACATGCACAATTATCAAAATCTGAGTGGATTAAATATCCTCCCACCCTAGTCTTGACTCAAATCGTATCTATATGATGATAGCATTTTGAAATCTCGAAGATTATGTCGACGAATTTGTCACCCTTCTGCTTTTTCTTTTGTTTTTTTGATCCGCACCCTTCTGCTTCGAGTAAAAACATTTTTTAAGATTTTTTTTTATCCGAACATTTTTTAAGATTGCTGAAAAGTTACTCCAGTTTGGAGGGAGGAAGGGGGGCTGTATCATCCCAAGTCCGAAAAACTTGATCCAAAACGTTCACTTGAAAGATCTCATCACATACTATAGCTTTACAAAAAATCAAGTCGATCGAAAATCAACAACCAAGTGAACAAATCAACTGTTTACAATGTTATTATCAATGTCCAAAATATTAAGCCAAAAATTAAGCAAAAGAGTGATTCATTCACTAGGTTATCGATGCTCGATCGACTTAATTTTTTGCAGGGCCATAGTATGCAATGAGATCTTTCAAGTGAACGTTTCGGATTAAGTTTTCGGGCTTGGAACAATGTTGCTTTGGCCGGCACAGCAGCTGTCCCTTAAGCCCCCCTTCCTCCTGTTTGGAGGAGCAGTCTTTGGTTTTTGAACAATTTGCATTCAGCATTTAAAGCCTCAGGAATTCACATGATTTAAACAAATAAATCCGGAACTCTCAATTGAAACATGATACCCTCTTAATTAGCTCTAGAATAGTCCTTCTATGAGGATATTTGGAGCCAACCGATTGAGGCTAACTCAGATGGCCAAAACTCTTTTTTTTTTTATCGGTAGTTGGTCAAGACTCTTGTATCTCACTAGGAGATCAGGAGTTCGAATATCTCTATGTGCGTGTGAGTGTTCTTCCCTTAAAGGGGTTTTTCTTTTCTTTCTTTGTTTCTACCATATGATGGACTTATTTTTTATATTGATTGAGTTGTTGAACTTAGTTATTTCGTGAACTCTCATAATTGACGTAGTGTCCGGAATTTGTTATTTTGTTATCTCTCGTATCGATTGAAAAAAGAAGAAGATATTGTGAGCCTTGCCGCCATTCCACTATAGCATAGAGTGAAGTCCACATAGTCATAAAAGTAGTTCTTTTTCTTTACCAAATTTTTAATAAAAAAAAAAACAAAACATATTTTGGTGATAGTGGACATAGTCACATAGCCATAGACGTAGTTGTTGCCTTCACGAATCTCTTCGATTTTCTAATGGGTTTCTCTCACCTTTTCTTTGCCTCTGTGTGTCTCCCTAATTGAAGGTTTATGATAAGCATAATGCATGTGCCCCGCAAGGCGGGCGCTCTGCTTTGCAACATCTCTAGATCCATATCTGATTAATTGGTACTTTATTTAAAAGTGTTACATATATAACAATTCAAATACAATGTCAAACACATCCTCCTACATATATGTGAAATTCACACATACTAGCACATGTGGCCCCCATATGTATGTGAGAGGTTGTGTTTGATATTGTGTTTGGATTGTTGTATGTGTAGCCTAGTATTTTTGGCATGAGGTTTTTGAATTTTAAAGAATTCGGCCTTTCCAACTTTTTGGGCTTGGCCTAATTTTTCCGTCCTTTTGTACGATATCCCTATTTTATTTTATTTTATGTTTTTCTATGTTTTCAATTTCTCTCGTCGAGACTAAAAATATGATGTAAAAATTTGACCCAAATCTTGTAAAAATTGAAAATAAACCCTGAAATTACCGGGCAAAAGAGACACTGAAAAATCAGGCCAAACTCACTCTTAATTTTTGGCCATGGCCGTTGTCATTTTCATTCAACCACCGTCGTTACCAAGATGATGAGAACAAAAGATAGCCCAAGTGAGAAGGTGTTTTCTTTTAAGTCCTGTGTTCGATTCTCATCGTAAGACCGCATATGACCTTGTTTGTTTAGGGGTTTTGAGAGAGTTTGAGGGTAATAAGTAGGGCTGCTTAAAAAATTCGGTGAACCGTGAAATCAGTCCGGACCGAATTGATCCGTACGTTTTGGATTTTGTCCGTGGATTAATGGTTCGGACACAGATTGAAAAATTAGAAAATCGTGACTCGCGGTTCGGTCCACATATTTTCATTACGAAATCATGGATTAACCGGACCGTGAGATTTTTGTTTTATAAAAATATATGCGTATTTATATAATTAATTGTTGATAATGTTAAAAAAAATTTCTATCAATTTTAGTATTTTATTTTAATAATGGGATATAATGTAGATGTACATAAAATATATGGGGTAAATAGTGGAGTAGTTTTTTTTATATGTTATAGGTAACCGTAATCGATCCGCGAGTCACAAATTGAATTGGAACAAGACCGTAGGACTTTTAGTTCGGACACGAAATTCATTTTATAAAAACCTTGATTAACGGTTCACAGATTCCTAGGAATCCAAACCGAATCGGACCGCGAGCAGCGCTAGTAATAAGTAGAGAGAGATAGATAAAGAAAGTTTATTAGATACCGTGCCCAGGGGATTTGAGTCCCCCAAACGAACAAGGTCACAACATCTTCATTATCAACATGAACCTATCCTCCACGTCGCCAAAACCAAAGAGAAGATATTCAATGACCCTTGGAACAAAGTTGAGCATAAATCTGGATCACACATCGGCGCAAGGTCAAACTAGAGCAAATGTTAAGCGCAAATCCGTCCCCTACATCAATGTGTTATTCGTGCTCAACCTTTATTGAATAATTTCTCCGTAACAGAAAATCCCACAACCCACGGTTTTCAGTTGGGCATCCCTCCCCAACCATAGTCAACACAAAACCCTATCCCAACCTAACCATAGTTTACTTATCAATTTAAAAAAACCCCTAACCATAGTTAAATCCCAACCGGCCCACCACCCCTCGCTCCGCACTACAAAACGCCAAACCCAAATCCCTTTCCACCAAACCTTTTCTGAGAGAAAATCAGAGAGAGGGAAAAAAGACGGACCAAAAGTACAATTCTGACCCTCCCCCATGGCCGTCTCCTCCACCTTCGCTAGGGTTTTCCCCTCGCCGTTCGAGTGCCGCTCAGATCCCGACTTCTCGGGAGCCCCCCGGCCGGAAAATGCGAGCTCCGGCCGCAAGATCGGAGCCGGCGGAGTGAGATCATACGGCGGAGGTGGCATGTCTTCTTCTCTGATTTTGAGGTTTCCTCCCAACTTCGTGCGGCAGCTGAGCACGAAGGCGAGGAGGAACTGCAGCAACATCGGCGTCGCGCAGGTCGTTGCGGCTTCGTGGTCGAACAACCCGGCTGCGGCGGCGCCGGCGGCGAAAGCCGTCGACGCGGCTTCGGCTGCCCTCGCGCCGGTCGAGGTTGCGGCCGGTGTCGAGGAGGGGGTCCTCGTTGAGGAGAGTTGTTGTAATGGTGTAAAAAAGATTGAGAGTTTGAGCGATGAGAAATCGTATTCGTTTTTGAGCTCTGACGGGAGCATCGCAATTCATGCTGGTGCGTATTTTTCTGTATTTTTTGAGATCCTTGTTTTGGATTTAATTGTGTGATGAGAAAGGGCACCAAATCTAACCATTTTGGTGAGATTAAGTGCTGAGATGTGGTGAGAAAAGGGGAATGAATCTATCAAAAAAATAAAACTTTTGTGCATTTCTCACCGTTTCACCCTTGCGAATTAGTGATTGGTGAGAAAGGGAAAAGGAACCAATGGAAAAATGTAACTTATGGCTTCCACAAGGTAGCCTAGATGGCTAACGTGTGAGGGTGAAAGTACCCCCTCCCACATGATCGCGGGTTCGAATCCTGATTGCTGGTTGTTGTCCTGTGAACCGGATGTGGTTCACTTATGCTTTGTGGAGGGCCCTTGGCCCACTGTAGCACTTTGGTGGGGTTGTGGTGACGGGCTCGCCTTCTGAGGCAGTAGGTATGGCTCGGACATTCCACAGCATTTGCAACCCCTTGGGCATTACCAAAGGGGTTCCCACTTGCTACGCTGGTTGCACCTTTCATCCTTATGAGTAGGGAATAAAAAAAGACTTATGTATATTTCTCACCATTTCAATCCATGCAAATTAGTGATTTCGTGAGAAAGGTCAAGGAACCAATCAAAAAATGTCATTTTTGTACATTGCTCACCATTTTGCTCCATGCAAATGAGTGATTTGGTGAGAAATCTAATCTATTCACCGGTTCGATTTTTTCTTTTACGTCATTAGTTTGCGGATGTTATGTCCTACCCCTATCTTGTGGTCCATAGGTCAATTAAAGTATTAAGTTGTGGCTCTTGCTAAGATTTGCAAATTATGTCGAAAATATTGGAACTTTTTAATGCTTATGTAAAGTGCACCTTTTGCACCTTAACCACTAGTAACTGGGCTGTCGTTTGCATCTTTGTTTGTTCAAAAGATTAGTCAAGCCTTTAATTAGATGTACGTAGAGATTATAATTGTGATTGTCAATTGTTTTCTAGAGCATTCTACTTGACAAATTTAGTCATGTTTAGTGTACCTACTCATGAGCTAGCGTGGATCAGGGTAATACATTTAAAGCTTTTATGAGGGGTTCCTGTAGATTTATAAGTGGAATGGATTTTATGGGTTTATTAATGGACTTCTTTGGTTGACAACAAGTAACTGCCATTCAAAGTCCTCTTGTGTTGTGGCCAAAGGTCCAATTTGGAATGATACCCCACATGACTGATTTAGTTTCGTTTTTGCATGCCTCCTTTAACTGGTTTCGTGGTAAAGTTTCTCATCATTTAATATGGCTGGGAATTAATTTTGCCTTTTGCGTTCTCAGGTGAAAGGTTAGGTCGCGGTGTTGTTAGTGATGCATTAACTACCCCAATATTTAATACATCTGCTTATTTCTTTAAAACAACTGCTGAGCTCATTGATTTTAAGGTATGTATCGTTGTTGCTTTTGGTAGTTTGGCTTTAAAGGTTCTTTGTTGCTTGCACCTACATTTGCCATGCTAATGATCTTGCACTATAGCTGATAATTTGAAGAGAGGATGTCTGCTTTAAGTCAACAGTCACTCTGTTCATTTTATGCAGTGCTTGAATTGATCATTTCTTTTGGTGTTTAACGTGATAAAAATTTCTGTTTGCCTGGAAGCTGGGAAAAGTTTGATGCATTAACTTAGTTCACTGATGTTGTGGCAGGAGAAACGCCGTGCAAGTTTTGAATATGGACGTTATGGAAATTACACAACAGTGGTTGCGGAGGAGAAGATAAGGTGTATTTTTCTCTGCAATCAAATTTTCCTTGTAGCCCTTGTGTGATTTAGTGCTTAATGTGCCCATGTCTTCTTCCCATCTGAAACAGTGCACTTGAGGGAGCTGAATCAACCTTGATATTGGCATCGGGGATGACTGCAAGTACTGTCATGTTGTTGGCATTGGTTCCAGCTGGCGGGCATATTGTGACAACCACAGATTGCTATAGGAAGACTCGGATATTTATTGAAACCATCCTTCCCAAGATGGGGATCACGGTATGTTTTCCCTTACTGGGGATGTTTCCGCGCTGATTGTTGTATGTCTTGAGGTTCAGGACCAATGCGAATCTCTGAGATAGTTCTTTGAGGAAGTGAGATTATTGATTAGAAAAACCAGTTTTATTTTATTTCAAAGCATGAGCATAATCTACCCCCCTGTATTTGTGCTCTTGGATACTGTCTGTCCTATACCTTCCTAATTTGTATGGGCACTCTCATTCTTGCTTTCTTCCTATTGAGATGCAGGCCACTGTCATTGACCCTGCTGATATTGAAGGCCTTGAATCTGCACTGAATAAGAATAAGGTTGGTATTGAAGAAAGTGGTTGGATTGTCAACTTCGAGTTTCGTTTACTAATCATCTTTCAAAAGTAATACTGGGTTTAAGTTTCCTTTAAAAGATTTGACACTATCTTTGGATTCAGGTTACTCTTTTCTTTACGGAGTCTCCAACCAATCCATTCCTCAGATGTGTTGACATTGAATTGGTTTCAAAACTTTGCCACGACAAAGGAGCACTGGTGTGCATTGATGGAACTTTTGCAACACCTCTAAACCAGAAGGCCCTTTCCCTTGGGGCTGACATTGTTCTACACTCTGCAACGAAATACATTGGAGGACACAATGATGTATGCTACCTTTGGATTCAGTACCGAATCTAGCTATTCAGAAAGATTACTTATTCTATACCATAGAAGCTATGAAGTACTAACCGGCACCATTCCTATTTTAGGTTATTGCAGGTTGCATCAGCGGTTCTGAGAAGTTGATTTCAGCAGTTCGCAACTTGCATCATATTCTTGGTGGCCTTATCAACCCGGTGGGTAAATGAGATATCTTTTTGTACTTGTTACGGTTTTATATGTTTTTACTTTTTGGTAAGATCCTTTGAGAAATCTGGGTTATAGAGTCTTGTACAATGATACCGTTCTACACGTTTGAGCTCGTATCACCTAGGAAATGAATGGCTTTTGCATGGAAGATCTGCATCCTGTTTACTACTAATTTGTTCTCCAAAGCTGTTGCTGAGTGTGGCGGTGTTTTGCAATGCTTGAATCATTGTTTTTGAAACTTATCATGCATCTAGTGCTTACTCCCTAGTGGTGCTTTGATTTCTTTCTATTTGTAGAATGCCGCATATCTGATCATCCGAGGCATGAAGACACTGCATCTTCGTATACAGCAGCAAAATTCAACTGGATTGAGGATGGCCGAGATTTTAGAGGCACATCCTAAGGTACTTCACTACCTTGACTTCCATTCTTGTAGCTTCCATTTCCTTATAACAGTTTCAGTCTGCATTGATCGTATAATGCTTTTAAAAGAAGCAAAGATACTTTGTATTCTGGCAACAGTCAAAAGGGGGAAAATAAACTATGGTAAGGTATAGAGACAAGGCCATACGATTTGTGTACTCAAGTTAGTTTTACTGATATCGAGTGTGAGATATACTTCCACGTTTCTTAGGTTTCATCATACTTTCGCGTTTCTGAGGTTTCTGAGTAAACATCATATCTCAGAACACTGAGAAGCTTGTAAAGTACAATGGACAACCTCATAAACTTAAATCTATGCTAAAAGAAAGCATCCCAACCCTTTTTACACTGTGCATTAAGGACTTTGATCATGGGTGCCAACTTTGATCGACGTCCATACAAATTTGGTACAACAAGATGTGTTATCCGTTGTGTATTTGAAGCCACTGAAAGCATTTTACATACCCCCATCATAAGAGAAGTTTTCTTTCATCTTGTTGACAAGCATACAAGGGAATTTCATATCCTATTGTAAAACCTTCCAAGTACACTATACTAGATCTAATGCACACTTTATTGATAAATAATTGAACACCATGGCATTGCGCCACTAACATATGACCATTTCTATGGCACAACTAGCATGATTGCAACCGCATGGCCTGTCGGTTGAAGCCACTGCTGAGCACTTCATTGTATTCATGTCACTCTGACCTTTTCACTAAATTCCCAAACATTTATCTTCTCCTGGCTTATTTTCACCCTATTGTCTCTCATCATATTGTTGTGCTGTTTATGCCATTTATTAATCCCATGTTCTTGATTTCATAGCTTCTTGTTGCTGTCTGTATCAAAAAGTTGATTTTAAGGACGGCATCTGGCATTTTTCCTTGTACGATTTGTTTAGCAATCTTGTTCCAAACAACTAACAAACATGATTAACAGGTGAATTGCGTATATTATCCAGGCTTGCCAAGTCATCCAGAACATCACCTTGCCAAACGGCAAATGACTGGTTTTGGTGGTGTCGTCAGTTTTGAGGTCAGTGCTGATAATTGCTTTGATTTACAACTGGCTTTTAGTTATTTTCTGAGTCTGCTGGTTGTATTTTGGGCTATTTAGTTATGGTTTTATTCATATTGCTGTATGATTACTTATTTCAGGTTGATGGAGACTTACTGAAGACTGCCAAGTTTGTCGATGCGTTGAAAATCCCATACATTGCTCCATCCTTTGGTGGCTGTGAGAGCATTGTGGATCAGCCAGCAATAATGTCTTACTGGTATTTTTTCGTCTCTTCCTCATTATGCAGGTGTTAGAATTACGACGTCTCCTTAACAATGGGGACAGGTTTTTCTGGATGCATCATACAATTGTCTATGCAGCTTAAAATTCTAAAGAGGGTTGTACAAAATCAGTACCCTATTTGATTGGCTTCTCGGGAGTGGTTCTGCAGATTTCTCTTTAGAAACTTTTTGGCTGATGGTTTTCCAACCTTATTTTCAGGAATATTCTGGAAAAGCTATTTTCTGGGAAGATATAGAAAATTTGATTTTGCTATCCTAGAATACCAATTCTGCTAAAATGAAAGAAATATGAAACCAACGATTGATTTTGTTTCGAAATATAATGAAAGAAGTATTCACCAAAACTGATTTTGAAAACAATCACCAAAGAGGGTCTAAATTTCTCATAACCATAGCTTGTGCGTGTGCGGAAATGAAATTGGCTTGTGGGGAACTTTATACTTCATAGACCTGTGTAACGTTCTAATCCATGGACATAGATGCATAGTTTGTTTTCATTTTGATACGATAAATGGTGCGAGAAAATAATGTATATTCTGTTGGTGCATTTGGAAACAGGGACCTCTGCCAATCTGATCGAGCCAAGTTTGGGATCTTGGACAACTTGGTTCGCTTCAGCTTTGGAGTTGAAGACTTTGAAGACTTGAAGGCGGATGTTCTTCAGGCTCTGGAGACCATATAGAGAGCGATTAACCTGCGCCATTGCTTTCTCACCTAATAATTATGTCATGTAGCTGTTTGATCTTAGCGTTTGAATGATAATTTGATTTTGATGCGTTTCAAATGATAGTACTAAAACTAGAGTGGTAATTGAATATGCTCTGAACTTAAATTGATGAGTGGTTTGGTTTTTAATTCTCGAGTTTCGCGATTAGTGGTGCAGATGAGGAATGAACAGGCTGCAAATTGTTGCAGGCTTGCAGCGATGTTTTCTTGCTGATCGTTTACCACTTTAGAGCCCGTCATCGGGTTCTTGCCCTCTTGGCGGAGATGGTAACAGCATGATGGGGATGGAAATTCCTGGTCCTTGTTTTCTTTCTAGCGTGATAATAGATGCAAGATTAACTCCTCCTATCATTCTCATCTCTCTTCTTAAAGAAAGTACTCATAATTTTGGTTATTGAAAGTCACTGCAAAGTTTAAAATGCTCTTCTTAGATCCATTTTGAGAACCAAAATCAAGGATTGTTCTGTATCCTTGCTTGGGGTGGGTTCTTGTTAATTCTTTTTTACTTCCTGTTTCGTTGTCTTTTTTGAATTTTTGTCATATTTGTGTTATATTTTTTGGATTAATTATTCTTCTCAACGAGAAGAGTTTAACAAATATGAACAAAAAAAAAAGGTCCACTAAAGGCAAAAAAAAGTATTCTACTCTTATATTTTTTGTCTAAAGTGTCATCTTATATAAATTTTTTTTGTCTAAAGATTAATTTTAAAAATTACAATGAAAAGCTAAACAAAAAAAGTAAGAAATACTTAAATAAGTTGTGGACAAATAAGTTTATAAGAACGCAATTAGTATTACTTACATATCCGTTAATGTCACCGACTATGAACATCTTTTGTCAAAAGGTATTCCTCGCACATTTTTAAATGCCTAGAATTATACTTAGGATAAATGTCAAGAATTGGTCACTTTTAGAGCATCTCCAGCCTAATTTAATTCGGTATTGCTGAGCAATTGGCAACTTTTGGCATCAGGTATTTCTTGAAGAAAATAAATGTCTTGAATTAGTCATTTTAGAGCAACCGCAGCCCTTGGCTTCAAATTCTATGTGGCGTACAGAGAGTAACTTAGCATTCTATTTTGGTTTAATCATAATGTCACATGGAGTGTCGAATCCGATGTCGATTTGACTTCATACCATTTACTTCAAATTTTTTTTTTTTTTTTTTACTTCAAATTTACTTCAAATTTAACTCTTCATGTCAAATTTCTTTTTGAAATTTTGGAATAAAAAAAAGTAGATGTTGTGTACTTTAATATTTAGACTTAGACGTTATGATTGGGGATGAAGATTTTTTGATAACATCTCCAATTTGAAGGTAAGAGTCGGAGATAAAATCGATTACGAAGACTTGGCATAGCCTTATCAAAACCTTATCTTAAAAGAGGCACAGTAAAAGAAAAATTCTACTGTAGATGTTTTTTTTTTAAAAAAAATAGAGAATAATTCTAGTTTCAAATTGCTTCTCTATTCGCTTGCATTTTTCTGGATTCCTTTGAAAATCTACTCCAATTTCTGTTTCAATTCCCACCTTACATTTAGCCATTGACATATCATTTTTTGTCTTTATCCTATGTGAAATAATCAATTATCCTTTATTTTGTAAATGTTTCATGCACTTTCTTGCAAAAAGAAAGGTATTGTTGCAATTTTAAATAGAAAAAGATAAAAAGTGGGGTGCCAAAATTAATTTTCTTATTATTTCTACTACTGTTTTGGCTACTACCAGGGCGAGATCCCGAAACCTTCAGCTTGAAATCGCAGTGGCATTAGCAAAATCCTACCTGGCAACAGTGGTGGGTCCACGAGAGCAGTTAAATTATGAGCTGTGCTATGTGCACAGCAGGCTGTGCACATCGGCTGTGCACAGAGCCCGTTTGCTCTGGCCTCGGGTAGCACAAAGATGATCGGAGCAGTTCATTTTGTTCAAATTATGTCGTTTAAGGTCTCTGTAAAAAATACCTAAATTCTGAAGTGATTTTGGGTGTATTGTTAACGCCCCTAACGATATCGGACGAAGTTCATTTTTTATAGAGACCTTAAACGACATATTTTGAACAAAATGAGCGGCTCCGATCATCTTTGTGCGACCCGAGGCCAGAGCAAACAGGCTCTGTGCACAGCTGCTGTGCACATAGCTTTTCTGTTAAATTATAGTTAAATTTGTTGTTATTTGCCTTTAGATTTTAGCTGTGCTTAGTTTTTAGAATTTGAACTGTTGATCTTTTAGATCCTCTGTGATCTAGACCTAGATTAGTTCTTATGTACCGACGATTTCGCCAGGCCTGCTTCTGCAGTAGGTGTCTGAGATCGAAGTTTAGGTAGCTTTGGTTCTTTTATGTATCTTTTCTGGAGTCTGTATTGTCTGATGGACTTTTCACATTTTAAAAAAAAAAAAAAACAGGGGAGGGTCGTCTCCTTCTTTTTGTTTTGTTTTATATATTCGTCAGAATCCCCGCTGATGCCTCTATCAGTCTATCATCGTCATCAAATCAAACTTCTCCCTGCCAGAAAGAAAACAGATTGGTTAGTTCCGCCCGTGAATTTGCTCCCCATATAATTGACTAAAAAAATTTGTGCTGTGTTTGGATTTGAATTTGAATTTATTTTTTGAAAAATAGTAGGGTAGAGAGAGATAGAAAAAGAAATATTGGACGTAAAGGAAATCTAGGAAGAATTTTTTAAAAAATACTTTTTGAAAAGCAAAGAGAACAAGGCATTGATTTTTCAAGACGAGTCACGAGAATTTATTTCTTGTAAAAAGGCTTTAGTTCTAGAGGGAATGTTTTGTATTTGACCAGAACAGAAAATAAATTATTCGGGATTCGCATGAGCTGGCTCAAATACCTCGGCGGTAGAAGCGGGGAAAAAAAAAAAAACCCGACAAGATTCGAAAAAGATCCCATTCCCATACAAATCCAACAATATACTGTATAAATAAATATAACACTCTGTTCCAAATTTCCAATTCCCATTTAATAACACTTACAAAAATTCTCCCACCATCATCTCTATCATCTTCTCCGATCCCAATCCCCTCTCTCTCTCTCTCTCTCTCTAGAAACTCCTTTCATTTTTCTCTCCCCAAAACCACCCATATCGCCGCCGGCGTTTTTCCGGGACATGAAATTCGGGAAGGAGTTCCGGACCCACTTGGAAGAAACCCTGCCCGAATGGAGAGACAAGTTTCTATGCTACAAGGTCTTGAAAAAGCTCCTCAAACACGTCCCAACCACCGCCGCCGATTCCCTCCTCCCTCTCGCCGATCAATCATTCTCCGCCGTCGATGAAGCTGACGGAAATGTCCCTCCGGTGCCGCCGCTGGCCGGCCTCCACGACTGGTTCGTCAGAATCATCGACGAAGAACTCGAGAAGTTCAACGATTTCTTCGTCGACAAGGAGGAAGAGTTCGTCATTCGCCTTCAGGTCTCCTCGACTATTCTTCCTTATAATTGTAGTATAATAAAAAAGGGAAAAAGAAAACCTACTCGTGTCTTTGTGTGTGTTTCAGTGTTTGTGTGTGTGCAACAACAAGACCAATCGAGGAAAAATTATTCAATCCATAAGTGGGCATGAAAAAGCAATAAGTGCTTGTCTCAAATCCCACAGTGAAGGGTTTGGCTGGGTCCAGTATTAGTCGAGATGCATATAAGCTGGTCCGGACATCTGCTATTTTTAATAAAAAAAAAAGACGAATCGATGAAGAGAATGAAACAATCAAGAACTGAAGAACGTTAGAAACTTTGTGGCAATAGTTCCAATGTTCGAGTCTCGCAGATTCTAGAAAAGCCCTGCTCCAATTTTAGATCATCTCCAGCCCTTACCCAAATTTGTACTAGAATTTAAGTAAAATCAGAGAAAAAGCTTCATTTGATACAAACACTTCAAACTAACCCAAATCTGAGTAAATTGGAGTGAATGGTAGGAGTATTTTAATGGCATAGTTGTAAGTTGAAAAGGGAAGAAATGGCCTTGTAAAAAATTTGAGTCTCCCTTAATTTGAGTGAAATTTTGAGTCAACTCAATTTGATGTAGGTTTGAGTCAAGAACTTTAGTGGGTTTTGGTTCTTAGTCAAAATATTGGCTAAGAGCTGGGAGATGCTTCATGCCTACGCCTCTACAGTGTGAGTATGGTATACTAGGCCATAGGAAAACACAAGAGAAAACAAAGTAATGTGTATAGGCATTAGTACAAGTTCCTGTGTGTAAATACGCACGTGTAGGTCTTTTTGTGCAAAAATAATGTTAATTAGAAGCTTTTGGGATTGGAATAAACTACCTTTGACATCACGGTGGTTGGTTGAACAAAATTTTAGTTGTAGAAGGTTCCTCCAGAATCTTAAACTTTTTTAAGCCAAGATGGAATGGAGAATCTAACTTTAATAAAGATAGGAGTAGGGAAATGGGGGGCTATAAGTCATGCGAAAGCAACCTCGGTTTAGTTTTGTTATAGCAATATCCAAGTATTGTGTTAATTCTGAAATTTGGGTGAGATTGATTTAAGTGCAGCAGTACTAGTTTTTTTTCTCCCCCTTGTATGATGCTTTCTGTATATATAACACGGTGATTCAGAATGAATAATTGATAGGCAAAGTGAGAGTCTAGATTGATTGGTACGATTCAAGAATAGCAAGTAAACGTATGGTGTGATGCTGGAGATCCCATTAATTTTCTCGAGATGTTCTCTCATGTTCCCGGAACCAATGGCTGTTGCATTTTTCACGTGAAGGTGATGAAGAGATGACAAGTCTAAAGTAGGAGTCTTAACAAACATGGAAAAGATAGGAGCTTAGCACTTAGCTTATGTAATTGTACTTGAGTTATGTAGTTATCTAAAGAGATGAATTGCAAACTTGGGTAGATCCCAACAGCCACAAGGCCCACAACATGTTGGCTCTAAATTAGGGTTTTATTTGGCTGGCTTAGAAGGTACCAACCATGATTGGGTAGTGTTTCCTCTTTCGTATAGAGGAACAGTAGGTATGCACCTATTTTATCATGGCTCTTTATTTAATTTTTGATGCAATTGTGACAGGAGTTGAAGGAAAGAATTGAGCAGGTGAAAGTAAAGAGCAAGGATGGAGTCTTCACATCAGGGACTGAATTCAGTGAAGAGATGATGGACATCCGGAAAGACTTTGTCACCATTCATGGAGAGATGGTCCTCCTCAAAAACTATAGCTCTTTAAATTTTGCAGGTACATCAGCTTTATCATTTATATCTTCTTTTTTTGATCGGCTTTATCATTTATATCTTTCTTCTGTACCTGATTGATTGTTTCAAGTGTAAATCATGCTATTAAAAAATATAGATCCACAAGAGCCACTCGAGTGGTGTGCCAAAATATTTAGCCGAAACCAAACTTTATTGAACACGAAGACCGTCGAAGAGCTAAAAGCCTTGCCAAAAAAATTTCATACCCGTTGTCGTGCCAAGTTTGGCTATTTCAGAATTGTAACGTCACCATCAGTACGGTTAATTTCCAATGTTCTTAAGTCAGAAGTTGAAAACTAGGTGTGCCATTCTGATACAACAGCAAGCATAAAATATGGCTCCGGCTTTGCCAAAATAGCTTGAGAGAATGGGGCTGCTCAAGATTATGGGTACAACAGCTATTACATAATTTCTTTCTTCAAAATCTGAAGAGAGTTCAAAGTGCACCATTTTTTTGAAATTTCTGAAACCATATGTTCTTCCTACTTCTATAGGGCTAGTTAAAATTTTGAAGAAGTATGACAAAAGAACCGGGGAATTGCTGCAGCTACCTTTTACACAGCATGCCCTACATCAACCCTTCTTCACAACAGAACCTCTCACAAGACTTGTCCGAGATTGTGAGGCCAATCTTGAGCTCCTTTTCCCATTGGAAGCGGAAGTCGTCCAATCTACTACTAGCACCCCTACACAAGATGAGAGAAACCCAACACCTAATGAGACGACAAATATCTTGACGGAGGCATCATCATCACTCGGGGAAGAAACCGGAGATATTTATCGGAGTACCCTTGCTGCAATCAGAACTATACAGGGCCTTAAAAAGGCAAGCTCCACCCATAATCCCTTGTCATTTGCATCTATGTTTGGGAGCTGGGATAATGAAAGTACTGGTGCTTTAACAGCAGAAAATTCGCCTTGTGACTCCAGCTTGGAGAATGGGCAGGTGGCAAATAAAGATGAGCCCCATTCTCCTCAATAGAATCCAACTTCATACTTGTTCTTGTTTCTGATAAAGGCTGAACTGAGAGCAGACTGATTGTAAGATACGTGTAATAAGCCACGGGCCGTATGTTGAAGTGTCCTTTCGTAGAACTAATGTTTAAGGTGAATAAGTTTGAGAAATTGGATGTAAGATCAATTTTTGTGCCGTCTTGAGCTTCAATACCTTTTGTGATTATCTTTTCTGCTGATCTTGAGTTAGGTTTGGTACTCAAAGTTATTTTAGCCTTTCGGTAGGGGGACAAATCGAGCAGTGACTTGTGAAGTTTGGTTTGAATACTTAACGAGCTTCAAAAACATGTTAAAACATTATTTGTTCATCATGCGAGCATCTCAAAAGAACTTTGATTAAGCCGGTTTTGGGACATCATAAATTGAACGAGCCGAGCAGTAGCTTGTACAAACTTGACTAAAAGCTTAATGAGCTTTAATAAATGTTTGAGGCTTCGTTTGTTTATGTAACAAACGACTTGAAACACGAACTCCTACTCAAGTAGCTTGATTTGGATAAATCAAATCTTCTTCAGCCGCAAATAATTGATATTATTCTTTTCGCCTTTCGGGGTTTTAGCCATTGCTCTTCATTTCACTGGCTGTTTTTCAGTCTTCTAATATTCAGATTGTTACAAACTTGGCTGGGAGTCTTATGAATCCCACATCATCAGTATGCTTTTCATCCACTTCAACTTTAGTTGACAATACTTGACATGATTAAACAGAGTGGGTCCTGAAGATATGCCCCCTCTTCTTGTGCCAAAGATCTTTATCATTTCCAAAGGAGCTGGAGTCTTATGATTCTTTTCCATTTCTATTCAAGAGTTCTTAGGTGTTTTCACGCCCCTTTGAGACCCTGAAAAGTGGACATTAATCTTCGTTCCTCACAAGGTGGTAGATCAGGAAAACAGCGACACGATATATGGGTGTTCAGATCTCTTGGCACTGTTTGGATCACGGATTTAAACACAGCCAAATCGAAACAAAACAGAAACTGAGTTAAGCTATACAATCCTTCCATGCATATATTGATATCTGACTTATTATACGTGTATTACTGTGAAACACAAACAGATTATTGACAGAAGCTGTATGTAGGGAAACCTTTTGCCTTGATCCACTCAGGGAAGCAAATAAACACTAGGAGATACATGAAGAGTCTTCTGATTGCATGGTTTTTCTTCTCTGTAGAAAGACATTTGGCATTCTTTCAGCAACCAGTGTTTGATTCATTATAGTCCTGTTAGTGCACCTTTGGTGTAGAAACAACTAATTGATAGATATGTCTGTTATTCCTTTTTCCTTCTGTCGTAAAAAAAACTTCTCTCTCTCTCTCTCTCACGCACGCGCGCGCTGTCACAGACTCTCACACGCACACACGGTACACACCCCCACCCCCGCACAAACATGTGCACAGTTGCTGTTAACTAGAAACAGCAGAAATACCTTAGTTCTATGCAGTAATTATCTATACATCCTTCTCTTCGTCTGCGTAGTTGAAAGGTAACGGAACTGACTTGAACGCCCGGTATTTTCCAACATTGTTCAAGTGCTCATTCTCCAACCTGATAAGTTAAACGCAATCACAACATTACCCCTAAAGATCAGTACTACAACAGAAAAAGGAACCATTGTGTATAGTGGAAGCATAGCAGTCCACATGAAACAAAAATAGCTATGAAGCATCTCAAATAAGATTGACGACATTTTATTGAAAAATTAACAGTTTAAACATCAAATTTGGTACTTGAGAAGCCGTTCAATGATTCAGAAAAAGGCACTGGGGAGCAAAAGCTAATGTAAATGTGAAGGACAAAAATAGGGAAAATGTCGAGAAATATAAGCTAATTAAAATTTTCATAATAACCTAATATATTAAGCACTTCTTCTAAGAAACCTGAAGATAGTTCCTCAGGTGGCAGGTTATTTTCCCGGAAAAAGGATCTGAATGTTGACAAAACCTGTTCTTTTCTGGTTTGTAATAGGAAAGAACGGAATGCAACATGAGTATGTAATCTACCTGAAGAAATTCCAAATACCCCGACGAATGATTTCCAAAGAGGCAACTATTGCAGTTACGGCTGTTCTATGCAGGAAAGGTGCTTCATAGAAACCAAGAACTGATTGCATCCATGCAAGTCTTAGTATCACATTCAGCACCTATAGTTTTCACCCAAAAACAAGGTATTCAGCCGATACTGTGATTAAAAATACGGACACGCTTAGTAGTAAACCTGATAAATAAATAAATAAACACAGAACTGGGGTAGTCATGGGATCAAATAGGATATACTTTCCATTAGCAGCATTTCTGGAGGTACTTACTATTGCTACAAAGTATACACTTCTGTTTGATATGAGGAGCTTCTCCCTCAACCAAGGGTTCTTAGAATTTCTTTGCAGTAGGCCCCAGTCTATTACAATATCCCAGTACGTACTTACAATTGTAGCGACTCCAGAACTCGCTGCAGCCATGATCCTCCAAGTAATTCCCCACTTCAGATCATTACCTGTTCTCATTACAACTGCAACTATTGTTGAGAAGTATTTGAGCCCATTTAGCGCGTGCATATAGTCCCTCTCTTCAAACAAGCGTCGAAGGCACTGCAACATTATATCATTGTATAATTCTATTGTATGCAACATAACACTTGAATTGTCCAATGACATGTTACATTGATGCTTCATAAGGTATAAAGTACCCATGTCAGACTCTCAAGACTCATAAGAGTATAGGGTCCGTGTTGGAAATGTTTAGTTGGACAATAATTTAGCAAGCATATTTTCAAACTCAAATTTCTCACGAGCTATGTATAGAAGTCCTATAATGTGCGCTGAAAAGTTTAAGACAAGTAGTAAACTCCATTTAAGCTAAAATTGAAGATATACTGAGGATTTTAATTATTCAGTCGTGTCTTTGTATCCTTGAGATGGAAATTTTATGGATCTAATTCTTAGACACATATCCACACCCGATATCCATTTTTAAGTCCATGTAACATAGGTCCAAAGGAAAACACCTAATATTCTTGTACAACGTATTAACACAGGCATACCTGAAGGAAGCGTGTCCAATATGGAACAACCGCAACAATGATGTAAAAGACTTCAAAAGTTTTGCTTTGTTGGCACTTGTTTGATCTCCTTTGGAAGTCCCCCCAACCGTAGTAACAGATGTAAAATTCTAGACACCTGAATGCCTGCACCTGAAGCATGTAGCTTTAACAGTTAGTCTGGTACGAATTTTTATGAAAACCTTGGAGGGAGAATTTTATGAAAACCTTGGAGGGAGTACAACAGAACTGTTATTCTGTGAGTTTTTTCAAATATCTTTTGTACAAAAACTAAAGGCAACATAAGCAAAACAGAAAAAGTTCCACTGGTCTTGATATGAATAAAGTTGAATTATGAATTAATAATGCAATGTTTTGAACTTGAATGGAATGAAATAGGGCCAAGAAAGTGAATGGATTTAGTATGCTGCTATAAGCATTGTGTCAAACCTGGCTAGTAAGCTGATCTGCCAGGAAGAAATCCGGGAGGGTAACCTGCAGAGAATGAGAGAAGTTACCGTGAAATTCTAATTCCTCCTTGGCGTACCAATACTTATCTATAGATCATAATGGTGTTACCTTATATAAAGGAGCACAAAGACAGTGAAACACACATTGGAGCAGGAAGAATCTACTTGAACGGAAAATGACATTGAATGGACAGAACATTACAAGACCCAACAGCTGCAATTAAACAACATACAGCTTATTCTCTTTAATCATTCGAGTTTTTAGCAATATTGGAGAGAAAAAGGGGAGAGAAGAGTTTATTAGATTACGGTGACTAGGCCCATGGGGACCAATTCAGTGATTGTTCTAAAGCTTGTTGTTCTGGGGTCCATGTCCATATCCAGATTTGAGATTGCACCAGCTAGAGTAAGTACTGCAACACCTGAACTTAGTAGGAAAACTTCTCTATAACCCAGTTCAGACCCTTGCCTGAAGCCAAATATAAAGGGATAATTGACCCGGAAACGCCTCCAAAAGTATATGTTTCCAGAGAACATAATCATATGTAGGATAATGAATCCAAACAAGCTGTAAAAGAGTGAAGCTAATGGTAAGGGCTTAGAGTGAAGAAAAATTAGTAAGTCTGAAAGACACAGAATGAAACAGAGACTGAAGTCATATATGTACCTGTAAAGTGGAAATATGTTTGCCATATAGACCTCGCGTCCCTTGCTCTTAAGAAGATGTCTTGCTTGTATTAGCACGACAATAGCCACTACAAGAGCTATTGAGCTGCCGGAAAAAAGACCTAAGAAAATCATAGAAAGCTTTTGTTAGATCACTGGCCACTTGTCCCAAACAAAGTTGCTGGGAAAGTAGCCTAACAACAGATATCAAGCTATCCAATAGCTTCATAAAAACTCATTTTGATATAACTTTTGAGAAGCAAGTATCATAGTTACTTATTACTTTGCACAAATAGAAGAAAGCAACCAACGCAGTGGAGAGACGGCATATCTATTGATGAAGAAGAATTTGGAGATTTTAGATAAGAACCATGAAAATTTATCAAGAACACGTACCCAAGAAAAATGTTGTTCTATGACTCTCGCTTCTAGCTTGTGGTCTTAGAGTAATGATTCCTCTTTTGCGATTTCCGTTTGAGAAGTGCTTTATGAATGTAGACTCCACTCTTTCTACAAGCCTGGTAACCTGAGGAATCACAAGATGGACGTCAAAAATGCCAGTGTCATGTAGCACAGAAGTTTGCATGTACCAAAATCTCTGTTGCCCAGTTCCAATAGATGTAGATTCACTGGATCGTGTCTTGAGATTCTCGTGTCTTGATATTTTCATGTTATCCAAAAGCTGTGGATTCATTGGAATAGAGAAACGCAGAGATTTGGGTATAGGTGACTGGTGCCGTTGTAGAGATTTAATTCTACTGATGCAAAACCAAAACTCATGAAGTGTATTCATACCTCATCAGAGCTGCCTATATAAGATTTGTCTATCATCTCTAAGTAAGCTTTTGATGCATTCCTAGAAGTTATCTGCACGATTATACACATCATCAGTATAGATATATGAAGAGTGGAAAAATATCAATAAACTTACACTTCCAAACAATTCATCAAAAAAAAAAAAATTCTTGGACCTTGTCATACTTCTTCATGATCTTGGAGAAAGCCAACAGATTCAAGAAACTGAAACATCGATTAACAATATGTCAGCTATGCTCAATGTGGAATTAATACATCATCTGTTTTATTCTCAAGAAGAAAATAGCAAATGGGTATGGGGTTAAAGAGGATGCAATGCTACCAATAGCTTTTCAGTAGCCGAAGCTTTTGGTAGAATTCAACGAAAGCCCGTCTCATTCGTTCTTCAGCCTTCCTCAGCTCCTCCTTGCTGAAGGACAAGTCGGATTGCGAACGCATGAGGATACATTTCAATGTTGATACTGGGGTTTCAGGTGTGACATTGATCTTTACATGATTCAGAACTTCTAATGAAGATGGCCTTGGCCCTACAATCTCTCTCTTATGGGTACTGCTTTGTGGTTCATTGACTGGTCTAACTTCATCTTCAACATTTCCCTCATCACTCATCTCAACTTCTTGAATAACATCCATATGTGCCCTTACTTCACATCCAAAACAGAGAACTTTTAAGAGGAGAAAAGTGGTTGGTTGCTGCAACTTAAGTTATGACAGCTGATTTGAGCTTCTAGATCATTAGCTTTTTAGCTTTTGGAAGTTGGTTTTACTTCATAAGAAGAAGGTGCACCAAACAAGCTGGAACGAATTCCCGAAGAAAAACTACAAGTAAAACTTGGCCTGAGATGGTGCTATAACCAAGCCCCCTCGAACCTAAAGAACCTAAATCTCTGGTGTTCTAGTGGATTTTCAGCCATTAGATCACGTGGGAATCTGAAGAGATGAAAAACATTCTCATATGATTCAATGGCCGGAAATGGACTGGAACTCTAGTACATAGAAATGTGGATAGAGTGGATTTGAAGTCAGACCAAAATAATCCACAGCCAAGGATTTTCAGAAAATCATCCCTGACTAACTATCCATGCACCATTCATTTCTGATGTGAATGTTGTTGCCATTCTCTTTAAGCACATATGTAGTCAGTGTTTGCAAAAATCCTTGATTTGTAAAAGCCGATTTTTAAAATCAGAATCCAAAAGCATTTTAAATTTTTTTTATCTCATCATAAGTATTAAAGCTGTTTCTGGGTGACAAACTCACTGACACAACTTCCGAGGCGTCTTGCGCGCATAAAGCATTAATTTGCCTTGATTTATATATCCATGAAAATATATAAACATGAAAAGGAACTACAATTGTTCAAGCCTGCGACTCAAATTTCTGTTACCTGGACTCCTCCCATTAATGGAGGATGAGGAAGTACTACTATTGGCTTCACCATTCATGCCCATCACAGGATTTTCAACCCTAATCCTCAGAGCGATAAGAGCATCCATTTGTTTATTCAACTCCTCAGCCTCCTCCATCACTTCCCCAACCTTACCCTTGTAGAAGTTCAACACTTTGTTGAACTCATCATCTAGTCTCCTAAAGAACACCAACTCATACTCTCCTCCCTCATCAGATGACCTAAGAAACATGGTCTGATACTTCCCTTCCGAAACCCCTTCAATCAATATCACTTCATCTTCATTGTGTTTCTCCGGGGACATCTTCAAACAGTTGTATCGGCTTGTAAGCCCACTGAAGGCTCTGTAAAGGGATACCCTTCTTTTTAAGGACCCTTTTGGGGTTTTTGCAAGTGGGGATACTGAATTCCTTTGTCTAAAACGGAAGATGTCTTTCAAAATTGTTTTCAGAAATCTGTAGTCCATGTATGCTTGTTGCCATTCTTGCACCGTTTGTGAAGCAAATTCCTTTCCAAACTTCATTCTAACTCAGTAAATGAAGCCTCTTTTATTGTTTTTTCCCCCACAGATGGGATTCAAGTAACTTGTTTTCTCGGGTTTTTTGGCAGATGAAATCAAGAATGAGAGAAGGCGGCTCAAAAGTAGTTGCAGCAATGGAGCCTTTTTAAGTTATGGGGGACCATTTCTTTTGTAGTAATATTTGACAGTTCAACAAACTTCTTCAATGCACGTAAAAAGCTTTAAATGGAATTGTTGATTTACAAAGACACACGGTAGGTAATATCAAAAAATAAAAATAAAAAATTAGCAGGTATAAATCTGTATGTTCATGAGGTGGATATGTAACCACCAGAGGTGGCATGGCTCAGTAGTGAGGGGGTTTTACTCCTATGGGCTTTGGGACCTGAGAGGTCACAGGTTCAAGTGGTGCTATCAGTGCCCCTCGGGACCGAGCTCCTGTCCAGTCTTTTTTTTATGGTCCAGTCTGGTCTAATTTTGAGCTTTTGTGGACTATTTCTGGGTAAACAACAATAATCAAAATCGTTCATTTTATGGAGTTCGTCAAATAAGTCATTCACATAAGAAATTAGTTTGATCGAATATCTACAGGTACATGAACAATACAAGGAAAATGAGATGACAAAAATAATTTCTTTTTCACGTGATTATCGTTGTGGCCAAAACTAGAGTGGACTGGACCAAAGAAAAATTGGAACGACTGTTCCCCAATTCGTCGCTCGCCCCAGGTGGGGCTGTAGGTCCTATGGTTATTTGGTTCCTTTTAGAATCTGCTGCGATTCTGACCTCCTTATCGTCATGTGCTCAAGGAAGGACTGTTACGCTTGGACACCCCTCTTGCACTCTTTTCAATAAGTTTGCTGATAACTGATACAATCATGCTATCACCACACCCAACTATGCACCCAATCACACACTCACACTCACAATAGGGGTGCAGCCCGCACACACTACGCACTTAATGTGTGTGGGACCCACCCCTATTGTGGGGGATGTGTGTGTATTTGGGAGTGGTGGTAGAATTATTGTAACTGATAAGGAAAGGAGGTGGGTATTTATATGTTCATGTGTACTAGTAGTCCATAGTTCTCCTATAAATTAACCTACCACTCACTAGTCACTACTAGTAGTGGGGTTCCAAACTCCGCATTACAGTGGCGGCTCCAGGAATTTATAATAGGGTGTTCAGAAATTACCTTATTTCTACTAGCTGATCTATTAACCGATAATACATATAAAAAATAAAAAATATTAATATAAATAGTGCGGTAAAAAAACATTGCCTATATTTTGAAAAAATTAACTACGATGCAAAATGAGAACTTAAAAATAAATACTTATATTTTTTAATAGTTTTTTTTTTTTGAAAATTATCTTATTGCGTAGTAGACAATGTTTCGAGAATGGAGGGGGTAAAATTTTGCCGTTGTCCTTGATGAGTTCTCATATTTTGTGCCAACGTTTAACCGACATATTAATCTACTATAACAAGTTTGAAAGAAATTGTAGCAAATATGTTGTGGTTGGCCTTTTTGAAAATATGTTCTTCTTTTAAGATGATATTATGAGATTTTATATCCTAATCTTTAATTTGAAGGAGTATTATTCAAATTAATGGGGGTTTTGCAGTGTAGTTGAATTTTTTTTTAAACTTTCTTCGTAATTCTATAAGTTAACTAGACAAAAAAAGTAGTTATTGTCATGAACGCAAAATCAACACATTTAGACCATCGACAATAAAGATGAAGAGAGAACGCAGATCATAAATACTTACACTAATGCATTTCTTTTACCAGCAAAAAATTCTTTATAAATCTTTGAAAAGAGTATAAATATTTAACTGATCAAGGGCACACCGGCGAACGCCACTCGAGAACCAAACTCAAAGGAAAGTAAGGAGCCAACCAAAACGCTAATATATTCTTGTTTTTCTCTTACTTTTTCATTATGTTTGTGAACTTTATTTTAGGTAATGTGGTAAGTGTTCAATATGAATTACCTAGATTGATGAGTTATAATTGAGTTGTGATTGAGTATTCCATTAGTTTTGGGTTTGGTGTTCAATTTGTTTTTGAGTTAGGTGTTCAAGAATATTAAAATTGGGTGTTCATTGACATTTGAGTTTGGGTGTTCAAAACATGGGCTACCCTACAATTTCTACATGTATTCTAACAAAATATTTTTTTTTTTGGGTGGTCATGTGACCATGGTTGGTTGGCTGTGGAGCCGCCTCTGCCGCGTTAGATTGGGGTTTGGTTAGGCAAGTGTGAGCTGTTTGCTTGTAATTATACACAGAGGCAACCTAACCCCTGCCAAATAAAAATGGGGAGTTAGGAAAGGACAGCTTCTCTGCAGTCCCGAAAGCAAAAACAGAAGTGCTCCGATAGATTTGGATTTTTGGGTTGGACTTCTTGTCCGACAAGAGTTGCAATATGAACGGATCGGATCATCGAGGAAGGATTCGAATGTGTCCGTGGAATGACGAAATGCATGCTGTAGTAGGGACTATAGAGAAGCTGCCTACTGCTGGGTGCAAGGCTGGGGAGATAGGTTGTGCCCAAATATTGACGCATGGTTGGCCGGTATTGATTCGGCACACCGCATGTCCATAGTCGCGTGTTGTGTCCTATCAATACTGAGTGATGAACAAAGCTGGCCGGTATTGATGGTACACATATTACATGGCCGTGTTCCCAGTGAATACGAAAAATATTACAATGGCCGGTTCTTTGCTTAACGGCGTGTGGAGTCTCACCCGTGTGGTCGACTATGCATGGTGGTTGGCAGTAGCTGGTGCAGCGCCGACAGGTTTAGGGTTTGTAGCTGTTAGGATCTTGGGCTCTCATTGTTTGGGTTTGTCTCATTATCTGGGCTTTTATGCCTTAGGTGTTTGAGCTTATTGTTTTATCTGGGCTTTTAGACCGACAAGTGTGAGCTTTGTCTCAATGGACTTTGTCCCAATAGGTGTTTCCCATGTTTGATGTTTGGCTTCTCACTAAACTTGGGGGTTAGGTCTCAGATGGACATAGAATTATTATTAGCGTTGTTTATTCAGTTGGGTTTCGAGTTAGAAATTTGATATATTCACTCCTTATTCCTATTAATCTTTATAACAATTTCAGATACTAACGAAATTTTTTTGCCTTTCAAAAAAAAACTACCCATATAATACAACAGCCAATTTGCTGTCATTTGCCCACCTAATAAGACAAAGTTGATTGATTACAATGCTAAGATAATCACGTCATATTCAACTTGATTTGCCAAATGATGTGAAAGTCATAAACTAATTTTATTTAGGGAACTGATTTTCGCGCTCCAAGATTTACTGTAGGCGCTCCACCTTTTTATTTTTATACTGTGATGTTGCTGGCAACATCAGTGTATATTTTGTTTTTACACTGTGATGTTGCCAGCAACATCACAGTGTAAAAATAAAAAGATAAAGCGCCTGCAGTAAATCTTGGAGCGCGAATATCAATTCCCTTTTATTAATAATAAGCCTTGTCAAATTCAGATGCCAGTCTTTTCTTTGACAAGTCATAGTGACCATTTTTAATGCGTTATTTTACTAGCTCAAAAGAGTCCGTTCATGTTTGGCGCTATCTCTCAAACATAAAAGAGGCTTTCGCACACATGAGTCTTCTATAGAGATCTTGCAAGAGATCGATCTTTGTCCAGCTACTCGTAGATTTAATCTAGGCTTCACTGGACGATGGCACCGATGAACTAGGAGCTGTTCTGCTTTTTTTTTTTTTTAACCTTCTTTTTTTAAAAAAATAAGATAATTTCAAGCTCAAATATAAAGAAAATCAAAAATATATTTTCAATTTTTTTTGCACAGTTTAAAAGATCTCAATGAAATCTATCAGATAATATCCATATCGGTAGAAAAATTATTTGCATAAACACATAATTTTTAAGTTTGAAATTACCTTCCTTTTCTGAAAGTTTATTTTTTTTAAAACTAGAACGGCCCTCAATCAATCAACTGCTGGGACAAGCGAGATGGGGGCTTCCTTCTACCGGTCACTTAACCTTGATAGGTAAGGACTTCCACGTGAAACTATGGAGACCATTTCAGAGAGAGAGAGAGAGAGAGCTCTTTCCATTAGTACACGCTTAGGTGACCTACTTTAGGAGCAGTTGCAATCTTCGTGAATGTTTGATGGATGCAGGTTTATGGATAGATTTTTATTACGCAATTTCACCTGATTGGTTGGAAGAAAGAAACTACGAATGAAAGAGCTATCCAAAAAAGTTCAACCCGTCTTAAACATCCTCCCCTTGAACGACGTTGTTTTGGAGGGCTGCACCTTGCAGTGCCTTTCCCGACTCCGGATCTCCTTGGGTATATAATCCCCCAAAGTTTGGGATATACAAATATCATGACTCATGTGGGTGTTGTGTTTATAATTAATTCAATACTCACTAATTTGGTGGGATTGTATATCAGGTGGAATTAAATATCCATTCACTTTTATTCTCATCAAACAAACGGATCCTAAAGAAAAAGCACGAAATTGAAACCCTATCAGGTTTCACCTGGCAGGCGATTCCGACAGAGGTTTATTTTTGTGCGTGTTTGTGTGCGATATGTCACTTTTACCAACTTCTTGTTTATGAGGTTGAAAATTGAAACCAAGCGAAGGATGAGTCTCTCTATCTACGGTCCTTGACGGAAAAAAGAAAAAGTTTGAATTTCATGAAATTATGTTGGACAAGAGAAAGCAGCAGCAGATTTGTAAAACTCTCAAAAAAAAGAGGAGCTTCGTTCTCTCAAAAACTCAAACAAAGTAACCGAAATTTCGAAAAGAGAAAAGAGAAAATCGATACGGGAATTGTAGGCCTCTTGAGATAAAACTAGATGAGCTTCTTCCTCTCAAAGAATGTCTTCAAATGCCACAGTTGCAGACCAGCAACCGACAAGCAAAACATAAGGGAGGAGAAACAAAAGGTGGCCATCTTTGAATTAGTTGCTCTATTTAGCCGTTGCATTTCTTCCTCCCTGCAACGCCCAAACGACAAAAGAGGGATTGGTTAAGTTAAATCTCTGAATTTGTGGGACTTTGAAATGGAAAAGCAGTGTCTATGTACCGCCGATCTTATGTAAGAACTAGAAAGGTATTTTTTGTGTCTTACCTTTCACGAAGATAAAACATCTCATCGTGGATGGATGAGACCGTGTCGTACATTTTCTTCAACTCGAGTTCCATCACCTAAGAGGGCAAGCACGCGAAAAAACAAATGTTACTAAGAATGCATAATACCACAAAATCATAATATAGCATCATATGAGATGTAAATGAGCTAGCGAATGAGTTACCATCATAAATGAATTGGATTTCTAGTTATCGTCTTTTCATCATCAAAACGTGCATATATATACATAGGTCAAAACTTCCTAGTGATCCAATTTGCTGAACATACGTACCAATCACCTACTATTGATCTCAGAGAAACTCTCTCCCAAAGGAAAGTCACTAAGAGCAAGTCCATCGGGCTACCAAATGCCTTGCTAATGCAAAAAATATGGCAGAAATTTTGGCAAAATCCTCTCCCCCAGACAATCAAACTTGCTTTCAAATTATGACAAAAATCATCTTTGGTGCCAAATGAGGCAGCAACTTCAGCTTCGTCAAACCTTGCCACATCACCACAAACCAACTGTGTGATGGTTACCACTTACCGGCATGATCAAACCTCCAAACTCCATCTCGCACCAAAAAGTCAAGAACACAAGGGGAAATATTTGTTTTTCAGATTCTTGAACTAACAACAAAAATTAAACAAACAAAAAAAACGAGTTATAGTGAGATGACAGCTGATAATGAAAAGGTAGTCCACACAGAAACAGTAAAGTTTGAATTCAACAAAGCATAACATGGCAATACTCACTTAGCAAAAAAAAAAATGTAATTACTCATGCGGTATCAAATTATTATTGCCCTAAACCAAACCCAATAAGAATTGATACCTATAATACGCAAAGATAGTTCAGCTGAGTATATCAAAATCAAACAAGAAGAGAAATCCTGGAAAAGAAAAACTAACAAAGCGAAAGGACTGAAAGAGCTTGTCCAAGACTTAATACAGAAGCATGTAAAGATCTCATAAATGCCTAATGATAAACAAGCTCAAATAAGAAAAAAGAGGACAAAGAAAAAACTTGCTTACTTCAATCTGTCCTTTCTTAGCAACCTTTGACCAATCCTTAGCAGCAACACCAGATTTCCAATCAAAGTCAACTGAGAACGTCATCACCGGCTTGTGATCAGCTGCCCAAAAACAAGCCATATAATCGCCAGTCTCAGATGCGGTAAACGCAAAGGTACCAGAACCCACAGTATCACCATAGTGATAATTGTTGCCGTGGGGTGATGTAACCTATACTTGCACACATCCAAAACAATATCAATCCCGCATACGTGAAAATTTATGGAAGTTCAATTATTACAATGAACAAGTATGGATTAATTCAACAGGGAATAATACCAAAAACGACAACCATAACGAACAATTCAAAAAATTAGCAGAATGGTAGAACAGGATAGAAAACTCAAGTTCTGTTTTTGCAACAAGCCATTAGGTCTCAAGTTCGTAATTTCCTAATCATTTCCCCTAAAATCGAAAAAAGTACAGTCAACAATCAATCTTAGATGATTGAAATCAAGTGGTTGGCCTAGTGGTCAAGGCCTCGGTTCTACACTTTTTTGGGGGTAGGGTTAAGATTTAATATCAAAACAGAGTAGCTACCCCTGAACACAGCATACAACCAAGGAAAGGGAAAAGGGCTAGGAATAGGCTCCCACCCTAACAATATATGAACAAAGCAGAACAACTACTCCCTAGTCCAGAGTAGAAACAAAACAAAGAAGAGAACCAGATTATCCTCTAGAGAAAACAGCTGGGGAGAAGCATCATATGGGGGAGAAAATAGCAGGAGAGAGACTCCACATAGCACACAGTCTTTGGTTCCTGACACTGCTCAATGTTACTCCAACTCTAAAAGAGTCAGCTCATACAAAACTTTGTTCCGGCTTTAAATGAAACCCCACTAGTGGACTGTGGGATAGGTCCACAAGAGATTAGTTAAGTTGCACATAAGCTCGCGCGAACAATTATCAACAACGAAAAAAGGCGGTATTTTTCTTATGAAAGAAAAATCATGCTCCTTGCAAACCCATGAGAAATGTGGATCCCCAGCCCTACATAGAGCAACCAACAGGACATTCTCAACTCAATCACAAGCAAATCAGCCATCCCCCTCCCCCATTCCTATCCCCAACCATAAGAAAAACTTCCCCAAAGAAACTCAAATCAAAGCACACACAACAAAAGCAAAGAAATGGGATTCAATCTAGCCACATTGGTCTCTTTCCCAATTGGGAGCTCAAAAAACATTTACCAAACCCACTTGAATATGAGCAATTTGAGAGGCAAACGGCAATTGGGTAACCGTAATTAATCAATTAACTACCTTGACGGTGATCCTGTGGGTGTCGGGAATCGGAAAACCCTCGTTGGGATTGACGACGCTGTACTTACCCACAGTCATGGCGTTGTTCTTGATGTCTTCTGTTATGCATTTGGTGGACCCCGATCGAAGGTCGAATCTCATCGACCGAACCATCAGGATAGGTGACAATACTAACCCTAATGCCGTAATTAAGGCTTTGAATTTCCACATTTTGTTTTCGTGTGTAGAGAAACAGCAAGGACTTGGACTGAACGTTTGAATTAGGCGAAGGAGGAGAGAGATGAAAGTGGTTTGGGCAAACTCGAGATCTGAAGCGAAGCTGTTCGTTCTTTCTTTACATTTTGCTTGGTTTTTGCATTGGAGGAGTGAGAATTACTATAAGCTAGAAACGGTTTGACATGTTTACACTATCTAGCCAATGGTATGTTGACAAGTCAGCAGCTTAAATATGGTAAGAAGTTGAACTCACAACCTCACTGGACCAACAGAAAGTCTAGGAATCCCGACAGGGAACTCCCGACCGAAATCCCGACGCGGCGCCGGGCCCGCTCCGGCCACCGGACGGCTGATCGGAGCCGACCAAAAATTCTAAAAAAAAAAATCACAAAAAAATGGAGTGTTTGGATCGGCCAACTACACACATCGGATGCCGTTGATTCTCGCGTAGACCCACTCGGTTTTTTTTTTTAGAATTTTTGGTCGGCTCCGATCAGCCGTCCGGTGGCCGGAGCGGGCCCGGCGCCGCGTCGGGATTTCGGTCGGGAACTGTAGCCTTGCTCCTGGACCAAAGCGCAACTAGGCAAATGTTGGACTAACTGTCCCGATTTCTTGTAGGAAAATATAGTGCGGAAAATAGTAAATGATTTTACTAATTTCTGAAAATTTACAATCAAATAGAATATTATATGAATTAGAATTACAGAATATAAAACATAAGCATAAACTGTAAGGGGGTGTTTGAGAGTCTATTTTTTGACTTTTCATTTTTTACTTTTTGTCTTTTTGGGATTATGATCAGAATGTATTTTGTATTTGGTAGAGTGTTTGGATGATATGTGCAGAATGCATTTTGCAGCAGGAGTAGTATTTGGAAGATATGGAATGAAAATGAATTATGGATTGATTTTTTACTATGTTGCCTCCTGTTATTAATAATGGTATATAATGTACATAAATAATGTTTTAATCAATTTTTTTAAAAATTTACTTCTGAAATTACTTCTCATCCACTTCAATCAACTGTTGGATCTTCATCAACAAAAAAAGGGCAACAGTCGGATCTTCATCAACAAAATAGTCAACGTTGGCTGAGATTAGATCATTCCACTTTTTAAAAAAGTAGGTTTTTGAAAAAGAAAGTAAATTTCAAGGTCAAAAATCATGTGTTTATGCAAATAATTTTCCTACCAATATGAATCTTGTTTGATAGATCTCATTGAGATCTTTCAAACGGTGTAAAAAAATTGAAAATTTATTTTTCATTTTCATTATATTTGAGTTTAAAATTACCTTCTTTTTTAAAAAGAAGGATTTTGGAAAAAGCGGAACGGGTAACCGTTCAACTTTACTCTCTCTCTCTCTCTCTCTCTCAACCGAACCGAGAACCAAATCCCCCCTCGTTCGTACCCAAAATCCACCTGCAATTCCTTCACCTTCACCTTCCACTTCTCTTCTTTCGGTAACCAAGGTGGGTTTTTATGGGTCTCGATTTTGCAAGGTTCAGATTCTCAATTTTGCAAAACGGAGGTTTGGGACGGCGACTACGACGGTCCGGTTCAGTCCGTTCATGGCGACGCTGACCGCGAGCCCGACGTTCGTTTCGAACGGCGACACGATCCAACCCCTATCAGAAATCAGTTTCTGGCAACCTTCCGGCGTGTTCTTGCAGATTCCTGCGTGCTCTTGCAGATTCCGGCTTCTTTCCGACGAAATCAGGTAACCCTGATTGTCCAAAGTTCTGGTAGAATCAGTTGGGGTGATGAGCTATCCATTATAGTTGCAGATTCCGATTGTATTTTAGCAACTGCTTTCCTTCCCCCATTGGGGATGCTCTTATGTACATGAATTGGTATGCAAAGAACTGTGTGTGAATATGAAGGAAAATTCAGTTGAGAGGATAATGTTCAACGATGGCTTTTATGGAAATTATCCCAACAAGGAGAGGGTAGGAAAGTCTTTTTGGCATGGCAGGTGAACAAAATGAGAAAATGATAATTGGAAAAGCTCCTCCTTACTTCTTTTTGCCTTTTTTTTAGAAACCTCAAAACGGAAGACCCATTTTCCGAAAAATCCATTTTCACTCTTTCAGCCAAATAGCCAAAACCCAATAATGAGAAGTGGAAAATGGGAAAAGGGAGCATCCAAACACCCCCTAAATAGGGAACAAAAATTTGCAAACCGAGACCCGTTTTGTTCAACGGTGCCCTTAAGACAAATTCACCGCCTCACCGGTGCTAGAGGTTGTGTTGGTGTTTGTCTCTCAGGGTTGACTCGGTTCCCACTCAGCCGCCAGAGCACTACCGTAGACTGTCCGTCGAACCAACTTGTGTCTGTACTCTCTCTTAAGAAGAAGAAGGATTTCAAGAAGGAGGAGAAACTCTTGGATTTCTTGGTATTTTCAAATAAAGGAACAAAACTCCTTTATATAATTGATGAGAAACCTTCTCATTGAATACGAGGATTTAATAGGGGGAGCATGCCTATTCACTAGGGCCAATTCAATATTCATATTGAATATAGGGAATTCAATTTCTGAAGAAAACTGCTACAATCATTAATCCAACAATTGATTCCTTAATCAAATCATGGGTTTTATTTTGGGCATTTTAGCCAGTATTAATCAGTTGTGCACAACTGATTCTGTAACTAAATCATCCAAACGCGAATGGTACAGACCCAATAAAGCACAATCAATTCCAAATCAATCTAGACTAGACCATATACCACAGACCTCGAACCACAGGTCGAGGGCCCACGAATCCTGAGCTCCAGCCCCGGCCCCGGTCTAATTTAGGTGTTTGGTGACAACGCGCACGCACGTCATTTGGCTTTTCCAATTCCCATAATGAGACAATTTCTCATTCATCTCTTAATGGAATTTGTTCACTGCTATTGGACCCACCTCACACGGTGTGAGTCCTACCAAATTCTCTTTGGTTAAATTCTAGTATTTTCCAACATTTCCCAAATTTTAAGGGGAAGGATACGGTCCATTTAGTTCGGACCAGTTTGGTCCATTTGTTGCATTCGAACCGTCCAAAAGTGTTTTGAACAGTTCAGATTTGTTCGGATTTATTTCTATTACAAAACACCCAGAACAAATTTAAGCCGTCCAAAAAACAATGGATCAAACTGGTCCGAACTAACTGGACTGGATCCGACCCCATTAAACAAGCGGTAGATTGTTGAGCTTGATTGAAATTTTAATACGATTAGACATATGTTCAAACCCGACTTTATTGGTTAGACAAGCCAATTTCTAACGGGCTGTAATCAAGCCAATCACAAATAGATCTCGATTGGCTTGAGTTTTCTATATTACTCCAAATTTATCAAGAGTAAAGTTTGCTCAAACTTAATTTGATATCTTAAACAACTTCCTAAAGCTTTTAAGCTTCATTAATTTATTCAACAAATCGATCTCAAACAAAAATTTATGCTATGTTTGGATTGGTGTTTGAAAAGTTTTTAAAAAAATAGTAGGAATGGTAAGTAGAGAGAGATAGAGAGAGAAATGTTAAAAATATGGAGAATCTCGTGGGAATTTTTAAAAAAATTCTTTTTGAATTATAAAAAAAACAATGCATTAACTAGTTGAACACAAGAACAAACTTGTGTAAACTTGGTTTACAAGGCATGAAATTATGCCAAGGCAGTGACAAACTACGTACGCGTAGAAAGTGATTGCAATGTCATCTCTCAATTTGTTTAATCTGTGTAAAACGACACCAAATGATGCCAAAATATCTCTGTGATTGTAAATTTGTGTGGAACGTCACCTTTACCAGTGACACCACCTTTTTGATTTTGATGTAAACTGAGATGGGATTCAATATTTGGATTACAAGTTATTAACCCTATTTTCGGTTTGGTTGATAAAACTTACAGTTAAGTGTTGATGTATGACAAACCGAGCTGCCCGCAAGTAGTTCGAGACTCGGTTCGGTTCAATTCGTTTAGCAATCAAGCCGAATTTGAACTCAAGTTTTAGGCGTGTATAGTAAACAAATCAAGCTCAACTAAATCTCAGCTCGCTTATCTTGAGAAATCTCAGCTCGTTTGTATAGATTCAGCTTGTTTAGTAAATGAATCGAGCTCAGGTCGGCTCGTTTGCAACCCCTACGCATGCATATATCAAGAGTTTAATCTAACGGGGTTTTTTTTCTCCAGTAATCAGATAATACTTTAGTAAACAGTGGGTTTGATTAGTAAAACCCAGAAACGTATGTCTACAACTTCTATAAGAATGTGCCATCATTTTAAAAGCATGTTAACATAATGTTCTTAGAAACTCATAAGAAAACATTGAGTGGTGGCAAATAAGTAATTCGTTATTCGTTCGAATAAACCTTCCTAATAATTGGGTATCTGGCTGACCAGACCACTTCCATCGTCCACTAGCAATAGCAGAGGCTAATTAAAACAGGATTGGCAAAGCTCGTATGGACCGGCCTGCCCACGGGGCACAGGGCACAACCTTGATTGCTTAAATTGAGATTCATCTCCACAATTCTGAACTAAAGATGATAAGTATCCTCAAATAAACGATGCACTTAAAAATTAGCTGTAAAAGCCTAAAAGGAAGCATTAACACACAAGCCCAAAGGATTTGGCAAATTTTATTGCACCAAAGCATCAAAGCATCCGCACACACTAAAGAAGTTCATACAATACCACACAACCCGAAGTATATAAGACTTCAAAACCAGTCAAAACAGTAGTGCCAGAAAGGAGGAAAACACAGCCTTCTCTTTATTTAGTAGTAGTTGCCTATTATGGCATGGATGCCCATTCGAAGGCTTTCAGCATTTCCATCTAGTCATCATAGTGCTTGCGGTGGTGGTGATGGCGACGTTTCTTCTCCTCGTCGTCATCATCGGAGTTGTTATCTCCCTGCCAAATTCAATAAACAAGTTACCATAAACATGAGCTGAAGTAATGAAGATCTATACTGAACACTACAAGACCGATCAAGTAAAGCGCATTTTCTGCAATTATTAGGACTGCTGTAGTTGAAGTTTTATATAGCGCCACTGAGCTGCCCAAGTTCATGTACAGAGAAGAGGAGTTATACAAGGGTATATCCTTGGAAATTTAAGTGATCGTCAATGCCATGCAAAGGATCAGAGAAAACCCCACTGTTCTCGTAGAAGCAGTGTCATAACTAAGTTTCCCAGGAATTTTCTTGAACAAGGATAAATCACGATTAGAAATACTGAACACTTCTGATGTAGACTACTCGGAGATCATATGGACCCTATGTAATGTATTTAAACTAGTTTCATAAAGTGTGAGGCACGTCTGGCCCAGAGGGCAATTGCGAACTCCAGTCAAGCAGAAAGAAGGTAGAAAATATCATCGTCTAGAAAAGAAAAAAAAATGAACTACGCCTATCAAGGTGTAGCATCTATGCACAAGAACACAAATGCACAAGAACACAAATGACTTATGAGCCTTGCTACGTAGAAATTACAATGAAATCTAGCTGCCACTCATTAGAGTGGAAGGTGCAAAATTTTCATATTAACACAACTCCAAATGCAACACAGCCTACAGGGATTTCATGCTTCCAGAGCTCATGCAAACACTCCAAACCACAACATGTCAACATGAGATACAAAAATTGCAAGACGCGTAAAACGCATATTGTGAATTAAATTTGTTGTTTCCCATCAAGCTCCAAACATTCAGCCAATCAGGCAGAAGCAGTTGAATTGAACTGTATCAAGCAAGACTCTACCACAAAAAACACATTAACAAGCAAGGTTCAAGTTCAACTCATGATAGTCTCAGTAGATTTCATTGGATCAGTTATACGCGACAAAACACTCCTACTTCTCTCACATTGAAGTAAATAACTAGCGAGTGATATTGCAAACAGCAGTATATGACAGCCAGTTCTTGCAAAATCCCATCCACCGATTTTGGCCTTTCATATGATCTCCTACCAAATACCCCACGAAATCGAAAATCCCATCACTGATTCCCCACCTTGACATTTCAGACAAAGTTGCATTGTGTACATGAAAATAATGAATACTACCATAGAATATAGATAGCATCGGTGTCCGAGCGTCACAAACAAGGCAATGAATAAAGCACGGCAGTTGTATTCGTTTTTGCGCCTCAGCATACATATGCAAGCATAAAAATCTAGGTACTCTAATGTACACCACTTGACCATGCATAGCTCAGATTCAAAATTGAACAAAATAGCACAAACTACCAGATTCTAGATAGATACCTAATTCCAATGGGTATTCATGCCACCAAACAAAAAAAGCCAAGTAAAATCGCAGTGACAAAACAAGGGAAAGAATAGCAATGTAATAACTTCAATAAAGAAAGTGATAAAGCAGGACCCAATCAAAAAATGTCAATCTTTGTATTTTTCTCTCCATTTCTCACCAAATTACTCAATCCAAGTGAGTGATTTGGCAAGAAACTTTAACCCTTGCTTTTCTTTTCTTATCAAATCCCTCAATTCAAAGTGCTGTCAAAAGTTGTCAAAAAACTCGTAAACCAATAAAATGGGAATCGGGGATGAATGAACTCACATGTTTCTTACGCCCATATCCCTCATCATCATCATCACGCCTCTCATAACTAGGCTTGGGGTACTCTTCCTCCTCTGACCTCCCATAGCTCCCATAACTCGGCGGGGGCGCCTCGTACTCACTCCTCCGTTCCGGCCTCCCACCATACCCACCTTCCTCCTCTCCATACCTAGGCTCTGGCGGCGGCGGAGCCTCGTACTCACTCCTCCTCTGCGGCGGCCTCCCGCCATACCCACCGCCTTCCTCCTCCCCATACCTCGGCTCCGGCGGCGGCGCCTCGTACTCACTCCTCCTCTGCGGCGGCCTCCCACCATACCCACCACCTTCCTCCTCCCCATACCTCTCCGGCGGCGGTGGCGGCGGCGCCTCGTACTCACTCCTCTGAGGCCTCCGACCACCATACCCAGATCCATACTCCTCCGAACTTGGCTCCTCATACTCACTCTTACGCCCATATTCGGATACGGGCTCCGGCCTACGCCCGTACCCGGATCCAAACCCTGGATTTGGTTCCTCATCCTCAGTCTTCCTCCCGTAACCCGACCCGTATTCGGACACGGGCTCCGGCCTACGCCCGTACCCTTGGTTGGGTTCTTCATACTCAGTCTTCCTCCCATACTCCGACGGCTCCTCCACCGGCTCCGGCCTCCTCCCGTAACCCGATCCGTACTCCGGCGGGGGCTCCTGCCTCCCGCCGTACCCGGACCCATAATCCGGACCGGATCCGGGGCCGGGCCCACCGCCGTAAGAAGGGCGGGGCTTGGGGCGGGCGTAGGACTTGTACTCGTTGTCTAGGGCTTCGTCGGCGTAGGCGGAGGGCTGGGCGTGGGAGGTGTACTGGGGGCGGTCGTAGTCGAAGTCATCGGAGGCGGAGGAGGAGGAGGTGTTGGGGTAGCAGGTCTCTTCGGAGGGGGGGACGGAGCGGCCGTAGGTGAGGGTGATGTCGTAGCCGCCGCCGTAGGGGGTGGGGTCGTACTCGTCGAAGTCGTCGACCTCGTCGCCGGCGTCCTGGTGGCCGCGATCCCAGTACGACATCGTTTCTTTCTTTCTTCGGTTTTGGTCGCGAGATCTGAGATGAGAATGGAGATCACGGGTACGTGGGAGTGAAGGGGGGAATTTATACGGTTGGAATGCACTTGTTGACCTGTTCGCTATACGACGACGTATTGTTGTCGGCCAATTGGGAAACGATTTGATCGAAGCCGCTCAAAGCAATGTTGTTGATACCGTTCCGTACCGGCCGGTACCGGCCGGTACATACCGTTTTAGGCAAAATCCGGTAACTTGAACCATTGATTTCGTTCCGGTCTTAATACCGGTGCTTACCGGAGAATACCGGCGATTTCGGGAAATACCGGACGAGAAGGTGTTACCGGCGATTTCGGCCGGTATTATGCAAATCTGGACCAGTTGGAAAAAGAGAGGAAATAGAGGGGAAAAGAAGAGATCGGAGCAGAGATTTTCAAACACTAACTTTAAAATCAATGGAGAAGATTGATCGGAGCAGAGATTCTTCAAGGCCTCCGAAAACTCTGGTTTCTCCGGCAACTTGTCGTTTCTTTTTCTCTTTCATCTTCCGCCCGTTCCTTTGTTGGGTTGTGATAGAGTGTGCGCCATAGAGTTTTGACCTTTGGCGGTCAGGCCCAACCGTAACCCGATCCGTACTACGGAGCAAAACCAGTGCTTTTGCCACTGGCCCATAATCGGACCGGTTCCGGCCGTATCAACAACACAAAGAAAGCAGAGACTTGGTGACTAGGTGTTTCCAACTTTTTAAAAGATCGAAAAAATTAAGTGGATAGGTGTGGTAGAGGTTGTTATGGGTGTCCGTAGTCAAGTCTTCGGAGTTCTTTTTGAACCTAAGTAATGCTTTATTTGGTTGCCAAGTCTCTTTTCAGGGGTGCGAGCGTCTTAGGTGGGGTGATAGAAATGAAGTTCAAGGGTGGACTCGTCGAATCGTCCATACACATTCTGTGGCTTTGGCTGGTCCTTAGTATATATTTTTATGATGAATAGCATTTATGAAGAATTTTTTTGAGCTATAATTATATTAATTAATGGGATTGTAGTTGCGGTAAATCCGAAACGGTACCCGGTACCTGACCGGTACCGGTACGTACCGTACCAGTAAGAAAACCGGTACCCTGTCCGAAACGGTATTCAGAACATTGGCTCAAAGTGCATTGCTGGAAAACGTTTTAATCAGAGCAGCTCAATTTATTTAAAATAAATTTTTTTTAAAAAATTAGCTCAGCCCAACATCGGTGAAGACTTATCAATTTTTTCTCCTCAATTTTTAGCCTTTATCGATATTCAACTAAACCGATTTTTACTAGGAATCTTAAAAAATAAGTTTTAGCGCCAGGTGTAGGTCTGTGATGTGCAAATTTCGTACCCATATAATATGGCCTCTTTGGCCTAGCTTTTTTTCTTCTTTTTTCCGGTGATCGGATTAGTCGCACATCGAAGTCTATTTCCTTCCCGATCTTGTCAAAGACAAGCTAGGGGATTTACAAGAGACTGATTAGTATTTCTTGCAAGTTTCGAACTCATGATTCTTATCGTTCATCTTTGTTACCACTCGAGCTTCTCTGTTGTCATTTGAACTACTCTTGAGAGATTCTTTTGGCCTAACTTTTGTAAGTGCTTTCTTGGCACGATTTTTCTCTGGTCTCTATTTAATGTACTGGATTGGAGTATAAATTTTTACATTGCATTGTTCAGCTCAAGTAGAGGATAGTCGTCTTTTGGAGCCTATTTCGTCATCATACGAATTTTTCCCAACTGCGGTCTATATTTTTATTCTTCACCAATTCTTTTAATCAAAACGAAAAATAAAATGTAAAAACTTGATCAGAATCTTATGAAAAATTAAAATAAAAACAATAAAAAGACAGTGAAAAAATCATAAAAAGGTAGGCCTTGTAAAATGGGGTGACACCAGTTAATGTGACCTGGCCCACGAAAACAACCGCAATTAACGGATCTGGCATCGACTCGTGGATTGGGTGGGCCATTTGGCCGACTTCCAAGATTTTTCAGATTTAAAAAGGATAAATTACACAGACCTTCCCTGAGGTATCTATTTAGTACAGATGCTCCTCACATTCTGGAAATTTTACACTGGTCTCCGTCGAGGTTTAAAATCATTCACCACTAAACTCCCCCCATTTGGAAGATTACGGTGTCAAGTGAACCCACCCAACCATTTACTAAGTATTAATTTTTTTTTCCCCTCATTTAAAACCCTAGTCGCCACCGCTGGAAGGCCTCCACCTCTCTCTCCCCTCCGTCTCCTCCCCACGGTACCCTCATCGTCTCTCTATCCTAGTTTCGTCTAGTTTCTTCAAGCTCCCCAACCTGAGGCTGCGTCTCCCATTGATCGGCGAGGTCCTCTCGTCGGCGTGTCAGGCGGTCGATGGTGCCCAAGCCTGTATCTCGTCCGCCGTCTTCAGATCTGATGTTCTTGGGCCGGCGATGAGTACTAAATAAGGTGTGCGGTTGGGTTCGTGGGTTTTTTGTTTCTTTGTTTTGTTTTTCAGACGGGTTCCTGTTGGCTTCTACAGGCTATTTAGGGTTTCCCACAAATTAGTCCGGTCTTGTACCAGTTTGATTGTTTTCCCAAATCTGGTGTGGAATAGGAGGTGGGCAAATAATTCCGACGCCTATTGAGGAATAGTCCGATGAGGGTGGGTTGATGGTGGTCTTGATCTTGCTCCATGCGCGTTTCTGGATGGGTTTCAACAGAACAACTACCTTTCCAGTCATGGTGGTCCTTGTCTTGTTGTTGTCTGTTGTTAACCGGCCTCGAGCCAGTGGTTGATTTCGGGGTTATGATTGGTTTGAGGAAGAGGGATCCCTCGTTTTGTCTTGCTAATTCAGTGATTAGGTTCCTTTTCTGTAGGTGCTTAGTCTCTGTTATGGTGAACATTATTGGTCGAATTTCGTGTGTCGATTCTGCTTTGCAATATGTACTTATTTCTCGGTGATAGAGTTTAGGTTCCTACCTGTTTGGTCATGTTTAGCCATTATCACTGTATTTTCGATAGATTTCTGTATTTGCCCAATGGGCTCTTTGTTATGAAATTAAACTTGTGACTTATCAAAAAAAAAAATTTTTTTTTTTTTATATCACATAGACCTACCACTAGTTGACACCACTGCAAAAAAAACACACAACACACACTATTGAAACCGTTCATTTTGGTAATTTATTTGCACCCCTTTTCTTTTTCTTTTTTTTATAATCACACTCTCTACTTGTCTTTAAACATGGTCATAAGTTCATAACAACTGGTCAGAACACTAAAAGAGAGATAATATATTAGACTGTGATTTTTAAAAAATGAAGTGGTAAAATTATTGCCCTACATTTTTTAGAAGTATATAAGCTTCCACATGATCACCATAAATTAAAAAGTACTACTAGTAGTAGAAGCCCACAAAAGCTACTCATGGTTGTCCGGGCTCACGTACACTTTAATTAATTTTTTTCCTTTTCGATCAAAGGCAGGCATCCACGTCGGGATTAAGAAATTATTCACGTGCGACTTGATCTTATGAATCAAACCAGATCAATTGTGTGGAAAGTAAATTCATCAAGCAACATAAGCCCTGGAGCTTACTCCTATGAAGATACTGAAAGCGATTTGACTTTTTTTGTGTGTGTGTATATTTTTCACCTGTATGCCTACTAATTTGTTTTTATTTCCTAAAACACAATTCCAAATAGTCTTGATGGAGTAGTTCTTGACGAGTGCAAATTCATTTGTAATCATAAATTAGATTTTATGAGATTAAATTTTTTCTATCGGTGGAAAACTTCATTTTTTCACCACCACCTATTTCGGTACAATCATGTATTTATTGTTAATCTAAACTGCTCATCTTATACACCCCACATAGTAGTATATCCATTTAAAAAATAAACTTGATCGGACATAGATAAGAGTATTAAAACTTGAATTTTGCTTTGTAAAATGGATAGTTTATCTTTTTTATTAGGGAAAATGACGGCTAATGACGTGTTTTAATAATTAATACCCGTCAAGGACATTTTCATCATTAACAAATTTTCTTAGCTTGTCCTTGCTGAGTATTAATTATCAAAACACGTCATGGGCTGTCATTTTCCCTTATTATTATTATTGACAGAAATTAGATTGTCCATTTTATAAACCAAAATTCAAAATTTAATATATATATCGACTTCCGATTAAACTTATTTTTTGCATGGCAACGCTATATTGCGAGTCTTTAAATACGAACGGTTCAAATTACAGCAAGTCAACAATAGAAACTCAATAAGACCATAATAGGTGCCGGTGGAAAAGTGAGATTTTACACGGACAGTGGATTAAAATTATTCTTAGATTTTAGTAATGGAGAAATGCAGATTCGTTTGTCTATGCGGTAGATATGTTATGATTAATGATGAATTTACAGCAAATTATTGAACGTATTCCTGGACTGTGGCATTTCATTGGCTTCCATTAACGGAGAAGGAGACTCCGGAGCATTTCTATCTCTTCGAATTTAGTAGAGGGTTTTTCGACCGAATCAGATTCGGACGGTGGCTTTACTCTACCCAATCCCACCGCCTTCAATCTTATCCCCAACTACTCCTCTTTAGAGTAAGAAAATCATACTTTCTGAGAGAGAGAGAGAGAGAGAGAGAGAGAGAGAGAGAGAGAGACAGAGATAGAGGGGAAGCACTGGGGAACGCACACTTAGGCGCACAGTCACATAGAGGGATGTCGGCGCGCACGATGACGGTGGCGCAGGACGGAACCGGCGACTACCGAACGGTGCAGGAAGCCGTCGACGCCGTGCCGCTCAGCAACTCGTGTCGCACTGTGATTCGACTGTCACCGGGGGTGTACAAGCAGCCGGTGTACGTTCCCAAGACCAAGAACTTCATAACCCTCGCCGGACTGTCTCCAGAGGACACCGTCCTCACCTGGAACAACACCGCCTCCAAAATTGACCACCACCAGGTATACATACATACAGCATGTATCTAATTAAACAACTGAATGTTACACTTATTTGATAGATTCTGTAAGAGCAAGTCCACCCGTTGGTGCCAAGACGACTATGCCAAAGACATTTTTTGTTTATAACTTAGGAGTCCGGGCCAGCTCACGCCTCACATTGACTAATCCTGGGCCCAATCTCACCGTCCACTCGTGGGAAGCACAATTAAAGTCATTTTTTTTATTTGCTACATTAGCAAAAAGTCAAAAAATAAAAAATAAAAAATAAAAAAATAGTGATGCTCAAATACTGGTTTGGTGCCATTTTAGCAGAGTCTCAAATCAAGACCGTTGGTTTAGACTCATATCGTTTTCAATCCAAATCAAATAGCTTGGATGGTGTGGGAGAAATGGCAATAGCCATCTTGGGTTGGGCACCAAATTTGGCATCAAAGACAGATGGCAATGGGTGGACTTGGAATTTGCTAAAAAAAAAAAAAAAAGTTGCCAAATTATGGCTTTGGCACCCTAAATGGCAATGGGTGGACTTGCTGTAACTCAAACGGTTGAATTTAGGGTATTTGATTTGGTTTGGTGGTGGTTTATCAGACATCTCGTGTTATTGGAACTGGAACTTTTGGGTGTGGGAGTGTAATTGTGGAAGGAGAAGATTTTATTGCTGAGAATGTGACATTTGAGAACTCTGCTCCCCAGGTAATTGAGATGCTGCTTTAAGAGCTAATAGACATTTGTGTGAATGTTTTTCTGGGTTTGGGTTTGTTGGTTCTGGCGCGTTTGGATTTGTTAATGTGCTTCTTGGGCTGTTATTAAGTGGTAAAGTTAGTGTAATATGAAGTTACAATAGAGAAATGATACGGAGTTAGATAGGAGAGAGCAAATCTGTAATGGGTTATCTGAGTAATGTTTTCATTGATTGAATAACATTGCAGATTTATTGCAACAGATACAACTCATAAAACAACTTATTGGCCAGAATAATCACCTGCCTTAAGCTTAACTTAGCTCCCAAATTATGTAACCAGCCAAATAATTCGTTACCAACAGAGTACTAAGGCTCTTCTGATACTCCTATCGCCACCATTTTCCGTACTGTGATTATGATTGACATTGATGTTGCACTCTGCCAAGTTGCCAGTGGACCTTTTGTTTCTTGGTATTTGATATTCACATTATGTTACGTGTTGCTAATCTGTTATGCTTATATGATATTTCAATTTATAGTTGGTGTATTCTTGCTGTACAGTGAATAGAATCTCAACTTCAGCTTTCTTGGCATGGTGTGATTTTTAGTCTCTGGGGGAGGTTTTTCAGTCGAGTACTCAAGGCATTAATTGAAGCTCTGTTAGTTAATAAGATCAGTTTATTTTGATGGATTTTTTCCACAGGGTTCAGGCCAAGCTGTGGCAATTAGGGTAACAGCTGATCGCTGTGCATTCTATAATTGCAGATTTTTGGGTTGGCAGGTATGCTTATCATATTGTTGGATATCCAGAAACGCCATAATTAGCTAGCACAAGGACTTCATAAGTTTGATTGCAGGAATATGTGTTGCCTTTCAGAAAGGGTGTTTCTAGGTCCCTACCAACATCACATTCACATCCAATAGATCATTTGAAACAACTAATGTCATTTTTTTGCGAAGTGGTATCTCAATTTGCAGTTGTATTGATCAGTGACGCTTGCATAACTAGCTTGACAGCATAGAGACAAACCTCATGGATATAACACGTTTCTCAATGACTTAAAGAACTTATTCTGTACTTTTTCATATTTTTTTGTGTGCAGGATACCGTGTATTTGCATTATGGAAAACAATATTTAAAAGATTGCTATATTGAAGGAAGTGTGGACTTCATTTTCGGGAATAGCACTGCTCTTATGGAGCACTGTCATATTCATTGCAAGTCCGCTGGATTCATAACTGCGCAAAGTAGGAAATCTTCTCAAGAGACAACTGGATATGTGTTCTTAAGGTGGATCATTAGCCATTCTTGGCATCAAATTTAATTTAAACCATGGGGTGCTTTAATGCTCAATTCATGGTGAACATTTGGGACCATGCATTGTGTTTAGTTTCTTTTCCTATAAATTGTAAGTACGTAACTGTCAACGGTTATGTTTTTTATAGCCACACGTGTGCTTTCATACCTACTATTGTATTTGCTTCAAAGAAAGTAATTTTGGTAATTTATAACTTCTCAGCTCTCTTACCATATGTAAATAAATAAATACTATTTGATATTGTGCAACGGGCCTAATTGGTCTGCATAGCTGCCTAGCTGGTCACAGGTTTTTAGCATAGGGAGTAATGTTGCAGTAGAAAGCACAAAACCTTTAGTCAAACTGTTTGTCTATGGAACACCGACACTCCTAGATCCTGGCATGTCCCCGTGTCTGACACGGGGACACGGCAAAAAACATATGGGATACATGCATACACCACGTGGCATGTCCATTAAGTTCAATTAATTTTTTTAGGGGGACACGGGAGGGACACGTATAGAGACACGTCAAGGTTAATATTTGTATTAATTCAAATATTTTGAGTTAAAAGTGTAATATGATTTTGTATGTGATGTATATATGATGCATGGTGATTTATATATATATACACACACACACACAAATCTTCTTATAAGGATGCCCCCTTCTCCCGATTGAATTTTGATTATCCGAGCCGCTCAATGTGTTCAGAACGTGATTTTAAGGGTACCAGCGAGAAATCGGAAAAAAAAAAAAAAAAGACTAGGAAGGGGTCGATTGGATCAGTTTTGATAAAAATGCTAGCGTTTTTATCAAAAACTGATCCGATGGAGCCCTTCCCAGTCTTTATTTTTTTTTTGCCGATTTCTCGTGAATACCCGTAAAATCATGTACTGAACAAGTTGAGCGGCTCGGATCATCAAAATTCGATAGAGAAAAGGGGACGTCCGCATTTTAAATAAAATGCGGACGCCCTTATAAGAAGGCGACTCATGGACAGTGTTATTATAAGAAAGAGAGTGGACTATAACATTTGTGATTCCCTCATTCTTTATTGCTTTCCCTAAACAGCGCCAAATGATTTCACATGGAGTATAATTTTACTTCTCTGACCTGTTTGTCGTATGAATCAGATGTGTGATCACTGGAAATGGAGGGACATCATACACCTATCTCGGACGGCCGTGGGGTCCATTTGGAAGGGTAGTTTTTGTGTACACATGGATGGATGCGTGTATCAAACATGTTGGTTGGCATAACTGGGACAAACCTGAGAATGAGAGAAGCGCTTGCTTTTACGAGTACAGGTACTTCATGTTCAGCCCTTCCTGGAAATATCTGCAAGTTTATAATAAAATTGAAATAAACTTTATAATGTACATACAAGGTAATGACTTTCAAAACTACTCTTAAAAGTTGTTGGACCGCTTTTTCACCATCTCTCCTAAAACCAATTGGTGGAAGGGTTTCAATTAAGTCTTTTGTAGCATTCAACATTGCACCTGCAAGTCTGTTTTTAGAGCGGTCGCAAGGAGTGACATTGTGTAACCAAACCCATGGGGGCACGCCGGGCCCATCAATCCCTCTCTCACGATGACGCTACCGCGACTCGAACCCATGGCTTCTTGACTTTGATACCACTTGTCGGACTGGTTTTCCACCATCTCTCCTAAAACCAATTGCTAATTGGTGGTAGGAGGGGTTTCAATTAAGTCTTTTATGGCATTCGACATTGCACCCGCAAGTCTGTTTTTAGAGTGGTCGCAAGAAGTGATATTGTGTAACCAAATTCACGAGGGCACGCCGAGCCCTACAAAAGTTATTATTTAACCCTGCTGGAAGGGTTAGTGCCCTGGGGACGTGTTGTCTTTCGCAGTTGGAAAATAGATTACTTCTCTTCTTCTTTTTTAAAGTTTGCATTTCTCATCTGGAATGAATTCATACAAAATATGGGTTTCTTTTTGGCAATGGAGCCGAAGAGTGTTGGAATTTTGAAAATTTAGGAGGAATAATTTTTTTTCCAGTTTGGTCTCCTACAATTGAATTAGCTTGAGCTTCCTGGTGAAACTATTGCAATTGAGCCTGAAGTCCTTCATCTCTCCCTTTTGATAGTTTGCAATGGACCCTGAGGTACTTCTTTTGTCCTACTTATAAGTCCCTCTCTTGCATGCACTCGCCAAGACACACAAGCGCGTACTTCAACCCCAGAATGCTAAACAGAAGGGAAAATATTAGAATGAGAATAGAGAAAGAGAAAATTGTTTAAAACTTTCAAAGTATAGAACGCCTTTCTCCTTGTTTCGCCTTGTATATTTCAGATAGAGATTATTTGAGTGGGTTCTTACAAAATACTGCAGGTGTTTTGGGCCTGGTAGTTGCCCATCGAAACGGGCGACCTGGGCGAGAGAACTAGTGGATGAAGAAGCAGAACAGTTCCTCAAGCACTCTTTTATCGACCCAGATTTCCAAAGGCCTTGGCTAGCCCAAAGAATGGCCTTGAAGATTCCGTATTCGGCTTAGGAAATAATTTAATGTATAAGGTCAGATGCAGGAGATTCCCAGCTTATAATCATCGAAACAAGGTTCCATATTTGGCTTTCATCTTAGATTCAATAAAGCATCCTAGGTGCCGATAAAAATAAATAAAGCTTCCTAGGTGGGAGGCAAATATATGACACCTGCTGGTGCAGCAACTGTGTACGTATTCTACGAAAAGCTGTGATATCTGCTTAGCAATGTATTTTGTGTATTTTTAAGCAGCAAACTCTGCCTTTGTTCATTTTGCGATGTTAGATACATGTGGTACTTGTAGGAATGAGAGTGTCTTGAGCAATTCGAAAATGGTTCTGGTGTAGATGGCCTTATAATGATTTGTATTGTGTTTCCTTCCTGGATTCAATGGTTCAAGGAGAATTTTGTTCATTTTTGGGAAAATGGGAGACCCCCGCATGATAATCCACGGTTGAGAATCGGGAAAGATGCGATTCACCTGGATTTTATCAACATGTTATTCCCTTACATCGCAAGGGGAGGTGAGTAGTTAAATTGTTTTCAAGCAATTTTCTCTTTGGCAAAAAAGAAAGGAAAAGATTCAAGTACTATATGAGGATGCGGGGAATTGAACCCCGTGCGGGGCTCAATTCCCCCCGTGCGGGGGCTTGAACCCCAAGCATCTCGCGTAAGCAAGCACTCTAACCATTCGAGCTACATCCCCTTGTGTGTTGCAATTTGAATTATTATTTGAGCTATGATATCCGCCCTATCGTCACCCGATAGGAGAAAAATCTGTTTGACGAAGTTGTCTTTGGAATTCTTGTTGGAATATTATTTTATTTAGTGACAAAGCAATTTGTGCTTACTTAAAGGGCTTACATTGAACACAAACCAAACTGCATTTGTCACAGGGAAAAAATTACTTATATTCTACAGATGAAGAAAATTAGTAATTTTAAGTTCTACAATTCATTAAGTTTTGTATATGACCCAATAGAGGAAGAAAATATTCATGCAAATACCGAAGAGAGGTTCTAAAATACGACAGCCATATATTGTGACTTGTGAGTACCGTACTGTCTAGCAAAGTATACAATTTTTTTTTTTTGAGCGTAAAGTATACAATATTTGAATAAGGTCTTTTTTTGTTGGGGAGAGATCCCGTCTAGTTTTGGACTCCATCCAGTCTGGTCCAGTTTTGTTGTGGTAAACTACAATTCATGCAACATTGTACAGAAGCTCGTAACTCAACATTGTAGCTTGTTGGGCTAGAATAAGTTATTACGCTTGTTTGACTTTATTCAAGATTCTCGAGATTGGCTCACGGTTGACTCGATTAAAACTCGTTTGAGATCGATTCGTCTCATAAACCAATTTAACTTAATATGTTTTTACTTATCGAATAATTAAGTGTCTCAGTTAGCTTACACACATCTCGACTAATTCTACGAGACTAATGTCATCGTCCTCTAGCGGGACCTCATTTAACCTGGTCAAGGCCTACAACTTTGAGGTTTGCTCTTTATTAAGCTCTCATTTTCGAAACTTCCCAGGGCTATCAATTCCTCTAAAACTAGTTCACAAAACTCGTTAAGTTTTCAAATCAAACTTAAATAATTACCAATGGAGTAATTGTTCGAGATTGTTGAGTTTGTTTATCAGTCCTAGCCCTATTTCGCTAAACTTCTTATTTTTTAAATACTTATTTTTTGATTTGTGAGACTAATCATTCTCTCTTAATATATATTTTTTAATTTAAAAAATAAGTATTTATTTTAGTTTAATTGCAGTACACAACCTAAAGGAGCTCCCATCTAATTGCTTCCGGTGTTTACACGTGCAAACGCATGTAATGGTTATCGCAAGCGGAACTCCATAATAAAGATCTCCAAACGGAGTTTAAAAGGTCTCGCCGCCATTCCCACCACCGCGACCACCGTCATCGCCGCCGTTAACTGCCTCCTCGATAAAGGTACTCGATCCCTAAGAATCATCATTGTTCTCGGGAATTTATACCTATTTATCTCTTAAGCTTATAAGTTACGATGGTAACATCGTTTTGCAATCTCATGATCATTCAACAAAAGAATGCATTTTTGCATACATCTAATTTATGTTTCTCTTGTGGTTTTTGGAAAACCAGGGGAAAATGTAATGAAAAGAGGGGGGAAAATCATGTTTTTTTTTTTAGTTTTTTAGTTTTTTTTGTGAATTGTGCTGTTTCTGAATTGAAAATTTTAGTAGACTCGAGTCATTTGCAGTTATTTTGTTTTCGGTCATTATTTTTCTTAGGAGAAAAGGGAGAAATTCATATTTTATTGAGTTGATTTCTTTTGTATTGGGTTAATAGTTCAGAAGTAACCCCAAGGGCTGGTAAGTGTCTTAGGCTTCGTTCCACTCTCTCTTAAAGTTCCCTTTTTTTTTTTGGGTCAAAAAGTGCCTGGGACTTAGGGTTTCGCTCTCTCTCAAGTTCTAAGTTTCGATTGTCCTTGCCAACAATCCTTGGAGCCACCTCAACCCCACTAAGCGTGTGAAACGGTTGTGGAAGGGGCTATAGGGATTAATCCAAGGTGCACGCAAACTCGCCTGAGACACCCAATATTACCAAAAAAAAAAAAAAGATATTGCTCGTGAAAAGAAAGAGGCCGCCCGTAGCTCACGAATCATGATGGGATTAAAAATTCTTTTGTTCATACTGTTTAACGTTTGCCTTATTTGCATCATCACGTTGGAATTAATGAACTTGTCATCTCTTCTCTGTTTGAATAGCAATGTTGCTTATGATTTCGGGATAACACAGCTTGATTTGAACCCTAATATTAACTGATGTTATCGTAGGAAACTATGAGGCGGAATAGGAAGCGGAAGCGGACGAATATAATTGATCTGAATGCTGATGTACTGAGACTTATCATGGTTTTTGTGGCTAAATCTTCTGATGGGGCGGGCAGTTTTGCAAGGGCAACATCAGTGTAAGTTTTTATGACCATCACACAGGGTTTTAAACCATGGTATCAGCAAACGTAACGATATCAGTGATATGGCCATATATTAGATGATATTGGACCGTAGAGGTCGATACGCAAGTAAATAACGGCAGGGGAGGTCGAAATCGGTTTCGTAACGGCCGACATTTCAAACCCTGGCATCACATTGAAGCTTTAGAAGATTTGGTCGGGGCCCAGGGCATGCCTTGTGAGACATATCACCTCTGGCTCTAAGTGTCTATAGCGTGGTAGGTCAGCATATACCTACATGAATTTATCCCTTGTTAGCTTTAACTTAAGCATTATTGAGTAGCTTTGGCTGTAAGCCCTAAGGTAACCATGCATGATGACCTAATGGCCTCATGCTATCTTGCATGTGAGCAAATTTAGCTATTGGGAAAAAGCAAAGTGGGTACCTTTAGAAACAAATTACTCACTTCCATCTGTGTTTTACACCGATAATGTTTCCTATCATAGAAAATTTCAATGACTTTGGACACCCAATAATCCCCGTAGCAACAAGATAATCTTTATAAACAACCAGCAATCTAAAGATTGAGGTTTGTCAGAAACTCAGAAGCCAGTTTGTAGGTTATGATTTTGATTGATTCTACTTCTACATGTTCCACAAAGGTCTCTCTCAGCAGGACCAGCCGTAGGCAACTAAATCCACCCCGGTCACATGGGTTTGGTTAAACCTTCATCTCTACCTCCTAGCCACACAGAGCATATAGGCACCATCTCTTGGCCTATGCTACAAAAAATCTTAAATAAACTGTGGGTTTGTGTCATGGGCATGCGTTCACGTTCTATGTATAGAAGGTATTAATCACTCTGCATACCATTGGAAGACATCTGAGATTAGGTCCTCTTTTAGCTCTGTAATTTTACTTTTAGTACTCCACTGATCCTTGCTCTCCCTCTGTCCGATAGACTGCGTTGTTGCTCCCAACTCAATATTTAGGCCTTTTTGGTGATATGAATTTTGTTGAAATTACAGAACAAGTTCCTGGAGGGCATAGCCTCCAAATACATAAGAGAAAACAAAAGGCAAAGGCAGATGGGGGATTAACTGGCACAAATATCCTGCTAAAACTGCCAATTTCAAGCTGACAATATATGTAGGCTAGAGTTCTTTAATACAAGTGAATCGAGCAGCTTTGATTCTGAGTTCAAAGGCATTCTGATCCAGCAGTACGTGGAGGATCTTGAGATGCCACGAAAGGTCCCCTACTTTCTCTCTTTGCTACTCTCTGGGCTTTTGATGCTTCTAAAATGTTTTCCCACTCTCCGTTGGAACCTTCAACCACTTGCTGAACTATTTCAAAATCATTTTGGCCATGTTTGGTGTGAGACTTGAGGAAGTTTTTTGGGGTAATGAGTGGAGAGAAAGAGAAACGAGAGTAATAATTAAAGAGAGTTGACTTGGGACCGTGCATAGAGAGAAAAGGTTGGTCTAGAGACCCAAAACGAACGTGTTGTATACGTTTATTTCTTGGTGTGAACAAATGGTAAGCGTCTCTGCTGTCAAAAGAATTTCATAAGATGAAATGTTTAGGAATATTGATGCGGTTATCATTGTAATTGAATTCCCTTGGGCGGCCTTGGGAGTGAGCTCTAATCATTGGGAAAAGCCTTTGCACATGGTGTAATGGGTGTGTCCAATTTAATATGTGAAACATAGGGCAAGCCAAATAGGCTATTTCTTTGGGAATTAGCAGCTGTTAGTGAGTGGGTTTGGTTTTTACTGACGGGAATTTCTGGACAGACAGGTAGTTTACTTGGCGTTCTACATTCTGAATTTGGTTCAGGTTGCCTTTTAACCTAAGAAGAACGGACCAAGTCCACCGCCTCACGTATTAGCGTCCGGTCATGTTTGGACATACTCTGAACATCTGTCGGAGACCAAATAGTTAGAATTTTTCACGATATGTACTTAAGTAAAGCTACGTTGGAACTTTATGGGGACATGTTAGTAGGTCCAATTGCAATTTTAATAGCTTATTCAGTGACTGTTGCTTTTATATTCTATGGACGTGTCATGTCCCCAACCCATCTGCATCTTATTTTTTTAAAAGAACCTTCTCTCTGTGTTCGTGTAGTGTCCCGTCATGTGTTTGTAACCGTGCTTCTGAGCTCATAAGTCATAACCATCCCGACACTGCAACCCTATCCATTTCAAATTTGATAAAAGTTAAATGCACGGGAAGTTTGTTACTCATTTCTCAGGAACAGAATATCAGTTTGTTCAAGTCCGGCATGGCTTGAATTTGCTAGGAATTTGGTTGACTCGGATACACCCCAGTAACTGCTACCTTGGTGCTTCTGAGAATGCCAAGCAATAGATCTTGGCATTTGTCAGATTCTTGTCAGGATTACCAGAAGGCCAGTGGAAAGTGCACAAAGACTCACCAACCAACATGAATTCACCTTTTGATTGTAGTGATGTTCTTGTTACAGCTGCAAAGGATTCCTGGAGATTGCTGAGGACACAGAGGTCTTGAAAGCTGTAGTTTTTGATAAGCAAAGTGTCTCTGGATTCGATGAATCATTTTGGAAGATCAATGGCTTGTTAAGCAAATGTTCGAGTGCTAGAAATGTGGGTGCTGTGAACATACTTTTAACGGTAATATGTGCCTTATGCCCTTATCTTTTTCACTTACTTTGTTTGGATCTTTGATTTATGAAGGGATTTGTCGAGGGGAAAGAAAAGCGAAGACAAATAGCACTTGGATTTGTCATGGGAAATCCCTTTGTCTTTTATTTCTTTTCGACAAAACCATTTAGCACAGATTAACTTAGCGTCATGGTGGGGAGGAATGCAGTGGGACTGTTATGTGTGTATCATTTCTCACCAATATAAATAAATGGGGTTTCCCTTTTCAGATTTCCCTCCATTTTTATCAGTACCCACCAAATCCCTCAATCCAAAAGGGCTGTAATAGTTTGCTTAAAGAGTTAAGCCTGAAGGATTGTGCCTCAATGTCTGACCTTCTTAAAGCCTTTTTAACTTGATTCCTTGAATTGTTTGAGTGCTCTTATTATGCTTTCTCTGGTCAAGATGGGCGTATAGAGTAGCTAATCTGTAATGTATGTATAGTACCTCAAGGAACGGGTGGAATATTCATGGGCAAAGGAGAGAGTAGTTGAGGTAGCCGTGAAGGTAATAGTAACAGCTTCGACTCTCACTTTTTATTACTGTCTTCTTTTGGTAGGGATTATGGATTGTAGTCCCCCTTCTCAACTATTAAGTCACATGCAGGAGTTATTTGACAGGGTGGAGGCTGTTAATGCTGTTTTTACAAGGGCAAGGTTGAGAGCTGCTGTGTCGGCCGGGGAGGTCTCTCTCTCTCTCTCTCTCTCTCTCTCTCTCTCTGTGTGTGATATTTGGGTCCTGCATGGCTGCATTAATGGCCCTAACCAGTTAACTTGGACATGCGTATGTGCAGATGGTTAAACAGATGCTTCAGGAGATACGGATGGATATCAATGAAATCCGCGAGCATCTGGACAAATTCGAGGTTGCTGGATTTTTCAAGGCCTGAAGAGGTTTTTGCATATTTTTTTCCATAGCCGTATCCCGTATATAATCGCCAAATTGATGGATATCCATGTTTTTCCATCCCTTTTGATTAACTTTATCGGCAGAGTGTAACGAAACTTCATCTCAGAGTTTATGCTCCTCCAAACTGTAAGGTTTTATGTTAATGCAATCCGCAGTTTTGATAGACTTTTTGCATTGCTAATTTTAGGGCAAAATAAATTGCCATAAGAAGGAACCACAACTTCTGTTACATTGCTACCTAATTGATCCTGCTAGTAGTCATATGCTTGTTTTAAACATTAAGCCATGCATGTGCAAGTATGAACCGGTGTACAATTGGACACGTTTTTGTGTACCCACAGATTTTTTTTCGATTACTTGTTCTGTCTCATCTACCGGTCCCCTTCGACATGTCTGTCCTCTACCTGTCCCCTTCAACATGTCTGTCCAAACGAGGCATGTATTGATTCTATTGGAACCAACTCTAGACCCTTGTGAAGGAAGGTCTAAAATTTAGAAAGTGTGGGGGAAAATAGCCATCTTTGCATTTGTAAATTTACCATGTCAAATGACTAAGGGTGTTACAAAAACTGATGGACCGAAAAAATCGATCGATCGGTTCAGTTTACGGTCAGAGTGATGACAAAAATTTTCCGGACCGTTGGTCTCGATTTTCTAGAATTTTCACCGGACCGAACTGAACCGAATGACTATATATTTTATATTAAAAAATATAAAATATTTATATAAAAATGTTTATATATATATATATATATCTTCTTTGTACATATATACACTTTAAATTAAATGAAAATTTTATATTTTGGGCGGACTGAAATCCCCAACCGGACCGACCCCACCCCGAACCGAACTCAACTCCAATCTGGATTGATCCTGAAAATATTTGGATCGAACCAAATCGGTCTTCGGAAATTTCACACTGAACTGAATTGAAATCCCCCCTACAAATGACTACTTGAAGAAAGCAGCAGACTCAATCAGCATTCAGGAGCCCCCTTTGAGTTTTTAACAAAATTAGATACCCAACAAAACAAGGCAAAAAAAATTCCTTCAAGTTAATCGTGCGAAATATGCATTAAGCAAGAAAACACGGAAATACCATTTTGGAATTGTTTCGAATGGCTAGATAACTGTTTAGGAACAATATTACAGATTCCAGAATGTGTTTCAAACGGTACTTCTCTCGGGTATTAGCATTCTCAGTATAATGCTACAAGAACGCATGAGAGCACAAGATGAAATAGACCAAGGCACAAATCATATTATCAAACCAATGTCAAATCCCAGCACGTCAAATTCAAGCGAATGGACAAAAAGGAGGAGAAGAATGACAGACTCGTGTTTCTCCAGAACACCCACAAACGCGACAAAAAAGGACAACTAGGCTATTTAAGTTTGAAGTACAAGATCAAGGCGATCGCAATGACGAGGACTGCAATGATGGAGCCAATAATCCACTTGTTCTTGTTCATCCTTCTTGACATGTTGGTTAATATTTTCTTACTCCTACTAATGTTGTCATCCACTCCATGAAGCTGAAACACAAAATAGCAAATAAGTTAGATAACTATAATTGGACCGATCACCAAATGGCAAATGAAAATGAAATAGCACAGAATAGTACCATACTTGTTGAAGCCAAATTCGAGTACTACAGATAATTTTCAAATAGAGAGCAACGGAATTACATGCATAGAAATGGAGTTTGTCTAGAACAAACAAGGACACAGTGAGAACATCTGATCACTGGTGAAGGCGCCCAAATGTTTTTGGGATGAAAGACACAATAACCGTAAGTTCATCTGTTTGATGTTCATAACCCATCCCCTCTGACCTGGAAGTCTCTCTCTCCTCTCTCTCTCTCTCTCTGTCGTTTCTCTCTTCTCTCTCTGTCGTCTCTCTCGCTGTGTATGTGTATGTGTGTGTGTGTGTATATATATATATATATATTACATCTCCCTCCCTCTCTATCTCTCTCTCTCTCTCTCTCTCTCTCTCTCGCTCTCGCTCTCGTCTAAGACTGAAACCCTTATTAGGAATGAAAATATATATTATTTAATTTTATATTCAACATATCCCCAATGTATCATATCCTACCTTTTGGAAAAATCACGTATCCATGTATCTGTATCGTATCCGTATCCGTGCTTCTTAGTGAAGGGGTATGGGGGCCTCTAGTGTTTTATTGTGTGAGAGTACTTATGGATATTGTCGGATCACTATATTCTCCTCTTTTCATGGTGATTCCTCATCCGATTTTCACCCGTGGACACAAGCTTTAAAGCCCAACCGCGTACATCCTCGTGTAGTAAGTATTGTTCAGTTAAATATTTCATTGGGTTCATAATTCGTCATAACAACTCAAACAATCAAATATCAATAATAAAATCACAAGCACTAGTGGGTATCACCGTGGTATTGGCGTGTAAGAGAGACTGGCGCTGTTGGTGCAAATCCTGAAGAATTGAAACACCAAGCTCCTCTGTCTCCAACATGGTCCTTCTACTTTCTCTAACCCTGTCACTGGATTTGTTTAATCTTTCAGTTGACATCATCAATCTTGCCCTTTGATCAGCTGATACCTATTGCAGTCATTTGCAAACAGAATAGCATTTCATGAATCAGATGAGAGAACTAATGCTATATGAGAGATCCCAGATAGATAAAAGGTAATACAAGTTCTATTGTCCTGAAAACAGACACTCAACGGCCATTGAAATGAACTCAAAATTGTCAAAATGGGACAAGAGTAAACCCAACTAGTTTCTTATCAAATGCTCGTTTAAAGGAAACCATTACTCAAAATCTATCTCAAAGAGACACTGCGCCAACCGGCTACAGAATAGCATTACATGAATCAGCTGAGAGAACTAATGCTATATGAGAGATCCCAGATAGATAAAAGGTAATACAAGTTCTATTGTCCTGAAAACAGACACTCAACGGCCATTGAAATGAACTCAAAATTGTCAAAATGGGACAAGAGTAAACCCAACTAGTTTCTTATCAAATGCTCATTTAAAGGAAACCCTTACTCAAAATCTATCTCAAAGAGACACTGCACCAACCAGCTACAGAATAGCATTACACCATTACATGAATCAGATGAGAGAACTAATGCTATATGAGAGATCCCCGATAGATAAAAGGTAATACAAGTTCTATTGTCCTGAAAACAGACACTCAACAGCCATTGAAATGAACTCAAAATTGTCAAAATGGGACAAGAGTAAACCCAACTAGTTTCTTATCAAATGCTCATTTATGGAAACCCTTACTCAAAATCTATCTCAAAGAGACACTGCGCCAACCAGCTACAAACGGGCTTTCCTACAAGGAAGCAAAAAACAAGAGACGAAAAATTAAAGCGAGCTGAACATACCGTTAGTGCATCAGCCATTCCAGATTCCAACAAATCATCCCGGGCAGCTTGGTTCAAGTTAGTTGATGTAATTCGTTTGACTTCAGCTTTCAAGTTGTTCACATCAGATTTGTATTCCCTCAACTTGGCAAGCAGCACAGCCTTTACATTTGGCTGCAAACTTCTTGCCTCGAGGTCCATTTTCCTGATCTATAGAAACAGAAAGCCATGCCATATTAAATTAGAAATTTGGAAAAAAAAATAAAGTTTTAGACAACAAAAGTCACAACCATACCAAGGATTCCGCTTCATCTAGTCCAGCTTTTATTTCTGAAACTTTCTGCTTCTTTTGCTCTGCAAATAAGGGGACGTCGTAATTTCTTTAGATCCATATCCAATCATCCTCCTTTTTCTGGATAAGTAGATATTCAATATTCCATGACAAAGGAAAAACCGAAACCAAGAAGTGGAAAATATTGAAAATTCCAACATGTTTCTGTCAGAGAACCACAAGCACAAAATAATTAATGGTTCTCAAATCCACCTTGTTAACGAGGGCATAAATACAGCCCTGTAAAGAGCCAATGCAAACGCGTTCAACACACAATTCTAACGGATTAGAGTCGGCTGCAAGTCAGTGGGGCCATCACTTATTTCTATTTAAAGAAAAAAGGAGTCACATCTTCTTCCCTATTCTACGGTATCTTTTCCGTTTGCTTCTCCTTTGTTTGAAATTAGTGCTAAACAAAGGAAGGAAATGCTGGAAACTAGTAAATGGATTTGGTGACAACATATAAATCATGCATCTTTACGGTTCCACAGAGTTCAACCAATACTTATTGAGAAAGCCTAAACACATATCCTGCATAAGTGGTTCTTCGTACAACCTTTCCCTTTAATAAAAATGATTACTATAGAGAAAGGAGAAATGGATTAGAACACATTGCCAGCACCTTTTTATTTACACAGTAGATCAAGCTGCCAGGAACAACCTATTTCGTTGATGCATTCGCAAGATTGATATGAACGACCAAGTTGTATTTTGTCATCACTTATCATTACTTCGCACAACAAAATCGATACATTCGCATCTTTAAAAATCGACCAGGAAAAATTCCAACAGCTGCCGTCTCAAAAACACGTGATTCACCAGAACAAGCATACACAGATTTTGTATATAATAAAGACGGATTATACAAGCTGAATCATCAAATCAAATTAGGGCTTTTTTCTCACCTCCATCGAGAAGAGTAGCTGACGTGCACTTTTTTGACAAATTCGCCGAGAGCTCGCAATACTGGCGCTCGTACCTTTCGAATACGTCACTCATTGCTCCCCGTTAAAATCTGTACAATCAATCCGTTAATCCGATTACAAAAACAAATTTCATCGATATAATAAATACGATTAACAGATCGCTTCGACCTAAATGAAGAAAGTAATGCGCTAGGGTTTAATTAGAGCTTTGAATAGATCGATTCGAATAATCAAACACGCGGATCAAAAAAAAAATTCAAACACGAATTAAGGAACTCAACTTTGAATAATTCATAGTTATGATAAGAAATAGGTAGAACCTGAAACGGATCGGGAAATCTCGTCGGAGATCGAAGAGGTGGCCGGAAAAATCGCCGGAGGTCGATGGTCTATCTCAAATGATTCTGTTTGGAGACAAAGCTATTCGTGTTTTTCTCGTTCCAACCGAATGGCCAATTAATAATTAATGGAAAGCGAGGGATTGATAAAGAGATCCGCAGGGGTACGGTTTGAGAAATACACTTTGTGCTCTTTGCTTGCCACCTGTCATTCCGGGTTATTTTATTTTATTTTTTTGCCAACCTGTTATTCCTAGTTGTTTGGTGATTTTGGTCCATGAAAAACTCTCTCTTTGGTGAAGTTGGTTGTCTTACTCTCCTACTCCCTCCGTCCGGATTTAATAGTCCTTTTTGGGAGTTCTTGTCATTTTTCAATCGATTATGGTTGTGTTTTGTTGAGAGTTTAGTTTAGTTTAGTTTTGGTAGTGGGTGGAGAGAGAAATAGAGTAATGATTGAAAATAGGGGTAATAATTGGAGAGATATAGAGAGAGATGAGAAAGTAATAATTGAAAAAATAGGGTAATGATTGGGGAAAGAAGTAGGGTAATGATTGGTTTTCAAAACTAAAACTAAACGAAAAAGGCAACCGAACAAAGCCTATATCTTCCAATTTATAATACTTTACGTGATTTCGAATATATTGTATTATAGAATTAATCGAGATCTATCAAACAAGATCCATATTCGATATGAAATTCATTACGGATTCTAAGATATAACCTGTTTTTACCCGGTTAGAATAGAATTAGGGACAATCAAATCCGGACGGAGGAAGTACTAAAGTAGAAACGAAGGTTTGTTGGTTGTTTCACTCTCCTACTAAAGTAGAACGAAGGTTCGAGTCCATAGGAGACGAATTTGGTATTCAGGGCTATGGACAGCCTTTGGATCCCCTGTTGATTAACATACTAACACTCCGTTAACCCCCGGTAATGTATACAATATTTGTAAATAAAAAAATCTTGTTTGGTTCATGAATTTTTTTTCTTGACAACCCACGTATCCGAGCTAGCTTTCGCATTTCTCGATAAATTTTAGGAGACTAATCTAACCGTTTGCGGGGGTTTCAATTAAAACCTAAACAAATCTCCATATGAAATGGTCTCAAAAAAGTTGACAACACCTGTGAGGTTTCAAACTGTTAATGAGATTTTCACAAATTGAGTTTCCGAAACAAATGAACAGTTTAGTTTAGGTTTTTTTTTGGATCCAACTGTGAGCTTGGTTATCATTAATTGGAATTGCTGATTTTGTAATTTGTATGGCTTATTGATCATTATCCATTTACCATTATTTGGAAATACATTTAGTTATTTTTAAAACAAGTGACACGGGTTTAAAAAATTTCAAAAAAAAGCAACACGAAATAAGAACTCTTTTATCCCAAAGTAAAAATATGAGCCGATCGTTTAGTTAGTATCATTTTTTAATGATTCAGCTCTTTCATGAGTTCTTCAAAAAAATATACGTTTTTTTGATGGTGCACCGCCCGCACAACAATATCTCCGGATTTGAGCACCTTTTTTAAGCCGGAGAGAAGAGATAGAAGAGTAACAACGGTCACCACCACCGACGGATCTTCGCCCCCATACTTGCTGCTCGTACCCGTAGGCTCCAAAACTGTCAGAGTCGACGAGTTCCCACCTCTCCAATTCGTTTTCCGGAAACACATCTCCTTGCAAAGATGGAGCTATATTCTTCACATGTAACCAAGTCAGTTGCCAAAGCCTGTCCCCACTGATGTCTTCGCCTGGTGCAAGAATCCCGTTCGTCTTCATTACAGGCAAAGTGTTCTTCAAAAGCTCAGGGACTTGTTCATGGATCGATCTTCGCGCTCCGTTTCCCTCTGAATTTCAGTTTCATGCATCTCTCCATGCAATTGAGAATCCCCGCCCAGTAAAAGCAGAAAGATTCAGATTTTGAAGGAATTGTAAAAACGCTTCGGACAGGAGTTTCAAAGACAGAGCGAGGGACCTTTCTATGTTTCCGTAGTCTTTTGGAGAATTCTCCAGTGCAAATATTTCTAATAAGTCGTCAAGTAATTTTAATACCTACCACCAAATCTAAACACTGCACCCACGATTCGTTTGGAAGGACGACCTCATTCACTCCGGTTAAGCACCGCTGCAAGGACAAAATCGCATGGTTTCTCACCTCCTCTCTTGGATCCAGGCACACCTTCCTGAGTCCGAGCACCAAACTCATCCACATCTCCCCTAAATCCTCCGACAATTTCTAGCTTAGCCTCCTCCATCGAAGGTTCCTTGGTCTTAAAAGACCATTTTACGAGACAGACAACGGAACCCGCCATCAAATCCAAGGATTTGACAGACCTTTCGACATACCAACTCGAGATTCAGCAAACTGCCAAGCTGCGTTCACACAAAGAACGTAATTAGCCGGCAAAAGGTAGGCACCTCCGGCCATAACAAACGAAAGTGTCTCAAACCCTAATTCAGATGCTTTGGGATGTCGGGCGGTGACAGAGAGCAAGGGAGTAATCGTGCGCCACCCTTCGTGGGATATTATCTGCATCACGTTTACTTTCACGAGCTGCATGACTTCCTGAGTGATGTGTTCGCGATGTCTAGTTTCAGTATCAGTTTTAAAGACTTGAGAAGCTCATCGGTGAGAGTTTCCTTATAAGGAAGAAGCCGCTGACATATTCGGAGGAGTCCAAACACAGCCTTTTCCGCCAGGCGCCAGAGAACAAGGCACTAGGGTTGAGTGGACAACATTAGCTATATGGTCATAAACACCTTGCCAAAGAAGCGTAAACCTATCCCTGTTATTCAGTGTGATTCCAATAAGCAACTCCAGACAAAAGGCGGCAATTTCTTCCTCTTCGGCAGAGTTAGTCCGTTCACAATCTCGCCCTGCAGCCAAGAGGATTGCCCTAGAAAGATGTACTAGGGAATCCGCTTGCAAAAACTTACTTTCAGTAAATATGCTGTCGATGTGGCAACTTTGAATTATCTGGAGAATGTTCTGATGAGCTGCAAGTTGTTCTTCAGACGGTTGTGGCATGGGGTCCTCAGTATCAAGATACAAGAGTTGGCTGAACCATCCGATCAGACCCGAGGACTTTCCTAGAAGGCACTGTTGCTGGGATACGAGATGGTGGTGTGGAACTCGTAGCGGCCCCCCCTCTATCCGAGTCAGAAGGGGGTTTTGGATCAAACTCTTCGACAGATATAGGATGTAAGAGGGTTGTGAACTTACAAAGAGATACAACCGCATCATCTAAAACTTGGTCAAGTTGGTAATAAGCCGAAACTTTTGCAATGGGCAAGAACCCTTCAATGCATGTTTCTAGCACATCTTCCCGCTCGACGTGATCAAGAACTACAGAAATAGCAGCAATTGTGGGACCAGATACGATAGCAAAAGTGTCGCAGTTGAGGCGTGCTCTAGAATCACAGCTGACAAACGGAGCAGCTGGTTTGGAATCGCGCATTAGAACAATCCAATGGCTTCTCGTCACGATTGGAAAGCCAGGACCCTTACGAGGGGTCAGGCGTATCTCAGTCCGACATACAGAGTGGTAAAGTTCAGAAAGGTACTCTCGCGGCAGATCATTGCCCCCGTTTATGCGCCGATGGTTGCGGATAAAATCTTCCTCAGTCATCTTCTTCTTCACCTGTGCATTATGTTGACCTGTGCTAAGCATTATGAGAGAACACGACAACACGAACGCAACATCTTTGTTCGCTAGAAATAGCCTAGAACGTGCGGCGATTGCTCGTAATACCTCTCTGCAAATGCCTCTAGCACCCTCCAAATCTTGCGTGATTCCCCGGGTAATCGGAAAGTTTCCAAGAAAACGCGCAACGCAGCGTCCAAATTCATTTCTTGAAAATCGAGGTGGGATGATTTTAGATTGGGTGATGTTGATGAATCTTGAAGGCCATTGGAGCTTCGCAAGGTAAATCCAGTCCACAATCAAGTCATTGTTGATTAGCCCACGACCAATAATATGATTGTTTGTTCATTTCCCCAAAGGACTATCTCTTCCTATGCTTTACTTTCTGTTTTCTTTCATTTTCTGTTTCCTCTCATTTGCATGTAATCAATGCGCCCATGAATGGGCAACTCGGGTTTTCTTGAGGAGCACAAGTGTTATACTGTGGAAATCCAAAAGGGTGATAACCTGCAAATTCATGGCAGTGGTTACAAGCTTTTTGGTTTCTTGTGGGAGGTTTCAAGCCTTATGGTTTTTCCCCTGTTAATGAGATTTCAATCAGAGAGTGCTATAAAATCACTCCTGTTGTAGCCATGGAAGATACGGAAAAATCTCTATCACTCTTGTTGGTCTTAGATTGTGGATATGGGTGTATAACTCTGATAGTATACACATCACCGGAGCACGCTGGATTCGTGGGTTTCGGTCAAGCAAGCTCTCAAAGAGGTAGAACGCCTTCGCCGATTCGACGTCGCTACCGAAAGGTAACCCGAAATTGAACTTCTGTTGCGTCAATTTCTAACAGTTTTGTTATGTGTAATTTTGTGTTCTTATCGGATGTCCCTTTGGTGGTTTGATTGAGTCGATCCATTTTGCCAGATATTGCTCAGTGTTTGTGGTGTCCCGATCAAAGTTCCCTTTCTGTGCTACTCCAATCATGATTTTGTTCCCTATTGTTTCGTAATTACCAATTCTTGTTATAACATATTTGACTCTTAGTAGTGTCCAAAACGTATTGCGTCGTGCCTTCAGGCACGGGCTCATCCACTAGTATAATTATAAAGAGAGGCACAAGACATGCATTGAATTGGTTATATTAATTTATGTAAAAAAAATTGTTGAATATAAATTTATGTAATTGAAGTGTGGTAACGACAATTTGGCGCCCATTCTGTTTTTGATTTTAGTATAGGACTAATAAGAGCCGAAAAGCACCCATTTTTCCAAATCGGCTAAAAGTATTGAAAGTGTTTTTTTTTTTTTATCACTGAGGGGGCTTTTTTTTTTTTTTTTTTTAAACATTTTGAAGCTTGACTCGGCTCGGCTCGACTCGTTTGCAGTTGCTTTCATAAGAGAAATTTGATCATTAACATATGATATTGGACCCCCCTATATGATTAATTTTTTCAGTTTACGGTAATTATTGTTCTTAGTTCTATATTTTCTTTTAATGTCTTTATAATGATTAATAAAGAAACCTTAATTAGAAGTATTAAGTTAAGGCTGAGCTGGTTGCGGGACAGTGTTGTGCACACGTGAACCGTTGATCTCGACAATCAAAGGTTGAGATGTATTCGTAATCTTTGACTGATAATATATATCTTTTACCGGTAAAAGATTATTTTTTTAATCAACGGTCTGCATGTGCACAACACCATGCTGCAAAACACCGTCCCCCAGTTCATGGTTTAGGGGCCCGGGCCCAAAACCATGAAGCTGTAATTGGTCTCTCATTTTGAGAAATTTTTGGCTCATTTGGAGAACACGTGGTCTCTCTCTCTCGCGCGCGCGCGCTCAATACCTCGTCCATTTTCCTCTTAGCGCAGCCCTGTCTGTCTCCATCTCCCGTTGTCGTCGGCTGCCGTCGCAACACCTCGTCCTAGGGTATGTACTCCTCTCTCTCTCTCTCTAGATATATGTTTCTTCGGATCTGTAATGTAGTTGTAGAGCATGCTACTTGCCACACATGATGCTTGGAGCTATGGCCTTCTCTTGTTTGTCCAAATGCTTCAAGAACTCATCTCATGATAAAACTCCGTTTCTAGTCTTAAAATGGTTTTCATAGTTAAATCTTCCGGTTGAGAACCTATGCCGTGTATCTCAACCGAGTTAAAGATGAGGAGAGTTGATTCGGCCCAAGGCATGGGTGAGAATCATTCCTAGACCTTGCCGCCCGTTAATCTAGTTCAAATCCATTTCTAGTCTTTTAGTGGAGAGAGAATTCCACCGTTCAAATCAAAACCGTGAGTTGGCCTTCTAAAAGCTGAAAACCCTACTAAAGTAAACCTCCGGCTGAGCTACACTCCTAGCTCTCTGTGGATACGATCTTGGTCTTACCGGTTATTATGCTATCAACGACCTAGCCCTACGCTTGGGGCATTCGACCTTTTCAACGGTTAGGTCCGAAACTAAGCAGTACACGACGGTAAACAATGGGACACACCACGGTTAAATTTAATTGATTTTCTGAAGGGGACAAGGCTCGGACCTGTTTGGGGACACGGCGGCAGTTGATTTGTAATATTTTTTAAATTTTGTCGGGTAAAAATGTATCACTGTAAACATTGGGGCTGATATTGTAATTAAGTACATCAGATTAACCTAACATAACAATAGGGTGTTAATCTAGGGTTTTAGTGTCTCTTGTTATTTGTTATTATTTTAAGGGTAGTTTAGTCCTTTTGTTATATTTGGTTTGTCTAACGTTATTAGGGTTAGCATATATAACCTCTTTATTATTCTTGTAATCTTTATCTTTTAAGGAATACAATACCTAGTTCTCTTCTTTGAGGTTTCATAGGGAACATCAGAGAGGAAAGAAGGCAATCCTGGTTTGGAGCGTTGAAACCCTAGGTATCTCGTTGTATATATTGGTTATACTTCTTTTGTAATCTATATTCGTCAGTATATGTGTGTGTGTATCTACATGTACAATTGTATATACTATACATGCATATCTGTGCAATAGTGTGTATCAGTATATTTATGTCTTGTATATATCAGTACTTGGAAAGAAGAGATAGTTTACATGTATCTATGTACATTGCCGTGTCCTCATATTTGTAGAATTCCAGTGTCCATGTCCGTATTCGTGTCTGTGCTACATAGCCTATGGATCTAGAAGGGGGTATTTCTCAGCTTAGAGTACGATACTGTGATTATGTCAGAAATGAATGTAACTCCATGAAGAAGAGATTACAAATAAACAAGCGTTTTGGTCATATGAAATTGAGAACCAAAGTGAAGGAGTTTAAAACTTTTGAACTCTACAAATGTGAATGCTATGGGGGGGTTTTCTTCGTTCATTTTCACTGATTACTGGCATTCTAACTATGAGGATCATTTGTTGCAACTTGTCATTTGATTCAGTGTTGGGTCTCCTCGTATGTGTGTGTTTGTGTTTTTTTATTAATTGAGTGATTTGTCAGTCTCCTCTTAGTAATTCGTTTAATTGGTTTTGTATCCTTGTTAGATGACTGCAGGAGAAGTTCCAAATGAGAGAGTTGGCCGCGCAAAGTGTAAACTTGTTTACTGTTCTAATAAAAAGAAGAGAAGCATCACACCTTCTCTTCCTGAAGAGATTATATTCTACATCCTCGTTTGGCTTCCGGCCGATATTCTTTACAATTCAATGAGGTACGTTTGTCGGCAGTGGTATAAAATTATTCGTGACCCTCTTTTCGTAAAGGAACACCTCCTGCGGTCCACTACTGGATTGTTAATCCAAGAACATTGTTCTTGTGCTGCCCAATTTGGCAAGTTTGGGGAAATGAATACCACAGTGACCAAGGTGAATTTTAATTTTCCTAATGAGCTTTTGGCTACCTGCGACGGTCTGGTACTGTTTAATGATGGATACGACGACGAAGAAGTGTATGCAGCAAATCCTCTCACTAAGCAAAGGGTAGCTGCTCCCCCGTTTTGTTTCCCTTCTTTTCGTTTTGGTCTCACATTAGCATGTGCTTATTCAACAATGGAATATAAATTGGTGTGCACCTATCGTTCCAAAAAGAGCGAAGTATATCATTGCATGATGGTAACTATGGGCAAAGATTATGCATGGAAACCCATTAACTCTCAAAAGTTGTCCGATCCTTGCCGACAAATATTTAGCGGTTTTAGGTTTTCTGCAGGAGGATTTATTTATTGGGCTTATGATACTTTTCCCTCTGTTGTTGCTTTGGATGTGGAATCTGAAGTGTTTTACGAGTTTCCTAGGCCGGCAGTTGGGACTGAAGACTCTAGTATCTATTATGTCAGAAAGGGAAAATCTCTGTCTTGTGTTGTTGTTAATCATTATAAAAGAACATGGGATGTCTGGGTCTTGTCTGATCCCAGGAGTCATGGATGGAGGAAGCTCCACGAAATTGACTTAGATGCTCAAAAACCTAGAATAAGGCGCGTGCGCTTTTTATGGCCAATTGCTTGGGTGAGTAACGGCGATGTTCTGGTCTCCGGTGTTGGAAGCAAATCCCGCTATATTGCTATGAATGTCAAGACTGGAAAGAACTTCACATTTGATAGTATGGAGCACGATTGCGGTGGCATGCATGAATTTGCCTACAGCCTTGTCTCGTTCCCTGTATGATCAAAATCTATCTATTGGTGTTATTCATGTACTTGTTATCTAAGTTTAAACTCTATGTATTTGTGAAAGCGACGGTGAACCTATCCCAGCTAAACCTCGGCCTCGGGATATGACTGTTTAATGTTTCTTATGGGTGGTTACTAGTGAATTTTTTAATTTTTTTTGATAAGCACAATTTCATTGAAAAGCTCAAACGAATACAAACTAAAAGGGGCATTCCCAATGTGAAACAAAATTCCCACTACAAAACGTAATAGGGGCAACCCCGTGGGAAACACAAACAACTTTAAGGTATCTACTGGCTATACAAAGTAGAATCAACATTTACATTGAAAAAATATTATCCGGAAGCCTCCATTTGTCACCCAATGCCCTGTTCAAAGTGGAATTCTTAACCCATTTTCTGGAGCATAGAAAATCTCTGATAGAGTTAACCACGTTAGGGACACGACGTCAACCTGTTTGGATAGGCCTTGAAACACTCCAGCATTCCGTTCAATCCAATGCCATACACTGCATCTGCTAAGGTGCTATGTAACACTAAATTCCGAAAAACCTTGGACTTCCCATACTGGACAAGCCAGTCCACAATGTCTATGAGGGTGTTAGGAATGCCTGGCGCCAAAGTCCTCACCGGAACTTGCTGCCAGACCATAGAGGAGAAAGGACACTGGAAAAATAAATGGTGGTGGGTATCTCTAGCGTCATTGCGGAGCACACATTTGTCTTCCACTTGCATCCCCCAATTAGCTAACTTGTCCTTAGTACCCAGCTTGGCTTGAACGGCCAACCATAACACGAAGGCCCATTGTAGGACCATTTGTGTGGACCAAACAATTGTTGCCCAAGGTGCGTTTGGCCTTTTGGTTCGAAGTGCTTCTCATGTAGAGGCAACAGAATAATGGCCATTAGAATAAGGAACTCAAACAACATAATCCTCCCTCAAACTATCTGGCTTTAGAGTACTGGGAGTATATGTGGGTTGCCAAAGCCCGGGAGACCTCCTTCCCTTTTGGAAAGGGGGCTCCCCCGTGCGCCGCCCGCTTTCTGTTGTTTGAGAAATCTTTGAAGAGTCACCATCCGGGTTTTTGTAAAATGGTTTGCCACCCTAGAAACCTGGAACTAGAAAATGATATTTGAAGTTGAAAATAAACCAGAGATTTTGGATTCGGAAGCCAAGTTACGAGAAGGGAAGGCTTTTGTTTGGCACCCTTCTCGCCCGATACGAGGATCGGTCTCTACTAAATATTTGCGGGATTTCAAAAAAAATGCTTATATCTTAATCTTTAAAGAAACACGTAGCAATTTGAGTGTGTAGTGTAGGCATGTGCTGAAGTGTACAATATATACAGGGATGAAGCAGAAGATGGCTTATTAGGAATGAAAATGCATACAGACTGACTGTCGAAGAAACCTCAGAGAATGAGGGTCACTCCTTTGCGCTGGAGAGTTTTTCCCAGCGCAAAGCACTCTCTGGGACGTCTCCTTTAGTATCCAGCGCAAAGCAGTCGTTTTAACCAGTTTCTGAAAATGTTTTATTTTTTATTTTGTATCCAAACAATGGATTAATTGGTACAATGCATGAACAATGACTTTTGATGATGTTTTATGACCTATCTAGGTGCAGCAGTAAGAAAACAGTATTAAGAAACGTTGAAAATGAGCAATGAAAGCCTCTGGACTCCACTAACACTAGGATAAGTGAATAAGTACATAGGAACGAGCTTTGTACTGGGGAATGAATGCCCAGCACAAGGCAATTTAACCAACCACAGGAGCATATACTTTGCGCTGGGGAGTGTGTGCCCAGCACAAGGCACACGCACCTACATTCTTTTTAAAGTAGAAGCCCACGATCGTCTTAGCTGGCTAATGTGAACGCAGATATGGTTATGACGGATTGGAGCTTTCACTTTTTCAAATCAAATAGCATGTAAGGCATTTCGAATTCGGTTTCTTGGGTGTCAGACTTTCAAATCCGAGTGGCGACTCTCTGAATTAAGAGCTCTTGACCCGCTAGTGCTCCCTCGATCCGAGCCCTTGCCTTGGAAAACGGAATTTCTAAGGGCATGCTGCTCACAAGGGGAAATTGGATCCCCTGCCTTAAACCTCTTTGACCTTGAAAGAATCCCTCCAAAGACCCATTAATCACCACTGAGTATCTAACTGTGGTAACACATTGACGGACTTAGTGGATACACAAAGCTGGGAAGCCCATAATTCTCATGGTATCAAATAAGAAAAACCAATCCACTGAGTCATAGGCTCTCATCACATCAAGTTTTATGGCACATCTAGGGACAACATTATCTCTATGATACCCTCTCACTAACTCTTGCATAAGAAGCTCATTATCGATGATAGATCTGCCTTTAATGAAGGCAGATTGAGACTTGTTTATGATTGTAGGAAGAATGGCTTGTAATCGATTGGCTTGTAATCGATTGGCTAAGACTTTAGTAACACATTTAAGCGCACCTCTCTCCTTTTAGCTTCTTTCTGTTCCCGTGCCTCCCTAAGACCCATTCATCGCCACCGTTTCCTGGCGACCGCGCTGGCCTTACGCGAGCCCTTTCCTCACTTACCACTGAGCAGATCTGCTGATCTTTCGAACGGTCACCTTCATCGACTTCGTATCAAGCCTTTTCCGTCAGTGTCGTGTATCGCTGCTTGGTATCTACGTCAGAGGTATTCCTTTATTTCTGTACTCTTTGTTTCTACCCAGAGGTATTCCTTTATTTCCATGTCTCTGGCATTCCTGTGGAGGAGCTTTTAGCGTGTTTCGGTTTTCAAGAGTTCGGTTCCTAAAATAATAGGATGATCACCCTCTTTGTGGATAACCTGCCTGATGATGTGAGTTTGAGATGGGGTTCGATATTTTTTCAACAAATTCGGAGTAGTCAAAGATGTTTTCATTCCTGCCAAAAGGAGTAAGGCTACGGGGAGAGTTTTTGCTTTTGTTAGGTATGATTGCGCCTTCTCGGTGGAGATGGCCATATCCAAGTCTAATGGTCTCTGGATTGAAGAAAGGAAGCTCTTTGTCAAAAAGGTTTCTTTTCATCAGAACAACGGGAAGGATCAGCTGAAGATTAATTTAATGAAGAACAATACGGGCAACATCTCATGTAACAGGATGGGGGAAAAGATGAGAAACGATGTATCTGTACCAATGAAGAATTCCAAATCTGAATTATGCAAAATCTTATGCGCAAACTCTCAAATGTGTTGGTCCAAATTGCAACCCAAGAGGGGGGGTGAATTGGGTATTTCAAATATAACACCAAATTTTAAAAACTAAATGCAATTCAAACTGGAATAATCACTGAACCAGGATTGAGCCTGTTGGTCCAAATAGCAACCCAAGAGGGGGGTGAATTGGGTATCTCAAATATAACGCGGAATTTTAAAAAACTAATTGCAATGTATTCAACTACAATTCCAATTTCAATGATGTACTATTCTACTCATACAATATAGATATGCAAAACTGAAAGTAAAGAGAGTAGGGAAGAGAGAATCGAACGCAAGGATTTATAGTGGTTCGGTCCGCAACTTCACGGCCTAGTCCACTCCCCAAGTGTCCAACTCGGGATTTGCTGCACTATCTCCAATAGATACAATCTTCTAGCTTCGCGGGTGCTAGACAACCTTTACAATGAGCAATCTATCCCCAATCGCTCCAACTAGTTTTGACTCCGGTGCTAGTAACACCTAACCCAACTAGTTTTGACTCCGGTGCTAGTAACACCTAACCCTCAAGTGATTTTCCCTCCAAAATCACTCACAAAAAGTAATCACTCACAAGAGTATGAATAAGGGTGTACAATCCCTTTTACAATAAAGATCAAAATAAGAACTCTCTCACACAAGTGTATGGTTATCAAGATGAAAGAATAGAGTATTGAGAGATTGGTGTATTCCTTAGAATATTTCCGTGAAGCTCACTAGTCTATTCCTTTAATCTTCCTTGGCCTTGTATATAGTCTTCAACATATGAACGTTGGAAGCATTCAATCACAATTGGAAATACTCTGATACATTATGCCTTTGATTGGAAACATATCCAAGTCCACACAAATCCATTCCATTTGTGTACTAGCCGTTGAACCCATTAGGAAGCCATACTCCACTTGACTTGCTCCATCATTTAGCCGTTAGACATAATTAAGCTCCCAAATAATCTTCAATCTTCCTCCTTGATTAACATTTGCTTTTCACAAAATCCCTTATAGCCAATTAAAAAATAGGAGAAGATTTGTCCTTAATCTTCCTCCTTTCAATTTATCTTGACCATTGAAGATAGTGATTTGGTGTAGCAATGTGTCCATGTGTACTTCAATCAAATCCTACAAAATAAACATTAACTCAAATAAGTACCAAATATCACAATATTAATTATATTTCTTCTTCAATAAAATATATTTGTTATCATCAAAATCAACAAGGTATTCATAAAAACCTTTGGGCTAACAGAGCCAACTCAAACACACACAGCAACAGATTGAGCAATCTCAATGAAGCAGAGATTAAATTATAGAGAACTAATATGCAGATTTCTAAACTTGGATATATGAAACTAATTAACTGATTATTCAAGAATATATCAATTTACTCATGCGATATAGATGTGCAAAACTGAAAGTAAAGAGAGTATGGAAGAGAGAATCGAACGCAAGGAGTTATAGTGATTCGGTCCGCAACTTCACGGCCTAGTCCACTTCCCAAGTGTCCAATTCGGGATTTGCTGCACTATCTCCAATAGTTACAATCTTCTAGCTTCGCGGGTGCTAGACAACCTTTACAACGAGCAATCTATCCCCAATCGCTCCGACTAATTTTAACTCCGGTGCTAGTCACACCTAACCCAACTAGTTTTGACTCCTGTTCTAGTAACACCTAATTCCAAGTGATTTTCTTTCCAAAACCACTCACAAAAAGTAATCTGTAACGCCCTGACTTTTCGGGGGTAAAATAAAATAATTTCCTTAAGAAAATTTGCTAAATAAATATAATTTCCTAAAATAAGGTTTAATTATTACAAACTCAAGAAAGATTTAGTAATTCAAAATACATTAATTTCAGAGCCGACTCTAGGCTTGATACAGATTTCAAGCATCCTCGATCTTCATTTCCTGATATTCTTTTCGTGTCGAACCGCACCATCATTGAATCCCCTCCATTGAATCCTGTGCCATCTGGCAAATTGATCGCCGAAGCAAACGATTTGCCAGGATACAGACGTACCCGTGAGTGATAAATCACCCAGTAGAATAATCCAACCCAACTACCCCTCTTACTTTACAGTTAGCAAACAGCAGGATAAAATGATACGAAGAAGTAAAACAGAGATTTTTCACATAAACCAGTTCATTACTATCCATCATGCTATCGTGAAATCTAAGATCTCCTCCGCGGGATCTTTCCTCCCCAACCGCTAGCCATGCTCGGTCCCATGAGGTCACTTCCCTTTGCTGTCGCAGATGCACCTAAGTTATGTACCGAGTGTGCATCCCAATAACTACAACAAGGGGAAAGCTTATCATGCCTGAATCACAACTAGGGTTCGCCTATCTTATATACCGCTTTCACAATCATCACAATCATCACTGGACTCTCGCCAGTTTCAATTCATCATTGGACTCTCGCCAATTTCAATCTCATCACAATCTCATCACATCTCAAATTCTCGCCTGCAGGCATTCTAAAAATAAAACTTTCCAATTCATCCATTATCTAGCATCGTCTAAATGAATTCTATTCGCATACCACCCCATGTCTCTAGGGTCCAATCTAGCATTCAAATCAGATATCGATGCAATATACAATTAAACCAAATAATAATTAAAACAAATAATCAGCAATGCAATCACACAACCTTTTATGAATGGGCCGTTGCCTTTATTCTCATATGGCCACAATGTCATTCATGAAGTAGAAACTTTATAAAAAATTTAATAAAATATTTTCTAGGCTTTTTATTAATTATTTCTAAGTAATTAGATTAATTAAAAACTAATTAAATACATTAATTAGATAAAAATATTAGAATAATTAATCATGACCTAATAAGAGTCCTAAAGGTCCTATATAATCAGTTGAGTGTTAAAAGTTGGGTTCAGAGGGTCGAAGAATTAATTTACATGAAAACGTTAATTAAAATGATCGAACGTGAAGTAAATAGACAATAAATAATTAATTATAAAAATAAATGTTGAGACTGACATAATTTCATCTTTGGACAGTAAGGAGTCTAAATAAAATTACTCGGTTATTAATAATAATATTTATAACGTCGTAAAGTAATTTTGATTGGAATTACTTTAAAAATAATAATAAATAGTGAATTAAATAAAATAAATATTTAATTTGACAAGTTACTGTATTTGAGATGTAAGAAGTCTAAAAAAATTAGTTGGAGTGTTAAAACGTTGGTTGAAAGGTCGTAATCAATTTTCGTTCGTAAACGTTGAACGATAACTAATAAATAATTTAGTAAATAGATAATTAATTAAAAAAAATATGACCTTAACAAGTTATGATCTTTGAGGTGTGAAAGGTCTAGGAAAAATAGTTCGGGGGTCGAAAACGGTGTTCGGGAGGTCGCAAAACGATTTCGAAACAAAACAGTCCAAACCGCAAGGTCTGACCGTTTGACCTTGCGGTGGAGCGCCTAGCCGCGAACTCCAGCCTGGTTCTTGCGGCCCGAAGGTCGCGGCCGCAAGGTCCGGGGCAGAAATCGTTTTTTTGGTTTTTCGCGATGGTTTCAATGCATGGGTCCACTCGGGGCATAGGGTTACGCATAAAAACATTAAATATACTTAGAGGGAGGGTTGGAATGAATTATAATACCTCGAATTGGATCGGATTGAATTAAAAACGAATCTTGAATTTTGGGGAAGAAAGCTTCGGTTTCTTTGATTGCGGGATCTTGGGATCAAATTGGATGATGTTGTTTGGCGATGCTAGGAGTTGGAGGAATGGATTAGAATGATTAATTCGGGTTTTGGTTGGTTCTTGATCACAAACCCACTTTTCTCTCTCTTTTGGACTAGTGGGCGTGGGAAAATATTGTGGTATGACCTAGGGTCGGATTAATGGGATATATATAGGAGAATTTTAAAGAGGTTGATCAAATTGAGTTTAATCGGAACTCAAACTCTTAGGCTATTAGATGGACGAGAATACGGACGAGATTATGGCTAGGGAGGAAGTATAGACTAAGTAGGAGATGGAGGGATGGAAGGAGTGTGCATGCATGCTTTTTAAATAATTAAAAGTAGGATAATTAAGATTAAATTAATTTTATTTGTATATATCTACTAGATAATTATAATTAAGATAATTTTATTATTGCAAATGATACTCATTAAATGATTTTATAAATGATAAAATTACGAGTTGTTCCAAGTTGGATTAAAATTTTACTAAACAATTTTTGGTTACGAAAAATTATTCTAGGTTTTGGTTTACTCTAATTACACAATTAAATAGTTAATCGATTACTATTGATTAACAATAGTTTCTTTATAAAAAAAAATAGGGCAAAAATCCGGGTCGTTACATAATCACTCACAAGAGTATGAATAAGGGTGTACAATCCCTTTTTACAATAAAGATCAAGATAAGAGCTCTCTCTCATACAAGTGTATGTATATCAAGATATAGAATCGAGTATTGAGAGATTTAATCAGAATGTGCCTTGGAGCATTTTTTGTGAAGCTCTCCTCTGCTGGACAACCTTTAATCTTCCTTGGCCTTATGTATATATGTCCTTGAACCAATGAACATGGAAGCACCACTTCATATTTGGAAATCAATTACACAAATCCGTCCTTTTCCACACTAGCCGTTAGGAACCCATTTAGATAGTCATATTCCACTTGACTTGTTCCCATCATTTAGCCGTTAGAGATAATTCTTCTACTCAACAAAAATGTAGCCAATCAATTATCTAGTTTCCATTTCTTTGCCACCGAAATGCAAGCTATTTGTAAATTGAGAAGTTCCATTAGCCGTTGGAAATATAAAATCATGCAACCAATAATTCCATCCATTTGAATCAATCTCTAGCCAATTAAGTTAGGAGAAGATTTGTCCTTAATCTTCCTCCTTTCAATTTATCTTGGCTATCGAAGATAGTGATTTGGCGTAGCAATGTTTCTAGTGTACTTCAACCAAATCCTACAAAACAAATATGAATCCAAATGAGTACCAAATATCACAATATTAATTATATTTCAATTCCAATATGTTTTGTTATCATCAAAATCAATAAGGTATTCTATAGAAACCTTTGGGCTAACAAAAGGTACTCAAACTGGGAAGGAAAACAATACGAGCATGGAAGAAAGGAGTTTGGAACGAAAGGCTCAGTACTTTGGTGGACACTTTCTTCCTTCTTGATCATCCGGATCCAGCTTAATTCTAAGACTCCCCTTTCATTTAGACGTTCTTCGTCACTAGCTAGTGATATTGAAAAAACTAAACCTTCTCTAGCTGAGTGCGAGTGCTTCAGCTATCAAATTAAGGATCTTTAATCCCGTGCAACGGCACTGAACTTGCTGCAACAAATCTCTTTCTGGCGGGAGTCTCTCAAAACTATCCTAATGCCCCTAACATGGTTCCTCCTAACATCCACCCTCGCGTCAAAATTTAATTTCACCACCCCATCGCCTGGATGAATCCATCATGCATGCACTGCTGCTTGATCATTGGCGCGCGCTCTTCCCGCCTGTACGCTCCTCCCGTCTCTGAGCTTCCAAAAAAATCATGTGCATCCTTAACTGCTACTGACAGCTACTTACCTCGTGCACACATTTCCTACCTGAGAAGCAGACATTGTTTCGGCACTTCCAAATAATTGCACAAGCCATGGAAATTAATTGAGCTAAATGTGATTCTCCATTTTATAACTTGCAATGTTAATCTAATTTTTGTATCAGGACCGTTTAATTAGAGTGAAGAGGATAGCAAATCCAAGAAAGATTGAAAAAAAAAAAAATGACAATTTTTGGTGTTTGATTAGCATGAAAATAGTAGAAAGTGTGTGAAGTAAATTTTCTGACATACTGTAGCTTTTACTTTAATTTCTTGCTAAAGAAAACATAAAAAAACTTTACTCCATTTTTTTAGAGTTGCCACATCTTATGACACTTCCCATTAGGCCCATATTTTTTCCTTTCCTCTAATGATCAATATGTTAAGGGTAAGTTAGTAACTATAAATATTTTCTTCCAAGATTTTTACAAATTAATTTAGCTTTTCATTTCAATTAAACGAATGAAAGGGGAAAAAATGTTTTTCCTCCTCGTCCTCCTTCCCTCGAATTTTTGCTACCAATGCATCGAAATCGGTACTAGTCATGTTTCGACAAATAAAAAGAATTTCCCAGCATTTTATCCATGTCAAAATTGCTCCCCTTAGTTGTACTTAGGGGTGTCAAACGTGGCCGAGCCGGCAAGGCATGACACGGGCACGACACAGTTAAAAGTGGCATGTCACGGTCATGTCTTGGCACGGTCTTAGTGAGCATGTGGACCGGCACTGGCACGATTTTGGCCTGGCACAACACGGTTTTAGTGGGCACGTGAACTGTCACAGGGCACGGAAGTGGGCGGGCACGGCACGAAAGTTGGCCTGGCACGAAATGGCACGACATGGTTCAGCAGGGCACGGGCACAACATGGTAGTTGAACGGGCATGACACGATACGACACAGTTCTAGCCGGGCACGGCACGACACGGTTCTAGCTGGGCACGGCACGGATCTAGCCGGGGCACGGCATGTGTTGACGGGCACGAAAGGGCACGACTCAAGGCACGGGGAAAAAATTATTAAATAATTTGACTTGTGACTCATAAATATAATGTGATTAATTAACAATAATTTTAATTACAAAATAAGGCATTTTAGTTTCATAATTTATAAAAAAAAAATAAGCTTTTAAATTGAAACAACATGCAATAAATAAGGAAAAAAACTAATTTAAAAAAAAAACCTCCATGTAATTCAAACCCAAGTCCTATGGAACTTGTCACACACCACAAACCACCAAGGCTATTAGTCATGTTATGATTTTACTTGGAACAACTAATAATAAATAATAAACAAAATTGGTTTTACAACTAACAATAAATAAGAAAAAAATTGATTTAAAAAAAATAATCTCTATGGAATTCGAACCCAAGTCCCCAACCACCAAGGCCAATAATCTTGTTGTGCTTATAATTGGAACAACTGATATATATTATATAATTTTATTCTATAAAAATGGGTCTCTTATACGGTAGCCACACTATTTCAACACAATTATAACGATTCATACAGTTCATTTTGTTGTTCTTGGTGTTTTAATCACTCTCGCAAATTTTTGAGTCTATCAAGTTTTGGAAGCCCTCTTATCGGAACGTAAATTCATTAATAGGAATTTTTTTGTCATGTGCGATCAAGTTTATAACGATAACCAATTTACTTCATTTTTTTGCACGAATTAATTAATCACTCCCGCATAAAAAGGTCGACAAATTCCGATTTTCAAAAAACAGCTTGGGAGGCCCTCAAGTGGTGCATTTTAGGACTTTAACACATTTGGAAGCACCAAATGTGTTCCAATCATGTGGTTTTCGACATCTAATTATTACCTATTTAGGGAAGAATGATAAATTTGATAAGATCTTAAATCGTAACGGGTTAGATCAAACATTCGAGAAAATGAGTCTACAGGTACCTTTCAAATCTATACATCCGACTTACGCAGTTCAAATGTATTCCGCTATAGTCCAATATACGCTAGCCACACAATTGTGACAAATCCATACCGTTCATATTGTTGTTCATAGTGTTTTAATCACTCTCGCAAATTTTCGAATCTATCGGATTTTGGAAGTCCTTTCATCGGGACGTAGATTCATTAATAGGAAATATTTTGTTATGTGCGATCACGTATGTACTGATAAACCAATTTACTTCATTTTTTGTATGAATGATGTAATCACTCCACATAAAAAGGTAGACGGTTCCGATTTTCAAAAAAAAGCTCGGGCGGCCCTTAAATGATGCATTATAAGACTTTACAAGAATTTTCAGCTATTTGGTGGCATGGTGCACACAGATTGTGGGGTATCATATGCACACAATCACACCCGCATCGGGGGTATATATAGAAATCGACCGCCACAGCTACGACTCTCTCGTCTCTCTCTGTCTCTCATATTCCCTCTCCCTCTCTCATCTCAATTCACAAAGGCTCAAACCCTTCCCCCACCAAACCGCCGTTGTTCCGTACATCCCGCCGGAACACCACTCCTCGGACCACTCCGAAGCCCCCGCGGCATCCTTCCACCTCAGCAAATCCGACCTCACGAAACTCGCCGGGAAATGTCTCTCGGTTCCATGTGAATGTGAAGGCGGAGCCTGATCCGAGGTTCGTGTTTCAGTTCGACGGGGAGCCCGAGTGTAGTCTTCAGGTGTTCCAGATCCAGGGGAGTATTCGGCAGCCGGTTTTCACTTGCAAGTTCAGCTTTCGAAGCAACGTTGATCGGAATCAAATATCTAGGTCAGTAAAATGTTCTTGTTTTCATTTCCTTGAAATGCTCTGTTATTTTCTATGTGATAAGTCATTGCTCTTGTTTTCATCGCCTGCACTCCCATGATCATTGTTATTGTTCCTCAAGGTGGCTGTAATTTGGTGATTTTGTTATTTTCTATGCGATAAGTCAATTACGCAGTTTTGGTTAACTTCTCTGAATACGACGTTTTGCTCAAATGAATCTGAGAAGGAGATAGATCTAGTTCCCAGTCATCTGAAAGCATTAGAAATGTTGAGAGCTCTTATGTATGATATAGGCTTGTTTTGGCTTTAATAATTAAGTCGGATTATTTTTTATTTTATTAATTATTTTTGTATTTGTTAGTTTGTGTTAAATTTATATAAATTTTTGCTTTGTCTCATCAAGAGGAATTTTAAAAAGTAAAAAAAAAAAAATTGAATCAAACAATTTTTTGTTGTGGATAGGGACAAACTAATTTAAAAGGTCTGTTTAGATTATTTTTTTCTTTCAATCAATTTTTAAAATTTTGATCATAATCTAACCTCAGAAATTTTTAACAAGTTTGATAGTAGTGTCGAGTGGAGTAATTTGTGACATGGATCAAATTCTACTAGGAACTTGTATATAATAGTTGAATGAGTGCAATTTTGTTCACCCTCCTTAAAAAAGGGTGAACATTACCCTCCGTCTTGTTGGTTGAAATGGTGTAAATCCCACCACAACTTGATGTCATGCTTACCATGCAATACATTTTTGGTAAGCATGACATCACTTTGTGGTGGGACTCACAACATTTCAATCTATAGGAAGAAGGGCAATGTTCACCCTCTTAAGTGGAGAGTGAACAAAACTTAACTCTTGTTGAATCGAAGTAGCCCAATATCTCAAATTGAGCAGGTTGAATTTGCAACACGCATTGCTTTGAAGGACTTGTTATGTAATTGTCCTAGTAATATTTAGGGGGAATTATTATTTTCCATTTTCTGTGCGATAGATCCTCGCCTGAACCCTAAACCCCTTTATTCTCCTCTCTCTTCGATTTCAGGTCTTTCACGTTTTCATCAATGGCTCAAGAGAATAGGGATTTGGTTGCTGTGTCAGACTTCCTTCGTCAAAGTACCTGCCGGCCAACCGCTATCCATGCCATGAACCTATTGCTGAATGTCGTCAACAAAAGATACATAGTTGCTTTGAATGGCGACACAGTGGAGTTGAGGCTGAAGCCCTGGGAGAGGAGGGTAGGGGTCCTTCCGGCTACGGCAGAGAGGGAGGAGGCTCCAGTTTTGCAGGCCCCAGCTCCTGCGGTTGAGCCCGCGGCTACTCCGCGGACCACTCGTTTGGCAACAAGAAACCGAGCTAGGGCAGAGAGGGAGGCTCTGGTGTTGCAGCTCCCGCCTCCCGCTCCTGTGGTTCCACCACCCCCGTCTCCTCCTGTGGTTCCGCCGCCGCCGCCTCCTCCTGTGGTTCCGCCGCCCCCGTCTCCTCCTGCGGTTGAGGCGCCGCTCCTGCCTCCGGCGGTTACGCCGCCCCTGCCTCCGGTGGATACGCCGCTCCCGCCTCCGGTGGATACGCCGCTCCCGCCCCCGGTGGATACGCCGCTCCCGCCCCCAGTGGTTCAGCCACCCCTGCCTCCGGTGGTTACGCAGCCCGTTGAACCTACTGGTGGGGAAGGGGTCTCTGGTTTGGGAGGAGGAGGTAACTCTGGTTTGGGAGAATCTGACCCTGATTACGAAGATTATAGTTCGAAGGAAGAAGTACCAACTTGTGCAATGGATCCTCGATCAGACAGAAAATTAAGACAGAGAGGGAAGCTATTAAAGATGCAATCGCGGTAGGATCTAAGAGAATGTTGAGGATCGGAATTTGTTCCGCCAGTCTGTTGGATGCGATGTTTGATAACTTTCCAACATCACACACCCCAATCGAAAGGGAGAAATTTGACAGAGAAAGGGTAGAGGAAAAGCTTGGTTATGTTCCGGATTTTGGTAAAGCTTTGGCTAGACTTAGCAGAGGAGTTCATTTGCCACATAAAATCAATGTGAAAGAGGTGAAAGTAGGTGGGAAAGAGATGTTGGAGGCGAGTATTGTTACAAAAAGAGGATCTGTACCGACACACGACTGGTAGGTAACTTTTTGATTGTTGTAACAATTTGTTTGATTATGTTTTTCGATATTGTTGACTTAATCATTTTCTTGTATAGGGAGGGTTTGATGGGACGATTACAACCCATGTTAACGAAATTGGCTGCCCTTGAGGCAAGGGCAGTAATGTTGGAAAGGACAAGGGCAGCAAAGTTGGAAAGCAGTCTGCCGCCGCCGAGGCCCCCCGAAGGCAATCACCGTTCATCCCATTCTAACATTTTCTTTAAACAAGAATGAGATAAGCGGTTGAAAAGTTATTGAAATGGCATGCACATGTTTTTTTTTTTTTTTTTTGCATTTTTGTGCAGTTATCTAATTCTATGTGGGATTTCATTTAATAGGGTGGTGCTTAGATCCTCATAACTTCAAGCAAGTCAAGCTCTTGAAGAAAACACAGCTCAGCCATAATGTGGCTAAGTTCACATTTTCTCTCCCTACACCCACTTCAGTCTTGGGCCTTCCTGTTGGACGCCACATAAGCTGCAGGTATTCCGTTTGTTGAGTTAATGTAAATAAGCTGTACTTAAGCATTCTATGGACTCTAAGATCTTCACGAGTGTATTTCCGCCAAGGTTGTCAATTCGGGATATGCTTTGATTTTTTCATTTTATTTATCGTATTAGGATACTCATGAATATTGTAAGATACGTTAACAAGTGTATATGTAAAAAATGAATCATACCCAATATAAAAGTTTGCCAAATTTATTGCACCTATTGAATAAAAACTTAATTGAGAAGTGAGAACTAATGTATTAGTGAGAAGTGAGATCTAAACCCACATGTACCAAATAACAAATGTCTTATAAACAAAAACCAACATGAAAGGATGACTTTGGAAACCAAATTTCAAGATTCTCTCCATATTTGACAATGAACAAAACTGCGAGAGACGGAGATTCAATGTCCTCAACAACAGTATAGACTACAAAGCTTCTTAAACCGAAAAAATTACAATAACTATTAATCCAAGGACACACTCCACATATATCCTTGTAGTTCAAGGTCAAAGTGCCAAGAACCAAATATGGCAACTGAATAACAGAAGGATGTATAACGAGCCATAAGCCAGAAAGGTCAATGCACCACCAATTTGGCAGGGTTGTTGAGGAGACAGAGAGACCAAATAATTTGTGGCCAACCATCAACAGACTAACTCATTGACCCCACGTAGTTGAAAAGACATTGACCAGGAAAATACTTGCTATGCATTCCTACACCAAGTCCTTTAGTTAGCTCAACTAAAACAGCTTAATGGGCCGATTGATTCAGAGCAGGAGTGTACACAAGAAAATGTGAGCTTCCTTGAGACTAGTGGAACTAGTACTCAATCCTTAGATAAAAAATAAACGAAGTAAAGAAATGAAGGAAGGTAAATAGGAGAATGAGAAGAAATTGATTATTCAGGCATTTACACGCCTTACTCCACTCACATGGACGAATGCAACATGCATTACGTGTCACTCTTGTTTTACAAGTACCATTTCAAAAAGTGAGTTATCAAGTACAAGGAACTATACTTCTATGGATAAATGCCTAAATCCTTAACAACGGACCACGTGGGTCATAGATAACCAAACCAAACCGAGCCTTATGTCCCAATCACTTGGGATCAGCTATGTGGGTCGCAGATCAATCAATTATTTTTCATAAGGATATTACCTCCAAGGAACTAAATAATGGATAAAAAACTAAACAAGGACAATCATTCAGTATTTAGCAGTCATTGAGGAACTTGGAATTGAAGTATGTCAAATTGATGGGCATAATGGTTTTAAAAATGGAACAAAATAAAAAGGGAGAAAAAACTAGGTGAAGCCGCTACAAAGAGGTTGGCTTAAAAGCACGGCAAACAAACTTAAAAAGCATTCCTTTCTACTTGATGTTACTCTAATAACGTGATTTTTATAGACTAAAGAAACTTGGACCACCTTATAAAAATCTTGGATGGAGAAACTCTCTGAACTTATTTTACTGCCATTTAACAACTTGACCATAGATGATAGAGTGAGACAGCAGTCATTCGCTCTCTATACAGTGAACCTATTTTAATTAATCCATCTCAAAACTAATAGTGAGCATCGACCAGATTTGCTTGGTTATTTGCTAAACCAAGAACCAAACCACTTCGTAATAATTAAAGATTTTGAGAACCAAACCAAACCAATCTATCATTCTCATAGAACCAGACCAATTCTAACCATTTAACTGAGGTTTGATTTTGGTTTCAAACCAGCTTCATTTTGAGATACTCCTATTATATTTGCAAACAATTTATAGAGCTCAAGAATTGTATAAAATAATAAACTCAAAAAATTTTTTTGGACGAATTCCATTGAAAATAACCAAAAGCTACTAAAATCCAATGTACGTCATTCATGCATGAGTTTATTTTTAAAGGGTGTTCCTTCATAACATTATAAGTTTACGTAGTTAGTAGTATATTATATCCATACATACATATCTCATTGCAGTTTGGAACGATTTCGATACAGAAGTGGTCCACAAACAAAACTATTTGATTCAATCATTCATTTTCTAAACCACGACCGAACTACCTTAACCGAAAAACCAAAACAAATTGCTCGGTTTCGACCGGTTGGGACAGGATTCAATTGGGCAGCTTTCCTGCTCACCCCAACTAATACCGCGTAATTTAATTTGTTTGAGTCTATGTATTTATATTTCCAGAGTCGTAAGAACTCCCTAAAACACGTATTCATGCATTTGGGCCATAGTAACTGCAAGAGATACCTTAGAATTACTTTCCTGCTCACCCCAACTAATACCACGTAATTTAATTTGTCTGAGTCTATGTATTTATATTTCCAGAGTCGTAAGAACTCCCTAAAACACGTATTCATGCATTTGGGCCATAGTAACTGCAAGAGATACCTTAGAATTACCTTAAGAAGAATGTCCTCGTATGTATCATTAACATAAATGAGATGCACCTTTGTCGTGTCACTCGGGCTTTCTAAAATAGCTCTTGCAACCTAAAGCGAAAACAGAATAGAACAGAAACAAAGAAAACTTTAAAAATTAAAAGACAATAATAGCATTGCATAGAAACAGGGACCGTAGTTGTTCATCGACAACCCCTACGATAGATAAACAAAAACATACCTGGAACATTGGAGTAATGCCATAATCCGCAGCAAGCATTCCAATTACTCCCACTCGGCCAGGTTGATACGTAGCACGCCCCTGGAAAGATAATATTGCCCACCTATTAGTATTTTCATGCTAGCAGTAACTTCGTTCCTTTAAAGGATGAATGACTATATGGGTACTCCGTGCATATACATCACAAGAATAAAAATACAGGTTAGTTAAGTTCAAGAACTAGTGAAATAAGACAATTGATTCGCGGCAATAGCAAGCAATCGCTGCTTTTCAAAAAGATGTAGACTTCAAACAAAAGTCTAAAATCCATATCGTCTGGCAAACCACGGGGCTAAAATTACGGAGACATACATGACTGACTATCACTAAGTACATCGTTGCAAACACGCCCGGAGGAGCATTTTTTGCCTTTTCAAGAAAAACTGATAGTGTCTTTTGTGGTGGAATATTCCACCAAAAACACTCCGGTTCATCATAAAAGTAATAGAAGACCCCACTTTTCGCCTAAGAGATGAGATCTTAAGAAGTCAACCCAAAGAAGGATAAAAGAAGCATAATCTAGCTTGCCTAAAATGCACCCGTAAAAAAGATAATGTGGCGCAAAGTCTCCGCCTTCTAGAGGGCACAAGTTGGCTTCTAGAAACAAAAATGCATGTAGGCCAGAAAAAAGTTTGAAGATATAAACATTAGAGTTGGAAATACATGCCTCTGGTCCCTTAACACCTAGAAATCCACCAACATGCATTTCCCGGAAATGATGCGACATCCTTCCTTGTGGATACATCTATTTATGCATAAAATAACAATCCGATTAAGTTTACCAAAATGCTATAACCTCGTGTAAAGAAATAAACCTTACAACACGCGTCTTAGAATTGTCAGTCTCGTATACCTTTATGACTAGATCAAAATGTCCAAGATCAGAGTCTAGAGTAGTTGGGGTGTAAGGTTTGATAACCTCTTCACCTTGGCTATCCTTACCCCTGTATTGAGAATGAAACAGAAATAAAATGGCAAGCATGGGGGGGGGGGGGGGGTGAGGGAAATGAATAGACCTAAATCAATTGTGCAAACAAAAATTCAGCGTTGTTCCAAAATCTACGATACGTCATATGTATCCTATGATTCCATAAAAGAGGCAAAATTGTATGTATCTCTCCACCGTACATGTTTAAATAACTCTTACAAAATGCATACGATTCCGTTTGTTTAGAGGTAGAAACCAATATGTATCTACAAAAGTAGGTTCAAATAAATATTCTTGCATGAGCCATGATGCGGTACATGAAACTTTTTCTCAATACAACATGTTATAGAGTTGAAGACTGCAATTTTGAATCATCAAAGTTTTTATTCAATAGGTGCAATAAATCTGGCAAACTTTTATATTGGGTATGATTCATTTTTTACATATACACTTGTTAACGTATCTTACAATACTCATGAGTATCCTAATACGATAAATAAAATGAAAAAATCAAAGCATATCCCGAATTGACGACCTTGGCGGAAATACACTCGTGAAGATCTTAGAGTCCATAGAATGCTTAAGTACAGCTTATTTACATTAACTCAACAAACGGAATACTTGCAGCTTATGTGGCATCCAACAGGAAGGCCCAAGACTGAAGTGGGCGTAGGGAGAGAAAATGTGAACTTAGCCACATTATGGCTGAGCTGTGTTTTCTTCAAGAGCTTGACTTGCTTGAAGTTATGAGGATTTAAGCACCACCCTATTAAATGAAATCCCACGTAGAATTAGATAACTGCACAAAAATGCAAAAAAAAAAAAAACATGGGTATGCCATTTCAATAACTTTTCAACCGCTTATCTCATTCTTGTTTAAAGAAAATGTTAGAATGGGATGAACGGTGATTGCCTTCGGGGGGCCTCGGCGGCGGCAGACTGCTTTCCAACTCTGCTGCCCTTGTCCTTTCCAACATTACTGCCCTTGCCTCAAGGGCAGCCAATTTCATTAACATGGGTTGTAATCGTCCCATCAAACCCTCTCCTATACAAGAAAATGATTAAGTCAACAATATCAAAAAAACATAATCAAACAAATTGTTACAATAATCAAAAAGTTACCTACCAGTCGTGTGTCGGTACAGATCCTCTTTTTATAACAATACTCGCCTCCAACATCTCTTTCCCACCTACTTTCACCTCTTTCACATTGACTTTATGTGGCAAATAAACTCCTCTGCTAAGTCTAGCCAAAGCTTTACCAAAATCCGGAACATAACCAAGCTTTTCCTCTACCCTTTCTCTGTAAGACCTCTCAAATTTCTCCCTTTCGATTGGGGTGTGTGATGTTGGAAAGTTATCAAACATCGCATCCAACAGACTGGCGGAACAAATTCCAATCCTCAACATTCTCTTAGATCCTACCGCGATTGCATCTTTAATACCTTCCCTCTCTGTCTTAATTTTCTGTCTGATTGCATCTTTAAGTTTGTTTGCCGTGCTTTTAAGCCAACCTCTTTGTAGCAGCTTCACCTAGTTTTTTCTCCCTTTTTATTTTGTTCCATTTTTAAAACCATTATGCCCATCAATTTGACATACTTCAATTCCAAGTTCCTCAATGACTGCTAAATACTGAATGATTGTCCTTGTTTAGTTTTTTATCCATTATTTAGTTCCTTGGAGGTAATATCTTTATGAAAAATAATTGATTGATCTGTGACCCACATAGCCGATCCCAAGTGATTGGGACATAAGACTCGGTTTGGTTTGGTTATCTATGACCCACGTGGTCCGTTGTCAAGGATTTAGGCATTTATCCATAGAAGTATAGTTCCTTATACTTGATAACTCACTTTTTGAGATGGTACTTGTAAAACAAGAGTGACACGTAATGCATGTTGCATTCGTCCATGTGAGTGGAGTAAGGCGTGTAAATGCCCGAATAATCAATTTCTTCTCATTCTCCTATTTACCTTCCTTCATTTCTTTACTTCGTTTATTTTTTATCTAAGGATTGAGTACTAGTTCCACTAGTCTCAAGGTAGCTCACATTTTCTTGTGTACACTCCTGCTCTGAATCAATCGGCCCATTAAGCTGTTTTAGTTGAGCTAACTAAAGGACTTGGTGTAGGAATGCATAGCAAGTATTTTCCTGGTCAATGTCTTTTCAACTACGTGGGGTCAATGAGTTAGTCTGTTGATGGTTGGCCACAAATTATTTGGTCTCTCTGTCTCCTCAACAACCCTGCCAAATTGGTGGTGCATTGACCTTTCTGGCTTATGGCTCGTTATACATCCTTCTGTTATTCAATTACCATATTTGGTTCTTGGCACTTTGACGTTGACTACAAGGATATATGTGGAGTGTGTCCTTGGATTAATAGTTATTGTAATTTTTTTCGGTTTAAGAAGCTTTGTAGTCTATACTGTCGTTGAGGACATTGAATCTCCGTCTCTCGCAGTTTTGTTCATTGTCAAATATGGAGAGAATCTTGAAATTTGGTTTCCAAAGTCATCCTTTCATGTTGGTTTTTGTTTATAAGACATTTGTTAATTGGTACATGTGGGTTTAGATCTCACTTCTCACTAATACATTAGTTCTCACTTCTCACTAATACATTAGTGAGAAGTGGGTTTACCTGAAGCCTATTTTTTTGTTTATACTGCTGTTGAGAGCATTTTATGTGTATTCACATTTACACCTATGTAAGGTAGAGAGGAAGTATTTTGTTTTCATTTTTCTCACGTGGATGTACTTGAATTATTTTTTCTCTCTTTTTTATGCTTGTGATAATTGCTTGTTCAATTGTTCCCCCATTTTTTGTTTATGCGAAATTGGCTGATCCCGGCAAGGGGAAAAAATGGGGACGAGTCCCATTTGGACCACTGGTGTATAGATTTCTCTGTAGGAGTTATAAGTGATGCAATCAAGATACCAACATCTGGTTTATGAAAGTGGAACAAATGGGTTCACATTCTACGTATTTGCAGGGTGAATTGGATGGCCTTATTGCCAGCTATCCAGATCGCATCCAAGTATATTATGTGCTGAAGCAGGTCAGTCAGTCTTCTTGCGTAGCACATCTATTTTTGTTCTAATTTCTTTTCTTTCTTTACCTTCATTTCCGGAGAATTCAGATTTTGTGGAGAAATAAGCTTCTATTTTAGTTTCTCTTGTCCGGTCTTAGAAGCCATTTTGCCTACCTTTGCTTATTTGCTTCTTTTTTTGTGTGTATTTCTGGACTCAGTTCCAATTTTGGGTCAAAATTATCAATTGCTTGTCATGTGGGTTGCTATTTAGCATTTTTAATGCCATAATTTGGCACCGTTGAGAGGTTTTTTCCGATCATGGGTGATGTAGTTGGATAGTAGTTCCCACTGTTATATAGCTGAAACTTTTATGAGCAGACGAGCTTATACGTTTTTTCTACGTAGCATTTACTAATGCCTGCTTAATGCTTTTGCAGGCTCCAGAAGGGTGGAATGGTGGTCTTGGGTTTATATCCGAGGAAATGATTCAAACCCACTGCCCTGCGCCGGCTGATGATATTCAGGTACATTGCTTCTCTTTGCTGGCTAAGAACATCAGTTCTCAATGCTACAGAGAAAAGATGAGAATGAGGCCTCTGTCTGGATCATTGGATTTATGTGGGGGTTTATTGAGAAAAATGTCTTCTTTAATCTTCAGTCTTCCTTTATCCTTTATCGGTTCCTTTCCCTCCATGAATCCCCTTAGAAATCCTTGATCCACACGCAGCCTAAAAGGACGAAGGGTGAGTTTGGCCAAAATGAACGGATGTGTCCTTTTATTTGTCTTTTATGTGTGATTCACGTCAATGTTTTCGAATTAATCATTCGATTGGACTAGAGGAATCTCTTAAAACTTCTAAAAAGTGTTTTTAATTTTTTTTTTTTTACCGTTGATCCACATTTTTAAACTTTTATGTTTTCTCTCGTTGAGACTGCTTGAGAGGAATGTACTATATTACTCAATAGTATTGGCTCAAGACGCCTAAGATTGGAATTGAGAAAATTCTTACCCATATTGTTACATTATACCGCCATGCGACATGCTCCGTTAGGCTTTCGCCCGTTGCGGGAAATTACCAACTGTACCTCATCCCATATATTATGACGAAAAGTTTAGTTAAAAAACGTTAACTGATCACCCAAAAAATTCTGTGCAGATCTGGATGTGTGGTTCCCCACCCATGATCAAGACAACGGTGGCTAATCTTGTTGCTCTTGGATATTCAGAACCAATGTGGTTCCAGTTCTGATCCTCTGTTATGTGGGTTGTGGTCATTTGCCATATTCAGGCATAATTTGCCCTTTCATTGGTTGAGCAAAACGCTCTTTTTAGTTGTATGTAGTGTTGGATTCTCAGTGTTTTTTAGTAGAACTGTCCTGTATTGGAGCCATCGTAAACTTTCTTGCCGACCACTTCTATAAAGAATTGAGTGAATTCTATTCCTGTTAATTCTCTCTTTCGTCCTCAAATTATTCTTGTTTTAATTCATCCCTTTGAACTTATGCAGTCCCTCAACTATCCGATTAACTTCAAAAATCCAGATTCTGCTTGGATAACTTTGCAGTTGGTTTCTGGGAATAAAACTTTGTTTTTTTTTTAAAGAATATTGAAATATGTCCCGTAGAGATTGTGTTTGAGATCATAGTTCACTTGTGCTTATATGTGATGTTACAGAGACATGGGTGAAGATGAAGAGGATCTTCCGGCAGAAAAATGCAAAATGAAATTGTAGGTGGAGTAAAGGAGCCTAAGGTTGGAATGATATTCGATTTCATTGATGAAAGTTGTTGACTTCTGCATAACTATGCAAAGGAAAAGGGCTTCGGCATGTTGATAAGAACCTCAAAAAATATAGGAGGTGAGGTATGTGACAGTTGCTTGCATCATTCGGGAAAGCCAAGAACAAGAGGAATCAAATTTAATCAATTGCACCCACAAACAAAAACAGATCGCAAAGCACGATACATGACAGCGGATGCATTAACAATCTCAATATGCGAAACTAAGGGCGGAGGGACATTGGTACAACTTTTATCATGGATGGGTACTAGTTTACACCCAAATAATGCTTGATTGTTCCCACTTTGAAAATCTAATTTGCCCCAGCCTATTCATTGTTTTGGCACATGATGACAAACACAAAAAGTAAGATCAGTAGGAAAGAAATGAGATATTGGGGTTAATCGAATATGTTAATTATGTAATTAAATGTAGAACACTCTGAGGTCGAGGGAGAGGAGTAGAACTATTGAAACTTTGAACCAACTCTACTGCTTTTAAGTTAATACAATAAGATGATGTCTATTGCACTAAATGTAGTTTAGTCTAAGGAGAATGAAAATTTGTATCCCGAAGTTACCCTCAATAAAAAAATTCGAGGCTGAGAATTTGTTGACAAATGCTATTGAAAATTTGAATACTAAGCTAAGAAAACTGTCAATGAAATTTTTCGCAATCCAAAAAACTCTCTATTTGCCCATCTCAGGAACTTAAAAAAAGGAAATTGAATTATATACTCCATTTTTTGACATCTACACTCCTTTTTTTTTGGATTTTAGGGTTGAAAGTTTATGTAATTTTTTTGCTAGAAAACAAAAAAAGGAGTGTAGATTTAATTTCCTAAAAAAAAATTTCTATTCTTGATAGGCGTAAAAGAGTAACAAGAAACGGAGATCGGATTATTTCAATTAAGCTTGTGATCGGAGAGAGTATAGTTATATTATTAGTGCTTATGCACCCCAAGTAGGCTTGGATGATCTTATTAAAGAGCAATTCTAGGAGCAAATGGATGACGTGGTTCAAGGGATACCTTTTGGGGAAAAGCTATTTATAGGAGGCGATTTCAATGGTCATGTGGGAGTGCATAAGCAAGGGTATGAGAAAGTGCATGGTGCCTTTGGATTTGGTGACCTTAACGAAGGTGGTAAGATGATTTTAGATTTTTCGGTAGCTTTTGATCTTATAGTTGGGTATACTTTCTATAGGAAGCGAGAGGAGTATTTAATTACCTTTACGAGTAGAGCCAATAGAAGCCAAATCGACTATTTTCTTGCTAGAGGTGCAGATCGCTTGACATGTAAAGATTTTAAGGTTATTCCCGGCGAGTGTCTAGTGACACAACATAGACTTTTGATGTCAGATATTTGTCTCAAGGGAAATAATAGAAGGAGAAAGGAAACTAGATGCCCACGGACTAAATGGTGGGGCCTAAGAGGGGAGAAACTAGAGGTATTCAAGGAAAAATTATCTCAAGAAGTACGGTGGGGAGTGGAATGCGATAGTGACAATATGTGGAATACGATAGCTGACAGTATTAGAAAAATATTGAAAGAAGTTTTTGGAGAGTCGAAGGGAAAAAGGTCCAATTTCTAAGGAGACATGGTGGTGGAATAACGAGATTCAAATCAAGGTATAATTAAAGAATGAGTGCTTTAAAAAGTGGCAAAAGGACCGGTGTCACACCCCAAAACTAAGAAGTGACCGGCCATGAACCACAAGACCAAAACTCGTAGAATATGCAGCCTAAAAAAAAATTTTTAAACTCCCAAGCAAGGATCCACCAATTAGTCAACCATTTTTTTTTAATAAAAACAACTCCAACCATTTAAGTTCAACGAAAAGTATGGGGCACAAACATCCCACGAACCAAATAATACCAAGTGATCCACCAATATTAAAAAGAATTCAATAACTGACAAATGTTTCAAATGCGGAAGCAATTAATAAATTAAAAATATGATGAGACACCCTAAGGAGGCCAACCAAACTAAATCCCCGAAATGTCACCAGAGTCCTCCTAATTGCCCATCTTGCCTGAAAAAGAAGTTTGAATAAATCCGTCAGCTGACGAGCTTAGTGAGTAGTAAAGCATGTATAATAATACAGTTCTAAAACATGACTAAAAATAGATTATCACGTTAACATATTTTGGCATACGAAGGTGTACATCAAACCAACAGATAAGGCCATAAATCATTTACCAAATAGGTCTCAATGGTGATCACAAACCAATCTCCAACAAAATGGGAAACCACAATCAATATCGATAGAACCAAATGCCAGTGAATAAATGTCTCACAATTGGATCCAATTTCGTATCTTAGACTCACCACGAGTAGGCAGCCCGTGGAACTTTTCCCGAAGAACGACCCGGCAAAAGAAAGACGTTGAGCATTAGAGTCACCCGGCCTAATCCGGACTCTTCTCTAATGGCCAGAGTCACCCGCACACAGAGGATTAACTTCCCTGGACTTTCCAAAATATGTTCCCAACAATATCCACAAAGTTCTCACCAAAAAAGATTATCCGAGCAATAAATTCACTAATCCGCATGCCAATTTAATATAATCAAATATAACAATGAATTTCCAATTTCAATCATAAATTTTTCAAAACAATAATTTAAGGGATACGGGAAAGTTCAAAAATACGTAACATGCTTAACCACTCACCTGGGTCCAAAGTAATGAAATCGAACACGCAAAACGAACGCTAACCTGAACAAAAGAACAATACGAACTGATCATCTAATCTGCAAATTACGCTGACCATAAAACTAGCTAGGGAATAATGTATGAATAAACTACTCAATCTCCAATTTAGGTTTCTACTTCGGTCAGCACCGAACCAAAACTGTAACACCCCAAACTTTGATTTTCAATTCCAAACCATGGGTCTCCTACGTAGCCAGCCACCTGTTCTCCATTCTCCAATTTTACCACAAGGACTTGATTCACACAAGCATAACTATATGTACACCACTTGTACGTATAACATAAGATCAAAACCCAAGATCATTTGTTTCCTTCTACAACTGTTAATTCAAAACCATAACCTCACACTTGGCCGATAAACTCCATGGCGCACACCGCCACCACCACGCACAACACACACCCAAATAACCTCCAACTCCATGATCCAAGTACAACAGAAGAATAAAAAAGGGATGCAGAATTGAGGGAACAAAACCCACTTACCCGCTTGACCACCAATCTGCCGAACTCAATCGTCTTTGCAGCTTCCGCCCTTCACACATAAAGTTTTCTCAAACTTCTTATCTCAGACGTTCCTCCAAATAAAAACCCTTCTCCGCTAAAATATCCCCTTAATGAGTAATTTTATAAAACCACCCACTAACGTAATATCCCTAATTTGTAGCTGACTGGTTAACTTACGTATCCAACTGGTATAGACTAACTTCTGTAATTAATATTTATACTTATGCCCTCAAACTTTAATACTGCACATAGATACTATATTATATGGAAGAGAGAATTACTAATTAGGACCCACACCATAAAACTCCCAATTAATAAACAACCAAAATAATTAACGAGATAAATAAAATTTCTGGGCCGTAACAACCGGAATGTGAAAATTTTTCAAGGTTATAAGCAAGTTAGCAAGGAAGCTAAGAAAGCCGTTAGGGATGCTAAGTTGAAAGCCTATGAGAATTTCTATACTAGACTCGATAGTAAAGAAGGAGAAAAGACTATTTATAAACTTGCTAAGCTACGAGAAAGGAAAGCTGGAGACGTTGCTCAAGTTAAGTGTATAAAAGGTATTGATTCGGTTGTGTTGGTGAAAGATGAGGTGATCGAAGATAGGTGGAAGTCGTATTTCGATAAGTTGTTAAACGAGAAACATGAAGGAGGTTTTGATGGGGAGGAAGTGTATATATCTGTTGAGAATATAGAATATGAGTTTTATCGGAGAATACAAAAGTTTAAAGTGGTTAAAGCTTTGAAAAAGATGAAACCGGGTAAGGCCCTAGGACCAGATGGTATCCCTATTGAAGTGTGGTAAAATCTAGGTGACTTAGGGGTGACTTGGTTGACGAAATTGTTCAACAAGATTATTATGACTAGAAAGATGTACGACGAATGGAGAAGGAGCACCTTAGTACCTATCTGTAAGAGTTATTCAGTACCTTAAATTGATGAGTCATATAATGAAGTTGTGGGAAAGAGTTATTGAGTATCGCTTGAGAATGGTGACTACGGTGTCAGAGAAACAATTTGGGTTCATGCCTGGAAGATCAACTATGGAAGCTATCTACCTATTAAGGAGATTGGTAGAAAAAAACAGATCAAAGAAGAAGGATCTCCATATGGTTTTCATAGGCTTGGAAAAGGACTATGATAGGGTGCCTAGAGACATCATTTGGTGAGTTCTTGAGAGAAAAGGAGTGACCAAAGGGTATATCGAGGTGATTAGAGACATATATGAATGTGTCATCACTACCATTAGATCATCAGTAGGGGAAACAAGTGAATTGCCAATCACCGTAGGATTGCATCAAGAGTCAGCCCTGAGCCCGTACCTTTTTACCTTAGTAATGGATGAATTGACTAGACAATTTCAAGAGGATATTCCATGGTGTATGATGTTTGCAGATGACATTGTCCTCGTAGATGAAACCGCTAGATGTGTTAATACGAAACTAGAAATTTGGAGGGAAGTATTAGATTCAAAGGGTTTTCGGATAAATAGGAGTAAAACTGTCTATATGGTGTGCAAGTTTAGTGGTACCAATAGTGCGCATGAAAAAAGAGTGATGATTCAAAATCAGGAGATACCAAAGAGTGATCATTTTAGGTATTTAGACTCAATTATTAGTAGAGATGGAGAGATTGCTGATGATGTGACCCATAGGATCCAAGTTGGGTGGCTCAAGAGGAGAAGCGCTACTGGTGTACTTTATGACAAAAAGATACCCATAGAATTGAAAGGAAAATTCTATAGAACAGCCATAAAACAGCGATACTTTATGGGATAGAATGTTGACTTATTAAGAAACAACATGTGAGCAAGATGAGTGTAGCGGAAATGAGAATGTTGAGGTGGATGTATGGTAAGATTAGACAAGACAAGATTAGAAATAAAACAGTTCGTGAGATGGTAGGTGTAGCACCTATAGAGGAGAAGTTGAGGAAAATAGGCTAAGGTGGCTTAGGTATGTCTACCGTAGACCAAAAGATGCAGTAGTTAAGAGAGCGGATATAATAGCTCTAGGTAGTAATGTCACGGGGAGGGGTAGACCTAAATTGACATTACATGCTGTAGTGCGCAAAGATACGAGTATACTAGGTGTGTGTGAACAAATGGCCATTAACAGAGCTCAATGGAGGAAACGGATTCATGTAGCCGACCCCAAGTGATTGAGACGCAAGACTCGATTTGGTTTGGTTTGGATAGGGGTAAAAGAGTAATCTGATCATAACTTTAACCTTCGTATAAGCCATTGCTTTGGGACGACATATAGAAAGCAAGTCCTCAAACTAATACTACTTTCCCCTAAATTTAATTCATTGGAAGTTTGGTTGCCTGAACTTTTTTCTTTTCATGATCGATCGTGTTACTATTTTATGGGCTTTTGGCTTTTGAAGAAAGAGATTCATGTACCAACGAGGGGTTGGTTCGAAGAGGTGGAAACTACTGTCAGAAGTGAGAACCTGATTGGACATGCTTCGATTCGAGTCCCCACAATTTTTTACTGGAGTCTCTGGGATTTTAGCTTTGGTCCCAACATAAATGCAGTGGAATTTCCTATAGGTAGTGATGTAATATGACGGGACAATACTCTCCAGCGAATTTGACGGTATCATACATGTAATATGACAGGACACTTTCTTCCTTCTTGATCATCCAGATCCAGCTTCTAAGACTCCTCTTTCATTTGGACGTTCTTCGTCACTAGCTAGTGATATTGAAAAAAATTAAACCTTCTCTAGCTGAGTGCGAGTGCTTAAGCTATCAAATTAAGGATCTTTAATCCCGTGCAACGGCACTGATCTTGCTGCAACAAGTCTCTTTCTGGCGGCCGGGAGTCTCTCAAAACTATCCCAATGCCCCTAACATGGTCCCTCCAAACATCCACGGTGGAGGTTAAGGGTAAGTTAGTAACTATAAATATTTTCTTGCAAGATTTTTACAAATTAATTAAGTTTTTCTTTTCAATTAAACGAATGAAAGGGGAAAAATGTTTTTCCTCCTCCTCCTTCCCTCAAATTTTTGCTACCACTACGTCAAAATCGATACTAGTCATGTTTCGACAAATAAAAAGAATTTCCCAGCATTTTATCCCTGTCAAAATTGCTCCCCTTAGTCGTACTTAGGGGTGTCAAACGAGCCAGCCAGCACGGCACGACACGGTTAAAAGTGGCACGGCACGGTCATGTCCTGGCACGGCACGACACGGTTAAAAGTGGCACGGTCTTAGTGAGCACGTGGACGGGCACATGCACGGTTTAGGCCTGGCATGGCACGGTTTTAGTGGGCACGTGAACTGGCACAGGGCACTGAAGTGGGTTGGCACGGCACGGAAGTTGGCGTGGCATGGAACGGCACAACATGGTTCAGTGGGGCACGGGCGCGACATGGTAGTTGAACGGGTACAACACGACACGACATGGTTCTAGGCCTTGCCGGGCACGACGCGACACAGCACGGTTTTAGCCGGGCACGGGCATGGGCACGGCATGGCACCGTTCTAGCCGGGCATAGCATGGGTGGACGGGCACGAAAAGGCACGGACTCAAGGCACGGAAAAAAATTAAATAATTTGACTTGTGACTCATAAATTAATGTGATTAATTAACAATAATTTTAGGGAAATTTATAGAAATGGTCCTCCTAGTTTTATCTGAGTCTCATTTTAGTTCTTCAAATATCAATTGCAACTCTTTTGACCTTCAAGTTTGGTTTTCGTACCAAGTTGGTCCAATTGATAATGTCAATCAGCCAAACTGGATGGAAAAAATCAAATTGAGGGCAGACGTTATCAATTGGACCAACTTGGTGTGAACTGCACCGTCCAAACTGCCATAAATTTGATTTTTTTTGTCCAGTTTGGCTAACAGAAGTTATCAATTGGACCAATTTGGTACGAAAACCAAACTTGAAGGTCAAAATAGTTATAATTGATACTTGGAAGACGAAAATGAGACTCGGGTGAAATTAGAAGGACCATTTCTATAAATTTCCCATAATTTTAATTACAAAATAAGACATTTTAGTTATAAAAAATAAGCTTTTAAATTGGAACAACAGGCAATAAATAAGGGGAAAAAAACTAATTTTAAAAAAAAAACCTCCATATGATTCAAACCGAAGTCCTATGGAACTTGTCACACGTCACAAATCACCAAAGCCATTAGTCATGTTATGATTTTACTTAGAACAACTAATAATAAATAATAAACAAAATTGGTTTTTTCAACCAACAATCAATAAGAAACAAAATTGATTTAAAAATAATAATCTCTATGGGATTCGAACCCCTAAACACACATTTCAAACCACCAAGGCCAACAATCTTGTTGTGCTTATAATTGGAACAACTAATATATATTATATAATTCTATTCTATAAAAACGGGTCTCTTGTACGGTAGCCATACAATTTCAACACAATTATAACGATTCATACCGTTCATTTTGTTGTTCTTGGTGTTTTAATCACTCTCACAAATTTTTGAGTCTTATCGGGTTTTGGAAACCCTTTCATTAGGACATAAATTCATTAATAGGAATTTTTTTGTTATGTGCGATTAAGTATGTAACGATAACCAATTTACCTCATTTTTTGCACGAATGATATAATCACTCCCACATAAAAGGTAGACGGTTCCGATTTTCAAAAGACAGCTCGGGAGGCCCTTAAGTGGTGCATTTTAGGACTTTAACACCTTTGGAAGCATCGAATGTGTTCTGATCACGTGGTTTCCGACATCTAATTATCACTTATTTAGCGAAGAAAGATAAATTTGATAAAATCTTAAATCGTAACGGGCTAGATCAAACATTCGAAAAAATGAGTCTAAAGGTACCTTTCAAATCTATACATTCGACTTTTCTGGTTCTAAACTAAATGTATTCCGCTATAGTCCAATATAAGCTAGCCACATGATTGCGACACAATTGTGACAATCCTTGCTATTCATTTTGTTGTTCACAGTGTTTTAATCACTCTCACAAATTTTCTGGTCTGTCAGATTTTGAAAACTCTTTCATCGGGACATAGATTTGTCAATAGAAAATGTTTTGTTATGTGTGATCACGTATATAACAATAACCAATTTATTTCATTTTTTGCACGAAGATATAATCACTCTCACATAAAAAGGTAGACGGTTCCGATTTTCAAAAAAACAGCTCGGGCGGCCCTCGAATGATGCATTATAAGACTTTACAAGAATTTTACGCTATTCTATATTTTTTGTTTTTTGCTTTTCCCTTGTTTAATACAGAGTAAACTTGTTTGGCTGCATAGTTTTGGGTATTTAATTACTAAATTAAACTTGATTTCTTACTTAGGGTGGATTTGGATTGAAAAGTTAAGTAATTTTTGTGACTTATTGATTCGTCTTGACGCAAAACTAACAAATGCGCTTCTTTCCTTTTGAATAAAGACAAAAATTATGTTATTAGTTGACTTTTAAAGCCAAATCGAGCCTTAATCTTTTTAATGAGTATAATATTGTGTTTTGCCAAAATGAGCCTTAATCTTGTTTTGCCAATATTCGTGCCAAAATGCACATTTTCACCATTTCCGTTTGTTTTGGATGGAAAGTTGACGGCGGGTGAAGAATTGATCGGTTTTTAAATAGGTCAGGTGTTTTTTTGATAATTTTAAAAGGTCAGGTGTCTGTGTATGATTTGTGTGAAAGGTCGGGCGCTATTTTGAAATTTTTCCTTACTTGGCAATGGAAGTAGTGCACCAAACATATTTTCATTTCTATATTTTGAAAATTCTGAAAATAAAAACCGAAAACAGAAAACGTAAGTGCTACCAAACATAGCTTTAAAATTCAACACATAGGACTTTTTTTTTTTTTTTGATATTCACCCATTTTTAAGTTTTGGTAATAAGGCCCTGTTCCGCTCAGGTTCTTATTTTTTAATGAAAATGCTAGGTCTCGTTCTGATATGTGTAGATATTCAATCAAATCTTCTATATTTTCATTCAAATTTCGGATCAACTGATTTTTCACGATTTTTAAAAAATATTATTGAACAACTCAGATCATTCGTGAGCGACCTAGAGTGAGCCCCACATGCTCGTCGGTGACCGTTACAACGTTCATTTTTTTAAATACTTATTTTCCGTTTTATGAGACAGACTGAGACAGGTCATTCTCTCAGAGTACATCATATTTAATTCAAAAAAAAGTACTCCCTCCGTCCCTAAATAAGTGTCCGACGCGCAAACATAGGCCTTTAAAAAGATGCATTTGTTTCGTTCAAAAAATCAAATTTTTTTCACAAACCATTAGATAGCAATGAGTTCTATTAGATTGTGAAAAAAAATTAAATTTTTTAATGAAAAATATGCATCTTTTGTAAGGCCTAGTTTTGCGCGCCGGACACTTATTTAGGGACGGAGGAGTACTTACTTTCCAATGGGTACGTAACCTAAACATTAAAGGGAGCTTGTGGCTCTTATTACACTGACACGAATTACATGAGGTGAAAGGTTTAGAACTAGACAACAACGGCAAGGAAAAATGCATGATAAGATGGTGAAGAGTACGAGCACAAGGATGACCGAGACATTGGTACCAGTCATGCAAGGCAGCCTTAACACCAACCATAGCTAACGGCTTTATTTTGGAGAGATGTACGGACTTTGGCCACTCATACACATCATCTTTATTCCGGCCTTGAATGAGAGTCTCCCGGGTGCGCAAATCCTTCACAGAAAAATGAGACGGAAAAAATTCAATGGAACTTTGATTAATTTTGCAAAACTAAATATATTCTATCCTAAGCTACAGCTAACAACTTGAAAGAATGATAATTATCCTAAGTAACAACATTATTATCCTTATCCTTTACAAACATAAGCTCAGCTCAATTAGTGATGAGCCTCATTGATATATTTTCTTCATTGATTCCAAAGACGAACACACCGAGTTTGACCACCTTTTTTAAGCCGGAGAGAAGAGATAGAACAGTAACATACGACGATCATCATCATGCCGATAAAATAAAATAAAAAAGACCATCATCGACGAGTCATTGACAGAAATAATTTCCTAAAAGAGGTCCAAAGAAGCCCATGGATGAACTGTATCATAATCATATGATTCATATTACTGCTATTAGTGTTTTCCTCGTTCCAACAGACTGGTCAATTAATAATGGAAAATGATATTGGCACACGAAAAACTGATACAGACACTCCAAAAAATAAAGAAAAGTGACTTTAGGAGGTACGATAATTTTGGAGTGTCTACATCAATTTTTGAAATGCGAATATCATTTCCCTTAATAATTAGTGGAAAGCGAGGGATTGATAAAGATGACCGGAGGGGTACGGTTTTGCTCTTTGCTTGCCACCTGTCAATCCGGGTTTTTTTTTTTTGCCAACCTGTTATTCCAAGTTGCTTGGTCCGTGAGAAACTCTTCCTAGTGAAATTGGTTGTCTCACTCAGCTCCCACCAAAGTAGAGACGAAAGTTCGAGCCCACAAGAGACGAATTTGGAGTTCAGAGCTATGGACAGCCTTCAAATCACATGTTAACTAACATACTAACACCCCGCTAACCCTCGATGATGTATAAGATATTGGCAAATAAAAAAATATTTTTCGGTCCACAATTGGTTCATGAATTTTTTTTCTTGACAACTCACATATCCGAGCTATTTTCACGTTTCTCGATAAATTTTGGGAGACCAATCTCATTGCTTGCGGGGGTCTCAATTAAAACTTGAACAAAGCTTCATATGAAATGGTCTTAAAGGAGTTGACAACACCTATGAAGTTTCAAGCGGTTAATGAGATTTTCACAAATTGAGTTTCCGAAACAAATGAACGGTTTAGTTTAGTTTTTTTTTTTTTGATCCAACTGTGAGCTTGGTCATCATTAATTGGAATTGTTGATTTTCCATGGCCCATTGATCATTATCCGTTTACCATTATTTGGAAATACATTTAGATATTTTTAAAACAAGTGACACGAGTTTAAAATTTTTCAAAAAAAAGCAACACGAAATAAGAACTCTTTTATCCCAAACTCAAAGTAAAAATATGAGCCGATCGTTTAGTTAGTAATCATTTTTTAATGATTCAGCTCTTTTATGAGTTCTTCAAAAAAAAATACATTTTTTGATGGTGCACCACCCGCATAACACCATTCCCAAATTTGAGCACCTTTTTTAAGCCGGAGAGAAGAGATAGCACACTAACAACGATCACCACCATTATGCCAAAAAAAAAACAGCCATCATCATCGAGTCATTGACAAAAAAAGTTTCCCAAAAGAGGTCCAAAGAAGCCCATGGATGAACTGTATCATATTACTGAGATATAGTAATACAGAATGTACCGAAAGAAAGATGGTATAATAGTAACTATCTCAGTTCAGTATAAGTAGTCTTTTATGCAATACAAAACTGGGGAGGGGGACCCTTGACCTAAACAACAGAGCAAGGGTCACCAAATGCAAAAACACTTTCCAAAGAAGAACTACTCCTATCAGATAAATGGAGATTGAAGTTGAAGTAAAGCACATAAGCTAAAGAAAACATTATGACAAAGAATTGAAGACAACACTGTCAAGTGTCAACCACCGCCGACGCATCTTCGTCCCCATACTTGCTGCTCGTACTCGTAAGTTCCACAACTCTCAGATTTGATGAGTTCCCACACCTTGGCGATAATATCTTGGTTCCCCAACTACTAAGAGGTCTAGATTTTTGACAAGTTATAGAACACTAAGTCCGTATAAACGTTTATGAGAACTACTTTCAAGCTGTGGTTTCACCGGATGGAACAAGTTCGTTCCCCTCAGATATTGGACTATCCGCTGCTTTCAAATGCTTTTTCGCCAACTGCTCCAATTCTTTTCCCGGAAACACTTCTCCTTGCAAAGATGGAGCTATATTCTTCACATGTAACCAAGTCAGTTGCCAAAAACTGTCCCCACTGATGTCGTCACCCGGTGCAAGAATCCCGTTCGTCTTCATTACAAGCAAAGTGTTCTTCAAAAGCTCAGGGACTAGTTCATGGATCTTCTCGCTCCGTTTCCCTCTGAATTTCAGTTTCATGTATCTCTCCATGCAATTGAGAACCCCCACCCACAATTTGCAGAAAGATTCAGATTTTGAGAGATTTTGAAGGAATTGTAAAAATGCTTTGGACAGGAGTTTCATAGATAGAGAGAGAGACCTCTCTATGTTTCCATAGTCTTTTGGAGAATTCTCCAGTGCAATTTCTAATAAGTCGTCAAGTAATTTTAATATCACCAAATCTAAACACTGCACCCACGACTCGCTTGGAAGAATGACCTCATTCACTCCGGTTAAGCACCGCTGCAAGGACAAAATCGCATGGTTTCTCACCTCCTCTCTTGGATCCAAACACACCTTCCTGAGTCCGAGTACCAACCTCATCCACATTTCCCCTAAATCCTCAGACAATTTCTTAGCCTCCAACATAGAAGCTTCCTTGGTCTTAAAAGACCATTTTACTAGACAGACAACGGACCCCGCCATCAAATCCAAGGATTTGACAGATCTTTCCACATGCCCAACTCGAGATTCAGCAAACTGCCGAGCCGCGTTCACACAAAGAACATAATTAGCCGGCAAAAGGTAGGCACCATCAGCCATAACAAATGAAAGTGTCTCAAACCCTAATTCAGATGCTTCAGGATGTCGGGCGGTGATAGAGAGCAAGGAAGTAATCGTGCGCCACCCTACATGGGATCTTATCTGCATCGCATTTCCTTTCACGAGGTGCATGACTTCCTGAGTGATGTGTTCACAATACGCATCAGCGACGCGAGCGTCTAGTTTCAAAATCAGTTGTAAAGACTTGAGAAGCTCATCGGTTAGAGTTTCCTTATAAGGAAGAAGCCGCTGACATATTCGGAGGAGTCCAAACACAGCTTTTTCCGCTAGAGAACAAGGCACTAGGGTTGAGTGGACAACATTAGCTATATGGTCATAAACACCTTGCCAAAGAAGCGTAAACCTATCCCTGTTATTCAGTGTGATTCCAATAAGCAACTCCAGACAAAAGACGGCAATTTCTTCCTCTTCGGCAGAGTTAGTCCGTTTACGATCTCGCCCTGCAGCCAAGACGATTGCCCTAGAAAGATGTACTAGTGAATCAGCTTGCAAAAACTTACTTTCAGTAAATATGCTGTCGATGTGGCAACTTTGAATTATCTGGAGAATGTTCTGATGAGCTGCAAGTTGTTCTTCAGACGGTTGTGGCATGGGGTCCTCAGTATCAAGATACAAGAGTTGGCTGAACCGTCCGATCAGACCCGATGACTTCCTAGAAGGCACTGTTGCTGGGATACGAGATGGTGGTGTGGAACTCGTAGCAGGCCCCCCTCGATCCGAGTCAGAAGAGGGTTTTGGATCATCGGCTCCATCGCTGGCAACACGGGGGAGAAACCCCAGCCTGTGCAAGCTTAAAACACAATCCACGATGTTTTTCCAACCAGATCGGATAAGGTCACCGTACCTATTTGCTATGTTGAAAACTGCTACTGTTGCCATTCTAGCTTTAGTGTCATCGCCAAAAGCAGGAACAAATTCTTCGACAGATGAAGGATGTAAGAGGGTTGTGAACTTACAAAGAGATACAACCACATCATCTAAAACTTGGTCAAGGTGGTGATAAGCCGAAATTTTTGCAATGGACAAGAATCCTTCAATGCATGTTTCTAACACATCTTCCCGCTCGACGTGATCAAAAACTACAGAAATAGCAGCAATTGTAGGACCAGATATAATAGCAAACGTGTCATAGTCAAGGCGTGCTCCAAAATCACAGCTGACAAATGGAGAAGCTGGTTTGGAATCGTGCATTAGACCAATCCAATGGCTTCTTGTCATGATTGGAAAGCCAGAACCCTGATCAGGGGTCAGGCGTATCTCAGTCTGACATACGGAGTGGTAAAGTTCAGAAAGGTACTCTCGCGGCAGATCATTGCCCCCGTTTATGCGCCGATTGTTGCGAATAAAATCTTCCTCAGTCATCTTCTTTTTGATCTGTGCATTGTGTTGATCAGTGTTTAGCAGTATGAGAGAATACGACAACACGAATGCAGCATCTTTGTCCGCTAGAATGTGCGGCGATTGCTCGTAATACCTCTCTGCAAATGCCTCTAGCACCCTATGTATCTTCTGTGATTCCCCAGGTAATCGGAAAGTTTCCAAGAAAACGCGCAACGCTGTGTCCAAATTCATTTCTTGAAAATTGAACAATCCAACAAATTCATGAAGCACTTCGATACAAAATTCATCATGGTTTCCCAAGAAATCCCCAACAAGATTCTTATCCAATCCCGTTGTGTACCTAAAGAAGTAGGCTACACTTTTCTTGTCAAGCTTATTAGGCAACAAATGCATCCTCTGTAGGAACTCAAAACCCTTCTTCGGATCCCTGTTAAAGTGATCCACTCCAACCATCAACTTTCTCTTTATCTGCTTCCTTTCACGTTGAAATGCAACCCACTGATTAGGGTCATCACGGTTTTCACATTTTACCGTCCAAAATGGCTTATATTCCTCATGATCCAGTGGAGCTATTTCTGGAGCGGGAAAATCGTTTTCCACCCGTTCAGCCATACCTTGGATCATTGCGATCAAACCATCCAAAGCAAGTACATGAATGGCAGATAAAGGGCCATTCACTGGAAATGCACTTTTTGACAAAAGGTTGGCAATGTCTTCAAACACATTGGTGCATGATATATCACAATCAAAGTTGGCATACATCTCAGCCACAAATTCTTGCTGCCTACAAAGGTCAACAAGAGTCTCCATAGCAACTTCCTGTAGTTGGGATGATGCTCCATGCTTGCTTTGTGCAATTCTTACAAGAACAGAAGAGAAGAAAGCTTCAAGTTGTAGTTTCAGCTTGGAACGCAGATGGTAATACAAGTTAAAACCAATGCTACATACAGTTGAAAGAATCAGCGGACTCATTGACAACCCAAACTGCATCAGATTATTAAAAAGTTCGTCCTTTATCAAGTCCAGTAACTTGGGGTGTTGGCCAATGCATGATCCACCCAACTCAATGGCAGAATTGATTAAACCTAACGCAAATAGAGGAACATCTTCATCATAAGCTATAGGATTGGACCTTGGACCAATTTCAACGCGCTCCATGACATTCAAAAGAGAACATAGGAAGTGAAATATCTCCACCATACAGGATATCCCATAGGGCTCCATTAATACATGCCCTCCACTTTGAGAAGCCTCCTTCACCTCGCCAACCTCAGTTGCATCCAACGAAACATTTGAAGCAACACCAACCACAGGTGAACCTTTATTTTCCAAACTGCCACTGCCATTATTTAGTTGTTTATTTTCATGAGTGTGATCCACATCTGATGCACCCACCTAACAAGAAACACAAGTCTCCATAAATAAACAAAGAAAGCAAAATAGGATGCTAGTCATGAACTAGTGATACTGATTATCTCCTTGTGCCACGTAGGTCAACTTACGAAATAATTAGATCAAGTAAAAATGGTGAGATTCGGTGAGAACCCTAATCCTTTGCTTTCTCACTATCCAAAAGGGGCTGTAAAGCTCAGGAGAAAATGCCACAAATGAATATAACTAAGAATGGGTTATTACCTCCCCCTTAATGTACAAGCTGCCTCCCTGAGTTGGTGCATGTTCTCCACCATCAATATCAGGCAGGCGGGAAAAAATGTGCCGAATCAGTTCATGCATTGTGTGACGTGCTATCCTCTGCAACAATTCACTTTTAGAGCTTGCTTGATGTACTACACGAAAGCAAGTATTTATGATATTGCATACGTGCTGGTTACCCAACTTAACCGATGACTTATTTTTCATACAAGCCAAGAGAACCTGAAGTATTTTCATGAGTACCACTTCTTCAGAGGCAGGATCAGTCACCTCAAACCGGCAGCTTGTCACAGAATCAACTATCAGATGCAAAGCATCATCTACATTCACATAATCTGTATCAAGTATGTCAAGAGTCAAGATTTTGTATACAGAAGACAAAGCCACGCCAGTGATCGGTGCACCAGTTTCATCAGATTGGATCACATCCAAGAAAGGCTGGAGGTACAGGATTGAACTTATAGTGTCCCACCGGTTCTGCCATGAGAAAATTTGCTTCCGCAGTTTCTTAAAGGACTGGACAAGAGAGTGCTCTATGTGATCATCTTCTTCTATATAGCGAACTCCCCATCTTACATTTCTCCTCATCACTGCCAACACTGCCCCTATTTCGGAATTGACCATACATGCAAAACCACCTCTGTATGGCCTTACAGAACAGTTCTTGGGTTCTCCCATAAATGCATTGCCTACAGACTGTTGATTTGGGCACCCCATAATTGCCCCAGCTTCTTAATACACTCCAAGAGACATCAAAATCGTACAACCAGCTACTATATGGTGCCAAATCATACCCTTCAGATTACGAAAAGAAAATAGTAAGCACAACAGATATTGTACGTGGATTCATGAAAAGAGTCATATTGAGAACACTAAACAAGCTTGACCATCAACTGATAATTGATAAATGGTGCCATTTTTATCTATAACTACGATACTGATCACTCTATGAAAACGCCACCAGTGAAAGGACTAAACCAAAAGGGTTAACTTGGGTAAATAATGAATTTGTGGTATGCAAGTTTTTTGCAAGGTATCACTAGTTACCCAACTGGCAACTAGAACATCGTGTGGGTCACCCTAATTGTAGTATTGTACATACTGCATTAGCATAAGCTTGTTTCTATATTCAACTCTCAAACTACCCAAACTAGTTAACCAACTATTTGCATCAACACATAGCTTTGCTTCTTCTCTCCCATCTGTCACTAAAACAAATATGAACTGTGCAACAATTGTCCCATTACAGTAATAACGACTATTATTCAAAGATACCCAGTCTAGTATATATTAACATTCCTGTCTTTACTTATGAAGCAAAAAAATCTACCAAACAAGTACTTGACTGATAGACATCTGGTTAAGTCCCCTTAGTAAAACGCAGTAAATTGATTGGCAACAGTTGGAGCAACAAGAGTGTTCACAGTGATATGAAGCTGCTATTGGCAGGTCCATATTTACGAATACAAGTATTCTCTCCTTTTAGGTAGATCCTATTTGCTAAAGGGGATAAAAACCAGCAGCATAATCCATATACAAACTACCCGATTATAGTGGTTTACTCTTCCTTTTGTGTCCTGGTTCCTTTTTACATCTGATTTGCAAAAAAAACAAGACAAACCCAGCCGCACAAACAATAAAGAAACGAAACAATCCCCTTCTATTTTTCTTTGAACAGGAAAGATAACACAAGGGTAATCGTAATTCATCTAACGGTCTACGGCCTCGGTGGAGATGAAGGAGAATCCATTATATTTACTAAGGATTAGAATGCTCAACTCTCAAGTCTCACGCAACCTCCTACTACTTCCTCTATTTCAATTTTACAAAAACCCTACTAAAAGCAATAACGGTTTAACCTGTGTGCGTCCAAAACTGTAATGTATGCACTATCCGATCGGCTCCCTATAGTAACTCGTATATCACCCTAATGCAACCCACTTCGCAACCATCCTCCGTGCTAATGTGAAGCAAATTGGGCAAGAAAATAGTTTGATGATTAAAAAATCCAAAGTCACATAACCCGCGTGCGTTAGCCTGAAAGCGCCATTCAAAAACATCTCAAACTACGAGAGCGTACCTTAGGATTAAAATAATAAGTTCAAAACCTCCTTTAATTCTCGGGAACCAAACGGGGAACAATTGAACACACTGGTTTGAGAAGCAATTAAATGGGCAACATCAACCTCAGTACAAATCCTGATTCGGATGAATAGATTGAAGAACAAAAAAGTGCCAGATCTGACTTACCCGGGGCTCGATGCAACGTTGAGATGGATCAGATCAGAAACTCAACGAAGGCGACACCGGTCACCGGAAGACGATTCTGGGATCACTTCGGCGTCAAGTGAGACGATTAGGTCAACGAACCAGCAACAAATCGAAGCAGGTAAATTGAATTGGGGAATTGCGGGGGAGTCAATCAAGGGATTTATCAGTTGAGAGCAGCAGCTGATCTGGAACTGAAATCCACCGTAGCTTTCGGAGATCCCATCAGTCGATGGTTTGCCGGGCGGGGACCTCACAGAGGTGGTGGCACGAACCGAGGTAGTGTATAGATTGGGTTCTGGGCCTGTTGGAATTTGTTTTTCTAACGTTTTTGTTGTTTACGTGAAACTTTGGTACAGAACTTGGAACACCCGAGTAGTGATGAAACGGGTCGGGCTATCACCTGTCAATGACAGTAATTAAAGCAACATTCCTAAAACACCTTCCGAGCCGTTCATTAAATTTATAATATCATTTCTGGTGGTTGTGTATAAAAAATTTTGAATGAAAAATTAAAAGATTAAATTTAATACTACCAGTTGTTCGATTGAAAGCCACAGTAGGTTAACTTTTCAGAAAGTCTACACACATACAATCTCACAGATTTGGTTGTAGGGTTCACCATAGGTCCCACACAAATCATTCGAGCTGTTCATTAAAATGCAAAACATTTTTTCAAGAGTACCAGTAAAAATAAACTCAATCCAATACCTATAGTTGCTCGATCCAACCATATAACTTTTCATTATTCGAAAATCTAAATGAAAAATTAGATAGTTGGATGAAGCATCTATAGGTATTGAATTGAGTTTATTTTTTACGGAACCCTTGAAAAAATATTTTACATTTAATGAACTGCTCGAATGATTTGTGTGGGACTCGTGGTGGGCCTCACAACAAAATCCTGTGTGTAGCAGAACTCTTAACTTTTTGAACTCCCTAACTTGGAGGAGTCGAGGCCGTTCCACGGTTTCAGTAAGGGTTTTTTTTTTTTAAAGTTCTTTTTCTTTAATTTTTAAACTCAAATATAATGGAAATGAAAAATAATTTTTTGATTTTTTTTACACCGTATAAAAAATCTCAATGAAATCTATCAAACAAAATTCATATTAGTAGAAAAATTATTTGTGTAAACACATAATTTTTGAATTTAAAATTACATCCTTTTTCTAAAAATTATTCCTTTTTCTAGAAACCGGAACACCAAACGACCTCGTTCTCTCTCTCTCTCTCTCTCTCTCTCTCTCTCTCTCTCTGTGCCCGATCATCCTTCTTTTGTTCATGTCTCCCTCCTTTCTTTGGATTTCCATTCTCAGTCCGGTGGATCTTCGCCGGATTTCATTGCTGGATGTTTTCCGGCACGTGGCTTAACAGCGAAGTGAGATCTCGACGGCTGGTGGTGTTTTGTTTTGAGTATTGCAGCTCGTTGGCAGGGATACGTGGCGGCTCCTCCCTTCTCTGCGTCTCCAGTGGGCAATGTTGCTTCCTTTTTCGATTCAATGATCTGACTAGTTTCCTATGGAGGTTTCTCCGGGTGGATCTGGAGGTGCGATGTTGACTGTTGGTGGTTGTGGAGGTGGCTTAGGATTGAAGTTGGGGCTCTCGTCGGTTTTGGCAATTTTGGACACCTCCATTGTTGTTTTCTTTATGTCTTGCAGGTGGCGGCGTTTGGGTGGCAAGGCTCCCGACGGTTTTCAATCATTGGGGAAACCAGTTAATGCTTGACCACAAAGTGGAGTCCTTACAACCTGTAAGATTTGGAGGCGATGATGGCATCGATGGTGTCTGGAAGTGGTAGCTGCGTCCGGCGGTGGTTAAGAATTTGATGCAGTTTTCTTTATCCCTTCAATTAAATTCGTTTTTTACAGAAACACTAAAAAATATATTTTAAATTTAATGAACGATTTGAATCATTTTTTTAATCAAAATTGAGCCCCAAGGGATATGTGCACAGTCTTTGCTTAAATACTTTTCGCAATTATATTTGCTTTGTAAATTAAGGGCATGTTTGGAACTTTTGAAAAGGAAAAGAAACTAAAGTGTGAGGAAAATGTAAAGAAAACATAAGGAAAAATGTATTGTGCTTAAAATTTGTATGTGTTTCTTATTTTCTTCTCACTTTCTTTTCAAACCAAATAAATGGAGGGATTTTTTTTTAAAATGTTCCTTTCTTTTCTCTATTTTTTTTTACGCGTTCCAAGCAAGGCCTAAAAGTTAAGACAAGTATTTCAAAAGGCGTAGATGGGCTTTTTTCTTTTGTGCGAAAGGAAATTAGGAATCTGTGGAAATAATTCCACTAAGAGTGTGTATTTTGTTTCTTTCATCAATATCTAAAAGTACCATAGCTAAAAGATTTAGGATTTAGGCCCTGTTCCGCAAAGCTAAGTAAGTACTTATTTTTTAAGAATGCAATTTCAAGCTCAAAAATGATGGCTTCATTAAAATCTAAAAATATGCAATATGGATCTTGTTTTAAAGATCTCATTGAAATCTTTAATATAGTGCAAAAAAAAATTTGAAAAATTATTTTTCGTTTGCATTATTTTTGAGTTTGAAAATTTGAAATAAGTACTTATTTTTTAAGAAAGTGTTGTGGAACGGGCTCTAAATATCCCCACCAAAGAAAGTATATATTTTTTGAATTACGAGTGAAATAGATATATATTAAAAAAAAATTGAACGGCGATTATATTAAGAATGATAGTTTCTCATGACAATAAAAGCAACATGCCATAAATTAAAAAACCAAACAATTAAATGGAGTCAAAATTGACTTATAGCTCGAATGACAGAGTAGATCATGAAAATTTTAAGATCATATTTTGAGATTTTAGCTTTCAAAAGGTATGCAAATGCAATTGGGGGATGCTATTGTACAGTGGTATGCGCAGTATCGTGCTGCGCACCTTCAAGTCGTCGGATCGTGCATTCAACGGCTCGGATCTCATCTCGGCAATGAACAGCTCTTGATCGTTGATTGTCTAGATGAAATCCGAGCCGTCGGATGCACGATTGACGGCTCAGAGATTCGCAGCACGGTGCTATGCACCACACTACTGAAAAATGACGGCCATGACGTATTTTAATAATTAATATCCGCCGAGTACATGCTAAGAACATTTGTTAATACTGAAAATGTCATTAATAAATATTAATTATCAAAATATGTCATTAGCCGTTATTTTTCCCCACACTACACAGTACCAACCCGAAAGTCCATGCAAATATTTGTCTCAATACCCTTTTGTACGACTCTGGTCAAGTTGGATTGAACAAATAAATAGAAGGTAAGAAAGATTCCTGAGTTTGCCACGTACAAAATAGAATAAATTACGGATAGTGATAGTATATAATTCCATGTTTCATACGTGTCAGTAGTAACTATCCGCGTGTATAATTTATTGTGTAGGTGTAACTTGTTAAGATAAATCCGAGCCGTCGGATGCAACGATTGACGGCTCAGAGATTCGCATGCACGGTGCTATGCACCACACTATTCTTAGAGCATGACGTGCCATGACGTATTTTAATAATTAATATCCGCCGTGTACATGCTAAGAACATTTGTTAATAGTGAAAATGTCATTAGGATAACATATTGATTATCCAACATAGTGTCATTAGCCTGTGTATCTTTTTCCCCACACTACACAGTACCAACCCGAAAGTCCATGCAAATATTTGTCTCAATACCCTTTTGTACGACTTTGGTCAAGTTGGATTGAACAAATAAATAGAAGGTAAGAAAGATTCCTGAGTTTGCCACGTACAAAATAGAATAAATTACGGATATTGATAGTATATAATTCCATGTTTCATACGTGTCAGTAGTAACTATCCGCGTGTATAATTTATTGTGTAGTTGTAACTTGTTAAGATAAATGACAAGTGTGAATTCAATGACTTAATATTCTTAGAGCATTCATGATGAGTTTTTAGTATATTTATGTGTCAAAATATTTCTTTAAGTGTGTATTAGGATAACAATGGAATTCACAAGTGTGTGTGTTACTGTGTTCTTTTTAATTTATAAGACTAAAATTTATTTTAATATTTTTTGCTTTTTGTAATTTTTTGTTTAGTTTTTCGTTGTAATTTTTTAGATTAGTCGTTCGTCTTGAGTCTTCCTACGAGATGAATTTGATAAGTATTAGTATAAAAAATGAACCGATATTGAAAGAATTCAAATAAGACAATATTTTAGACATATAAGACAACAATGTGATATCTTTTCCACCTTTAATGAATTTTTTTCACTTTTGATCATAATCATGTATTTTTTAAACTGATCCTCTCGTTGGGACAAATGGTTAATCTAAAAAATGTTATGCGAATCTAACAAAATTTAAAAAAAAAGAACCGAAACAAAGCACAAAAAAAAAATTAAGTTAAAAAGAATACACGTAGTAGTACAATTTTTGAATATGTCGAGACACAGCATATAAATATCCAGAAAAATCCAATACTAGCAGGGATAGGAAGTCGGAAGAACCAGAATATAGTGTATAGTACTCCCTCCGTTTCAAAATGAGTGATTTTTTTTGGAACTTCATGTCATTTTAAAATTCTTATAACTTTCAATTTATGAAATTTTATTTGATTTTGAAAACTTTGTTTACTAGAACTAATTAAAATCTATCAAATAATATTGTTATTGTATATTTTTTAACACTCATATTTAAAGATATACGTAATTAAAAATGACACATTTTCTCAAAAAGATCACTCGCTTTGGAACGAATGGAGTATTAGTTTTTTGTGTGCAAGTGGGAAAAAATATCCCGATATTCCGTTTGACCGACAAAAAAGGAAAAAAATATCCCGAGACAAGGTGTCACTTTGACAAACGTACAGGTGCACATCGGAGGGACGTTACCCTCCACAAATGTATTAATTCGTCAGCAATTCGGACCGTCCAAATGTGTTTTAGATGGTCTGAATTTTAGACAAATAAAAGAGGAGGGAGAGAGCGGCGGAATGAGAGAGGAGAGATAGAATAAATTTGAACCGTTCAAACACGTTTGAATGATTGTGGTACCCACTTGTCACCCAAAAACTTCTCAATGCGATGAATCCCATGCATACGTGTTTGCTGAAGGGGAAAAAAAAAGTATAGATACGTACCAACACAAGAGAAATTTTTCAGTGCCGGGTGGGCACCACGTGTGCCGTGTCCTACACCAATCTTGGCCGTCCATTGAAGTTTTGGACGACCCAGATCTGTTCGGCTGCTGAGGGGTATTTTATGTCATTTCACTCTTTAAAACAGTCGAACAGATCTGGGCCGTCCAAAATTTCAATGGACGGCCGAGATGATGCCGGGCACGGAACACGTGGTGCCTATCCGGCACTGAAAAATTTCTCCCAACACAAGCCAGCTGTGCAGGCGACGTGGCAAAAGCATTAATGGGTTCTCTTAACAAATCACATCGATGTCGGCAGTGATATTTTTTTTTAATTCGCTAATCATAATCCACCCTGTCATACGAGACTTAGGAGACTTATTAGGAAGAGATATAATTGCTTGCGGAAATTGAATAATACCTATGTGCATAAGAGTATAATGGAGACCACCAACTGCACTTTTCTCCACTTGTTAATGTCGATTGTGATAAGGAAAAGAAATATTAGAGTAAAACAGTAGTACCACCCCCATAGAAAATTGACTAGTTTGCAAAAATGAGAACTTAAAAATATTAGAAATGTGTTTCGGCCAAAAAAAAAAAAATCAAAAATTGTGCTGCTAGATGGTACATATCAACGAAATATTTTTAATTTCCAAAAAGAGTGAGAATTTTTTGGTATAAAAATTCATTTTTTAAGTATTCCATTTTCGGACTAGACAACCTTTGCGGGATAGGGAGAAATATTTTACTTTGGCCCCTTATTTTCAGAGAGAGTTTCAAGTACACCCCTTGAGCTTCATTTTGTAATATTACACCCCTTGAACTCTCAAGCAAACTGAAAACTGTTAACTATTTTGTTAAATATTGTCCGTACCACAACGTGATATTTTCTCCTTTCACAACAATTTTCCCCTTGAAATGCACTTGTAATATGACCATGTTGTCCTTAGAAGCTATATACTAGCCATATAAATCCATTCTAAGGCAAAAACATCATCACATGCATTATTGCCCCTACCCCAACCCAACATGGCAACACATTTCTCTCTCTCTCTCTCTCTCTCTCTCTCTCTGTTTTATTCAGAACATGCAAGCTATATGCGAGGCAACATAAATTTTATTCACATTTAGTTGTCCATTGCATCTCTTTATTCCTTCCTTCGATTTTCTTTCATATATGCTCACTATGAAAGTTGAGACGCTTCTTGAAAATGGACCAAATATTTCGCACTTCAATCAACGAAAAATTTAACTCTAAAAACTCTAAATCTAATTCCTCGTAAGAGTTTCAGAACTGTAAACTAACCTTAATACAACTGTTGGTCCACCATTATGAGCAACGGTTCACCATATGGGCTCTAAGGCTTAATTATTAGTTTATAGGCATAAAATCTATTGATTTTGCTAAGGGAAAAATTCAAAATACCCCCCAACCTATACACCCAAATTCAATTAGACTCCCAACCTTTTAAAAACTTCAATTTTACTCCCAACGTTATATTCCGTTAATCAAAATGCCCCCTTCCGTCCAAATTACTAACGGATTCCGTTAAAGGCTCCGTTATATAATATTCTAATCGAATTTCGATGATCCGAGCCGCTCAATATGTTTAAAATGTAATTTGAAGGATACTTAGTAGAAATCAACAAAAAAAATGACCGGAAAGGGCTTCATCTAAACATTTTTTATTGAACTATTCAATAAAAAACTATTTAGATGAAGCCCTTCCCGGTCATTTTTTTTTGTTGATTTCTTGTAGTTACCCTTAAAATCACCTTTTAAACACATTGAGCGGCTCGGATCATCAAAATTCGATTGGAAAAGGGGAGGTGTGGATCGATCTGGATTTTATTCAAGTACGGACGTCTGGATTTTGCTTCAGTTTGTACCTCCCCTTTTCCGATCGAATTTTAATGATCCGAGCCGCTCAATATGATTAGAATGTGATTTTAAGGGTACTCGCGAGAAATCAGCAAAAAAAATGATCGGAAGGGCTTCATCTGAACAGTTTTTTATTGAACCATTCAATAAAAAAATGTTCAGATGAAGCCCTTTCCGATCATTTTTTTTGCTGATTTCATGCCGGTACCCTTAAAATCACGTTTTGAACACATTGAACGGCTCGGATCATCGAAATTCGATCCGAATACTATTTAACGGAGCCTTTAACAGAATCCGTTAGTAATTTGGACGGAAGGGGGCATTTTGATTAACGGAATATAACGTTGGGAGTAAAATTGAAGTTTTTAAAAGGTTGGGAGTCTAATTAAATTTGGGTGTATAGGTTGGGGGGTATTTTGAATTTTTCCCTTTTGCTAAATGGGTGTAAACCCTATACTTTTATATTATAATTAAATTGGATAAATATTTTATAAATTTATGAGTTATTTTACTTGGATTCTTCCAAAAAAAAGAAAAATACAGAAGAAGAATTATGAGGGGAGGAAGAGAAAGTTATATTCAATAGAAAAAACTTGGCACGGATGAGGTTTAGATGGAGAAGTTCAGGAGGGAGAGAGGTGTTGAGTTTTGGTAGGACAATAATGTAGGTGGTGATGATTTTTTTTTTCCCTTACAATGGATTTACATGGCTTGGTTATAGCTTCCAAGGACAACATGATCATATTACAAAGTGCATTTAAAGGGAAAAATTGGTGCGAAAGGAGAAAACTTCAGTTTGCCCGATAGTATATGGGGTGTAAAAATTGTAAAATAAAGTTCAGGAGGGTTTACTTGAAACTCTCTCAAAGCACGGGGTGTCAAAGCGAATTTCGCCTGACGTGAGGGAGTTCGTTATTTTACTACTACACCTCACAGATGACAGATACATTACGCTTCACTCCACCAGATCACTGCTCATCCCTCTGTGCTCTCCGGATTCGGAAGTAAACAGGTTTTCTCTTCTTCCCTCCTTTCCCCCGAAATTTAATTCGTCAACTGTTTATTTTCATCGTGGAATATATGTACCCTGATTAGGGTTTCGATTTCCCATAGCTGGTCTGAATGCGGGCGTTGTTCGCCGTTGGATTTGGTTAAATTTAACTCACTGGTGTTTCTCTGTTTTTCTTTTGCGTTTTATTTTTCCCGGTCGTTTTCATCCTTCTCTTTCGCTCTTTCTGATTCCAGTCGGACGTTTTGAACTTGAGCTAGTCTGTGTGGCTTTAGGGGGTCTCTTATCAGGTGAGGTCGATGGTGCGTGTGAAAAAAAGGCCTCATTCGAGGTCGTCATGAATGTAGACAGGGACGGTTCAGGAATATACTTTAGTGGGAGCACCTGTTAATCATAATGGAGAAGTTCATTTCTTTTAGTCAACCATAGTAAGATCGTGTACAAAATTAAAGCATGCATTATTAATTACAAAAATTTAATGCATACTTTAAGTTAAATTAGGTAAAAATGAGCATAAAATCTCAGAGAAAAATTTTAAAGTATGTTTTAACTTTTAAATGAACATGAACAAATTTTAGAATTGTCGAGCCAGTTTTGTTAATGCCTTTATTTTAAAATATTTCTCCGAGACGGCTAAAAATAAAGAGAATCAAGAAAGAATAGCTCCAAATAGACAAACAGCTCGTAAAGTAACAAGTATAAATGCACCATAATATATTGCGCAATTTAGGCATAAAACTAATTTTATATGTGTATTTTCAGGATATATACAAGTGTATATGTTTATATATTAGCACACTTTCATTATTATGCTAATTTATACATAAATATTTTTTAAAAATATTTTAATTTCAAGTGGGGACAACTGGCCCGTGTAGATCCGTCCCTTAACGTAGATGACTGATTCTGACAATTAGGCAAGGCGAGCAACGCAATCGCTTCGGGCTCCTGAAATTTTATCGGGAACTGAAGCCCTCAATTAGTAAAAATTATATGTATATTATGCATTAGAATGCGGTCTTTATAGTATAAAATTAATGGCTGGTTTATTGCCCTTCGGAAGAATTTGAAGAGCGATAAGACGATGGTTGGAATCTTGACGGATTTTCCGTAAATATAAAATTTTTGGAGGATAAACTTAATCAATCAAACGCGAGTAAACCAAAATATAGTATGATTTTCTAATAAACAAAACAAAATCTTGTCGCAGTTAATTTTATCAATTTTTAAGAACTTGTTATACATACAAAGGGCTCCACTTTACGAGCTCACTTTGGGCCTCGAAGAACTCAGGACTGCCCTGGAATCAGGATTGGAAGAAGACCTTAGAGAACAAATACTTGAATCACAGGCGACACATTTTTTATGAGCAGTTAAATCCATCGGCTAATGTTAGTAATTAGTACTGACGAATATTTTCTGAAGCAAGTACTCAGTATCATGTGCTGGTCCTTAGCTGACAGGTTATAGACATTGCATTTAGTTCTCTATCACAACTTTGGTGTCTCTTTTTACTCCGTTTATTCGAATCTAATGAAGCTCCACCATAACTTTTAGCTGGCATTGTACTTGGGTTTTTTTGGGGCTATTTTTGGCAAACAAGAGCTGTCATAATTGTTATGATCCCTATAATTACGTGCTTGATATTTCATTGACATTTTTTGGAATTCCAGATAACAATTTCAGGCAGATATTTTATTATTTTAAAAGCTTCTTAAAGGAAATGGTTCATTGTTAGTATTTTGGTGGTGTTAATTTGTTTCACTTCCACGATGATTGACCATCAGAAAATATGGATATCGTCCTTATGAAGCAGAAGTTAGTGTGTGATTTCTTTCTATTCCTCGTCTTTTCCAAAAAGAAAAAAAGAAGCATTCACAAAAGTAACATGTTTCTCAGTAATTTTTTTTTTGCTACTTCTGCTTACCTCACAGACTTCACAAATCTGAGCAGCGTTTTGTTGTAGGTGATCAATTTCACACACCCTTAAGTTCCTCTTCCGGTAGTAGTTGAATTGAGGAATTGATAATAGTTGAAACGGAAATCCTTTGGAGGAATGATTCTCTCTGCGCTTTTGACTTCCGTTGGAATCAATCTCGCCCTATGTCTTGTTTATTTCACTTTGTATTCTATCTTGAGGAAGCAGCCTGGTAATGTCGTCGTATATGAGCCGCGCTGGGTTGCTGAAGAAAAATCTCAAAAGAGAAGTTTTTTCAACTTAGAAAGGCTGTTAGCTTCTCCTAGTTGGGTGGGAAGGGCATGGAAGCTCTCAGAAGAAGAATTATTGTCCATATCTGGTTTGGATGCTGTTGTCTTCATGCGTATTTTCATCTTCAGGTAAGGCATATACTTCCAAACTAAATTAAAATTTTCTCTGGAGTACGACAGATTGATATCTGTGATATACAGATCTCCATCTTTTATCGTATGCAATTTTTTCGTAAGATTAGGTGTTGCATGTGTGTTTCCCTCTACATGCATGTCTTGTTGTGTTTAGGTATATTATGTTGATTGTCTGTTTCTACTGGAATCATACTAACGCATTTTTCTGGTAATTGGGTTATCACATGGATTGGATTGATTCTGAAATATGCCGCAGTTGAGAACATAAATTGACACTATAGTTCATAGCTTGATATGACCAAAGATTATGCCAAACATGAATGTAAAATGAGTTATTTGTTTTGGAAAAAAGGTACAAATTTTATCAATTTGCCAATGTTATTTTAAATTAAAGGGCAAAAAAAATAAAGCTTGTGAAGTCGGGACGTGAATATTTCCCCCCCTTCCAAAACTGAAACATGGGAAGTGAATAGTGTGTATATGGAGGTATCCTCTCTCTCAAATCTAAGTTTTCACCCATGTTCTGTATGATTGTGGCCGTTATACTGTTGCAGTTAATTTGGTACTGTTCATCCTATAGAACTGTTAAATACAATTGGTCTTTGTGTAAGTCTATTTTTTGTGAGCTTCTGTCTTGATTAGGAGGTGTTGATTACGAATTCCCATAGTATACCCGAGCATGCTTTATATTGGTTTCCTTACCTTAGGAATGATGCCCAATGTGCTCATCTGTTTCTAGATGATCATCTTTCATTTTAGTGGTTAATTGACTCATATTTTACCATTCTATTGACCAAATACTACTCTCTCTTTTTTATAATTATTTTGGAGATAAGAGCTTGCTTATCTTTCTATCACATAGTTTGTCAATGTCTTGATTAGATCATGATTTGTTTCTCTTTCTATCACATAGGTTGTCACTGTCTTGATTAAATCATGATTTCTTTCTGCCTACCTATATTTCTGTTTTTCATTATCCTCCTTGTCATATTTTCAACTGTAATCTGATGTACATAACATTGTTTTGCATTGCAGCTTGAAAGTATTTACTTTTGCTGGGATTATTGGGGTTTTTATTCTCCTTCCTATTAATTTTGTGGGGAATCAGCTAAGCATTGATTTTTCTGACTTGACAAACAAGTCATTGGACTCGTTCAGTATTTCAAATGTTGATGACGGATCAAACTGGTGAGTACTGGTAGGCTTTTGAATCTGGAAAAATGTACTTGTGCAGCTTCAAGCTTCTGTATTCTATCAAGCAGAAGATAGCACGGGATTTAAACTTAATATTATAGGCTTATGGCTATGTCAAATGGTATATTTCCTTAGTATTTACATCTTCCTAATTATGTTTAATGCCATGTCATAGACATGATCGTGCTTCACTTATCCTACAACTTGTAGATTTCTTTAGGGGCGAGGTCTGGAGTGGATTGGGAAGTAGCTGTGTTTACATTTCAGTTCAACTCCTCACCCATCCTCTCATATCGGTTTGAATTCAGTTGAGGTGCCTTGAATGCGCGTTGGACACCTAGAACGTTTTTTCTACCTTGAATTATGCAGGCCAGTGCATAATCTATTGTTCTTATTCAGTTCTTGAATGCGCGTACCCACCCATCTACGTCCATTTTAGTTCTTATTTTTTCTTGGTGTCCAGCTTAGACATTTTTGCAGTGGTTGGTCTACTTTGATGGGTCTAATTGTATTGTTCGGAAGTCTGGATGTCGGGATTGTTCTATCATCGGTCATCTTATCTAGACTTGGCAATTTTCTTTCAAAATTTTTGGTAACCAGGTGCCCAGGCCAGCTTACTCTCACCTCGACTAATCCTAGGGGACCATAAATCCACCGTCCACTAGTGGGGGCCCCAATTGAAGCCGGTGGACTGGCCCCAAATTAGTTTTTAGCACCTGAGAGGATTCAAACCTAAGACCTTAGGAGGGAGCAAACCCCTAAGTTCAAGGCTTCGACCACTTGCCAAACCCTGGGAGTTATTTCATAACTTGGTAGGTCTGTTCGTTGGGTGGCTATTGATGTTCTACTTTATTATTGTAGCAATTTCTTATTACAGTGTGCAGATAGGTGAAGTATTGAATTGGGCGATTGATGAGATCTAATTTTTATGTTCAGCGTATTAACTTCTAGATCGTATTTAGCTATGTCAGCTGAAGAACCACTGACTATGGTTTTTGGCTTTTGTTAAGGTTATGGTTTCACTTCAGTGCTGTCTATATTTTCACAGCATTTGTCTGCTATCTTCTATATACAGTAAGTAATATTTTGTGTGCCATTCTTAATTTTTGGTACGTTTGAGGAAAAAATAGAATATGTGGATTTCTAAGTGCATCTGGGATACAATATAATCTGCAGGAGTATGACTATATTTCTTCAAAGAGGATTGCCTGTTTCTATGCATCCAAACCTCAGCCACATCAGTTTACTGTTCTAGTAAGAAGTATCCCTGTCTCATCAGGTAGCAGCGTCACTGAAAGTGTTGAAAGCTTTTTTACAGAGTATCATTCTTCCACGTATCTCTCGCACTCTGTGGTCCGCCAAACAGGCAAAATTCAGCGGCTACTTGTAAGCATGGAAGCTCTATTCTTTTATTTTCTTTTCTGCTGGGAAACTGTAGATTTCCTTACCTTACTTTCAGTGGGTATAAATAATTGTGGGAAACTGTTATTGCTTCCTTATCTTATGAGTTTAGTATAAATTGTTGCTTCCTTATCTTACGAGTTTAGTTAAACTCAAGTGATACATATGCTTCTGTATAAGCTTTTGAAATGGTGGGTTCTGGAGAGAAAAAGAGTGACCAAAGGGTATATCGAAGTAATTAGAGACATGTATGAAGGTGCCGTCACTACAATTCGATCACCAGTAGGGGAAACGAGTGAGTTCCTAATCACTGTAGGATTGCATCAAGAGTCAGCCTTGAGCCGTACCTTTTTGCCTTAGTTATGGATGAATTGACTAGACAATTTCAGGAAAATATCCCATGGTGTAGGATGTTTGCAGATGACATTGTCCTCGTAGATGAAACCGCTAGAGGTGTTAATACAAAACTAGAAATTTGGAGGGAAACATTAGAGTCAAAAGGGTTTCCAAATAAATAGGAGTAAAACTGAGTATATGGTGTGCAAGTTTAGTGGTACCAGCAGTGCGCAAGAAGAAAGAGTGATGATCCAAGACTAGGAGATACCTAAGAGTGATCATTTTAGGTACTTAGGTTCAATCATTAGTAGAGATGGAGAGATTGCCGATGATGTGATCCATAGGATCGAAGTGGGGTGGATCAAGTGGAGGAGCGCTACTGGTGTACTGTGTGACAAGAGGGTTCCCATAAAATTGAAGGGAAAATTCTATGGAACTGCCATCAGACCAGCGATGCTTTACGGGACAGAATGTTGGCCTATTAAGAAACAACAGGTGAACAAGATGAGTGTAGCGGAAATGAGAATGTTGAGGTGAATGTGTGGTAAGACTAGAAGAGACATGATTAGAAATGAAACGGTTCGTGAGATGACAGGTGTAGCATCCATAGAAAAGAAGTTGAGGGAAAATAGGCTAAGGTGGTTTGGGCATGTCTATCGTAGACCAGGAGATGCAGTAGTTAAGAAAGCGGATAGGATAGCTTTGGGTAGCAATGCCACGGGGATGGGTAGACCTAAATTGACATTAGATGCTGTGGTGCACAATGCTATGAGTATAGTAGGTTTGTGTGAACAAGTTGCCCTTGACAGAGCTCAATGGAGGAAAAGGATTCATGTAGCCGACTCCAAGTGATTGGGACTTAAGGCGCGGTTTGGTTATAATCTTTTAATGCCTTTATGTAATACTTGTTTATTGAACTTCCTACATGTAAGAGCACCAAAACAAAGAATTCTTCCAATCCATGTTAAAGGTTGTGAGTGCATACTTTGCATTGGCTGTCTAAAGGATACAACTGCTAAGAACAAACAAAGGCAGTAACATCTCTAGTTTTGCTGAAGTCAATGTTGACCCTTGATGTTAGCTTATTGTATGTTGAATGGATTGATGGACTGAGGTTCGTGCATCTAATGGTGGTATGTTTTTAAAAATCAGATGCATCTAATTTTCAAGTCTATGGCCACAAGGACATGTTTAAATATCCAGAGTTTGTGTAGATGAGTAAATTAATTTGTAGAGTAAGATGATGCTTTATGTGGCATAGCATTAAGCCATTAAGCATGTGCCCTTTGCACAATTTGAAGCAATTGTGCAGAAAACCTGCTACATTCACAAAGTTCTATAAATAATTATTTAGTAGCACTGAACTACTTGATGTTTGTGCTGACATGTTGGGCATCTCTACTGCATCTTTGCATAATGTCGTTTGCTTGACACGGGTTTGTCTGCAAGAGCCTTTATAGGATCCTTGGGTGGAATTGGAAATTAATTCGTCTTTCTTCTCGATGGTTTTACTTGACTGTCTTCAGCAAGTTGTTCAGGAGAGTTGATGCTTTTTTGATTGGCACCCCTGCCGTCTCTGCCACAATTCCTTCATTAACCTTGATGTTTTTAGGAATCCAAGTTCAAGTTGTATGGGCTACAACATTCGATCTGAGTTTTTTGCACTTGAAACTGATGAAATTTGGGGACATACTTCAAACATTAGATTTTTTGTCATGCTTTCTCTTTTGCCATCTTCGTTCTTATTCTAGTGTAATGGTTTCATGTCTCTGGAACTTTGAGCATCTTGGAAGAATAATTTAGTGACAGCCTACAATTCTTTCCATACATTACTCTATTGAAGCTTTCTAACAAATATCTGTTGTATCACGTATGATGTTTTGTTTTGTCCTACTATATGATGTTTTTTTCCTTAATCACAGCTAACGTCGTGATGATTTCCCAGAGGGATGCAGAGAAGTGGTATAAGAGGCTCGTTAAGCTGAAGGCAACAAACCGTACTCACAAAAGGTTTGGGCGTGATGGCTTTCTGGGACTGTTTGGACGCAAGGTTGATCTTTTGGATCACTATGGAAAGAAGCTACAAGATAAAGAAGATAATGTGCGAATGGAGCAATCTTCAGCGGTGGAAAAGGTGTGTGCATGCCTTGAGTTATCATTTATATCCTCTTAAGTTAGGAGTCTAGAGTCAAATCCAATAGCAGCATGGATATGATTTTTTATGATTTTCCAGGTTAGTGATCTTTTCCCGGTGGCCTATATGTTTAGCCAAATGATGCAATACTGTAGCCTATATTTCAAGTAGATGATGTAGCACAATTATTACCCGCCCCCCAAAATACCCATACTTGGTTCCGTGACTTTCGTCTATGGAGCCTAAAACTTCACCCTAGCACATCAACCATGGTGTGGCAGTAAGTTGGCAAATCTGTGTGCTGTGTTGTATTGATTTACTATGTTTTATAAGTCTGTAGAATTTACATTGTATTGCCCATAAAAATCAGCTCAGTCTGTCTTTGTGCTGTTTTTGCTGGCATGAGAAACATTTTAGACACCAACCCAGAGTTCTTAGGTCGTGTCTTGGATGTATCCCCGTTAATAGCAAGGGAAACAATGCCTCGACAAGTTGTCGATTGATCACAGGTTCATGAAACCTATAACACGCACTCCCAAACCTCACCCAACCTTCAAAAGGGGTTTCCTCAAGACCAACTGTTGACTCCTTTCAATGTGCTTTGCGATTTTTGCGGGTTGCTTACAACATTGTTGTTAAAACATGATATGTGTGTCTTGTTGGAATACTAGTATATTTGTATACTAGTATATTGTGTTTAGTCCCACATTGCTTAATTACATTGTGTAACGAACTATCTCCTTATATAAATGAATGGTTATGTGTGAAGGTTAATTAATACCTTACACACCTTTTCCTCTCCAAACAACATGGTATCAGAGCGGGTTCTTAACCCCAATTGTAAATCACCCTTAAAACCCTAACCCCACTAAAGCCGGCAGCCACCCACCTTCGGCCATCCTCACCCACCACCTTCAGCCTTTGACAGTCCGAAATCCACCTTCTACCCTTGAAAACCTAGCCCCCAACCCTCGAAATCCTAGCTTCCATCCTCGCCGCCATCTCTCCCACAGCCGTCGACCCCCGCCAGCGACCCTCGCCGCTCGTACCCCAGCCCCAGCCGGCCCTCCTCCATTCACCCCCGACGCCTTTAACCCAGTAAACCCCTACCACCTAGCCCACCCAGACAGCACCCAATGCCCGGCGACCACTGCTGCCCATTGCCCAGCCTCTGGCAACCCTCGCCGCCCGTCGCCCAGCCTCCGGCGACCCTCGCCTCCCGTCGCCAGTCTTCGGCGACCTCTCTGGTACTCTTCTGGCTGCTATTTCTGTGCTCTGTTGTCGCTTTTGTGGTCTGATCTGCTCTTGTTAAGTTAATACGTGGTCTGATCTCTATTCCATGTTGCTGTACGTTGGGTATTCCAGTTGTGAATTCATGAATTAGTTCTTATCCTCATGATTTGGGGTTTTGTTGCTGCTGTTACTATTCGGAATCTTTTATTTCAGCCTCTGTTTGATCTCATGTGCTGATGTTCTCGTCTTCTTACTGCTCTTGTTCACCGGTAATCGTGCCATATTGATGTTCGTGGCTGCCTTTGTGTTCTTGGTTTAATTTCTTGTTGTTTGCTCCGTCTTTTTGGTTACTTGATATATTTGACATAGGTTCCGGCACCGCATCTCTTTCTAGTTCTTTATCTGCAGGTAGTACTGTGACTTCCGCTGTTAGTCGTTCTTCTTGGTCTCGTGAGAGGTTATCTATTACCTCCACCTTGTTGAATGATCGAAATTATGCTGTTTGGGCTAAGGCTGTTGAGGTCTATTATGTGGGGGAATCAGAATACCATTACCTTACTGATGACCCTCCCGCGGCGACTGCCGCCTCATATGGTGCTTGGGTTCCTGTAGATGCTAAGATTCGTGTTGAGCTTTGAAATAGTATGGAGGAAAGTATTAAGAATACTCTGGTTTTCTTATCTACTGCGAAAAAAGTATGGATGAAGGTTAAGGAGATGTTTTCTGGGGCCGATAATCTCCGCCGGACTTATGCTCTTCATCAACAGTTCTTTTCTTTTGAACTTGGCAGCTTATCCTTAGAGGAGTATTATGCCAAGTTTTGTGGTGTTTGTGAGGAGCTCAACACTTGTGAGCCCATTTCTTCTGATATTCAGGTTATGGAGCGTCAGCGTGAGCGCTTGTAGGTGGCTCGTTTTCTGTTTGGGTTACCTTCGCCGACCTATGATTCTATCCGGTCTAATCTTTTGGGTGATAGAGATTTACCTTCTTTCAGTGAGGTGTTCAGTCGCGTTCGCCAGGCCTCTGTTCCTGACCCCAGTGCTGTTGATTTGACCCCTGCTGCTCGCTCAGCTTTGGTTACCACGGTTCCTCGTGGTGGTACTTCTTATCGTGGTTTTGAATGTGGTGGTCGCGAGTCAGGGGGAGGCAGTCGTGGATTTGGCTGTGATTTTGGTAGTAGTGGTCGTGGTCGTAATTCTGGTTATAGTAGTCGTGCCTGTGGTCGTGGATCTCGTTCCTGCACCTATTGCCATGGTACTAATCATATGGTTGACTTTTGTTGGATTCTTCATGGCCACCCATTTGCTCATCAGGTTACCGTTTCTGAGGATGATGGCTCTGTGTCTGTACCCAGCCTCGTCCCACGCGTTGTTACAATTCCAGAGGATGAGTACCATCGCCTGCTTTCCCAGCCACTTTCTCATGTGCCTTCCTCCTCCACTGCTACGTTCGCTCAGAAAGGCTCCACCTTTGCTGGCCTAGCCTCTAATTCTCCTTGGGTTATTGATTCTGGTGCTACCGATCATATGATAGGTCACTCCATCCACCTCTCTGGTTCTCGTCCTCTTGTGCAGCCCTCTCGTGTCACCTTGGCTGATGGTTCCTCTTCTGACATTGCTGGTTTGGGTTTTGTTATTTTCCAGTCTTTGCTTACCTTAGACTCTGTTTTACATGTTTCTTGTTTTCCCCATAGTCTTATGTCTGTTAGTAAACTTACCCAATCCTTAAATTGTTCGGTTACATTCTTTCCTGTTTATTGTCTATTTCAGGATCTCCAGACGGGAAGCAGATTGGTGGCGGTGTTGAGCGTGGTGGTCTATACTATTTTGACACTGGCGAACCTTCTACCTCTGTTGCTCTTCAGGCTTCCGTATCTCCCTATGAACATCACTGTTGTCTTGGTCATCCCTCCCTTCGGACTCTCAAATAGTTAGTTCCATCGTGTCGTAGTCTTCAGTCTTTGCCATGTGAAGTCTGTGAGTTCAATAAACACCATCGTGTTTCTTTTTCACCTAGCGTAGAGAGTCGTGTGTCTCGTCTTTTTCATTTAGTTCACTCTGATATTTGGGGTCCTGTGCGTGTTCCATCACGTGGTGGTTTTTAGTATTTTATTATTTTTGTGGATGACTATTCTAGGCTTACTTATGTTTATCTCATGAAAAATTGGTCAGACTTGTACTCCATTTTCAAATCTTTTTATATGAAAATAAAGACTCAGTTTGATGTTTCTCTTCGTATTTTTTGTTCTGATAATGCTGGTGAATATTTCTATAATGTTTTGACTACCTTTTTTGATGAGCATGGTATTTTTCATCAATCTTTGTGTTCTCGCACTCCCCAATAGAATGGGGTTGCAGAACACAAGATACGTCATTTGACAGAGGTTGCTCGAGCCCTTTTAATCCAGAGGACGGTTCCCAAATCCTTTTGGGGCAACGCCGTCCTTACTGCGGTTATCTCGTGAATCACATGCCCTCTCGCGTTCTGGGGGGCCAGATTCCCTATAGTATTTTGCACCCTGGTTCTTTATATTCTTTACCTCTTAAATTTTTGGGTGCACATGTTATGTTCATACCCTTGATCCCGGCCGCGATAAACTTGATCCACGTTCTATCAAGTGTGTTTTCCTGGGATACTCTCGGACTCAAAAAGGTTATAAGTGTTATTCTCCCACTCTGCATCGCGAGTTTGTCTGTGCTGATGTTACGTTTCATGAGTCATTACCCTATTTCCCGACTTTACCTCATGCAGATCAGTCTGAGAATATGCATATTTTGGTTCCTTCTGGGCAACCTCAAAATCAGCACCCCCGATGCAGGTATATGTTCGCCGTGCCAAAGCTGCACCACCACCGCTGAGCCTTCTCCTCCGTTGTGAGATCCGAGTCCACTTCCTTTGGCCCCTGCTGCTCCACCTTTTCCTCCTATTGCTCTTCGTAAAGGTATTCGCATGTGCACTATCTCTCATCCTATTGCTAAATTTGTATCTTATGATCATTTGTCCCCGCCCCTTCGTGCTTTTACTGCCTCTGTTTCCTCTGTCTTTGTTCCTAAAACTGTTCAGGAGGCCTTGTCTATTTCTGAGTGGCGGACAGTTATGGAAGGAGATCTCTGCCCTCCATGATAATGGAACTTGGGAGTTGGTTCCTCTACCCTTTGGAAAATCCGCTATGGGGTGCCGCTGGGTATTCACCGTGAAATATCATCCTGATGGGTCTGTTGAGCGTTACAAAGCTCGCTTTGTTGCTAAAGGCTACACCCAGACTTATGGTGTTGACTATGCTGAAACCTTTTCCCCGGTTGCGAGGCTTGGTTCTGTCCGGCTCCTTATTTCTCTTGCAGCCAATCTTGGCTGGCCCTTATTTCAATTGGATATCAAGAATGTTTTCTTACATGGCGACTTTCTTGAGGAAGTTTATATGGAGCAACCACCTGGGTTTGTTGCTCAAGGGAAATGTTCTCAGGTATGTCGTCTTCGTAAAGCTCTTTACGGGCTTAAACAGTCTCCCAGGGCTTGGTTTGGCAAGTTCAGGGATGCAGTTTTAAAATTTGTTATGAGTTGATGTCAGTCTGATCATTCTATTTTCTCTCTTACATCTACTCGAGGCAAAGTGTTATTGATTGTGTATGTCGATGATATTATTATTACGGGTGACGACCAGAAAGGTATTGATGCGTTGAAGGTCTTTCTGCAGAGTCAATTTCATACTAAAGACTTGGGTAGATTGTGATATTTTTTAGGTATTGAGGTGGCATGATCTAAAGATGGTATTCCCGTATTAGTTTATCGCCGAGGAAATATATGCTGGATATCTTAGATGAGATTGGTTTGTTGGAGGCAAAACCTGTCGATACCCCTGTGGATCCCAATGTCAAACTATGCATTGATCAGGGGGAGGCACTGTCTAGTCCTGATCAATATCGTCGTTTGGTTGGTAAACTGAATTATCTCACTATTACACGTCCTAATATTTCATTTGCAGTGAGTATTGTGAGTCAGTTTATGGCTGCTCCTCGTTTGCCACATTGGGAGGCTGTTCTTAGAATTGTCAAGTATCTCAAGTCTCATCCTGGACGTGGTCTATTTTATAAAGCTAATGGTCATTTGCGTATTGAGGCCTTCACTGATTCTGATTGGGCAGGAGGCCCATCTGAGTCAACCACTGGATATTGTGTTTTTCTTGGTGGCAATCTTGTTAATTGGAAGAGTAAGAAACAGACCATGGTTGCACGGTCTAGTGCAGAGGCAGAATATAGAGCCATGGCTCACACCACATGTGAGATTGTGTGGGTGCGATCTTTTCTTGAGGAGATAGGATTCAATGTGCAATTGCCTATGAATTTGTATTGTTATAACCAAGCAGCAATTCACATTGCATCCAACCCTGTATTTCATGAGCGGACTAAGCATATCGAAGTTGATTGTCATCTGGTGCGAGAGAAGTTGACTGATGGTGTTATAGCAACTCCCTTCGTGTCTACGAGTGTTCAATTGGCTGACATATTCACCAAGTCACTGTTTAAGCCCCGGTTGGAGATGTTATGTGACAAGTTGGGTTTGTGTGATATCTATTTCCCAGCTTGAGGGGGAGTGTTGGAATACTAGTATATTTGTATACTAGTATTTTGTGTTTAGTCCCACATTGCTTAATTACATTGTGTAACGAACTATCTCCTTATATAAATAAATGGTTATGTGTGAAGGTTAATTAATACCTTACACACCTTTTCCTCTCCAAACAACTACTGAAACCTGGGACCCCAAAGCGGCCTCTTCTTGGCCTTACGCAAGGCTGGTCCTGCCCAAGGATAACAACATATGTTCTTGGAAGCAATGAAAGCAATTTCACGCAGTTTTGTCGCGAGTCTAAGGCACTTTTTTGATCTTAGTGGGATTTTAATTGCATAACGGTTTTGAGTGCACACTAGTGTTTGTAATCACCAACACGGACATGCGACACGACATGGCCACACCGACACAAATTTTCAGAAAATGGAGGACACAACACGGGTGGAAAACATTATTATTATTTTGTTTTAATACATATTTATACATTACAATGTAGATCTTTTCATAAGAGTTCCAAAGAACACAAACCCCAAACTTATTTTCCATATTTCCACAATTCATGTATGTACATTACATCCTTTAAATTTGCATTACATCAATCTAAGTGTTATGCAACAGTAAGGGTCCGAACAAAAGTGTTGTTCCATTTGTCATTAGAACCTATTCACCAGCATCCGGTAGTCCTTTTCTATTTTTTGAAATACTCCATTAGTCTCTTTTGAGGGGGGGGGGGGGGGGGAGAGAGATGACGGCTCGGTGAGGAGAGTGACAGCTAGTGAGGAGTGAGTTACCTGATCCGTGAACATGTCGTACAATGACTATCATGCTTGCCTCCCTCTAAATTTTTTTGATTGTTAAAGCTTTACCCACTAAAAACTTTTGATTATTAATGTTTCACTCCACTTAAGAAGTTTCTATAATTGCATTTTTATCCTGAAGTGTCCTTGGAGTGTTAGCCTGTGTCAGGAGAGTGAACTGGACAGTGTAGACACCCAAAACTGGGTTCTAGATTAGTTTACTTACGGTATTTGATTCCCCAATGATGAAATGGATCAAAGAACACTCTGGGTATATTAATGAGATTGAGCTTTCAACGTTTGATCCCCTTTTAAACCCAGCCAAATTCAAAAGCCAGAACACCTGACTTGCATGTGTGGGTTCGTACCTAGCGCACGCTGGTCCATGTGCCAGGTGTTGGTCAATGGTCAAAGTTTGACCATTAACCAGCACAGTGTTACTTGGACCTGTGCGCGCAGGTCATCTACATGCGCGCACTTTTTCTAGCCGGATTTTGCCATCATCAGGGGTCTATTACACCCCATAGGGTCTCCGAGTTGTCTGAACAGTGCTTCGGATAGGGGATAGTCCCCCCTCATCACCTTTCCTCCTCTCATTTACGAGAGGAGACTTTGTGGCCAAGCCAAGACCAGCCATTGCATGGCTGGTGTAAGCTCCCGTCTTCATCCCCGTCCCTATATATACCCCCATGCTCATTCTTCCAAGGGGTTACTAAGTTGCAAACCTTGTCCTCTCCCATACACACCAAGAGCATACAAACAAGCCCTAAGGATTAAGAAGCAAGTTACAAAAACCTTGTTACTTCATCTTGCAAACACACAACCATCCACCATCCAATCTACAACTCAAGCTCAAAGCTCAATCCACCTTTCAAACCCCAAAAAACCAAAGGTATAACACCTTTGTACTGTTTTCTGTTCTAATCCTGAGGGGGGCTAGCAGGGTTAAGGCTGGTAATCAATAATGCTGGCATGGTTTCAAAAACCGTAGTGGCGAGCGCAAATCTCAGGCTTGGGGTCTCGTTATTTCATGTTCTTGTTTACATATACATCACCGCGTTAAAAATTAGTCTACTGCTTTCCTTTGTTAACAGTGTTAGTTGTACTTAAATATTCATATTTGCTGCAATGGAATACCCCTGTGGTCTTTCTGGACATGTCCCAGAACCTAGATCATGCATAACCAAGCACTGGTTTGCGCGCGACAGTGGTTGACCCACGCGCGCAGGTCCATCTCTGACCAGTGGCTGGCCTTTGCATGGGTAACTTGGCTTTGGCCATTGTTTTTATCCCCACACAGTTTATGGGGTGCTTATCCTTTTGGTGGCCTCTGAGTCCATTCAAATTGCCCATAAACTATATATTAACTGCCAATAAACTGCGTGGTTTGTCCTGGGTGTGCATTGGTCATTTTCAGAGCCCAAAGGATTGAAAGTAGGAGCTGTGGGCTTAAGCCTACTGGCGCGCAGTAGGTTTGGCCTGAATGCAGTGACTTGATCAGTGCATGCTGGCTTCTTTCTGCGCACAACACTCCAAAATAGTGGCCTTCCTGTTTGTTTAAACTCTCACAAGAGTCTGCCTTCTTCCTATTCTAACTGTTTCAATAAGCGAGCATGCCATTTTATCACATCCTGCAAACTTGTTACAGTTTTAACCCCTTTAAACTATTCTCCCGCCCTAATTGGCTAAAAAATGATCAATGAGAAGGAATCGCAAACGTTTTACAAATGCCCGAGTAGAGACCAATCTCCGGATTGGGCTAGAGGGGTGCCTTAAAACCCTTTCCCTCTCGTAACCTGGCTCCCGAACCTCAGATATCAAGGTAACGACGGACTAGTCTACAAGCCTTTTTTCAAATCAAACAACGTAGCAAACGTTTCAAGTTCGGTTCCTTGGGTGGCGGACCTTCAAACCCAAGTGGCGAATTTGAATTAAGCGTTTCGCCACGCTCTAAAAAGGGGTGCGCCCAAAGCGATTTTTAGGGCATGTGCCCACAAACAGTTTGAAAGGGAGTGTCGGAAACCTGTCTGTGCTACATCAGTAATCCTACATTCGTCTACTCGTTCAATTTTATACTTGTAGTGTGTCCTCTGTATTTGTTTTCCTGACATGACTGAATAGCTTCTCACCATGCAAATTTCAATATGCATCCTATCCCCTTTATGAAGTTGAATCTTATGCTAATTATAGTTTATTGGTGCATCAGCGACGTTGGTTTTGGTGGTATCTGATCTAGCTTGATATTCTGATATGTTCTTCTGATCTAATAGGAAGTTCCAGCTGCCTTTGTGTCTTTCAAGTCACGTTATGGTGCGGCTGCAGCAGTGCATATTGAACAAGGGGTCAATCCGATAGAGTGGGTTACTGAGCTAGCCCCTGAGCCTCATGATGTTCACTGGCCTTTCTTTTCTGCATCATTCTTAAGAAGGTGGATTTGCAAGATCATGGTTATCATCGCGTGTATTGTTCTGACAGTTCTGTTCCTTATTCCAGTTGTGATAGTGCAAGGTCTTACTAATCTGGATCAGTTGGAGACCTGGTTCCCCTTTCTGAGCAGCCTACTTAGTATGTAAGTTTTAATATCCACATGTATTGGCTTGTGTAAATTTGATTTTCTGTAGGATCAAGAATATGCAAACATCTTTTAACACTTTCTGCCTTCCAATATTTGCACTTAGGGTTATCAGTATTTGCCACAGAACAGTCGCAAACAAGGTGGATTATATCATGTAACTGTCCTCTACTAGATACATATTTGGAGTAATGGACAGGATGCACTTCCATGTTTTCACTTTCTCTGTGTCTCTCTTTGAGGCCCGGAGCATAGAGTTGTTTTTGTGGGTGATATCGGTATTGGAAAGATGATGGAAAGAAGGTTGGTAAATTGGAGGAGGGATTATCCTCCAATTGACAGGCTCACAGTTGTGTAAAATAAGTTTTTCAGTCTAACCCAATGACTATATCTTGTTTCACAGTTGCATGTTTGTGGTGAGGTCCCTTGCGAGAAGCTCTGGAGGGGAGCTTTTGTGGATGTTTGCCTGCAGATTGGAGAGTTTGTGGAGGTGGTGTTAGGCAGGAATTATGGGAGTGAGTTGGGAATTGTTCTGTAAAGAATGTTATTGCTTGTGAAAAATTTCTGAAATTCTTGAGTGACTGAAAATTTGCAAAGAATTGGATTTGGAGACCATTGTCTCTTGGGAGAATCTGGTGAATTATACGTAATTATGGTGACCAAAGGGCTTGACTGAGGGAGTATGTCCAGTTTGTCGGCTTAATAACATAAAAATATGCATATATGTTCACACATATATGCTTATGTAGAAGGAATATCAATACCTCCAATAGCATCTTATCTGCTAGAAATAATAGAAGTAGCTGCTTAAGCATACCTATACCCAGAAGCTATGAAGCACCAACAATGGCATGTCCACTAAGTTTATTTAATTTCTTAAGGGGGACATGGCAGGGACACTGGGGGACAAGAAGGGGTCACGGGAGGGACACATATAGGGACGCGACAGGGGTTAAATATGCAGTTTTTGAAAATATTTTGGGGTAAAAGTCTACGCGTATATGATGATTGTTTATAAATATTACGCGTCATGCTTCTACGTATAGCTATGTTTCTACTGGTATAAAATAAATTTAATTTAATTACTTATTTATTTTTGCCATCTCCCCTGTCGTGTATGTGTCCCCATCTTTTAGAAATCCCGTGTCCGTGTCTGTCCGTGTACATAGGCCAGCAGCAACCATAGTTCTCTTATCCAGATTGATACCAATAACTTATTGTCTGGTGTTGAGGAACGAGACCTATTATGCTAAAAAAACCATGACAACTCACTCCTAATGCTAAAAAAAAATAGGACACAATATGGAAGAGATACATCTAGCAACATATTTCTCTATGTGGCCATGAAAATAGTACCTAATTGATATTTTTTACATTAGAATACATTATAGTCAAGAATAGCTATGTAGTTAGAAATAATTTTACATCCTATATACTTGAAAGGACCAATAACTCCTTGTGAATATATTAGCATCAACAAATTAGAATTGAGTTTTGGAATTCCTAAAATTTAACATTTTAAATTGGGTGGAGATCGTTATTGTTTTTTTCAGTTATATCAAAAGGAAATGTTGTATTTTATGAGTCCCCAAGTGTCCGAACCTAAGTCTCAAGTTTGCCGTGCGGGGGCGGGGGTGAATGGGAGATCATCCATTTTTAAAGTAAGTGAGGTTTAGAGAACTTGAGTGTTCTGTTATTCAATTATAATTTTACTTAACAAAGACTAAGATAGTTTTATCATAATTCCTTAGTTCATTTATATAATTGATTATGTTTTATATAATCATTCCATACTGTTTTGTATGTGCAATGTTGTTTGTTTACCATTACAAAAGATTAATAACTTAGAGTTGTTGGTTGCCACGTACATGATGTCTCTCTGTTAGCTCATTGGTCTTTGGGTTGGAGTGGGGCTGGGGTTTCTAGTTCAACACCTGCACGTAACATTTTTGCTGGAAAGAGCTCTCAAACTGCCAATCAGCTACAAGATGCGAGCAATGAGAAATAAGTTTGCAAATAACAGCTGCTTCCGCACGGAGGACATGGTTCGCGCCCTAGTCTGCGATTTGGCAACCTTGACTCATGAATTGTGTGGCATAGGTCCAAACTCTATCTGGTTCTGAAAGGCAAACGCCAAACAAAATAGGAGGGTACGTGTAGACAAGCGTCACACAAGGTAAGAGTGTCGTGTCGTACACGTGTCTGACATGGCACACCACCTTAGAAGTGTCCTTGCTTCCTGGGGAATTTGTGATGTATTAAGACTGGCACTCAAGAGGAAAAAGAGAGCACCCAATAGAAGAGCGCTCAAGGAAAAGGGCGTTTACATAGTGAAATTATAAGAAGTTATGTGGAGTACTTATCCTTTAAGTGTCTTGTATTAGGCACATTATCGCCCCATGTTTTATGGTTTTGTTTTGTTTTTTCCAGCTTAGGAGAAAGACCAAAGGAATGTAAAATATCAGAATGTCTTGAAAGATGTTTTTTTCTGAAATTATCTTAAAAGATGTTTCGAATGAGGAAATTTTGGATTAGCATTGCATGTGAGCAAATGCAAAAGTTCGTTCCTATATGCTTAATGTGGTCGAAAACTGAAGTTAAGCTCACTTAGCCAATATTTGAATTTTTTTTTTTTTTAGCAATTACATCTTATACGAGTCTGTACTAACGACTAAAACAAGAGATTTTGTCATGTACAGAACATTCGTCAGTGAAGTGATTACAGGATATCTTCCTAGTCTTATTCTTCAGATGTTCCAACGGTTTGTGCCCCCCGTTATGATAATGCTTTCTTCCGTGCAAGGTTATAATGCACTCAGTCAGATTCAGAAAAGTGCATGTTTTAAATATTTGTGGTTTACCATATGGAACATATTCTTCGCAAATGTACTGTCCGGATCAGCTCTTTACCAGGTTAATGTCTTCCTTGAGCCCAAGGAAATTCCTCTTGTATTAGCTGAAGCCGTTCCAGCACAGGTGAAAATATTTCTATTACTCAATTGAACATTTTTGAAGTCAATCTGTGGTTCCTGTATAATCTGTGAATATTGATTGCATATCTTGTATATTCCGCTCAATGTACATTGGTTAATATCTGAACCTTGAGGTGTACTTAGTATTTTCCAACACAGTCAAGATGTGTGTCTGTAGAACCAAATCCACCTAGTTTTCAAATGATCCAACCAAATGTATTCCACGTTCAAGTTTGGATGTATTTAAAAAAATTTACTTGTCCCCCTTTGTTCGAAATCCCCATATGTGAGAACAGCATCGCCTTAAAACACACACTATACATGAAGAACAGTGAATTCAACGCTTTACAAGCTCTGTGGAATGCAAGGATGAAGTTGAATTCTTTGGCATGCCTAAATGTTCTCTTACAATTTGTTTATTGCAGTTTAATAAGCACCAATTTGTAAACGTGGGTACACAAGTTAGTCGGTTTATATATTATTTACTTATGCTTTTGGAAGAGTGTACATTTTGGATAATTTTCCTGACAGCTATACCTCTTGGATCTTCATTTTGTCTAAACTGTAAAATACTCCCTTCTGGAGATCCAACCAAAGTGAGAAGATAAGAGTAAAAGAGGGCAAAGAGTTTTTGAAGTTCAATTCTTACATTTAAAGGCATTTGAGTTTCATTCTTCCAATAGTAGTTGACGAAATTGTGTTGATTTTGTTCTATGATACATGGAATCTGGTATCGGTGTTGGGTGCGGATATGTGTCTAAATGTTCAAATTCATGTAAGTCCCATGTCAAGGACACCTGGACATGATAAAATAGTTATTTCTTTTGTTTGCTTGGGCAAATGGTGTTTCCAAGGTGTCATAGAGCATTTCATGCACATAATGTGAGTCATAGCATGAGTTCTATACTGACTTGTATTCCTATTTACTATTATGTTGGGCGAATATCCAACTAAAATAATGGTGCATCTCATACCCTTGCTCAAGTGTCAGTTGTCCAGCATGAGTGTTACAGTGTCATTGGAGATAATGGTATCAGTTCGCATCAGGTGCAGTCTGATACTTCAAGTGCAATGCCTGTCCCTTGTTGCGATGGAGGGTGACATTTCCTTTGATGGAGTCTTTATAGCTTCCGACCCAAAGATTCTTTCTTCATGAGTCTGTAAAATTCAAGGGATGTGGCACGTCTCTGAGTGAAGTAGAAAAGGGTTGTGTAGTGGATGTACTTAAAGTTGAAGTTCAAGACGCGTTGGTTTGTTGTGTGTTATCGGTAATGCTGGTTTGAGACAAGGGTCCAGACTCCAGACAGTGAACTGATGTTGACAAGTTGCATTGTAATTTCGACAAATAACAATGTGGATCTTTTTGGCAGAAAGATCCATTTAGAGATGGTAGATACATAGAGCATAAACACTTGTTATTAATCATCCTTTTTATGAGTTTCTAGCAAAAAATCCAAAGATTCTTTCTTTCTGAGTCGAGATTATTCAGAGGATGTGCTGCCTCTCTGAGTGATGCAGAGAAGGGTTTTAGAGTTGATGTCCTGTAATACGAAGTCCAAGACGCATTGGTGTGTTGTGTGCTGTTGACAATGCTAGATTGAGACAGAGTCCAGATAACGAACTGATGTTGATGCATTGCATTGTAGGTTGGTCAAATAACAATGCGGATCTTTTTGGCAGAAAGATCCATTTAGAGATATACGTAAAGCATAAAAGCACTTGTTATTAATCATCCTTGTTATGAGCTTCTAGCGAAACAGCCCCCTTTTTTTAAAACCCAACCCTTTCCCTTGCAGTGCCTGGATTTCATTGTAACTTTGAGGATATGATTCGGATGTTATTTTTATTTGTCTAAACCAAAAGAAAATGGAAATCTGATGCTGATGCTATTTTTGTTGCAGGCATCCTTCTTCATTGCATATGTTGTGACATCTGGCTGGACCAGTACAGGTTCGGAACTCTTTAGGCTGTTTCCCCTCATCTCTAGCTTTATGCAAAAGAAGTTTGCAGGAAAAGATGACGATGATTTTGAGGTGCCTTCAGTTCCTTACCACGGACAAATTCCGAAGATCGTATTTTTTGGACTTCTTGGTGTAACATACTTTTTCCTGGCACCCCTAATTCTGCCATTCCTCTTGGTTTACTATTGTCTAGGCTACATCGTCTTCCGTAACCAGGTTTGTCGGACTTGGATCCATTTGTCTTGCTCTATTGGATTAGTGAGTATACTATTTTGTGTTTAAATGTGAATGAAAGGAGGTCTCTCGAATTGGAAAATGTTGAGTGCAGTTTGCTCTTCTGCCTGCATTGGAACACTTGCTGACACATATCTTTATTGGATCATCAATCTTAGTCCACTTTTTAAGTATATTGTATGTTTCATATTATTTGTAGGTAGTGCTAATTCCTCATTCTTTCCAGTCAGCTCGCTTCTTAGATTGTGGTTATTGGAATACCAGAAAATTAAAGGCTGTAATCGACCTTGAAAGTTCATGAAATGCACCAAGAGTTTGCTGTCATGAACTAGAAATTGTGTTGCACGTACCTTGGTTTTCTGTATTTTATGGTATTATCATCCTATACTAATATTGCTGATATGGAGCATCTGTTGCATGAGATGATGATATGACTTTCAGATGATAGACCCGGGCGCAGATACCAGGTGGGGTACATTTCTCGGTGTCTGATTCATCATAGTCATTCGTAGGACATGTAGACGCGGAAAAATATCCATATGTTGTTAGTTATGCTATGCAAAGAGTAAAATCTTGTTATGAACGTGTCTGAGAGCAGTTCATGCACATTGTTGGAGTTTCATGTCTAATAATACAACAACTTTTAGTTCTTGGTGTTCTTTCTGGTAAATGTCATATTACACATGTCGGCCACAAATCCCATGCACTTACCTAAGTGTCTGGGTTCAACATGGGTACTTGCTACTTTCAGAAAAGTCCTTTATTTAACACAAGTATCGATTTGTTTGTATCAAGATGTATCCAATTTTTTAGAACGTGTCTGCAAGCAATTCATGCACATTTTAGGAATTTCATGACTAGTTATATGAAAATACTTTTATAACTAGGTATTGTTTTGATGAATGTCCTATTACAAGTGTCAGACACTAACCTCAAACCCTTGCCATAAGTGTCGAGTATCCAGCATGGGTTCATGCGACATTTGGATGAGCCCATTTAACATAGGTATCAGTGTGTCAGTATTTGTTCGCTTCATGGATTAGGCTGATCTATCGCCTGGATGCCGTCCTGAATTTCTTAGTGTGGTCCACGTGCTGACTTGCCATATGGGGTGTTACTGGACCTATACTAACATTATGATTTTAACCTTTTTCTTTCCTTCCTCCCACCCTGCGTCCCTTGAATTTTTTTTATTTTTTTTGGTTATAAACTTTCATGACCTTTTAGGATTCATGCGTCCATGTTTCAGTTTTTGAACTATTTTTCAGAATTATAGGTGGACAAGTTGATTTTCCATGATCATCTAAGCTGTCATGAAGATCTTTAAGAATGTTTTCTGTTTTTAATTTCTCACAATGTTGAACTAGGTAAATGATGTTTACATTGTGACATTGTTCAGCATATTTCTTGTGCAGCTATTGAATGTTTATGCACCCAAATTTGAGACTGGCGGAACGTTTTGGCCAATAGTGCATGGTTCAATGATATTTTCGTTGGTGTTGATGCATATTATTGCCATTGGAATATTCGGGCTGAAGGAACTTCCCCTAGCTTCCATCTTTTGTGTTCCTCTTCCATTTCTCACTCTCCTTTTCCATGACTATTGCCAGAAGCGGTTTCTACCCATTTTCAAGGCTTACCCTGCTGAGGTACATTTTGACAGATTACCTAGTGTCTTTTCATCCTCCATAGTCTACTTGACCTGCAACTGATGTGGAAGGACATTATGTATACTACACTTACTGACGTCGAAATTGAGAAGAATAGAAAATAGGATAAGTTGCATGTATTCTACAGATTACTGTCTTCCACTTGTATTATTTCTGTCTCGCCAAAATAAGCTTGAGCATTCTGTGGGCCATGCAGTGTTTGATAAAGAAAGACCACGACGATCAGAATGATCCTTCAATGCCCGAGTTCCTTGACAAATTAGTAACTGCATATCGTGATCCAGCTCTGATGCCTATCAACTATTCTGGAAGAAGTGATGGTCATGATTCTCTCCTTCAACATGCCGCTGAGGTTTGAAGTTGGAAGGTAATGTTGGTAACTCTAAAACAGAATGTTTGTTTGCATGTAGTGTGTTTGGCTATGTTGGGTCCTGTACAGTATCACATCTTCTTCGTCGTCTTCTTATAATGATCATCTAAATCTCAATAGGGATTATCACTGTTGTATTATGTTGTTTTTGTATGTTTCAACCTTAATGGAAGGTAGTGTCATAGTGGTTTCTTGGTTTTCGCCCAGTGTTTTTGTAGTTTTGAATATTTGTTTTAGTTTGCACTTACCTTCTGTCAATGGTTTTACTATGATGAGATTCTTCATTTATATGCTGTTCTCATAGACGAACAGAAGCTGTAGAAAATGTAGTCTCTCTCTCTCTCTCTCTCTCTCTCTCTGTGGCATACTATGATACTTGATACCATTATTACTTGTCAGTAATACAATGATAAAACAAATAAAAATGCTTAAAATCATTAAGCCACCCTACATTGGCAAAATGTAGACTCTAAAACTGAGAATGGAAGTTAATGAGATACGAAATATACTAAGAATGTCATTGTTTGCTAGTGCGAGAATATGATGAAAATTAGAAATCCCTGGGGATTCATATGGGAGTGTTTTCTCATCACACCAATCGCCATGTATACATGGATATATGTGGTACAATTATTGTCAGTAAGTGACGTATATATGACTAAAGGCATGCATCCGTGCTCCTGTATACTATGAAAATTTTCTTGGTAATCATAATCTCGTGCCAGTTATAAATACAAGTTCTGTGATTCTCTAAGTGGTAGTGGTCATAAACTGTTACTGAAAATATTCATGTGTCATATGGTGCTAAATGACATTGCATATTCAAAAGTCAAAAGGTGATTTGGCATTTTTTTAATTTGGATTTTGAAGCAGAAGATTATGAATATCATTCAAGTACTTGAATTATGTCATGAAAGTGTAGTTTAAAACAAAGCTTTGAAGATTTGCCCACACAACTGTGCATCAATATGATGTTTACTCGAATGATAGATATGATATGCAAGGCAAAATCAGAGCCTTAAACCAGTTAACCGGCTTACACATTCAACTCTCTGTCTCTGTTGTTTAGAACACATTGTTCTGGTCGGAGATTATTTTATTTACAACATATCATTAGGCTACGGGCTGGAATGGGAAAGGTGACAATGAGAATGATGAACGGATTTGGGTTACACATATAGTATGATACAATGGGGTATATTTCTATAGGTTAGGATACTAATAATTTGGATGTTTCTAAAGACTGGTGGTTTTCTTTTAACAAAAGGCATTTAATGGAATGATTTGTTGCTTCATAGGAAGGCCACTTTTCAATCTGAGAGATTGGATTAGTGGCTGCTATTTGTAGAGTTTGTCTCACATTGGTTAATTATAACCTCCAAAACTAGTATATGAGCCTGGGCAGCCTCTCCACTCATTATGAATTGGTTTCGAGTTATATGCTTTAACATGGTAACAAAGTTAGGGTTTCAGAAAATTTGTTCCCCGTGTCGTAAGTGTACCATTGTTTGTTGTGATCTATGTGTTATGGATCGTTTGTTTACCTCTCCACATGCGAGTCGGGGGTCACACGTGTAGGGGAGCGTTGGAGTTTGTCCCACTAATTGTCTCCTCCAAAATTAGTAGATGAGCCATGTCCAATTGGTTTTGAGTTGGATGCTTTAACATGGTATTAGAGCTAGGTTTTTGGAGGTATTTGGACAAGATTCTCCACGTTGTTTGTGTCTTAAGTGCACCTTGTTTCGTTGTTCATTGTGATCCCTTATGGATCCGTTGTTTATCTCTTCGCGTGTGGGTCAGGGCTCGCACATGCGGGGGAGTGTTAGAGTTTGTCCCACATTGGTTAACAGTTAACTATAACCTCCGAAATTGTATGAGTCTGGGTAGCCTCTCCACTCATTGCCAATTGGTTTCGAGTTGAATGCTTTAGCACTATTAATCAAGGAACATTGTTTTGATGTTTTGGTCATGTTGCTGTCAAGATAATTGAGGTCAAATTTTTGTACATGTAGGTTGCTTTACTTATGAAATATATATATATGTTGCTTGGATCCTATTTATGATACATCAGTGTGAGGGAGACCTTTGGTTCACTGAAGTACTTCCAGGTGGAGGGATAAGAATAGGCCCATACCAATTCACAACTTCTTTTGCTGAAAAGTATCAGTAACCTCTTGGTTGATTTCCACTTGTCTATTTACTAGAGACACAGAGCTTTTAAAAAACAATGGTTACCGGGCCTGGTCACTGTGCGTGATCTACCTAAATATGGAAAGGGTAGAAACAGCATAAGCAGAACGTGCGTGTGTATATCTGTATCGGAATCTCCTATGTTTTTTGTCTTAAGCAATGTCACCAGGACTCTTCTTCTAAATGTATGAGTACCTGTGTTAGAACTTGGGTAAGGATATGGAATATGTCCGACACATGTAAAAGGCGACACATGAAAAAGGACATTTTAACCCAAAAAATATTGGATGGTTCAAGTGTACCGTGTAATTAGGCATATACCTCCAATTATAGGCATGAAGTGCTATGTGACACATTATAACACAATTGTCTCCTATGTTATACCAAACTTATGTTAGGAAATATAAATATATTTCCGTATCTACATGTCCTAGGGTAGAACTTAGATGAAAAAAACAAAAATACGTACACACACACATACCGAGTCCATGTAACATAGGTCTTAATTTGTTCCTACCACATGATCCTGGAGATACTAATCGTATGGTTTGGGAGATTTGGGACACTTGAGTTGGTATCGAACTTCATATTTACGTACATAAATTCACAAATGATATGAGGTGCAGAGCCTGCAAAAGATGCAAACTATGCCCACTGTTGCTCGGTGCTGACATGGTTGCTAAAAAAAGTACATTTGCTCGTTGTAAGTTTGACCCTATCAGAAAACACTAATACCCTAACGCATTTTCTATTTATTTCTATGAGTATTTAGAGAATGCCATTTTGGCAAGACAAAATGTGAAGAATTTTGTCAAAATACTCATAAATGGGTTTGATATGAGTAATATTAACACGGGTTTCTTTTGTATCACTATATGTTTAGATACTTACTGTTAGTTTTGTTTGGAGTTCATGTACCCGTAGATATAAAACGATGTAAAAACGTAAAATACTGGAAAAGTTGATCAGAAGCCGAAGCCAGCAGAAATCTTGAACTCACTGGGTTAACTCCCTGGAAATCTTATTTACTTTTATCCTCTTGCTAGCAACCATGGACTCCGAGTAAATCTGTCAAAAGTCTTTTTCTCTGCCAATGGTGTGACGCCCATGCGAATATAAAAAAAAGAAGAGAAAATAATAGTAGTTTTAAAGTTCAATGAACCCAGTCTCAGTGGAATATCAAAATACGTTTAAGAATATACCTTTGAATTAATACTTGATAGCGTCATCATTAGTGGCTTTAAACATTATCGTCTCTTGGGCATTGGAAAGACCCTTGATTTTTATCAGTAATGACATAAGCATTCGACGATGAACTTGTATCGTCTGGTAAACTATCCAAAGCGAAGTATTTGATTTTCTTTCTTTTCTTTTTGTTGTCGTACGGCATGCGTTTATGGCTTTGAGTACTTGCATTTCATGATATTGCACAGATTCTCTACGTAGAATACTGTTCCAGCTTATGACTAAGAACTATTTTAATAGGTATTGCTTTTTAAAATGATGATGATAGGTCCCAATACAAAGTATACAACCATATTATTATGTGTTTAAGTTGTGTATACTTTTCCGTTGTTGTCTATAGAAGGGCATAAAAACTTGGTATTTGTCTATTTCCGTTTCAAATGTCGACAGCTTAAGCATTTTATATGCCTTCTTATACGGGATTTGATTTAGGGCATGTTGTCAATTTGCTGTCATTACTCATGGTAAGGAAACTCTAAACAGTTAATCACTCTCCTATTTTGAAATTTGTTTGATATATATTCTTAATGCAACAATAAATTACCGATGAAGTGTAAATGACTTTGCTTCCCTTGTGATGGGCTCTAGGACTTGTTCCACTGGTTGTTGGTTAGGATCCTTTCTGTTGGTTCAGTTGAATACTTTAGTTTTATAGGGTGTAATTAGTCTCTTTCAAGACATTGATGACTATTATGTTGAGTTTAAACTATTAGTTCCTTGGCACCATAGGTTAGTCATTTATAATTCACAAAACATTTCAAAATGCCATTTTTGTTGAAAGTTACATAAGAAATCAAGGGAAAAACAAGTAGGACCAGCTGAGGCTTGCATGTTTGGCTATTAAAAATGAATTAAGCCTTAAACTAATGACATAGAAGAGAAAGGAAGGCACCCTACTGTTTGGCTGGGTCAAAATATCTCTAAGTTCGAATCGCGACAATCAAACTGGATTATCTTTGGGAAATACACCATGGGTTAGGTAGTTCTTAAGCAAGATTTTTCTTGGATCCCTAGTAGGTCGTCAAATCGCAAATCAAATCAAGAATCGGATTGACCCTTCTCCGAATCGTGCATCGAATCGAATCGTAACGATTCGGTCCAAATTTAAATAGATTGGAAAATTAATCTATGCACCTACATAATAAAGATACAATAATGTAAGCTTTAATCAATATTGACGTTTGCTTTATATCTATGCACCTACGTAATAAAGATACAATGCAAAATTGAAAAATCTAAGCTTAAATCAATATTGACGGTTGCTTTCTATTGTTAGTTGATGATCACATGGTCGTGGTTCTTAATAGGAAAGACACTAGTACGTAATATAAAATGCAAACTTAGCGTTAACACAATAAAAACTTTGTAGGCTAGTAGGTATGAAACTAGCTTACATGGAGCTCTGGTCCCTGCCCCGACCTATAGATTCATATTGTTTTTGCATGAATCGTGTACCAAATCGGGAATCAAATCGTGAAGCGTACAATTAAGCATATGCACTGAGGGTTTTTATTTATTTATTGTACTTGTGTATGTAACAAGGAATGTTCCTAGTGGTTCTGGGGTACTAGGCAATTGGTACTATACTAGGCAGCTGTTGGTAATAGGCCGCCGCAATAACTGAAAGTCCACTTAGGTTTAAGAATAAGTAGATGTTTATCAACCAAACAAAGCCTCGTGCAATCTTAATTCTGTTTAGGGTTCGTTGTTAAGATACTATTAGAAAGTTGAATACTTGGATGGGCGAATATTTTTCTGGTCACTCATAAGAATATGAATAATAGCTTTGATTATGAAACTATTGTGCAACTTTGTCAGAAAGAATATTAAATCTCGCCGTCAGCAATAGAGAAGTTTTATATATTTGCCTCAACTGTGATTACGTTATTCATGAATATGTAATAAAAGATTCTCCTGTATATCGTTGACTTATAATCCTAGAGGCTAGAGCCCTTGAAGAAATGTAAACAAGCATTGACCCTTTCAACTCTTCTCCCACTTGACAACATCTTCCTACCTCTATATATATATTTCTTGACAATCTAACCACCACAAAACCAAATTAAACACAATATAGAGTTATCCACAGCAACAAAAAAAATGCAAAGAGTTTGTTAGTTAGTGAAAGTGTCTTTCTTCTAGTTTTCCTTCTTGCCTTTGTGATTCAGCCTCTGAAATGGGTAGAAAGAGAAAGGCTAGTGAAGGAGGAGTAGAGGAGAAAGGCTCCAATGAAAGAAACTTAGCTCGGGATGAGATGGTGAATGAAGCTGCAGAGGCGGCGGCCATTGGGGGAGCCCGGCGAGCTCGGAAGAGATTCGTGGGGGTCCGCCAGAGGCCGTCAGGGAGGTGGGTAGCGGAGATAAAGGACACGATACAGAAAATTAGAGTTTGGTTAGGCACTTTTGACACGGCGGAAGAAGCGGCAAGGGCTTATGATGAGGCTGCGTGCTTGCTCCGTGGCGCGAATACTCGCACCAATTTCTGGCCCTCGTCGTCGTCCTCTTCTTCAACCCCTGCTCTTCCATCCAAAATCACAAATATTCTTCTCCAGAGGCTTAAAGCTAGACATAACTCTTTAGCTTCTGATTCTTCTTCTATGCCCATTAACCAAAAACAGAACAAGGTAGAGGACTATACGGATGAATTAAACGATTTTTCCGATACCCAAATCTCAGATTTCCTTACTGATCCCGAAGAAAATTTGTCCCCCTATCCTAATGAAGTGTCTAGCGAGTCTTTTGAAAAATACGAATCTCGAGATAGAATAGTAAATTGGGGTGTGGGGACACAGAATCCTGTGCCCGGTATTACGGCAAGTATCAGGTCATTTTCAACTGAGCGAGAGAACTGTGAGGTGAGGGAAGATGTTGATTCATTTTATAAATGTAGTGAGGTAACTGAGGATTCCAGTAGTGATGGAATTATTGGAGGGGAAATGGAAGAAGAAGGGAGTGATTTAGGGGCCTTCGATTTTCAATTTGTGGATGATGTTGGATCATCATCTAATTACTATTCTGCTTTTGCGATTGCTGAAGAGAATATAGAGCCTATGGATCAGCAGGAATTGATCACTGGAGACGAGCCGGAGATGGTTAGAGAAGCGATGAAGAGGATGAGGGAGAGGAAACTCTCATCTTTTCTTTATGCTTTGAATGGGATTAATGAGTGTCTACTGTTGAAGCTCGGCGGCCGGAACGGGGTAAACAAGAAAGGCGAGGAGAAGATAGAGGAAACGAATTCTGGGGGAAATTTGAAGGAAGAAAAACAGGAGGAAAATGGAGGAGGGTTAACTGATGTGGAGTCTAATGCGGAGTGTGAATTGTCACTCTGGAGCTCCCTAGACCTCCCTCCAATTTGTTTTGTTAACTGAAATGTTAGAGAGTTATTATTATCTTTAATTTAGTAATTCCTTTTTGCATGGCCAAATAGAAGTGATTTTATCTTTCATCATTTTCAATGTTCATGACTTTATAGAATTCTCTTTTGGGGCTTATTTTCAGTTATCGTAAATAATTGCAACTTATCTGAAGATCCTTTCTAAGTGACCTTTTTATGACTTGGCACATCACTATTCCAGTGGTAAAGTTGGTGATGGCTACCAAAATTTGTGGCAAATACAGGTTCTGATTGCCTAGAAAATGCAAAGAGGGTGTTAATTCTCTATGTTAATAATAAGGTTAGATTTCACCAACTTTGTTTCCAGTTGCCAAGGGAATTGCTCATGTTAAGAGCAGCACAGTCAATAGAGTTGTGGTCCAAAGCTAGGTTACATAATCTTCTGGTAGGGGTTTCCGCTCTCGCTCTTAACGAATTTTCGTAGTTTGCACAATATTTCGAAAGACTTTCATCATCTTACCCAAGCGCATTACGTGACTAGGTCTAACATAGAGCAAGTTTATTGTAAGAACTACATAATAAGATGTCACATGGTTATAAAGTGCCAGTTATGGTTAATATTACGGCATTGAATCCGATGTGCAGATGAGGTCAATGAGATTTCATGAAAACGAGAGGGTGTTACTTCTCTATGTTGTAAGGTTAGATTTCACCAACTTCGTTTCCAGTTGCCAATGGACTTGCTTAAGAGCAACACGATTAATATAGTTGTGGTTCCACGCTACGTCACATAATACTCCGGTAAGACTTTCTACTTCCGCCCTCACAAATCTTAGTAGTTTGCGTAACTTTTCGAAAGATCCGTAATCATCTTACCTAAGTACATTACGCCACTGGGTCCAGCATAGAGCAAGTTTATTGTACGAACTAACATAATAAGGTTTCATTATTCGAAGTGCCAGTTACTGAAATATCCCGGCGTTGAATTCGATGTACAAATGAGGTCAATGAAATTTTCTGAAAATGAGAGGGTGTTACTTCTCTAGATTACAACGTCAGATTTCACCAATTTTGTTTCCAGTTGCCCAAGGAATTGCCTAAGAGAAGCACAGTTATTATAGCTGTGGTTCAACACTAGGTCAGATAATATTTCGGTAAGATGCAGATCCAGTGGTGGTACTGTGGCGGGAACGTGTTGCGTGACATCGGAGCTGAGTGGCTTTTCTTTTTTCTTTTTTGTTTGTTCTTGGTGTTTGTTGTATTTTGTTTAAGGGTCATCATTTAGCCCGAAGGCCCGCGATCCGCCCAAAGCCCGCCCGGCCCGTCGGGCTTTTACCCGGCCCGAGCTTGTAAAACGGGCGGCCTAGCCCGGCCCGTAGTTTGTAATGGGCGGGCTCGGGCCTATGAGTTTTTACTCGGCCCGCGCCATAGGCCCGGCCCGTGAGCCCGCCTGTGGTACCTGTCCAAAAGTCCGCCAACGGGCCCGCCTATTAGCCTAAAATCCCACAAAACCTTCTCTTTTTTTCCCTTAGTTTAGTTTTGCCCAAGGAAATTTATGCCCGCTCGGCTTTTGGCCCGCCGGCCCGCCAATTGGGCTAGCCCGTGGGCCGGGCATGGGCTTCAATTTATGGTAGGTGGCCCGGCCCGGCCCGATGATGACCCTTAATTTTGTTTAGTTTTGTTGTACTTGTTCATGTTTTAATATATGTGGAATAATCTTGTTCGTCCAAAAAAAAAATGGGCAAGACTTTTTGCTCTTGCCTAACGAATTCTAGCAGTTTGCGTGACTTTTAAAAAAGACCTTTCACCATCTTACCCAAGCACATCGCGTGACTAGGTCCAACATAGAGCAAGTTTATTGTAGAACTACATAATAAGATTTCATTATTAAAAGTTCCAATAACGAAAAATTATGGCGTTGAATCCAATGTACAAATGTGGTCAATGAAATTTCATGTAAACGAGAGGTATACAACTTGTTTTGAGATAAAGAAAAAAGTAATATAGGTTCGCATATTTTTTCGTCTATGGTTTTTTTTTAACATTTTAACAAAAAAATAAATAAATTTTGAATAGATGTACCCTATCTACATCCAAAAAGGAATAAATAAATAAATAAATTACTAAAAACAGAAAAATCACAGATGACGCAGCAGTCAGAAGTTTAGGAGAAAGCTTTTTAAAAAAAATGACAACAATCAAAAATTTTTGGAAAGGAAAAAAGAGCGAAGTGTACGTTTTCCATAGAAACGGTGTTCAGTATGGAATTGAGAGGAGAAATTCATTTAAATTTTTTTTTTTGGGAACAGTCATCAAATATATGAGATCCGTATCTGACGTACAATGAAATACTAACTCATTTTCGGACCATATGGAATGAGATCGTGGGAATTTGTAGTGGGAATTTTTTAAAAGGGTAATGACATACTGCATATCAAAGTATACAAATAGAAAATACAAATTCTAAAACGAAAAATCGTCACCCTGGAAGATTCTCACTCTCCGATGAATAATCTAATTCGATCTCATATCCAGTCAGACAATCAGGTCGAAGACTAAGCCCTTGGACGGAAACTAGAGGAGCCTGTCGTCCCTCCAAGCACTTCATCCAGACCGCTCATCTCAGTTATCAATGATTAGCATTTTAAAGAAACTCTTCTACAAAAGAGTTTTGAATGGTTGAGATAAGCACTGTACCATGCTGTCCTTTTAAGGGGCAACAGCCCCTCCGGCTTGCCTCGGAAGGATTGTATACCGTTAATTAACCAAGTGAATATGGTGTAGAAGACACAGCCCTAAACAGATACAACACCTTAAATTGAGCCTTACTACTGCAAGAGAAAGATAAAAGAGTCTAGCTCTACTTGTAAACTCTACCAAATCAGTCCTATAACAGTCTGGTCATGTTTACCGGTGTGGTGGGCTGCTTTTGATTATTCTGCCACTGCTTGATGGTTTAAGGAAAACAAACATCTAATGTTAGCTTATACAATCAACCTATCAATTACAGCCCCCTTCCATACAGTCCTCTGACGATCCGAAGAAGAACGAAAATTAAAAAAAAAAATATCCCTCCATTCCATAATCCATTAGGAATCTGTATGGTACGGCTTAATAACCAAAGATGCAAGTTGAAAATGACGGACGCTCACAGCAGAAGCCCACAACTCTACAGAGATTGGCTCAGAGCGCATACAACTGAACAGAAATATAGGTTACATATACAGAGATCAAGTTAAATCGAGTTTCTAAATTTACAGAACCCGGAGCTGAGCGAGAAAAGCAGCACAAAGATCCAGGAATAGAAGCTGTGGGCCGTGAACCCTCTGCAGATCAAGCAGATATTTCTCTTCGCGAGTTTTGTAAAGCTGCAAAATGCAAATTCAAAACACCCACCAGTTCAGATTTATGTTCAGGGTTGCAGTAAAAATGCAATAGGAGAACACAATCGAAGGACAAATGTGATGCAACAGCATGCTGGATAAAGCAACAATTAAAGTACTTACGGCTGACCCATATTTTCAACAACAATCCTTTTTATCGTGTTTAATACTAGAATGTCCCATCCCACTCTTGTCATGCACGGACAAAATTACTAGGTTGATCATTGCGAGTTTGGTAGCTTTCCAAAATTGTAGCTACCATGTTGATACTTCCTCCATCTCTTTTTGTTACTAAACTTCGGGATTTTCAACTTTTCAAGGTGCAATTTAATGCACTTAAGTTCATATTATCGGGGTGTTGATATCCAACATTCCCATACAACATACTCAAAATTTTGAATGACTAATACTATGTGCCGAGCTAAATCCAATTGTGTTATCTAGTCTCAGCATACTTTTCCCAAAAGAAAAGCAAAAATAACTCAGAAACACTGGTTTCACTTTTAAAAAGGGCATGCATAACAAAGGTATGGGCCAAATATCCCAGAAGCGAGAGAAGAGTTTTTGCTTTCCCATTATATAGATAGCAATACAACTTCTAGAGTTCGTAGAAGATTGCAACAATTAAGGAATGGAATAGGGGGTAATTTACCTGCACTTCAAACTTGACCACATTGGGTGAGCTATTAACACCATCATTCTCTATGATGGTGGATTCATCCCCAAAGTAATGATTACTTTGCATACAATTGATCATGCCTTCATGATGTCCAGGAATGCCAGGAATCCACCTGCATTTCATGTTATAGTGCCCAACCTTTTTCCAACACACATTCAACTCTTGCAAAGCTTTGAGAACCTCTGTCATTATCTCACGAGGATGTGCCTTAGACTGTCCAAAAAAAAGGGCAATAGAATAAAAAATATGAATTCAAAATTACTATATCTAGATTGGTCAACGAGAAGAAAGCACTCAACCTGCCCCAATAATTTTGTGCAGTGAAAGTGTAGAAATTTAGTAAAGCGAAGGAACAGAAAATATATTTTACGCAATGTGTTTGATATTTGCTTTGCATCTTAATTGTATAGGGAACTAGTTCACTTATAAAACCCCCAGAAAATCTCATACATTGAGCTAGACAGTTTGAAAGAAAACTAGTCCTTGCAAGAAAGTTAAAGATTAGGGCTCCACAATTTTCTTGCTAACTAAGTGTACAAAATCTGCAAGTGTTAGATATTCCTATAGTTACCTTTCTTTTCTGAGCCAGTGGATGGGGCCAAAGGCTAAAATCGCCTCGATTTCTTACACCACTAATGGGTTCAAGTGAATCATATTAATCATCTTACCCTATTGAGATATCAGTAATGAAGAACCAGATGCAGATGTAAGTATTACACAATCACAAAAGGCATGCCAAACAACTCAATCACTCCATTTAAGTTCCACTCATAACAAAGTCAGCTTTTTTTTTTTTTTTTTTTTACATCTTCCATCTAAAATCTCACCTGCACCAACGGTTACCTAAACCGAACTGATTGAAATGGTTTTTAACCAACTTTGTAACCACTATTACGGTTTTGGTTTTCAATCTGAAAAAACTAGCCGGTTCAGTATCTTTTTCGTCTTTATATGATTCACATAATCAGAGAACTTTCCTGAGGTGAACTTTATTCATTTTAATCAATCTTGATCATGAATAATGAATTACCTGCTAAAGCTTTTTTAGCCTTTTTTTTCTACTAGTTTTGTATTATGTGTTGTTGTTGTCTATGAGACATGTATTAAATATGTTAACCATCGGTGGTCCCCGACGATGTTGGTTATGGACTAGATAAAAAGAAACCTGGTGGTTTCTGTTACGGTTTTGGTTTCACCAAAAGCCAAACCGAACCGAACCATTGTCATCCCCAGTTCAATCTCTAACCTCATTAAGGTCATACTAGAAAAACTTTACCTGAAGGCCAAGAGCCCATTTCTTATCAGCTGGGAACTGGGGTCTGGAGCCCACTCCTTGATACTCCATGTATCCTGGAGAACGTGGCCCAACAGTAGAAGCAACAGAATCATTTGGACTCATGTGGTTGAGACCATATTCCTACATATAAGCAAAACGTTCAGATAAACAAGTTCATCACATTAATTTGATGTAAAGTAAACGTAGAGAGTATAAAAAGGACAATCCATGACTAAAAAGATAAACCTCAACTCAGACCGCCCATGTTTCATAGTAGGATTAATCCCCCATTGAGTTGGACTGTTCTGATATACTCCAGTGTTGGGTGGGAATATAACCCCACCAATCATCTATATCACTCCTACAGAATACTATTTCAACCCATTCTCTTGATTCCTATTTTTTGGGGGACCCAAGTTTTGTCCTGGGACATGATAGAGAATCCTAGTCTCCTCCAATTCTGGAATCAGACATGACTACATCCTACATAGCTCATAAATAGCCTATGCCACACATACTTCGAATCAGTTGGAAAGGAAACATAAAATATCATCTAAAAGACACCAGCCACAATAATATGGTTATTAGTCAATCAGATCTGCTATGCTTTGGCATTTGAACCAGTCAACCTTTAATGTGATTCCCTTCATATGCTCACCATAGATTCCTGGAACTCAGCTCCAAGATAGCCACTGGAAGCACGGAAACGGTTGTCCAATAGCAAATAGTATGCAACGGTACCCTGCAACATGGCCAAGAAAACAATGAGGATCCACCATTTCAAAACTAAAACAGTGGTCATTGCCCAATGATTGTCTTGTTGATTCAGGGTACTAGGAGACTGGGTTAGCCCTACTTCCACTTTATTTGCATGCTGCGGCTGTCCAGACTCGAACCCACATGTTCAACCATTGCACCAAGCAATGACATTTCCTCTATAATGGAGGAGAAAGATTTAAAAACCATCAATGGCTACCTCATTTTGTACTCGATTGCGAAGATAATCAACAAGGCTGTTCCGGTCAAATCCCATCTTAACAACTTCTAGAAGAATATCCTCATCAATCTGCAATTGAGATAACTCAATTAGCTTACCCAAAGATACAGAGCAAAACTAATAAATAAAAAACCAGTTACACTATCTTACTTGATCAGCCGTTAGGCCAATATGCCTGATAACTTTCCTAGAATGTGTAACTTTTCTACCGAATGTTAGGAAAGAATTGGAATCATCAATATCCACATTGAAATTTCTAGGAACGTTAGATAAAAGGTAAATTGTGAAAGTAAGTTCATGAAACTATAAGGTCACCATTTGATAGATCTGAAAAGAATAAATTTGGACTTGAACCATTTAATTATAAGAATTCTAGCTTAGATTTAGTTTTAATGAACAATGTGCATCTTAGATGCGAGAGTATCATATAAGATAATAGGTGGATATCAAAGTTATAACGAAGAAATAGGAATTATCTAGATTCCACCCTAACTGGGACACTATTTGCACAAAGATTCCAGCTCCACCCTATCCTCCCTAAGTACTCAAACTTTTCGTACATTGCAAATATGCCTTCAGTTCAAAGCCTCCAAATGCAACCACAAGATACTTAGCCCCCCTTCATGTCAATCATAAAATATCAGACCAACCAATATGAAACACAACACATGAAAATAAAAAACAGCACATATAATGTAACTCTGGTTGGCATAGAGATTCAAAGTTCTCCCAAACCTTTTTTGCTTGTTGCATTGTATCTGGTGGGGGCACAGCTAAATAGCGAGGAAGGTGAGCTTGAAACCACACGTGCTGACGAATCTCAGGAATAGTCATTCGCTTCATAGGATCAACCACAAGCATCCTTGGAATCAAATCTCTAGCGCCAGCAGATAAATGACTAGGGAGAGTGTATATCCCACCCTGAAGGACGATGAACAAAGGGTTTGATGGAACAGTTGCAACAACTATCCACGAGATTAATCTAGAGAAGTCAAGAAATTACTGTAGCAAAACTTAATAAAGATATGCGGTTAAAGAGTACATTGGGAGCCTAGAATCTCAAATACCATAACATGACTCCAACAAAAACCATTCCTGGCCACATGTGAACTGATAAAGACAGAAAAATTGGAAGTTGTTTCTTTATTTCCTTTTAAGTTCAGTTTTGTTGTCTCTTTTTCCTTTTCTTCTATGTTTGGAGAGAGGGAATAAGTATGAATGCTGAGAATCATATGATGGTAAGTATCTCCAGATATGCATATGCTTCATTGCTGACTCTTTCCATTGCACTACAGAAATAGAAGTCCAACATAAATCAATTTATGCTTACGGAAATTCACTTTCTTGACTTCGATAGACATTATGCTTAATTCCCCAAACAGCCTCCAAAAATCTCCACCCCCGAACCAGATTCAAATTAGCAGATGAAAACCATCCATGAATCTGAAGTTAAACCTGATACACACTTCCTACAAACTAATTCTGCAACAAAACGGTAGCTAGGCACACAAAAGGCGATTCAGCCATTAATGGCTAAATGAAGACCTTTAGAGAAACTAGAGGCGTGACTAGAAGGTTTGAGTTATCACGGAGAGTACACAACTCTAACCAAACAGTGAAGTTTTGATGGGAAGGTTAGGCCACCATAAGAAAGACATGCACTTGCCCTTTCGAAAAGAGTAGTTTTGACGTCTTGAAAGGACAGTGAATTATTTTGAAATACACGCGAAAAGGTCAAGAAAAGTCAAAGGTTAGGTGTAACAGCCGACAAAGCTCACTCCAAAGTCCAAACCCAGAAAGTAACACAGATAATGTGGTGATAGTTACAAAACAGGGTTTAAAATTGAAAATAAAAAACTCAAAACCACAGCTACCAAACAATGCCGCAGCCCTAAGGCACAACCATTTCAGGAACTCTACAAGGACAACAAAGATATGGCAATGATGACAGAGCTAATATCAATTAGAGTATTTTATGTACCTTTATTTTCTTAAAAAGGTTAGGTATGTTTTCGTCATCAAAAGGAAGCGTGCCGCAGAGAAGAGCATACAAGATGACCCCACAGCTCCATACATCTACCTCAGGCCCAGCATACAATTTACCAGATATAACCTATAAAAGTTGAAGTGTATATTAGAGCAGAGAGAGACAACAGTTATTTTAGAAAGTGCATACATGATTCGTATGGATTTCCTCAAAAATGTACTTCTGTCTTAAACTCTATTCCCAGGAAGGATATACACCTCTGGGGCAGCATAGTTTGGGCTTCCACAACTTGTCTTTAGAAAATGACCATCCCGCATGATATTGCTCAAACCAAAATCAGCAATCTTGACATTCCACTTGGAATCCAAAAGCAGGTTCTCAGGCTTAAGATCTCTATGAACCACCATATTCCTGTGGCAATACTCTACACCAGAAATTATCTGTTTCAAAGTACAAGGATACAATTCAATTAAACAATCACTGGAGGGAAAGCTACCATATAAATAAGAAACATTTACCTGCTGAAAAAATTTGCGAGCTTCATCCTCCTGTAGCCGGCCTTTTTCCACAATGTAATCAAAAAGCTCTCCAGACTTCACATACTCCATCACCACATAAATATCATTCGGTGTCTCTATGACTTCATAAAGTCGTATAATGTGAGGATGCATAAACAACCTTAATATCTTGATTTCTCTTCTAACTGTAAAATTTGAACCACAAGGATCTCTTATCATAATCCAAATCCAGCGGCAATGAATACAAAGTATCTATGGTGACTGTGTCAGAGGAAGAAAAGATGTCATGAACCTTTAGTTCAAGTTCGAGCTAGTTGATGAGGTGCCACAAACCAAGAAAAAATCTACTATATGAATAGCTTCCGCGTAGCATTTATCATATTTCCATTTCCATTTCAATCCTTGGCTGACGATAGTTACAACTTATCACCACAGCGCAATCATTTTCCAGCATTTGGTCTTCTCCTTTTTACATATATGACATATATAACGAAAATGCTGAACAAGTGCATGCTTTCATGACCCAATTATTAAATACCATAAGCACACCTTTTTCTTCCATGTCCATATTCTTTATCTTGCGACGGTTAAGAATCTTGATAGCAACTTTGTGTCCTGTCAGAGCATGTTCTGCAATTTTCACCTTACCAAATGAGCCAATACCAAGAGTTTTTCCAAGCTTGTAGTTCCGTAAATCCACATTACTGCTCCCATGACCAGTGGATGCATCCATTTTCTTATCCTGAAGTATATCGCCAACTGTTCACCGAGCATTACACAAAGTAAGCATCCAAATAAAATGGATAAAGGCGAATTCTAGCAAGGTAATGTAAAATGCCGAAATATTAAAATCACAAACTTCAAAAAGCTCCCGTTTTTAGGAAAAACATAAGACAATTGACCAGAAAACCACATTTTAGCATTGCAGCTACATTCAAATTGAACTACAGACTAGAGCTGCTGTCCTACCACGTACAAAACTTGTCGAATATGTATTTAAGTCGGGAGAAACCACTTTAAAGAATTTCACCCGAGGTTTCCCAACAAAACAAGCTAGTGAAATTGCAACTCAATGGTACTTCAAGTTGACGAAAAAAATCTGATCTCCAATGGCTAAACAGATAGTATTAATTTCTAAATTTTTTTGCGTAAAAATCATAATTTTTTACTTTTCTGATTCCACTTTTCGAGACGAATCAATTTTCAGGTTTCTTGGAGGTTCCAACCTTAAACCAATTAGCAACTCATATATAGAATTGACCGAGTTCTTTCCTTTGGCCTACATAAGGGACTTGACTTCTAAGTTTCTAACATAAATCAGATGGTTCTTATTTCTGCTGACAATCGAGAGAGCTGAATTTTTCAGTCATTAACATCTAGTAGCCTTTTCAACGATACGTAAAAAATAATAATAACAATAACAACAGGGACCAATTTCTGATATAGATGAGTCTGTGAGAAAAGAAAATGAACAATAGAAACCAAAAATAGGGGAAACTACCACTGAAAATAAACCCTAATCGATATGCACTCAATTTCTCGGAAATAATACTAGAAAGCTATCAACTTTCCAATCAGTAGAAATCCAAACATACCTAAACGCCACAGATCTGAACTCCGAAAACAAAGTTCAACTCAACGAAGCAAAAAAATTCAATGAAAAAATAGAGATTGACTTACGGAGTAAAAATGGAGATTGACCTAATCGTAGTTTTGCGATCAGGTCTGCACATACATATACATATTTTTAATAAATTCAGGTGCCGGAGAAGACGAATGGCTCAAATGTTCAGTGCTCTACTCTCTCTCTCTCTCTCTCTCTCTCTCTATCAGCGCCAGTTCTGTTTAATAGCCTCGAATCTTTTTTCATGCCTTTTTCTCAGAAATGATAAAGCCACATACATAAAATCTCTACGGTATGTACAAAAGCCTTTTTGGGTCATAAAAAAATTATCGGAATCGTTCATTTTGTTTGAAATATTTTTTTATTGACATTGCAAAAATAAATTCAATTCGGTATCGATAAGAGCGTTTACAAAATATACAACTTTGTCACAGAATTTAGGCCTAAATTCTAAAGCAAAGTTAAATGTTTTGTAAACGCCCTTACCGATACCGGATTGAATTTATTTTTTGCAAAAACCATAAACAAAGTACTTTAAACAAAATGAGCGACTCCGGTCATTTTTTTAGAACTAAAACAGGCCAAAATAGGCATTTGTACGAGCTGGCATATATTTTAAATCTGTACCAGCAGCACCCTTTTTCTTGCCTTTGCAGATGATTCTGTTTTTTCTGTGAGCTATGTCACCGTATATTTCTCTCTCTGCTTCTTGATTTTATTTATTTATAAAATTCGTGTTGTTTTCAAATCAGAAAAAAAAATTGCGTAATTTTTTTACTCTTCACAGTAATTTACAGTAGGATTTTAAAATTGAAATAATTAGAAAGGTGATTTCTTTGACCCGGAAAACATGTTCCACGCGAATATTTTTATTTGGATGATAGTTTCAACACCTGAATGTTTTTTATTGAGACGAGAACTTTTAAATGACATAATGCTATGAGATTGACAAGTGCCAAAAAAATATACAAAAAGGGTTTTACTTTTTGATTAAAAAATAACACTATTATTTGTAAAGATTTATATTTATGAATATAATATAAGATTTCCACTATTTGGGGATTAATTGAAACGAGTTTGTGGAATCTAATTAATTGTTGCTTATTTGTAACAATACGTTAATACATCATTGAACAAATTTTGACAAAAAATGGTAAAAGTTGATCAAAATATGCACAAATGCTTCTCATTTATTGTTTGATCGAATTTCGTTAAAATTCAACTTGCACACTCATTGCGTATACCCCAGGACTCTAGTTGCTAATTTATATAATATGGTGTAGCGATTTTTGAAATCTTCACATTTGGACATTTGTACATATTTTTTCTATGGTTGAGATTTACATGTAGTAAGATTAGAAATATATTTGGAAAGAAGAAATAATTAGAAGAATGATGAAATAAAAACTAAAATTGATGTTTCCTAATCTTATTATGATAATTATAGTAAAGGATAAGGGAGCTGATTTTGGGACTCCCTTTTTTAATGCAGGTACTTCAAAATTTAATGACGTTGCAATACTACCCTTTTCAATATGCAAAATTACTATCGGCACTCCACCCCTAAATTATCTCCTCATTTACTAAGGCACTCCAAACGAAAATCTGGACACAACCAAATGGAAAATAAAATAGCTAGAATTCTCTCCTGTGAAAATGAATACAGTAGCTAGAACATTTCTGCTTGGCCATGCCTATTTCTGTTTGGTTTTGTGGAGTTCCACAAAACAAGATCTTCAACCAAACAAACCCCATTAACATAGAAATACTATTAGATAAGATAATTCAACACCAATTGGTGTGTCAACAAAAAACCAATTTGAACAAAATGAAATTTTGAAGGCACAAGCATTCCATCCCCCTAAAGAAAAAACACCACAATCTCAAATATTGTAAATACTATTAGCAACAACTACCCATCCACTAAGACTAATAACAGCTATATATAACACTAAGCATTAGAAACCCCAAAACAGTGATACACCACCAGCACAGCAGCACCACCTTTGTGCCCTCCCTTCTTAAGCATGCTCACCCCTGATCCTCCTAGCCAATTGGATGTCCTTGGGCATGATGGCACACACTTTGCGTATAAACAGCTTCCTCAAAATCTTCGTAACGGCTGCAAAACTATAGTGTATCAACAACCAAATCTACTTCAAATTTATGAGTTTTCACACAATGACTCCATCAAAATGTACATTTACATTAAACAAGGGGTTATCAACTAAAATATCATTACTAACTACATCAAGTAAGAGCAAAATAGTTGAACTAAAACATACAACATACCTCTCAGTATACATCAAGTAAGAACACCTCAATCAACCAAACTTTTCACTGCAAAAAATAGTTGGGAGCAAATATCAAAAAAAAAAAAGAATAGTTGGAACCATAAATGTACAGTGGGAAAAAATTGTTCCTACAAAAATATCTTACATCGTTGGCAAGTGCTTCTATTATGTCCAACGTGGTGGCAAACATTACATTTTTGTGTCTTTTCCACAATCTCAAAAGCTGAAGGATCGCAGGTGGTAGAGCTATCTCCCTTTTTTTTTTGGAACTCGATGGTCGGCCTTTGTGAGGTTGAATAGTTGGTTCAAGAGTCAATGGAATTTCGACATCGATAAGTTGAGCAATTTGCTTATGGCTATCTTCTCTTTGACCAAGAGGCATACACTTGTATTTATCATGAAATTTCTTGAGAAGACTTTCAATGTTACTTCCATTTGTATTCACTCCACCGTCCATATTGAATGACGTTATATCAATTCTCCATTGTGGATGGATATCGCTAAATAGCAAGGGTTCACCTCTCATGTTTTGCATAAAGTGTGCACAAGGTAGACCCATTGTGTTTGAAAATTGACTTCTACAATGATCCAATAAAGAAGATGTCGACAACTCATATTGTTTCAAAAGCTCACTAAGTGCGAAGATAGAAACGTGAGTAACAAGTTCCTTGAACATGAGAATTCGAAATTTATGAATAACTCGAAGCTTTTCCGAAGCAATTTTTGTCTTAATCTCATTGTGTTGATTCTCAATCGCAAGACAAATCTTTTCTCTCACCTCATGAAAATTTCCCGTGGAAATAGTAAAGTATCTCTTGAGCATTGCATGTGCACCTTCAGCCCTAAAAGTGACACGATTCCCAAAGTGTAGATGATTTCCAGTTCATGGCTTCACATTTTCTCTTTGAAAGGGAGCCAAGTATTCTGGATGTAATTACAAACATATTCTTTTTCCTCATAATCAACTTGAAGACGCTGCCAAGCTTCATTAAAGTAACTTTCATCCGGAGATTCAACCAAATTAGTCCAATCCGATAAAAAAGTCTCCCAATCTTGTTCTCTTTCAAATTTAGGCTTACATTTTGAGAGAACATTTTCTCAATGTGCCACACACATAAGATGTTTGTTGTTCCCGGAAAAACAACTTCAATGGCATTCATCAATGCTAATTCCCTATCCGATAAAATCATAGAAGGTTGTTGGTCAGGGCCTAAAATTGCTTTGAATCTTTCCAATGCCCACACATAGTCTTCTTCTTCCTCTTTTTGCAAGAAAGCAAAACAAGAATAAAATGGTCCATTGAAATTTGAAACTCCCACTATATCAAGTAATGGCATCTTATATTTGTTTGTCTTATACGTACAATCCATCACAAAGGCATATGGATAACTTTTGGTTAACGCAATAGAAGAAGGATGTGCAAAGAACAAATGAGTCAAATGGCCATTTCCATCCCGTTTTACATCAAAAATGTAGTCCCCTTGACCTAATTCATCAAATAATGCTCGAATCATTGTACGACCCGCTAACACTTTTTTTTTAATGGCAACCTTTGCATTATAAACTGTCACTGCTATTAGAATTACTTTGCCGCAATGAAGTAAGAATTTGTCGAGGTGGTATACCAGCCATGGTCATTTGCTTAATACCTCTTCTTTTGAAAAACGATGGCAAAAAGGATGTCCGGACATATCACTTGATGGTTCATGATTATGAGAGACATCTTTTATTTCCACTTCTAAGGCTTACCAACTTTCTTTTTCCCCAACATCTGAAAAGGACAATTCACAAGGCGAGATCCTGACATCCTTGTCCCTTCACTCAATGGAACACTGGTGCCTCGATATTTCCCACCTCTATCGCAACCAATAATCACATAACAGCCCGATTTTGATTTTTTAATTGTGGTGACATAACCTTCTTTCAATGTCATGTCACGAATCCTATCGAGGAGCTCATCTCGAGTTCAAAATTTTTCCTCTAACAATGATGCACATTCAGCATCATTAAGCATTTTTTTCTCTACACTACCTGTTATGTATCAACCCACAAAATGATTACTGCATATTAATTTACTTTACCAATAATAATAAACAATAAAAAAGAACCTAGATTTACAATCCCAAGCATGTGAGGAAGGAAGCTTACCAGAATCTCCGCCCTCACTTGATTCGCAGAACTCTGATATTTCTTCAAAGTTAATTGTGGCTGCAAGATTTATTATGGCATTTATCTCTGCAAAATCTTTATCTGTAAAGTCTGGTTCGAAACCACCAACATCTCGAGTCTCACCCTCCACCAGAGCCTGCCAAAATGGAGCTATTTGTTTAATGGCAGCTAACCCCAATTTCAAAGTAAGTTCCACTTGTTTAATCCATAAAAGAGATTATAGGTTATAGTTGTTTAATCCAAATTCGTTAGTATTGTATTGCGGTGATTGACAAAATTCACTGACTGACACACGTAGCAAGTCTGATTTTGTTCTCTTCACATATGTGAATTGGTTTTCGAATTGGGAAAGAGCCCGCTAAAAGTGGCGAATCGCACTACAGAACAAATCACATATGTGGGCCTAAACAAAATTATCTCCTCCCATAGCACATGTGACGACTGAGTTCCCACGGATTCACTAAAAGTGGTGAATCGGTACTGTTGTGTTGGTCTTTTTTCCTATATTTTCTTTAACTGCTTTCATTGGAATTATTTTGTACATAATATTTAGAGAGGGCTTTCTACAAGAAGCTGACCAAAGTCATTGAAGCATCAAATGTCATTGTGGAAGTTTTAAGGCTCTTTGCAAGAGTAGGCTGCTTATGTCATTCTCTTTTTCCTCTTTTGCCGGGTGTGCACGTGAAAATCAATATGAAAAAAGAAGGCTTACTAAGAAAGAGAAGGGCATCCCTTATGTACAAACTAGGGCTAAACTGTCCCAGAAGAGATGAGATACTCGAGATCTGGTTTGTCGATATGGAAAGCCAAGCAAAAATAGAGAATAAAGCCAAGCAAAAATACTTGAAATAGAGAATGAAGGGAGCAGCTACTGGCGATGATCGGAGCATCTACCGACGACGATCGGAGAAGCAAACGACTAGGGTTTGTTGGGTGCCGTCTTCCTCTTTTTTCTTCAGTTAACGAGGAGGCAGAGGAGAAGAGTAAAATAAATTTTGGAGCGCCTGAAGTAATTTTAAGGGAGCGCCTGAAGAGTAAAGTAAATTGCAAAAGGGTAGTTTTGGAAAAACACTATAGCTTGGAGCGCCTGAAGTAATTTTTGGAGCGCGAATATCAATTTCCAAGGATAATTTAGATTTTGTTGAAGGGAGAAATAAACTCTCTCTCTCTAACCCTAGTCGTCGCACCTCTTTATTTCTCATCCCCCCCCCCCCCCCCCCCCCCCCCCCCTCGCCCTCCCTTCCTTCCCCTAGGGTTTCCACCCTAAAATGGGCGATGGGAAGGGGGCGATCTTTTCTATGGAGTTTTTCTTCCCATTGGCCTCCAATTGGAATCTCTTTTACCCTCCTTTCATCACTCTCCATCTTCATCCTCCCCTCACGCCTCCAGATGCCTTGGCTTCTTAAGTTCCTCTATCGCCGGATCTCCTCCATCATATTCTCCTTTCGTCAATGACTCATCTCTAGTGGTACGGTTCAGATATACGGCTGTGGGTGCGGAGCTTTTGTGCATGATTAGGTTGTCAGAGATAGAGATCTATGTTAGTGGATGATGATGATGGGGTTTTTTTTTTTCATTTTCTTGTTGGTTTGCGATCATTTGCTTTTTCTTCTCCCTTTTGTGGAGGTTTTCTCTCTGATTTTTTGCCGTGAGTTTTTCTCTCGATTCTGAACACATTGAGCGGCTCGGATCGTCGCAATTCGATTGAAAAATGGGAGGTCCGCACTGTTTGGCCGTAAGGAATCCCTGGATCCGTGGTGTGTGTGTGTGTGTGTATGGACCTTGTCAGTTTTTGAAATGTAAATAGTTAGTTGATTGATTGAGGGAAAAAAACTGATTAATTATATATTTGGTTATTTGATTCATTACAATATGTTGGTGACAGCAAATGTATTAATTTTGTTGCATCTTGATTCTAAGTCATAGTTTCATTTTCGACTTCATCGGGTTGAAAGTTGAAAGCCAACAGAAATATGCATGTGTCTGTATTTCCGCATTAGTTTAACTTAATTTTCTATAGTACATAACACAAGGGTGTAGGGCTCATTCATACTTAGACAAGTTGTTGCAATGGATGATTATTTTGATCCAACGGTTTAGGCTCATTCTCCTCCTTTCAGTAAAGTACTCACACTTTTTTGCACATATTATACAATTGTCGTATGGGTTTATTTACTCCTAACAATTGTACATTAATGTCTCTGTAATTTTTCAAAAAAAAGGGAGAAAAATACCAAAACTTTTCAAATTATGTGTTAATTTGAAGAATATATATATAGGAGAGCGTTTTGGAGACACAAAAAAGACTACATCTCAACCATTGAAGCCAATATATGGCTGAGATTAGAAGTTCACAAAAAATTACTCCTAGCCGCAAAGAATTCCTCTTGGCCGAGAATTACTTTTGGCCACATCGAATTGCACTTGGCCGCATCGAATTGCGCTTGGCCGCCTTTAATTGAACTTGGCCGCATCGAGTTGCACTTGGCCACATCGAATTACTCTTGGCCAAATCGAATTACTTTTGGCCACATCGAATTGCACTTGGGCGCCTCGAGTTGCGTTTGGCCGCATCGAATTGCAATTAAATGCGGCCAAGAACAATTCGATGCGGCCAAGTGCAATTAAATGCGGCCAAGAACAATTCGATGCGGCCAAAAGTAATTCAATACAGCCAAGTGCATTTCTTTGTGACCAAGAGTAATTCTGTGCAGCAAAGAGTAATTTTTCGCGGCCAGAAGTAATTTTTTGTAGTTAGGAGTAATTTTTTGCGACCAATATTAATTCGTCAAGGTCAGGAGTAATTATTCGCGACCAATAGTAATTCTTCGCATCAGATTCTTTTTCTTTTTAACTAATAGGTAAGAGAACAAAATTGTTGTTCAATACAACTTGAGCTGTTGGTTTAGATGATTTGAAGTTTCATGATCTGTATGTGATTGAAGATTGTTGGTTTTTTGTTGGAGCCTTTTGGTTGGATAGAGTTTCAAACTTTACTCCTTACTTGGTTATATGTAATATTTGAACTATTTTGCTTTTCTATTTTTCTAGGTTAGTTAAAGAAATAAGTGCAATAGGGGTGTCACTCTTGAGTGAGTGGACGTTCAAAAAATTAAATTTGAGTTGAAATCTCGTATGGTTATACATTCTTAATACCTCTGATGCTATCTCTAAATGCCACTAACGGAATTAAACAGATTTGGTAACATTTGTTGTGTTTGACTATTTTATGAACTTGGTTAAATGGATCATGTTTGAAACTTATTCTTAAAATGAAAATTTCCGAGAAATTGATTTTGTTGGGAGAAGCGAATTTTTTCTAATTCACGATTATTTGTAATGCCCCTCTCGCATGAGATGGGACTATACGCATATCCGAGACTCACCTTGTGTGAGATAGCGTTAAAAAGAATCGTTGTATCCACAAAAAAACTTCGAAAAAATGAGGTTTGATACTTCATTTAGATTATGTTTAGAAAGCATTGCGTCGCAATTACTTGTAATTACGTAGGCCTGGAATGTTTGTATTCTCAATTCGTGTCACATTTTATCCGTCGAGCGATACGATTTTTTTTCCCTTAAATAAATACACACATGGAAATCTAATCTAACTTGAAAAGTGAAAATTGGAATTTCAACGACGAGGATCAAGCCATGACTTTGCTATTCACACATCAGATTAATTTCTTAAACCTTATCCCATTCCTCAGCCTCAAATAGGAAATACTATCCTGAGAAATTTATCAAACATGATTAGTTCGAATCATTGTTGTGGACTCGAGGTAGGCCGGCCTGCAACGGCTCAAATCTGGAGGATCGGCAACCGGACAAGAACTTCTTTCAATTCTTATCAAATCCGAGGAGAAAACAAACTGTACTCGTACCCAAACTACACTCGAATTCATCGAGGATTAGATTGGTTTGATCACTGAGAGGAATGAAACTAGCATTTCAAAAGATACTGTTCAAACTGGTAGTACATTTTAGAGACATCGAAACATAATCTGTACAATCTGCTTCTACATTACGTAAAAATTCGACACCAAGTGGTTTCCGAGCATCGCGTCCCTCAGTAATCAGGGATGGAAGCAAAGCGGTAGCCTCGGTCACCTCTCCATGCATAGTAAGCGATTCGAGTCTCGTAAAATCCTGCAGCAAGGGGTCGCGTATCGATATTTGGTTTGCAGTTTTTTCTGAAGAACTGTTGATTAAGCGATAAGAAGAGAACTACGGCATGCATAATCAAAGAGAGCAACATCGCGACAACAAAGGATAGCCAAGTGGTAAGACTTGCTGCACTTGCAGACATGTGCCAAGCAGTTTTCCACTGCAGGAAACCCTATTTTACGCAAAGGTTGGATAAGCGATTGCAAACTGCTGTTGGATTAGAAATTCAGGTTCCATTCACAAGCACTACACCTAGAGGCGAACCCACGTTGGGGCAAGTAGGGTCATGTGTCCCGCGCCTTTAAAAAAATGTAAAAAAATAAAATTTGATATAAATACATAAAAGTTTCCTACAATTGTACAAAACATCAGCATGATGGTGTAGCTATGTGTGTTGAGAAAAGTTTAAGACACCTGGGTTCGAGTGTAGCCTACGTGCGTTGAGAAAAGTTCAAAACACTTGGGTTCGATTCCCAGGCATCCCATCCCCTGTTTTTCTATCTCTTTCCTTTATTTCTCTATTTTTGTCCTATCTCCTTGTACTTTCCTCCCAATCCAAAATATTAAGAAAATCAAATTTACTATATTATTTAGTTTACTTTATCTTGATTTTGGCATTAATCTTTCGGTTGCCACCGCAACAATTGAAAGAATATTTTCAGCCGTAAAGATTGTCAAAAATCGGTTGCGGAATAAAATGAGTGATCAATATTCAATTGTTAAGCGATAATTTAATGGTATACATACAAAGAAATATTTTTTAATATTGTGAATAATAGTTGCCCCACTATATAGAATTTCTGGGTCCGCCACTGACTACCCCTATCATTTTGGCATATTTGGGAGCCGATCCTTATTCGTACTTGTCGCATTTAGATTAGACTTTTGCTGAATTGTAGACTTCCCCGAACTTGTTATACTTTGTGACCAACTTGAGGTTTCGGAGAAAAGCTAAAGCTACCGGTAGATGAATGAGACGAAGAATTCTTACAAGTTGCAGAGAGAAAGTTAACAGGCTCCAATCTCCATCTGCTTGAAACGTTGCTGACTTCGACGCCGGGGTTTGTTCGACGCCGGGGTGGATTGCTCAAGGGCATCCACCCTTAAGCAATCTATATATATATAGTTGCTTTGGATGAACACTTTCAATCCTGCTCCTCTTGATGTTCGGTTCTTACTTCATCGCCTGCTTCAAAGATGAGGAATGGTTAGATTGGTCCAAGGAATTACAAGTAGTTGAGGTGCATGTAAATTAATCCACGTCTCGGTAAATTAATCTGATGTCAGAGTGGAGTATTTGCAAAATAAGCATTCCAACCTAGCATGAAGTGGATGAACCAGCCATCACAGGGGCTTCAAAATCACGAGTCTAAGAGTACCGCCACGTGATACTCCGGACCATATTACAACCATATGTTTCTGTGACTTAGTAGTCGACCCCAGAGGAATGTGTGATTGTAAAATGGTTTAGAGTATCACGTGGCGGTATCCCGGACTATTGTATAATTTCACCAAAATCATTTGGGAAAATGACGGCCCAAGACGTGTTTTGATAATTAATACCTTTTAAGAGGACATGTCAAAAATATTTGTTAATGAACAAAATATCCTTGGAGAGTATTAATTATAAAAACGCGTCCTTGGCCGTCATTTTCCCAAAATCATTTCAAATTGAGAAGGCAAACAAGACCTTGACGACACTGGTTTTGGCGTTGAAGGGGATGATAAATGGACCCGAACTTGGCCCGTTTAGAATGCAAAGCTCATGTGAGAACTAAGTCTGGTAGAATTTTGAGACCGCAGGCCTGTTGTGGGCGTGGAAGGATGCCGAACAGGCCATAACGTCTGCTGGACGTATTATATTGGGCCTTCGATCTACATGAAAGAGGAAGGAAGAGGTGTTGAATCCGAGTTCTCAAGAGTTTGATTGGCTCTCGTTGTAACTACTAACCTATGAACTTAGGGTCTCTATTCGCCGATAAAAACGGGTACACCAATACTATGCTAACTTCGATTAGCAAAAAAAAATACTATCCCCAACTATTGTTGACCAATCTTATCATTTATTGTCATGGCATTTATCGGTGTTCAATATGAAATTCTATTCTCTTTTTATTTATTTTTTATGGGAATGGATCCTCTTCAGAACTGTTTGGGATAGTTGTCGAAGGTATCTCACAAGTGTAGATTCCTCCCATCCACAAGGATACTATAGTAATCAGAGAGGACCACAACCCTATTTTTTTAACAGAAAGTAAACTCAATTTATATATAAGCAAAACAGTATAATAAGAGGGGACACTACCGGTCCCAAAATACATAAACTAACAAAAAAAGATAAAAATACAACAAACCAAAAAAAAAATCGAACTCGTCCCGCCGCAGACTAGAGGCAGAAGTTACTGCAGACGCTATTTTTGTCGCCGGTATACTGTTTCCAAGAAAATTATATCTAAAACTCCAAACTTGGCTCCTGAATCCAAAAATAGAAGGGAGAGTGGAAAACCTCAAACAAACTCTTATATCACTCAAGACCATTTCATGACTTAATTGGGAAATCTAAACAAAGACACCAACTGACTAATTACCGATTGATTAGATCAAAACTTTGTGTCTTTGACTTCATTGTCCCCCATCATTTGGATGGGAAACTACTACAACAACTATTATTAAGGTTCAAAGAATCAAATTTTGAAAAGAAAATGGGGGATACTAATAAATTACTAGTAGTTCTGGGATAACTCAAACGATATTTATTGTTTTTTCTTGTTTTTGTAACCCATTTTGAACCCATCCCGGTAATCTACTGGGAACACTGTTCAAGAGGGTGGTTAAAGTTCAATGAATGACCAAGGGGTTTTCCCAAGGATCTATTGTCTAAAAGCGTGCTGCTCCGTTTTTCGACCCATCCTTGCTCCATCCGAATCGTTCACTTTGTAGAGCTTGTCGAGTAGAACAATTATGCAAAAAATCAGCTTAATTGATATCATTAAGTGCCTGATCGGAGCCTTTTTACTTTGAAAAGAATGGATCCGAAACACTGAATCAAATCCACCATACCCATGGACCGAGAGTTAAATAGGCTCCGATCAGGCACTTAATGATATTCAATTAAGCTGATTTTTTGCATAGTTGTTCTACTCGACGAGCTCTACAAAGTGAACGATTCGGATCATCGGAGCGAGATCGGGATGGGTCCGGAAAACGAGGCAGCAGCACGCTGCTCTCCCCTTGGGGACAGCAGCCCCCCTGAGTCCTTTCCGAAGTACATAAGAGGAAGCCAAAAAAAAAAAAAAGGCTTGTAAGTTTGAATCCCGCTGACCACTGTAAGGCTGAACATTTTAAATTTAGGGGTCATTGAAGATTACTTAAGTTATTAACTTCAGAACTTCGGAATTAGGTCCCGTTCCAGAAACCTTCTTAAAAAATAAGCAGTTTATTTCACATTTTCAAACTCAAAAATAATGTAAATAAAAAATAATTTTTTAACTTTTTTTTGCATCGTATAAAAGATCTCAATAAGATGTTTCAAACAAGATCCATATTACATATTTTTAGATTTCAACAATCCCATAATTTTTGAGTTTGAAATTGTCTTATTAAAAAATAAGGGCTTTTTTCCCATTCTGAAACGGAGCCTTAGTTGAAATACACGTAAACTGACCCGAAATCTGGTTAGAAGAAAAATTCATGGAATGAAGCAAAATGGCTTTCCACAGCCACATCACGTGCTTACTTGTTCCCTTCAATTTATCACAAGCCAACTTGACTTTCATATGGTCTCCCACATGGAACCTGTCAGCTAGACCTTTTCATCGAACCAATGAACATAAAAAAATCTTCAATCATATAGTCCTACTAAATTAGCAAACCTGTCAAGACTTGGGGAAATGATTAGGTGTTTTTTTTTTTTTTTTTAAAAGGTAAGAAATCTATTCTACTCTATCCAAATGGAATGGATTGAATGCCAAGGGTGAAATTTGAACTTTCACCAATGTACAGGTGTACAAAGTGTCAATCATTGCATCACCATTCCATTTGTGAAATAACCATTTTAGGAAGGAAAAAATATATATTTTTATCCAAATATTTTCGGAAATAACCACTTTTTGGGGAAAAAATTTAGAAAGTTTTTTCTTTTCTAAAAAGTGGTTATTTTCCAAAATATTTGGCTAAAAGTTAGTTTTTTTTAAATTTTTCTGATTCACCTTGTCAAGACGAATCGAAAAACCAAAAAGGTAACTCACAAAACTAACAAACGCAAAAAAAAAATTTAAATAAAGATAAAACTAAAAATTATATTGTGGAAAGAGTTAGGTCTCGTTCCAGAACACCTTCTTAAAAAATAAGTACTTATTTCGCATTTTCAAACTAAAAAATAATGTAAATGAAAAATAATTTTTTAAATAATTTATTTGCGTAAATATATAATTTTTGTGATTGAAATTGTCTCCTTAAAAATAAATATTTATTTCCCTTTCGGAAATGGAGCCTTAGTACTATAATAGTAATACTACATAATAGTACGAAGATGATTTAGAAGGAAAGAGTTTGGTCAAATGGACGAATGTTCAAAATTTACAGAGGCCAAACATTGCAAATCATAGAGTTACTGAAAAGTTTATCTAGTTTTGAATTTTGTGGCCTGAAACCAGTCTAAGTGCATGTAAATTGGTCTAAACATTCGGTTTTAGAAAATATGTAAGTGCAACTTTTTAAGTGGTATACATGCACCAGTACACGTGCACCATAATAGTTTGCTAGCAACATGACAAAAATGTCAGTGCTTTGGCTTGTATGATGATATAGTAATGTTTTCATAAATACACATGCTTTGATTAACATATTCAGTTAATTAGTACTACTGATACAGTAATAAAATACTCTAAACATGTGCAGATTTGTTATAAAAAAAAATGTGCAGATTATTATTCTTTAATTCGATCTGGGCTCAAGCCTGCTATAATAAATGATTTTGGCCTAATCTTTAATTGGGATAAGTAGCCCTCTAATAGATGTTATGGTCCTCAAGATTAGTTAAGTTGTACATAAATTATCCGAATATTTCTTATGAAAAAAATGCCCCGGATATCTAGAGTTCTATTTTTTTTTTTTTGAACAGAATATCTAGAGTTCTATGAATAAATGAAAAAAAGAAGAAGCCAAAAATTGATAGCAGCAACATGCTAGTACTTTCTATCTACGATTATTTTTGGAAAATGATATTGACACTCCAAAAATTGATGCAGGCATTCCAAAATCAGTATAACTCCAAAGCCATTTTTTCTTTGTTTTTTGGAGTGTCTGCATCAAATTTTGGAGTGCCAATATCATTTCCCTTATTTTTTCTTAAAAGTTTTATTAAAATCAAGGCAGAAATGATATCCACACAAATAAGATATCTATCCCAGCACACATCGATCTCTTTTGAACTCGTTTTGAGTTTAAAAAATGATCAGAGTCGCTAATTTTATTTAAAATACTTTGTTTATGGTCCCTATAATAAATCAGCTAAATTTAATAATCATTAAGGGCGTTTGTGAAGTATCCAACATTGTCACAGAATTCAAGCCTAAATTTTGAGACAAAGTTGAATGTTTCATAAATGCCCTTAAAAATACCCAATTTAGCAAATTCTTGGTAGGAACCATAAACAAAGTATTTTAAATAAAATAAGCGGCTCCGATCATTTTTTGAGGACCCAAAACGGGGCAAAAAAGGATCTGTGCATGCTGACACAGATTTCTTATCTGTGTACATAGAATAGTTCCACACACACAGAAAAATGTGCACAGATTTTTTTGTGGGGCCCACCATGGGTCCCACACAAATCATCCGAACCGTTCATTAAATGTAAAACATTTTTTCAAGGGCCCCCGCAAAAAATAAGCTCAATCCAATACCTATAGATACTTCATCCAACCATCTAACTTTTCATTCAGATTTCCAGATAACGAAAAGTTATATGGTTGGATCTAATATCTATAGGTATCGGATTGAACTTATTTATTACGGAGACCCTTGAAAAAATGTTTTACATTTAATGAACGGCTCGGATAATTTGTATGGGATCCTTGGTGGGCCCCACAACAAAATCTGTGCACAATTTGTGCACAGATCTACTGTGTGGGCAGACTTTCTGGTGTACATAGCACCTCTGATCGGCAATCAATTTGTAGTTAGTCGTTTTGTACTGTAGTTTTTCATAACTGAGAATTACTGTACTAAAATGTAAAATAGAGATGGTAAAATAATTTTCCATCGCTTATCCAAAAAAAAAATTCCATCAATTTAAGTTTTTAGGTTTACTTTTATTTTTGGGAAAATGTCGGCCAATAACGTGTTTTATAATTAATACCCATCAAAGATATTTTGTTCATTAATAAATGTTCTTAGCATGTCTTTAGCGGGTATTAATTATCAAAACATGTTCGGGGCCGTCATTTTCCCTTTATTTTTTCCTACTATTTGAATTTAGTTTTTAAAATTTTCTTTCCGAAAATGCTACTCACACAACGATTCAAACACAACAATTTACACAACCTCTCACGTACATGTGGGGACCACACATAGTAGTGTGTGTGGAACCCATATGTATGTGAGAGATTGTATTTGATGTTGTATTTAGATTGTTGTGTGAGTATCATTTTTGTTTTCCGATTCATCAAATTGAGAGAAAGAGAGTAGCCCAATTCCCACACCCAACCCGACCTTCCCTCCGCTGCCGGCTGCTCTGCCAACCGTATTATTGCCCGCGAAATCCCGGAGCCTGGCAAGAAAATAGAACTGAAAATCACACGGAAAAAACACGAAATCCATCTAATAACCGCTCATCCAAAAAGCTTCCCACAAATAAATAGGCTAGAAAATTTTTTAAAAAAAAAAGAAAAAAAAGTATAGGGGCGTCTCTGTCCTCTTTCCTCTTCTTCTTCTTCTCCTTCCTTCAAATCTCTCTGTTTTGTTGTGATAAATAAAGAAACCAATAAAAGAAAGAAGAAAAACAGAGAGAGGTGTTGGTGGGCATTGCATTAGGATCCGACAACCGTCGGACCCACTCCCGCTGCCCTTGTCTCTCTCTCTCTCTCCACCGCCTCCCCTGCCGGTTGCCGTTGCCGAGGCACAAGACAGCTAGATAGAGAGAGGAGAGAGAGTAATAATAATCATCCTCGAGCCTCTTGATCTTCGTCATTCCTCCCTCAATCAATACGACTCTATATAGGTACTCTCTCTGTCTCTCTCTCTCTCTCTCTCTCTAAATTCATATATACAACACACATGAATATGTCATATGTATCTATGGGTCTGTGCTTGCCAATGGGTATCCGTTTTCCGTAACCGGACAAACGTACAATTTAGTTGGATTTGAACGTCGTTCTTGATTTTGCATAACGTATATGAAAGATGATTCATCTGTCTGAGGGAAAAAAATAAAAAATATTTTCATCTGTTAAAATGGGAATTGCTGATTTCGATTGACTTGCACTCTGTTTCTCTAATTAATTAGTCTGCATTTGCAGGCATCTTTGAATCAATTCCTGTATTTTATCTCACAATTTAAAAACTCCTCATTTCTCCCCAAGTCTTTGTTTTTCAAATTTGAATTCCCTCTCAATCTCTCAGACAATACCAAACCCTCCAACATTTTTTTTTTCTCTTTTGACTTCTTTTTTTTCCTTCGATTTATTTATGGCTGTCTCTATCAACACGGGCTCACAGATTTTGATTCCTCGATGCATACATTAACGTGTGCGTGTTGATCTGTTCTTTTGTTCTCCGTTCATTTCTCGGGAATATTCCGTGGGAACTGGATTTTCAGGAAACATAAAGGAAAATGAAGTTTATTTTCTTGCGTGTTCTTGACGATAAATCTTGCAAGAAAACTCGAATTTCTTCTTTTTGACATGATTTATTTTGCAGGAAAGTATTTCTCCCACAATTTTCTTGGTTACTAAACACACAGAAAGTTATGAAAAAATTGATTTTTCATCATTTCCGTGCAATCAAACGGGGCCAAAGTAATTTGTGTTGTGTGTAATTTCAGACACTAAAGATCAAATTTCAAAGTGCATATCAATACCCTTTCAGTTCTTTGCTTCAAGATTTAATTTTTCTGCTCTTGTTCACAATGCAGTTTTTTGTTTTTGTCGTAAATCACAATGCAGTTGTTTAAAACCCATTGGTATCGCCTTTGCAAGATAATTCTTCAGTTCTGTGAATTGCGTTTGATGACTTTATTGAATTTGGAAATTTTTAGGTTCATTCAGTGCTTCCATTTTCTAAAATTTCTCTTGTTCTGCCCCCTATCTTCTTCCTGCAGGTCAGATGGAGAAGTAAAGCGTGTGGGTTTGTTGTTCAATCTCTCCCTAGCAGTGCTCACACCAATCTTGATCTACTCTTAGATGGCTTTTATTTACCAATGTAAGCTCTTTACGATTAGCTGGCGTGAGTTTTTGTACAGTACATTATGCATGATATTTGCTCGAATGAGGAATTAATGGGACATTGTTGCCGAGATCCACATGCGAACTGTTGCGTCTTTTTCGTCGCGTTATAATTTGGAATCTTCTACTTTTGTAAGTGTCTCGGCGAATTCCGTTGTCTGGGAAAATGGTTTTCATTTTAGCAAATGCTTGTTCCAACAAGCATTTACAAGGACAAAGTTTATTTCTACATTCAACTGCCTGCACTTTGTGTAAGCACTAAGCATACAATTTAGTTAGGACTATTGGATCTGTGCTGCACGCGTCCCTATGCCATATGTGCGTTACGATGTTCAGCTACTCTCGAGTATGCAGCCATTGAACATCATTGGAGTCGGAGTTGGAGGAATATAGAGCTAAAGTGTGCTAAATTACAACTTCTGCTTATTGGTAGTGGTGAGATATACTTGTTACATTTCCAGGTTAGGATAGTTTTAGAGTCATTAACTAACCTTCCTGAAGAGCTGGCCCTTCTTTATGCATTTTTTGAGCCCTTGATTTTCAGCTTATCCGTTAAAACGTAGCAGCCTCTCCTCTGTGATCATGATCATGGTGATTGTGAGTCTGTATTGGATACTTAATGTTATGCAAGTGGTAACTCTTGTTCTTTTTTCTGCAGTACAACGGTGACCTCGGCATCTATATGAAGAAAATTTCCACTCTTGAGATCTGCGAAAAACAAATAAATTACAATGGGTACTTGTCTGTCCACGCCACCGCACGCAATCAAACCACGAAGGAAATATCACCATCGGGCGAGAAAGAGGCATGGCAAGCATTCTAAGTTTGCTCCTGATGGGACTAGGAAAGGGAACAGTGGAACTCTTATAGCAGATTTTGCTGTTAGTGAGTTTGTACAAACAACCACCACCTGCAGAAGATCTGAGGTCGCCAATTCAACGTTCCATCTCACCCAGATGGAATGGCACCACAGTCAGGTTGATGCTAACGGTATATTCTTTTTCCCCTTTGAGAGTTTACAAAGTTTCAGACTGTGCAATTTGACTTAAGGCAACAAGATTGTACTTGAGTGGGTAACAACAGTAATTATACGTAAGATAAAACAAAATCCTGCTGCGGTTGTAAGTAAAATATTTTGGATGTGTACGGATGAAAGAAGCCACACCTGGCTGTACATACAACACTTGTACAATGCCTTCAGGAGGTGTTCCTTCTGTTCAAAAAAGATCTTGTTGGTCAGGCTTTGATCGGTGACCTCATAGTGGATTGGTTAAGAAATCCTAAATCCTTCTATTATCTATGCCCTGATAAAAATAGAACTAATTTGGAAAATTACATTGTCTAAATTGCCTGATGTAAACCTATTTTTTCTGCTTGAAATTTTGGTCTAACTAGTGTATTATTTAAAATTTTCTTTCTGTACATTTGAAGTTTAAGGTCTGGATTAAGTACAAGAGAAGGCTGATTGCCTTGGAAATGTCACTAGAACTTCATCTTTTTGCAGTTATTTGCCAAGAGGAAGCATGGTTTGACTCAGTCAGTATTCTGGAGTCCGATTCAGATGACGAATTCAGTAGTGTACATGGAGGTAAGTTAGAAATTTATGTTTCGACTATGTTTGAAGATAAATATTGCTATTTTGGAAAATGAGCTGTTAGAGGGCCTCCTTTATAATTACATTTCCATCTTGACATTCTTGTTTGCAAAGGACAAACTTTCTCTCTTTTCTAATTACACGTGCGGATCCATTTGGTGTATTGATGTACTTAAGTAACCCTACTTTTCATGTGCTTCTAACAGAATGTTTACCTGTATTTCTTTTTTGCCACACAGACTCGTTTCCTAGAATTTCAACAGGCCAGGTGATTCAGTATGAAACTTCTTCGTGCTTTGTGGACAACAAGTTGTTCAAAGGGTACCACGAAACGTATCTCAAAATAGATGGGGCTAAGACAGGCAAGTTTCTGAGCAAAGATGGATTCAAGGACTCTAACGGGTTTGCACTTATGAGTGCCCAAGGTTATGAACTTGCGTGCTTTGGAAAGGCTGAAGAATTTTCAACCAAGAGCAAGAAAATGTTGGATCGATCATACGGAAGCTTTAACTGTCTAAATCAGGACAGAAATGATTTTGAAGACAGAACACAAGAGAATCTTTTGAAGTCTGGCTTACCTAGGCTAGTTCCTTCTTTAAGCTTCAATGACAAAATTGTTAATGCAACAAGTCTGGCTCAACACTCCAAGAAAAGGAAATCCACTGTTATCAGGCTTTCGTTCAAGAGGACATCTGTTGATGGGGATGAGTCTAATGGTTACTGTAAGTGTCACACTAGTATGTATGCTTGAGTCTTTCTTTCTTTAAATGTGTCCAGGACACTCTTTTACTGTGAAGCGAGTGCTTTCCTAATCTCTTTTTTTCTTAATTATTTGCTGGATATTTGGATCAATCTGCATGGGGGCCTGAAATTCAACTTTCTTTTGTGTATTAATATTGTGTAAACTTTATATCGGCCCAATACCAGTTGGGAATGAGTGGAGGGGTCCCTCATTTTATTATTGGGTGATCTCTCATTCCCCACCCAAGCAATGTGAGACTGTTCTCCCCCGCTGAGGCTGACTTCTAAAATTAGCTTTACGTTTCATTGGCTATTAAGTGCCTCCAGAATCCAGATATATATATATATATATATATATGAGCTCAGTTCTTTGATGCCTTTGATTCCGTATTAACTTGAAATTTATGAAATTTGGTTCTTTCACCTCACGTCATGGCAATGAACTGGTAGTTTAGTATTGTAGTTTGGTTTTATGTGTGTGTTGATTACAGTTCATTCACACATTTCAATATGGTACAGGTGCATCAAAAAGAATTCTGATTCGTCCTAGGGCAGGGCTCCTGATTCCATGTTGCAATGAAGAGAAGCCAACTCCAGGATGTTGGTCTGAGATTGGACCCTCGAATTTTAAGCTTCGTGGCGATAGTTATTTTAGGTATGCTGTGTAACTTCATGCGTAACTGGTGGCAAGGTTGTTTTCGTCCAAATTTCTATTAAGTATTTGATTGTCTCGAAAATTGATTTGCAGAGATAAGCGGAAATTGCCTGCTACAAATTGCACTCCTTACAACCCAATTGGTGTTGATTTATTTGTGAGCACGAGAAAGGTTAATCACATTGCCCAACACCTAGAGCTTCCTCCTGTCAAAAAAGATGGGATACTGCCGGCACTCTTAATTGTCAACATTCAGGTGCTATTTCAACATAATCTTGTCGTTCATGTATTTCATACATGAACTTGCTACTTCTGCATTGTGTTGTTCTGGTCGGATATGCGAATGGGACTTCATCAGCTTAAATTCAAAGTTGCGGATTCTGAGAATTTTGATATTGCTATCTGTTGACCAATTTTGCTCTGTGGCAGTTGCCTAGCTATCCTGCCCCAATGTTTCTTGGCGATAGCGACGGGGAAGGCTTGAGTCTTGTACTTTATTTCAAGCTCTCTGAGACTTTTGAGAAAGATGTCTCTCCTCAATTTCTGGACAGCATCAAGGTACATTGCTTCAATATGCCTCTTCAGGAACTAATAGCCGGTTCTTCTTGTTTTTGGTTCAAAGTTAATTTGATACTCTTGGTCCAATAGTTAGTCTCTTCAATGTATTATTCTTAGTTACGGGTCATGGTATCTGTGTGCATTATGAAATCGTTCGTCATCTGGACTGTAAGTCTTATTTTGCAGGTAGAAAATCTTGTCTTTGATATTCGCAAGTCCTGTACATAATATAGGGCATCTAGGGTCCTTTCTAACCGTTGCACTTCACCATCGCAGTTCATGCAAAAAACAATTTCATACATTTGTTGTATTAGTACAGTGGTAGTCCTTTTACTTTGTAGCATACTTAATTTCTTCTAAATTTACTTTCCTAAGGGATGACTTGCGGGTCCCATCGTGATTGTCGATGACAATGAATTACGAGGCGTGATCCGCAATACCTAATGCCAGTTTCTTCATTCTTTTGTTATAATGGAATCTGATTATGCTGGGCTACCTGAGATTTTTCTTCCAATGAGATCAAATGTTTGATGTCCACAACACCACCATGGTTCTGTGCTCACTCCTGTGCTCTTGAAATGCTAGCCAAGGAACACAATTACCATTTGTTCCTGTCAAAACTGCCATAACTTTTCTGATTCTAAGAGACCAAATGGAAACACTCGTCGTATAACAATTCTACAGTGGAACACATCAAACTATAACGAACGAATCAAAAAACAATGAAAACAAGGCAAAACAAAAGGTTCGTCAATACTGATATCAATTGCATTTGACAATGCTTGACAATTTTTGTTCCATAAAACTTTTACATTTGGATTTTATACTTCTGCTTTCAAGGAAATAGTCAATCAATCTACAAAGCTGAACATGTTTGGTTATCAATTATCAGGCTTTTATGAACTCAGATTAGTTCACATTTTTAAATGATTTTATTTCGTTTTGCCCCTTTTGAAAGTTTTTCAAGACATCTCTGAGACGGCAACACAGTAACAGAACTTCTCTTCTATTTCTTTTTTGGATCCGGTACTTACCTTCTATATCATTCTACAGGAAAATGAACTGCAAGAATTGCAAGTTCAAAAGCGGGATCCCTCATTTTCGGATCAGATGAAACTATGTTAGCTTAGGAAATTTGGTTTCACTGGAGTTAAATGCATAATAGTAATGCTTTGAGTCAGTCCAAATGAAGTGCTGCTGCTGCCCAATTTCAGCTCGGTTCTCTTTATACACCGAGTCTCGGTTGATCCCTTGCATAGTAGGTTAAAAGCTATTCATTTGTTCTACAGAGATTGATTGAAGATGACATGGAAAAGGTTAAAGGGTTTGCAAAAGATACCACTGTTCCATACAGAGAAAGGCTAAAGATCATGGTTGGGGTGTCCAATCCAGATGAACTTGCATCAAGTTCTACTGAAAAGAAGCTTTTGCATGCTTACAATGAGAAGCCAGTCCTTTCGCGTCCTCAACACAGCTTCTATCAGGTGGAGTACCAAATCCTCCTTTTTTTTGCTCACACATTTTCACTTATTATTCAGTGTGGACTTGAAGGATGGGACCTTATGATTTTTACCCCCTCCTGTATAAATGCAGGGCCCTGGTTACTTTGAGGTTGACCTGGACATTCATCGATTCAGCTACATAGCAAGGAAGGGGCTTGAAGCATTCCGAGAGCGTTTACGAAATGGGATACTTGATCTCGGGCTAACAATCCAGGTATTATTCTTGGGGAGAGATTTGTTTATTGAAATGAGTTTGGGAAAAGGATGGAATGACCTCAGCTTAATTGGTGAAGAATCATTCCATTCCATCTATAATTCATATCCTGCCATCTTTTTAGCCAACAGATGTCAGGATGCATATTCCAACCGATCAACTTTTTCATTCCGGCTTCATTCTACTGACCGTTTCATTCGAGGATGATTGAACATAACTTCAGTAACGTAACAGAAATTCCCATTGTCTGCATTTTCTTCAATTGAAACTGACCTCTGCTGACTTCGAACGCCCAATGAAAGCCTTCAGTTGTCTGTTAAAGTAGTCATTGTCGATTTTCCTCATTTTTGATTACTGCAAACAGGCACAGAAACCAGAAGAACTGCCGGAGAAAGTCCTCTGCTGTGTGAGACTAAACAAGATTGACTTTGTTAATCGTGGCCAAATTCCGACTATAGTGACTATTGATGATGATTGATCGGCGATCAGAGTCTGCAACACCCTTGTGTGGGAGGACCGAGTTGTTGATTATATGCACAGTTGGATTCCCTGCAATTCCCATTCCAATGAGAGAGAGAGAGAGAGAGAGAGAGACAGAGAGAGAAATTGTTGTATATAGTATATATATAAATAAACGTTCTTTCATGCTTAACATTCAAAATCATGCTTACATTGAAATGCTTTCCTGTTTTATGGTATCTGTTCTTAACAGTTAACTCCTAATGTTCAACGTACCTTAGATGCAAAAGTGATTTCTGCAACCTATAGGGACCGGGCTGCAAGGGAGAAATATTTTGTGAATCCCTTGTCCCGGCGCGGATGACTTGCATTTGACCAGACCAGAAAGGGAACTAGTTGAGGTGTCACCAGTTCCGGAAACCCCTAATTGTCGAGCCTGAAAAGATATCTGAAGCTATTCCTGGGCCAACGGCATCATCAAGACCCATTCAATTTTTCAGTTGCTTGTTTATCCAGGAAAGACAAATTCCTAAATAGTATTGGGGCGTTGGTTAAGCGAATCTAAGTATGGACAAATACCCCTTAAAAGATGAGCAATGATCAAGTCAAGACGACTTTGGAAATTATTGTGCGACAGTCATCTGCGCCCCAAATCCTGCGGGATCTACTAACAAATTATGAGGAATAAAGGTAACTCAAGCATAATAAGCGTAACTTCACTAGATTCAATATCAGTAATCTTGCACTAAACTTTATCACTGCACATAAAAAGATGGTGCCAGATGCTAGAACAAGCTTTATTTGCCCAGATAGGCTTTACACATTTGGAAATCACACAAATGAGCCGTACCCTGTTACCAGCTATGAGCACTAAGCCTGCTTCGTGGGATCAACAAGACAAGTGAGAACCTCAACATGAACTTCAAATATAAACAATTAAACATATTCTTCATACACTCGGTAAAATACAAACAACATACACCACCAGCTCTGATTTTACACATACAGAGGACAATATGATGCAGCTACATATAGCACACGTGTTTCTTTCTTTTCTTTTTCCTTTTTTTTTCTCCCCCTTTCCATTTTTTGGCCAGATGAGATGCATGTGGTATACATGCAGCGGCCCTACTTATTGGAGTGACAATAAGCCTTCAAAAATAGTTTCTCTTCTCAATACTCCATCTTGCTAGAATGGGCATTGGGAGAGGTCGCTGTTTGCCTCTAAGATTTTCCCATGAAGATTATGCCATGATTTGCTCTTCTTTCAGAGGTACAAAAACTGCCCTTCGATCATTGTTTCCAAATTCCATTTCTTCAAGTAGAGCAGGTTTCTTGGCAACTACCGTGTGTGATTTCAACTGCAATGTGTTACTATTTGCTGTGTTGTTACTAGACTTTCTGGCTGTTGGAACATCATGGTTATGCTTCCCTTCGTATGTGGTTACAACAGCTTTAGGATCCGAGGAAGCCCTCTCAACATGCTTACGAACATTGCATCCTGCGTAAGTGCATTTGTAATAACTCCTGCAGATAAAATACAGACGCATCAGATATTATTCTGAAAGAAAGTTAACTCCAATTTTGTGTAATGCTCTGAATTTTGAATGAATGAAGCAAGGTAAAGAGCACAGAAATTGAATGAGGTCTGCTTTGATTCAGGTGCATGGTTTCAAGGCATAACCTCCCTTGAGTTCCTTGATCTTTGGAGGTATAGGGGCCCACTATTTCAGTGGTAAAACTTTTTGAGAGCGGGTGCTTTGTGCATATATTGCCAAAGAATAGGGTTGTCTCTATTCCTCGCCCGCCCATACCCCCCATTGTTAGGCGATTACATGAATACTGTTATTGTTGTAAAGTGAACTCCAATGCTTTTACATTACCCATTTTTTATATGCTTCTACAGTTCCCATTATTATCTTTTTGGGGGGGCACAGGAAGTAAATGGAATCTGTTGCAAGAACAAGAACAGATCGGAAGCAATATAATAAGGACAGTCGCCATATGCTATTCGTGCAGATTCCAACATACGCGAAATAATACCAAGCTTGAGTTGTAAAGAATGGGAGGGCTTAATAGAAACTGACATCTTATGCTTAGATTTGGGCTACCCTGCTCACAATAACAAGGCAACAGACACAGGGGATCATGGCTCTTGCATAAACACCACTAGTATGCTACTTAATTGAAGATTTCATAGTAGAGAGTAGAATGAAGAAAAGAATTCCAGTAGAAAATTAAATAACTCAACGGAAGAGGGGTGGACAGTAACTGAGGAATGAGAAATTTTGAAGTCTTGAAATGGTGGAGAAATCAAAATATGTGTAAGGGAACTGCTTAGTTATAGAGGCCGCACCACACCCCCCCCCCCCCCCCACCAAAAAAAAAACTTGCATGATTGAAAAAGACCTCATTGGTGATATGATCCTATTTGAAGAATTGTTCATCCCTAGTCTGCAATCAACACCAACATAAAGACAAAATTATAACCTTGGATGAGCATTTCCCTTGACCACTTTCTGCCCATATTTTCTCCACTTGAACCCATCATCCAAAAGATCAACTTCACTCCTTGTCTGCACAACAATCCTGGCTTCTGTGACTGTTTTATGTGACGAAGTTAGCTCAGAAGTCCCAACCTCTGTGTTCCTGCATTGCAAACATCTAAATAAGAACTGGAAAGCATAGACCTAAGAAAGAAAGAAAAAAGAGAGGAAGTATTCACATCAATAAGAACTGGAAAGCATAGACCTAAGTACTAAACTTACCTTCTTTTGGGATTCGGTTCATCATCATTGCCCTCATTAGGTACTATTTCAGCGTTACTCATTTTAACGTTCTCTGTTGATTCTGGCAATTGAACAAGTGTCAGTTGAGTAGATGTATGGTGACTCTGGTCTCTCTCAGAAACTGAATGAAAAGTTTCATTTGAAGTGCTCGTTTCTGTCTCACCCACCAAACCAAGTTCCTGCACTGACTGATTTTTTGTATTTTGTTTCATGCGGGTTCCATCCTTAGCACGTTTGTTGGATTGTGGAAGGTCGTGATTGTGCTGGCCTTTGTATGTAATTTCAGATATCTTCCCATCAAAATTACGCTCAACCTTCTTCTTGACAGGGCAATTGAGCTCTGTACACTTATAGTAGCTTCGCGGATATTCGCTTGCCTTGACCTGTTTCTGTCCATATTTTCGCCAGTTGTACCCGTCATTCCCTGGTTTGTCCACAGTAGCAGGAGGGGGTTGACATTTCCTCTCGGATTGAGAAGCTTCTGATGATTCCATAAAGGAATTTTCAGGTTCCGATATCACAGGATGCACCTGTTGTTGGATTGTTGTGTTGGAAGGAAAGGATTGATATTGGGACCATGATTCTGCTTCAGAAGTAGCTAGTGAAGAAGGTTGATGTTCGGCTTGCATAAAAGATTGGGATAATGTTGCAAGAGCCGTAACTTGAGCAAGGGCCTGCTGGTGGGTCATTCCAAAGGGGCTCTGCATGGAATTGAACAGGCAGTTAAATGAGTGCAAGGGTGCCACTCTGTATTGGATAATGTATTGTCTAGACTTTTCGTGTCTCATGACAGTTGACACCGTTTGCATTGTTTAGTGTAAGAATTCGGAGGCAATCTAGTAACCACACCAACAAAATTGAAGTCAGAAATAATACTTTCCAATGAGAAAATTAAAATGACTTTCGTCATAATTAGAATAAGTGGAGGCAGGCTTGACTTTGCCTACTTGCGGGGAAAAGAATTTCCCTATGACCCTGCTAAACAATTATCTGAAGCTGCCACATATTACATGCTACTTTTGAGGACCAGTTATACGTAGGTATATCATCTGAACCAAAAACGATGGCATGTACCTTGAACCCATACGATGGCGTTGGTGCATCATCCCTACATTCAAGGTATACAAGTAATACAACCAACCCTGCTAAGTTATCCACTAAAGTATCCTAATTTCCAAAAGGATAATAGCTTGAACATACATGACTGAACATATGAAATTATCTTCAAAAAAAAAAAACATCTGAAATTTAAATGAGCACCAAAAGGGACAAAAGTACTTGGATGGGCCTGAAATTCTGAATGTCATACCTTTTGATTTGTAAACTGGATTTAGGTGGGGTGAATTTCGGAGGAGGGGAGGAAGCCTTAGCTAGCAGATAATACGCACTGCGTACAACGCTTTTAAAAGTAAAGGATTCTACAGGAACAGGAACATCTGTAGGTGAACCCAAGAAACTAAAAAATCACAAATTCTCGATGGAGCTCGAATAGTAACAGTTTCATCACCTTCAAATGCACCCACCGATGGAATAACAGTATCTTCTGTCAGTCACCATAGTAAAATTTAAATCATCGGTATCCTCCAGATTCACTGGAATGTGACTTATTTCCACATTTTCCACAAATTCGATTCGTAATTCCTACCTACATCAGATCAAGTGGCCACCACAGATGTTTCCATTTAACCCTCCAGCAATATATTTGATCTTCAACATCAGCTAAATGTCACAACAAAGGAAAACTAAACTTTTTGAATTGAGTGGTTCTTGACTTGGGCTTCACTGGGTAAAGCTTCGTATCTAGTTGATCACCATTTCCAGTAAAGTCTAGCTAATTAAGGCCTTGTGTATGGGGAGCATAGATATATACGTCAGGACTAAGTTCATAATCTGTCAAATTTTAGTGAGCCCCCAAATCCCACACTTGGCTACCCAGAACACGAGGCTTCCGCAACTGCAAGGTCAGGGAAAGGGTTGGATGTACGCAGCCTTATCCCGCAAACGGAGAAGCTGTTTCCACTACTCAAACCCATGAGTCCGTGACCACCGGGTCACATTGGAACAACCTTACCATTCCGCCCGGGCCACCCCTCAAGATAACGGACAAACTGCAATAACAATATTGAGTTGAAACTCATCCTCAATAGTAGTGCTGAAGCTGTCCAGATGCACAGACAAGTACTCTAGTTAATAATTAATGCTCTCTTCTTAATTGTATCTTAAATACCACAAGACGTTGGGTAAGATTCAAATGCAAAGGATTTGTCTTCACACTTATCAAGATTTCTTTTTTCTTTGGCAAGATGAAGGAGAAAATTTTATTCATCTGTTACAAAATTAATCCCTCCGTAAGTCACAAAATTAACAGCCACAAAAAAACATGTGGTTTACAAAAATTTCAATAGGCGGTCAAGGCCCTTAGGGATTTGCTCCTTCCTCCTAAGGTTTCAAATTTGATCCCTCCTTTCGAAACCTCACAGGTGCTATCAACTCCTTTGGGCGAGTCCATACGAAGCAATTTGCTCCATCTTTCACTGGGCTCCCGGCAAGTGAGTGGTGGGATTGGGCCTCAGGATTAGTTGAGGTGCGCATAAACTGGCCAGACATTTATCAAAAAAAAAAAGACCACGGATATTTCGAACCAAAATCAACACTTTCACCACCAATTTTGCGTTCCATGAAATTTTATCAGATTAAGTGGGTAGAGAAAGTGGTAAACTTTAATGTTTTGTTTTATAAGTATTCTCTGTGAATTAAAAACGGAAACGGAAAAAAAACACAATAAAGAATATAACTGGGCAATTCACCTGGAGAGGCGAGAAGAAACCCGGCGAGTTAAGAAAACCAGAAGGACTCAACCCAGGAGGAATCATGAACACAGGAGGAGTATGAGTAGAAGAAGAATTCCCAACCACTAAATTCACCGGTCGGTTCTGCTTAAACCCTAATTTCTCTTCACCCGAATTCCCTCCTTCCTTGGCCGAATTGTCGGGTAAAAAGTTGGGTAGCTTGGGGATACCGGCGGCGGCGACCGGAGAAGCCATGGCGCCGGCGAGGAGCTGAGAGAAGGAGGGGCAGTCGGAGTCGGGGTAGTTATCGTAATCGGAGAAGAAGTTCGACACGAGGGTTAACGGACCGGGGCTCAAACCGGTGAAAAGGGTCTCGATTGGGGACCGTGGCGGGAGCGTGATTGTCGGCCGTTGAGCTCCGTCCGTCTTCGCCATTTTTCTTTCCCACTTGGTCTGTCTATTGGGTGTTCTTGTTCTGCTGTTCTGGATCTATAACTTGTAGCAGTAGTAGCAAAATTTAAGAAAGCGATAATTGAGAACGCAAAACGCAAATAGTGACACAGAATTGAGACCAAGCGTCCTGGGTTTATGTGAGTGATTGGATAACATGCATATATGCAAGGTGTTTTTTTTTTAAATCACATCATATGATTGAGTACGAACGTGTAAGCGTTTTGTAAAATCATTTACATTCATAAAAGCAAGAATTAAGAGCATTAATATAAACGCAGATCGAGAATTAAGAACGAGAGCAAAATTTGAGAGCGAGAGCGAAACGAGCTGAATTACGTGATTATATGGATAAAGAAGACATATATAGGTACACATGCGAATTTGTGAGTGGTGTCTTTTTTGGGGTTGATTATTTTGTGTTCTTATCTTGAACATGGTGGAGCCCAGGGCTTAAACAAACGGAAAAAGACATTTTTCATCCTTCTTTATTTAACTACTTATTGGATTAAAAATAAAAAAATAATTTTGACGCTTCACATTTAACTATTGACACTTTTTTTTTTATCTTTATCCTTTATAAAATTATAAAATTACCTTTTATTTTGTTAGTGTTCATCCACTTTCTTATACATGAAAGAATATTGTTGTAATTTTTCAAATAAAAAAAACAAAAATAAAGTGCCAATAAATAAAAATAAAATGTCAAAATCAATTTCCTTAGAAATATAAAAAATATACTAGTAGTAGTAGTGGTTGTACTTCTCCTCTCATTATTTATTAGTGGAGTCGATGGTAGTAGTGGTTGTACTTGTACACAGCCGATCGACATTAGAAAACGAAAAATGCTTTCACACTGCTGTTTGCCTGTTTGGGACGTAGGTGTGAATAAAGATTTGTTTATGTAGTGAAATTCAATATTTGTCCATGGCACTACGTACGAGCATTTATGCAATGTTTTCACTAACAATTTTATGCTACAAAAATTATTATTGTATTTTGATAAGTCGTTCACGTAAAGCAAAAAGTTTTGCATCCCGTCAATAAATTACTGGTTAGTGGAAATAACTTGACATTTTCCACAACTGGTTTTGTTTGGTTGAAAGTTTTGTTGAAAGTTTAGTTTTGATAGTGTGTACAGAGAGAGCAATAGGGTAATGATTAAAGAGAGCGGTAAAGATTGGAGAGAGATAGAGAGATATGAGAAAGTAATAATTAAAGAAATAGGGTAATGATTGAAAAAAAAATAGGGTAATAATTGAAAAACTAAACTAAAATGTGAACCGAACACAACTAGTGATTTTTGAGTTAATGCCTCCTGGGAACAGTCCCGCTCAAGAACTCATTTTAAGTACTTATTTTTTAAGAAGACAATTTCAAGCTCAAAAATAATATGTTCACTTAAATAATTTTCCTAGCAATGTGAATTTTATTTAATAGATTTCATTGAGATATTTTGAACGGGACAAAAAAAATCGAAAAATTATTTTTCACGTACATTATTTTTTAGTTTGAAAATGTGAAATAAGTAATTTTTTTTTTTTAAGAAGGTGTTGTGGAACGGGTTTAGTAGAAACTACTTTTATGTAAGGGTTCTTAAAAAACAAGTAGGAGTAGTTATTTGCAACTTTCAAACTTAAAAATAAAATGTATTTACGAAAATACTTTTTTAATTTTTTCTTGCATCGTTCGAAAGATCTCATCGAAATCTATAAAATAAGATCTTTTGTACACAAAATTATTTAAATAAATTTATTATTTTTAAACTTAAAAATTACAATTCAATACTTTTTTAAAAAAAAAACTCTGAGCGGAACACAACATGAGTACTATTTTCTTTAATGAAAGAAAGTCTTTTTTATGAGCACTATGTTCTGGTTATTAATTTGTTTGATAATTTCCAGCTCACGAATTTCCGTTTGACCCAAAAAAAAAAAAAACTTAAAAATTTCCAGCCCACTTGAGACGAGTCAGATACAAGTTGACGTCAATCTTCTTCAATGCTACAATTAAATTTTTTTCCCCGTCCGGACAGCCAATTCTGGAGGCTGAAACACGACACGTCTACCGCTTTTTAGCCATTAAAAAGTGGTTGCTACCTTGCTGGTTGGCCCAACCGACGACAAAATGGGGTGAGAGATTATTGAGTGTCATTGGGGCAGCACGTGATGATACCTCAATTCTATTTCTACCACACATTACACTGGAGTTCACACGCTTAGTTTCGGATCTCGCCTAATTTTATGGTTGCAGAGAACTCTGGGGCATTATATAGTGGTGCGCCAAGCCTCTTCCCATCACAAATTACACTGGGAATCTGGGATTCACACATTTAGCCTTGAATCTCACAAAATTTTATGGTTGCAGAGAACTCTAGATCACCGCGTGGCGGTGGCTCTGAGAGCAATGGATAATTTTTTCCAAGGAGTTCACCATTCGTTTCCTTAGTTGTCGTGTCGTCACCACTTGTCAAACCCACCCCAGAATTGAAGCCGAAACTGACTGGGGGTACACCGCACAGTACAGGGATTCAATTGGATTGATTGGACTCTGTCCCGGGTCCACCGTAACTCCACTTTTTGGTTAGATTCATCGGATGCAAATGAGTCGAATCAAGTCGAGTTTTATAAGTGTTCGAGTTCAGTTTATTTAATAAATAAATAAACTTGAGTTTGCGCTGTTAACAAGCCAGGCTTTTGCGAGCTGAGTCGAGGTTTTAAGTGTCGAGTTCGGCTCATGCACAGATTTTATGTGGGGTCTACTATGGGTTCCGCAAAAATGATCCCAAGTTGTTCATTAAATGTAAAATATTTTTTCAAGCCCTTTCACAAAAAATCAACCCAATTCGATACCTATAGATGCTTGATCCAATCATCTAACTCTTCATTATTCTGAAATCCGAATGAAAAGTTAGATGATTGGATCGAACGCCTATATTGAGCTAATTTTTCATAAGGAACTTTGAAAAAATGTTTTACATTTAATGAATAGTTTGGATCGTTTGTATGGGACCATAGTGAGCCCTACACAAAATCTACGCGTGATTTGTACCCTATTTATTTGTGTGAATAGCGCAGTTGAATACACAAAGGGCAAAGTCTTTTTCAATGCGAATAGCTTTTGAAGCTTCGTCACAAAAAGTAACCTCCACAATTGTCCTTCCGAAACGTCAATTTGTACAACTATTTTTTTATGGGCCATTAAATAAAATGGTGAACAGAGTTGATTTTTTACATGGCCCTATAAAATAATATTCAAAAATTGATGGATATTTTTTTAGATTTTTATGGGACCCGAAATAGGCCCAAACACATTTTTTCTTGTATGGTTCCCTGCAATTCTTCTTTGCGATTAGAATTTCTTCTTTGCGATTAGAATTTCCGCTTTTGTAGCTTCATCACAAAAGTAATCTCCACAATTGTCCTTTCACAAACGTAAGTTTTTACAACTACTTTTAACGTGCCATTAAATGATTGTCATGGCAAAATAGTAATTGATTAGGGGGTGTTTGGATGGGCCATTTTTACATTTTCCAATTCTAATTTTTGGGTTTTGGGTGTTAGGCAAGAAAAGGGAAAATGGGCTTTGGGTTTTGGCGTTTCAAAAATAAAACCAACAATGAGGTGGATAGGAGCTTTTTGAATTGTCATTTTCCCATTTTGGAATCATAGCATGCCAAAAGGACCACCTTACCCTCTCTCTTGTGGAATAATCTTCATTTTGTCCTCGTAAATATGAATGTTATCTGTTCAATAATAGAAATAATAAAAATATATTTAAAATAAAAGGGGGACACTTTCAGTTCATGCACCAGTCCAATTTCAGAAGTACATTTAAAAAAAATTATTAAAACATAGTTTATATGCATTATACACCATTATTAATAATCGGGGGCAAAATAGTAAAAAATCAATTCATAATTCATTATTGGATTTTTGGTCTATTTTCCCAAAAATCTTTCTTTCTACCATTAAAGAGATTTCTTTAGTTTAGTAAAGCCGCCACTGGAGTGTATTGCTCTGACAGACTGGCACACAAATTGGGAAGCCATTGAAAAATGCTCCAATAGGCAGCTTGTCGGCAGTTTTGCACCGGGATTGCACAAATTGGGAAGCCAAGGCATGCCTATCGGGAGTGATTCGAACTGTCATACGCCCGTTCAAGGGCGAAACTAAATGCATGTTGGGTTGGGAGGACTATAACCCGTGTCAATTTTGAAAAAAATAAAAAATCTACCCGTAAAATTTAGCCTAATCCATTCGGCTATTCCATCTACCAACCTACTTTAGCCCAGGGCAAATTATATTCCTAATTTTGCTGAACGTGTTGAATAAAATGTACGTGAAAAGTTGATCGAAGAACAATAAGAGATATTCTATTCGCACCCGTCTTGAAAATAATGAAAAGTGTATTTCTTTAATAATTTTGCGGAGCTAGTAAGGACAAATGAGTAAATTCCGAATCCGATCCGATCCGACCCTCACCCTCCTCCAATGACCATAGCGCCGCCACAATAGCCGCCAACCAGAGACGGAACTATGTGAGGGCTTATGGGGGCCACGGCCTCCGTATAGTTTTGGGTATCTTTTTGTAAAATAAAAAAAAAAATTAAAAATATATATATTTAAAAAAAATTTGTTATTCGTTAAATCTAATCTATTCTATTCTTGAGAACTTGGAGAGGGGGATGGGTTCTTTCGAAAATTGCACCCTTCCTATTTGCATGGGAATATAAGAGATGTACCACATGCATAGCCGCACTCTACTTCACTTGTTTTTAAAATATTAAGATTAGTTGTTTTTTGTTTGTTAAGAGCCACTATATATTGTTTTTTTGTATTGGGTGTTATTAAACATTTAAATGCTTTAGACTATGTTCGTTTTGGGTCCCAAAATCCAACCTCTCTCTCTATGCACGGTCTCCAATTATTTTTCCCTTCAATTGTTTTTCTCATTTCTCTTTTTTATCTCTTTTCACTCATTAACCAAAAAACCTCTTCAAAACCCAAGCCAAATAAACTACTATTAGATTTCTGAACCTTAAAATTTCAAAAGTTATTGTTCATAGTTCGGCTCCCGTGTTGAAGAAATCCTGGTTCCGTCGCTACCGCCAACTGTCATAAAAACATTTCTCAAGTCGGTCATTGAGAGTCAAATACAATGAACATCACTCCGGGACAAGTTCGTGTCCTGCGGCCTGTGTGTGTCACAGTGTGGGGGGGGGCGCTCGTACGGTCATGGGCACAAAATTTATTGCCAGTCCACTTGTTGATGAGCCCATTTATCTACCTTCCATTCCAATTTGATGGCCCCCTCCTCTATCCACAACGTGATAGAAATGGACCAACTAATTTAGAAACCACCTTTACGGAAGAAATTGGCTTATTAATGGAGGACTGAACGATCTCAGCCATCGTTTCGGCATTGGACGATTCGGATTTTAATGACGTTTCGATTTTGGATGGTTTGGATTTAATTTAAATCTGAACCGTCCAAATCCGAAATGGACGACCGCGATGCACCTTCATAAACACTATTCATGGAAACAACCGTAATAAATTCTCTTTACGGAATTAGCGTGAAAAGTTTCCAATTGACTAGCGAAACAATCACGTTGAAGCCGCCGCCGCCGCCGCCCGCCCCCCCTCTCTCTCTCTCTCTCCGGATCGCGTCGAATGTCATACTAGAATTTTTACATGACTTCTGATTGCCCGATCACTATCTCTTCCACAACTTGATCACAGCCCCTCCAAATCAGTTTGCATTTATTATTATTTGATCCAGTCATCCGAAGACCTGTGAATGAGTCATTTGCGGAGCTGAACAATCTCAGCAGTTCTTTTCAGCTTTGGACAGCCCGGATTTTAATCCGAACGGTCCAAAGTCGAAACGAACGACCGCGGTGCACCTCCGTAAACACTATTCACGGAAATAGACGTAATAAAGTTTTTCTCTTTACTGAAATAGCGTGAAAAGTCTCCAATTGACTAGCCAAACAATCACATTGAACCCCTCTCTCTCTCTCTCTTCGGATCGCGTCAAACGTCAGATTAAAATTTTTACATGACTCCTTATTGCCCGATCACTATCTCTCGCACAACTTGGCCACAGCCCCACCAAATCGGTCTGCATTTATCATTATCTGATCCAGTCATCAACAGCCTGTCTAAGAATGGGATGGCTGCATGGTTACAACTTACAAGGGATAATAAACATGGGAAAATGATATTGACACTCCAAAAATTGATGCAAGCACTCCAAAATCAATTTAACTCAAAGCCACTTTCATTTATTTTTTAGAATGTCTGCATCAATTTTTGGAGTGCCAATATCATTTCCCTAAACAGTTACTAGAATATATATAGAAACAAACCAAAGTTTTGGAATCATCAATACTTACACATAAACCAAAAGAAAAATGAAGTGATAGAAGGAAGGTCCCACCGGGATTCGAACCAGGTGCCTGGATTCAAAGTCCAGAGTGCTAAACCAGTACACCGTGGAACCTTGCTGGGCCCAACCTGTCAACCTTTATCATTAAACTAATTAATTACAATTACTACAATCTTAAGCAAATGTCCGCTTGCTCTTGGATAATGTTTGGATACGACGGTTATTTGTAATGCCCTCTCTCGTGAGGTGGGACCCATGTCTGTGTAAGCCCACCGAGACAAATAATAGTACTGAAAATTTTATCGCGCAGCGATGCCAACTAATGTTAATTTAAGCAGATAGATTATTATGAATTTATGAGTGTGGTGTGCTGAAAAAACGGGCTTGACCTGAGCTTTAGGGATTAGCTTGTTGGGCCAGAAACCATTTGGCTGAAAGGTCGTCTCCATAATCATAGGATGTCTTGCAAAATATGGTTTCAGACCAGATGGTTGTTAATGAGCCGGACACGAAGTTAGCGGATTAGGGTCGGCTATTTTTGACACGGAACACGAATATGACATGACACGATAGCACGAAAAGCTAAAAAGGTCGGGTTAGAATTGAGAGAATTCTGACAGGACACGATGTCCAGTGCCCGTCCCTAGTGGTTATTCTGTATAATTATGGTGTGCGTTTTTTTTTTCCCAATATTTCCGCTCAATGTCCATGATTGCAATTATCATATTTACTTCTTGCTTCTATCACTGATCCAGTGATTCACTGTGGCTTCCCCTAGAAAATATCCAAGGATCATTGGTCCTTCTAAGTTCTAAAGAAAAGTTTTGGCACTGTGCAATGAAATTTAGTAGATCTCTTTACGTCGCGCTTGGAAATGCATAGACCACCATCTTTGATTCAGCAACTAGCATTATATAAAAGAATGCAGCTCAACCGTATACGAAAAATCTATACATATAAACAAGAATTCAGTTCAGCCAAGTCTTTTTCGTCATGGAGCTTGAAAACAAGTTGGACAGTTACGAAAGGGATAAACATGCAGCTAGAAGATAGAAACAAACCAAATTTTTTTGGAACCATTAATACATAATGTGAAGCGATAGAAGGTGCCCACCGGGATTTGAACCCAGGTCGCTGGATTCCAAGTCCAGAGTGCTACACCATGTAAGAACCATGCTGGGCCCAATCTGTCAAGCTTTATCATTAAACCAATTAATTAAAATCACAAGCATTAAGCGAAGGGGATCGCTCTTAATCAGCCATTCACATTGCCTTTTCCTAACAACTGAAGAATTTGTTCAAAAAAGAGGAACTGTGGTTTTTTGTTTGCAGAATGGTGCTGCTGATGGAGTGATTACTTGTTTTACTGTGGAATTCTGCAACCATTGTAACTACTGCTTCTACTGTCATTCTGGTGCTGCTTCTATTCTGAAGTGTTTGGTGCTGCTTATGTTCCCAAAATTCTGCTACTTCTGCTGCTTCGGTGTCTACTTGAATACTAATTCTGTTTGCTGAAGCTGCTGGTTGCTGTTGTTGTCTTGGTCTCAAATGGATGGTTGCTGCTATATCTGGTTTTGCTGTTGCTTGTTTGGATTGCTGAATTTTGGCACAAAATGGTTGGTGATTCTCAGGGATTTTGTTATCAATACAGAAGTTCATATGGGAGGATGTTTTGGGGGATTGTTCTGTTCTATGGGATTAGCCTGGGATCTTACTCCACTTTGTTGGAGGATTGTGTTTCATTGCTATCATATATCTCTTCTTCTTTTGTGCTTGTTTGTGTTTGCTCCTCGCCAACCCTCCCTTCTTTGGGATGGCACGTGATCGTCCAAGACTCTCGTGAATCGTGCCAACCTAGTTGGGATGTTTGTCCTTGGTTGTGATGCCTTTTTATCCTTGTTCCTTTTAGTCTATGCATCTATATGGTTCAAAGATTGATAAAATGTTCCTTTTCGCTGTACTAACAAAAACAACTTAAGCATTGGCTGGGTTGTATACCCATCTGCATCAGCAGCATTACCTGTTTCTATTAGTTTTCTTGGTGTATCATGTGCGATAATATCAACTCATGTGAACTTAAGCAGATGGATTATGAATGTGGTGGGCCGAACATTTGGGTTTGAACCAAGCAATAGGGCGTAACCCTGTCGGGCCAGAAACCGTTGGCTGAAAGGTCGTCACTGGCCGGGCTTTAATCCAGTAGCTGCTACACTGGTGGAATCACGTTAGTTTCATAGGATGTCTTGCAAAATATGGTTTCAGACCACAAAGGTATCTTATGCTGTAGTAGTATAATTTAGAGGTGCTCCTCCTTGAAAACGTTTTACTTCCATTTCTGAGATGTTTTTCCAATATTTCCTCTCCTTACCAATGATTGCAATTGATCAACTGTAAAATTTCGACAGGAAAATTTGAAAAGAAGACCAGTTAACAAACAAACAATAAGCAAAAGAAGTTCACCTAATCTCGTTATTTTTTGAGTCTTGTTTTACTTCTTCGTTTATTTCGTCTAAGACGGACAGAAAAAGCACAAATAAAAGCGATGGAAACCAAAGAGTTGCTACCTCTTTGCTCATGTTGCAAACATGACTTAAGCGACAAATAACCAAATAAGACGTGCTAATGGAACGAGCATATTATTCTAGTGACTAAAATGACTTCTTCCAAATCTCTATAACTTCCATTAATCCCTTCTTGGATCCCCCACCATCTCCCACTGCTCTCCTAGCCTCTTCTCTAACACACTTTGCTTTAGCTTTCACCAATTCATTCCCCATTACGTCCCTAACTTTCTCTGCAATTTCCTCTCCCTTAACCACCACCTCTCCTCCTCCCCACCCCCACGCCTCAGCCCACAACCCCATCCCAATCCTCTCCACCACAACAGCATTCATCTTCTGATCCCCATGTTGTGGCCAAGCCAGTATAGGCACCCCGTTCCACATCGCCTCGCTCACTGAGTTCCACCCACAATGACTCAAGAACCCACCAACTGCTTTGTGACTCATTACCTCCTCTTGATTCACCCAATTCTTCACCACCAATCCTCTTTCCTTCACCCTCTCCATAAACCCATCTCCCACAACTTCACCCAGTTCCCCTCCATCTTCTCTGTCCACTTTCTTTTCCTTCACCACCCACAAAAACCTACATCCACTCCTCTCCAACCCATCACCCAATTCTCTAATCTGCTCCCTTGACATGGCAGTTCTGCTCCCAAAACTCACGTACAAAACTGACCCATCTGGTTGATCATCAAGCCACGGTACTGATTGGGTCCTTTCAATACCCAATGGAGGAAATGGGCCAATTGCAGTCACCCTTGGTAGCCCGTTTACTACTTTCCCATCATTGAGTGCTCCCAAGGAATCCTGCTCAATGGTCTGAAATGTGTTTACCAGGATTCCATCTGATTGTATCATCTTCTTCCCATTCTCTATGATTTGGGTTCGCAAGAGGTTAGGTGTGTCTGAGAGTAGTGGTGGGGGAATCCTTGATTTCGGTATCGATTGCAGACCAGTTTGAAAGTAGTCCTCTGTTTTGTCAGAATTGTTTGGAGCTTTTGAGCCAACTGTGGCGTGGAATGACACAAAAAGTGTCAACATTTGAGCTGACGAAGTGAACAAAATGTAGTTGGGAAGGTTAAGAGATTGGGTGACTGGGATGACTGTGGAGGCCAAGCTCATGTCTGTGACAAGAGCAGAGAGAGGCGGCGATAATGAGGAGAGAAGCGGTTTCAGAAGATGGGATGATAAGCGAATGGCTTCGTATTTGACGTAGAAAGGATCTTCTGAATTGTCACAAGTAGCATTGTTCAATGGGAGGAGATTGAGTTGCTTTGGAGTGATGTGAGGGAAAGTGGAGAAGAAGTGAGAGAGAGTTTGTGACTCGGCTAGCGAGATAGTTGGGTGAGTAGTGATGAGGGTAATCTGGACACCTTGTTGGGCTAGCGAAACAGCGAACCGGAGGAAAGGTGTTAGATGACCCATGCCGGAGCTGGGAAGGAGAGCTACATGAGGAGCTGGTTCTTGGTTTTGGGAGTTCGACATTTTCAGGTGGAAAATACTCTAATCGTGACTATATATTGATGTGATCGACTCGTTAGAATCCTGCTGCTCAAGTAAGTATTCTAGGCATAAATATAATAAGAATATGTAGATGGTCAAATGTGGCAACTGCTGCTAGAATTCCATGTGTGGTGATGTTTTCTTGTTCAGCAAGATGTGTGAGATTTTCCTGCTTTAATTCAACAGTCATGACTTATGACTATAGTGTTGATTATCCATTAAGTCTTTGTCTCGTTAAGGTCGCATGTTTGAATTCCACGAAAGGCCACCATGGACCACTAACGAGTCTGTCTGGTCGTTAACTTTAGGACCCCGAAATTAGTCGAAATGCGTGCAAACTGGTCCATACATCTGGTTATAAAAAATGGTGGAAACTAGGTGAGTTTGATGAGGGGTCTTAAAAAATTATGTCTTGTCCTTGTTGTTTTTACATGATTTTTGCTGGAGTTTTTGTTCAACTTGACTTCTCTTCCCTTTGAGAGATGGTTTTCCCCCCTCACCTGACAGACCCCTTTTCCACCTTTTTGCTAAAATGTCCGTAATACCCCCAACCTCCACTCTTTTAACTAAATTCTATTAAATAAATAAGATAAAAAAATTAAAAAATTAAATAAAAAAGGAATTTAGTAAAATAAACAATATTAAAGAAAAAAAGATATAAAGAATATTAAATAAATAAAAGAGAAAAAAGATATAATGAAAAAGAGATAAATAGATAATTAAATAAATAAGATAAAAGAATTTAAAAATTAAATAAAAATAGAATTTAGTTAAAAGGGTGGAGGTCGGGAGTATTTCGGACATTTCGGCAAACAGGTGGGGGGGTTGGTGCTGTCAGGGGAGGGGGAAAAGCAATTTGCCTTCCCTTTTGTTGGGTCCCTTAGTGAATATGGTGGGAATCTTTGAATTCTATCTTACAATTTGTGTCTGGTGTGTTGTATGGGTCTTGGACGTATTGGAACTCTGGAGGAAAAAGGCCAAGAAGGAAAAAGTCTTTTTGATTGGCGAAAGTCAGTATTGTTAGAATACTTAAAAGTGCATGTGAGGAAATCCTAATCCAACCCTTTCTTCCTCTTCAAGAATGCACAAACATTTTCAGTTATCATTGGTGCACGAAATTTCCTTGTGCGTTGTTGTATGGGTCTCTGATGTAAAGGAACTTTGGAGGGAAAAAGCCAAGAAGGGGAAAGTCTTCCTGATCGGCAAAAGTTAGCATTGTTAGAATACTTAAAAATTACACAAGGAAGGAAAAAGTTAGGAATAAGACAAACGCTAAACTAGTTTTTCTCTTTTGCTTCTGCTAGGAAATGAGAGAAAAATGAATATACATTTATCTCTCAAAAAAAACAAAAAACCATTCTTCGGTCTCGTCACCCTGAAAATCGAATTTGTTCTCATAAAATCCGTCAATAGCCCTATATTCCACTTAATTTCCATGTAGTCCCCTCAGGGTATCCAATGATTTCAGAATATCAAAACAATAGCCAAAAAAGAAAAAAAAATTTGTTTTGGTTATTTGGGGACATGTGTGTTGGGAGTAATAAAAAGTAGTATAATAAATTTTATACGCACAATACTAGAATAAAAAAAGAGAAATGCCACAATATATTTCACATTTCAATGACGTGAAAGTTGTAGCAAAGACTAGTGGCAAATATTATGTTTATAAAGATAAGGATCTGATCTTGCATCGATATCAACAAAAGCACAGTTGACATCTATCTCTCCAGATACAATAGTCGAATATCATACAGAAACAATATTGTACTTTCTGTCCCACAAGAAAATACCCTTAGAAAATACGAAGTGTATTCACGTGAAAATTTGAAGTGAATCATCAAAAATTGCAGAAACGAAACTGCAAGATATTGGTAACACCTATGAAGCATATATTCAGGAGTGTGAATAAATTGGATGGGGAATCAGTGAATGTGTTTTTTGAACTTTTTTGTTTGGTTTATTTGGGGGCATGTGTGTAGGGGTTATAAGGGGTTATAAAAAGGGGGTTTGTCTGCTAAACAAAGAGAAACAGATCAAGAGTTTTAGATTTTTTAATATATTTCACATTTAAATGACGTGAAAGTTGTAGCCAAATCAAGATTAGTGGCAAGTATTATGCATGTTTTTAAAAGTAATGATCTAATCTTGCATTGATGTCAACGAAAGCATAGTTGACATTTACCTCTCCAGATACAACAGACAAATATCACACAGAAAAACGCTACTACAATTTGTGCCCACATGAAATTCGAGGTTCATGATGTTTCGATGGCTAGAAAAGTATAACAGACTCGTCTGAAGAAACTGTTGGTTGTCTGGTTACGAGGGTGACCGTAACATTTTGTGATGCTACCATTGCTGCAAGTCCAAGAAAGGGATTTCAACGGCCCGTGCCCGGACTTGGGAAGACACGACGTGAGGAGGGGGAGGACTCTAACCATTATCAAACTTTTACGGAGTTATAGAGTTCAGACATGAAGACCATATTTTCCAGCTTTAAATCCTGCATGTTCTTGTTTATTGGAGTAGTTTGTTGGTTTCTGATGGTATTGTAATAAGGACTTGTATTTGAAATAGTATAATAGAGAGATTGAGATTTGATTAAGAAGCCCCATGAAAGATCGAACACAAATCTCCAAAGTGGAATGATTCTGTTATTCTGGTATACATATTTTCTGGAGTTATCAATTGTAAAACAATAATGTGGGTAGTCCGGATGTGCCGAGCGGGTACCACATGGAATATATCCACCTAGCACTGGAAAAATTCCTCCCTCGTTAAGAGATTCACTTTCCTGTGATGGGTTCCAATATTTTCTGATTTTCTCTCTCTCCACATCATTGCAATTATGGATTATGTATTTTTCATGCTTCTGTCGCTGGCTCGCAATGGCAACCATGTATCATTGACCCAGCCAAAGAAAACATTTGGAGAGGTGCAATGAAACTAGGATCTCCATTTCAACCTTGAAATGTATGGAGCATGCAGATCACTCAATAGAAAACAACCAAGAAGGTGACTCTAATCTTTTTATTTTTTGAATCATCTGAAACTACTAAAAGGCTCACATGGAAAAATGAGACAAAGGGGGAACAGCCACCCAGTGTTGGGGGAGAGAGAGCCTCTCATTTCCATAGTTGCTACTGAGTGGAGCAGCTTTGTTCGCCGATCCATTCTTCAGACTCTCCAACATGAATACCAAGCTTCTAATTTGACTCCACCTCAACCCCTTGAAGACCCAAAGCCTGAATACACGTCTCCCTGATTGCATGGAGTTTCCCCTGTAAAAGCAGAACGAATCATAATTGATTTAGCCAAACCTTCCACCACCACCCCATTCCATTCTTTTTATTAGCACCACCGCAGCTTTACCCTCTCTACTATTTGGTATATGAGGCAAGTCACAGTTAGCCTTGATTTTCCTAAAGTCCGGAGCCTTCCACAGAGACACACCATCCGCAACTGGAGGGTTATCCGTATGGACTGAAGATATCACATGATCATTCAGAAATTCCATTGAAGCAAAGTTGGCCTTAGCTACTGTTTCCATGGGATTTACACTAACATGTCAAAAAACAAACTCATTCCAGGATTTCCAGATGAACCAAAGAAATAACAGCCACAGAACTCAACAACTCACAAGCTTCATTTTTAGGGTGATTATCAAAATTATTAACAGACCACTTAACAGCAGACCTGGAAGTACCCAAAGGACCTCGGAGATGCAAATCATGGCCAAACCAAACTGCCCTTGCCCGCTAACAGAAAAACAGCAAGTGTTCTATTGACTCAACACAGGAATCACATACTGGGCAAGAGTAAGATAGAGGGTACCGATGTTTGAATAAATTCTCCCTTTTTGCATGACTGTTTCTGTACACTCTCCACAAAAAATTACTCACCTTGTTTGGGGCTTTAAGCTTCCAAATCGACTTCCAAAACCCTTCACTAGGTTTAAAGGATGATTCTGCCTTGCTAGTAGGAGATGATGATTGCAATTGAAAAGCCAAATGGTACCCAGACTTGACTGAATAAACCCCATTGGAGTTATAATGCCACACCAGTTGGCCCCCTTTATTTATTACGGGAAGAGGGATAGGCTTGTGTATACCAATGCTCAGACAGGGGATAGGCCTGCAACAAATGGATAAGTTGTGTAAGGATGACTATAAGGAATTGGTTCATCACGAAGCACATTCCATGTCTCGGACTTCAGATTATAGTATACTACTTTACCTCAAATAGTTAACACAAGTCCAAAATCCTTCTCCCCCTCCACAAAACCCAAGATCGAATAGTAATGGATTGTGCTTTCCCACTCGGGGAATACAGAAATCAAGGGTCCAAGATTGACCTGAAACTTCACAATCCAACGCCAATAGTCCTTTTCCATCTCAAGGATTCTGAATGCCATAGCAGAAAGTGTATTAGTCAGAATAAGAGTCAAACGGCCACCGCATTCTCCAAAATACCTAATCTTGTCCACGCGATCAATTTTTGGAGGGTTTGGCAATTCTAACATCTTCTCTGAATAATATCAAATCCCAAGATAACATTCCCCTCACCTATCCAGTGGATAACGCCACTACAAAACACCGCGCGTATAACCCTTGTAACGGGTGGATACAGTTGTTTCCAAGATGAACTCTCCGAAAAATAGATATCAATTTGAACACGGGGATAAAGACCCATAACCACAACTTTATAGTGAGGCGATTTCGAAGGATCAAAAGCCAAGAAAGCACGCAACACACAAGGAAGATGCCTAGATGGAAGCAATTTATATGACTGCGTAGTAGGGTTACAAACAAGGTAACAACGACTCGTGACGACTTCAGGAGAAATACACTGACATAACAGTAAGCCGTTGGAAGAGTGGGTAATCTCCGGGAGGGATTTAACAGCTCCAACAATGTCATCGAGGACGGCGAGCGTGTGTGGATTCGGGTGGCCCTGAAGCGAGACGTACATAGGTTTTACGTTCTCACAGTTCCAGCGCAAGAACAAACCCAAGGGGGAGGGCCTAGGGTTTCAGCCGGAGTGTCTGGTGGCGAATTGGGAGTCGGAGATGAGAGATAGCCAATGCTTGGACACGGACTTGAATCGGATTAGGGATGTGGCCGGAAGACACAAAAGGATCTCGGTAAGGAGATCGGTGTTGTTGGCAATTAGTTCCGCCGCCAGTGAGGGTCCCGACGAAGCACGACCAATAATAGGGTTTCTTCTTTTACTGGATGATGCATTCATGGCGTTGTTACAGGAGAAAGGGGTTTTGATATGATATTAAGATCTTTACTTCTTCTTCTTTTTATTTGATCAGATATTAAGAAATTTACTTCACGCTTGGAAATGTATAGACATCTTTGATGCAGCAACTATCGTAAACTAACTGAAACCCTAGCAAAAGACGAACCCTAGCCGAAAGATACAGAGAGAGAACTAACCGAAACGGACCTCGAGAGATGCAAAAGGGAAAAAAAAAGACGAAACCCTAGCCGCCGCCGCCGCCGCCATGGCCGGCACTCTAGGACCACTGGCGACTACCCGGCCTGGTCCGACGACGCCCTGAAAGGAGTAGCCGAGAAAAACTTCGATTGGCTTGGAGATAGAGAACCCAAGTGTATTGTGTATGATCGGTGTACTCGTGTGAACGTGTTTTTTTTTATTTTATGTTATTATTTGTTCCCTTAACTATACACCGTTTTTGTAATTCGTCTATAAAGTACAAAAAAATCACTTATTTTATCTATCGATTTTATGATTGGAACCAATTTGATCTGATAGTTAGCGGAGACGGAGCATAATTTGAGGGGAAAATTTCACGTAGGCACCCGACCTTTCACACAAATCGCACATAAACACCTGACCTTTCTTAAATTTCATATAAACACCTGAGCTTTCTAAAAACTCACCTGAGCTTTCTAAAAACTCATCAATTTAACACCTGGCCTTTATTAAATTTCATATAAACACCTGACCTTTCTCAAAACTCATCAATTCGACACCTACCGTTACCCTTCTGTCTAAAACCAAACGAAAAAAAAAGTTAAGTGCTCCGATTTTTTACTTGTTTGAAATAGTGCTAAGATCTTATTTTCCTGATCATTTTATCCTAAAGAATCGTAATTAATTTTTTACTCTAAAACTCTCGTTAATCAGCCCTAATAAAGTCGTATAATCGAATATCTGTTAGGACTAACTAACGAGAGCTTTAGAATCAAAAATTAATTATGATTCTTTAAGATAAAATAAAATGACCAGAAAAATAAGATATTAGCATTGGTTTAAACAGACTGAAAATTGGAGCAATTAATTTTTCAACAATGTATAAATCGTTCATATATTAAAAAATATATTTTAAAAATTAAGTGCTCCAATTTTCAATCCATTTAAACCGGTGCGATGATATTATTTCTCTGATTATGTTATCCTAAAGTATCATAATTAATTTTTGACCCTAAAACTCTCGTTAGTCAGCCCTAAGAAAGTCGTATAATCAAATATCTCTTAGGGTTAACTAACGAGAGCCTTAAAATCAAAAATTAATTATGATTCTTTAGGATAAAATGATCAAAAAAATAAGATCTTCGCATTGGTTTAAATGGATTGAAAATTGGAGCAATTAATTTTTCAACCATGTATAAATCGTTTATATAGTAAAAAATATGGTTAAAAAAATTAAGTACTCCAATTTTCAATCCGTTTAAACCAGTGCGAAGATCTTATTTCTCTGATCATTTTATCCTAAAGAATCATAATTAATTTTTGACTTTAAGGCTCTCATTAGTTAGCCCTAAGAGATATTTAATTCTACGATTTTCTTAGGACTAATTAACCAGAGTTTTAAAGTCAAAAATTAATTATGATTCTTTAGGATAAAATGATCAGAAAAATAATATATTCGCACTGGTTCAAACAAATAAAAAATTGGAGCACTTAACTTTTTTTCCGTTTGGTTTTAGACAAAGTGGTGACGGCAGGTGTTGAATTGATGAGTTTTTAGAAAGGTCAGGTGTTTATATGAAATTTAATAAAGGTCAGGTGTTGAATTGATGAGTTTTTAGAAAACTCAGGTGTTTATATGAAATTTAAGAAAGGTCAGGTGTTGATGTGCGATTTGTGTAAAAGGTCGGGTGCTTACGTGAAAGTAGACAAATGAAACATATAAAGATGAAATATTAGACCAGGGGAATGTTTAACTTTTTCGTCCAAAACGGGAAATTCGTTTACGGTATGCCAAATGGTTTCAATTAAAAAGTTCAGGGATAAAATAAGTAGTTTTTGTAGTCAGAACTAAATAAAAAACGAAACATAGCTTAGGAGATAAAAAAACATAAAAGAAAAACTCTTCTGTTTAAAATAGTAAAGATTGAGTGGAAAACTAAGAAACAAACAAAGAGAAATAATAGTTCAAGATTACGTCATAGCAATATATTTCACATTTCATTGACGTGAAAGATGTAGCGAACACTGGTGATGAGTATTATCTTTTAAATATGCGGCTTTGATGCGCTAGTGGTGAGTATTATTCTTTTAAAAATGCAGATCCGATCTTGCATCGATGTCATTAAAAACACAGTTGACATCCACCTCTCCAAATATAAAATAGTCAAATATCACACAGAAACGACACCGTAAATTGTGTCCCACAAGGAATACATTCTTAGCAAATGCAAAGATTTGTATGCAAAAATTGAAGAAATAGAACTGCGATGCGCCAATTTAAAATAAATCAGCGAAAATTGAAGAAACCGAACTGTGAGATATTGGCATCAACCATTGAAACATAGATATCGATACGCATGGCCGGCTTTAGACATACATTAAGGATGTGGCAGGATCGAGCTACCAAATTTTAATTTTTTTTGGATCCCCAATTTTTGTATGCTCTTATATTGGAGTACATAGAATTTGTAGTAGAGCTTAATAATTAGTACTCCGTACTACGTTTCACAACTAGTTACAGTCCCTCTGCTTCAACGTTTCAATGATTTTCATCAGTGCAATCTTTGGAGCTGCTGCCTCCAGCTCCGAAAGCTTCCCTAACCTCTTTCCCAACCTTCTTAGGCCCCGTTCCGCTAACAAAAATAAGTCCTCCTTTGAATACCTTATTTTTTGAATTCGAAGCAATGTATTGTGAGAGAATAATCTGTTTCATGACTCTCATTGTCCATCATTATAATCATCATTATGTATACTTCATGCTTCTATCACTATGAGAGACCACCTGAGAAATTTCCATGAATAATTGGCCCTTCTAAAGAAAATATTTGGTGCTGCAGCTCCTGCAATATTAATGCAGATATACTGTAAAGATATTGCTTTCCATCATTACAAAAGTATGGCAGCGATCCTCTTATCAGCTATGAGCATTGAATTAGACTATATATGTTGGTGGAAGTTCTTCCGGTCTCGATATTATTACCAAGTGTAAAACATCTAGTACCATAGGGAGTGTCGTACCATCGCTATTAGCCTCGATATTCTTACTAAGTGTAAAACATCCAGTACCATAGGAAGTGTCGTATAATTAATACCATCGCTATTAGCCTCGATATTCTTACTAAGTGTAAAACATCCCGTAACATAGGAAGTGTCATATAATTAAGTACCATCGCTATTAGCCTCACACTATAGATGATTATAATATTGTACATCTCTTCATTATTAGTCAAGTCAAACAAACAAGCCGAAAGAACCAATTGTTTGCTGACAAAATAGTAGCAATATTTGCAGAAATATTTCTGAGAAGGAATGTCTCACAGGCAGCTCAAAACAAGCAATGTTCCTCTTTTCACTCTTCAGAAACATTAATATTCCAATATATGTTTGAATTCCATAAACCATTAATGTACAAATAAATAAATAAAAAACAGGACTATTTCGCATAAAATCCATTTCAGTGCAGGAGGAATTACAAAATATACGAACCCTAATTCTCTTTTCGTTTATTCTGTTTCCCCCCCTCTGCAAATACAAACTGAAATGAATCTGCAAATTGGGAAATGTGACAACTGCTCTTTAAACTTAATTCATTTCTGAACTTACAGTGTGCTTCTTTATTCCTTGTGACCTAATGAACTCTTCAATCTTCACCTTAAGCTCAGTGTCAGGAATCAGCATCTCCGAGGTAAGATGAGAACGGTTGAAAGGGTCCGTCTGCGATTCATGCCAAAAAGCAATAAGAGTCTTCATTCTAGAAGGAGAAAAGAAAATAGAAAGACTGAGGTAGGACGTACACTATCGCTAAGAAGATGCCTCTGAATAACAGGGCGATCAACTGTTATTCTGGAAGATGGTAAAATCACTGGATCCTTCATTAAGGTGTACTGCAATAAAGATAATTAATTTAACATCCGATCCAAGTTATCAAATGCTCAAACAACACCTGTGAAAATCTATTTTGATCCAAAAATACGAAATACAGAAAATACCTGAATGGGATCCAGGAACTCATCAGGTATCTCTCCAAGAGTAGCTTCAGCATCCATTGCCTCAGAAGCTGCAACTTTGGCTTTCGCACCAAGCTCAATAAACTCGTGTATAATCCTTGGATCTTCACCTATTCTTTGGAGGACTTCTGCTGCAGCGCTAAACAACTGGGAGAATCAAACCATCAGATTAAGCTCATCCAATTCTACTCCTTAAAGAGAGTACACAAACAATCAATGCATATTTTTGATTGTCGAACGTGTTGATAGAGAAGTTACAAAATGATACTTCATTTACCTGCTCATTGTATGATCGACCATCCTTGGTGATGGCAGCTGGGAAAATATTTTCTTTGTCCCCCCTTGCCAGATGAACATAAATGTTGACAATCTAAGAATCAAATCATAGGAGTCAAATCATTGTTTCTCTTTGCCGATACTGCACTTGCATAATATATAGGTAATTGATATTCACACTGCCCTTTTTTATATCCACACTCCTTATAGGTCACCTTCAATTTGTATACTCTTTCACATTTGGAAGGACAGCATTGTAAATTCACATCACAAAAAGACAAAAAAAGGAGTGTGATTGTTAAAAAAGGGCAGGTTGAAAATTACTACCCTACCATATATACATTTTTTTTGAGCAAATCAAAGCAAAACTATTAAACTGTGAAAAACATGCCATCAGGGTTACATGAGAATTATGATTTCCCCCTAAGCCATATTGACGTCAACAATAAACATATTCACAAACCACACCACCAGTATTGGTTGTATGCTGTCTGTGGATGATTGTCCAATAAATGAATGCAAAATAGGCAAACACAATTCATCAGGAGGGCATTTATCTTATCCCAGAGTCCAACGCCAGAAGATCATAAGTATGTGGGAAGGGAGAATCATTACCAAATGTAATGCTGCTAGGTCATTCATACTGTCAGAGACTCAGAAATCTTCTAACTGAAGTCATATTAGGTTAAGAAGTTACTCTCATTTTCATTATGACCTCAGCCAGCAACCTTAACTAGCAGTTTAGACGTGTAATACCAAAACTTTCATTGACAAGGCCAGGACCCTGGACCAGATACAGCTTAACTTAAATTCATCAAAGTACAATCCTCACTTTCCTTGGCATACCAGCAGTCCATTTTAATGTTTTTTTTACATCACCACCAAGGAGAAGAAATCCGTTTGCCATCTTCCAATCTAAATTTCACAAAATTGAAGAGAAATAGCTCGCTCATAAAAAAAAAAAGTTGCGTTCACGGTAATGCCAACCTGCTTAAGCAACAGCTTCGGACGGAATTCATACTTTTCAGGATCTTTCAAACTAAGAGATTTCCTTTGGGGGCCCACAAGTTGAAGCAAGAAGTAATTGAGCATGCTGGCCACTCTTTCAACCTGGAAAAAGCACACGATTTTCATTTGAGACATGTATAATGAGGTAACCTTTATATACAAGATAAAAGTTTCAGCAAGCCAAGAAGTCTTATTTGATTGAAAATGAAAACATAGAAACTTGGAAGGATTAAGTCATGAATACAGCATCAACAATATATTACCATCTCGGGTAGTAGGAAAGGAGCTGTAATCTGCTCCGAAGTAAATGCTAGCATGGTCACATCTTCATTTGCCAACTTCATATCAATGCGAATGATCTATGGTCACCAAGAAATTTAAAGATGAATAGACTGCATATGGTAAACATATTAAACATAACAACAGAAATGCTAAAATAACAAACAGACATTTTCCTGGGAGTGGAACAATCGAGTTCTCTCCTGCCTCTCTTGGGCCGGTCTTCGCTCCCATTCTGTTGTGTTAGACATCTCCGCTTCCACTTCTTTCATTTCAAGAATTTTGTTTAGACTTTCATCGAGAAGATAGATGCTATCGTTGATTAGGAAGTTTAAGAAGTTCAAGTACACGCCCTTCTCTTCTTCTCTAGCAATCTGAAACAGCATATAGATTGCAGGTGCAGAAACTTATTTAACTAAATCTGAAGGGCATGCCAAATGAAGTTTTTACATATTACAGTGCATGACTATGACATACCTGTCTCCATGCATTGCGGTGACTAGGAACCTGCCATAGGTATTCGAGAAGTTCTGCAATATTGTGGCGGATGTTGAACTTGTCATAGAACTGCAAAGGGATCGGAAGAAAGGATGCACATAAAAAGAAAGGAATGGAAAACATCACAATCATGACTGGACACTTGGATCATATATTGGAAACTTTAGACCAAGAGGAAAACATCCTCAAGAAAAGGGCTGGAAAGGACTCGAGTTAGGTTCGATAAGATTCATAAGAATGCTAGTTTGATTCACGCAAGGAACAAGCTAAAATGAAACGATGTTGTACACAAACTCAAGGTCAACCAGCATAAACATGACATAAGCCATTGCTTGAAACCCAACACGGAACACAGCAAAAACCATTGAAACAAGTAACTTGGACAGGTTAGCACGTCATTGTCTTAACCTGGGGTAGATCCCTCCAGATGAAGGCAAAAAGGACAATATAGTACTCTTGCTCCATCTATTTGGAAGTCCAAATTTTTTTTCATATCGTCTGACTGAAAAGACTGGAGACAACATTAGAGGTTTTCAATGCTTTCTGAAGCTGAGAAAATCTGGAACTCAATATTGACAACCAATTAATGTTGTGACACACTTAAAAACTCACTTATGAAAAGAAAGCTAAGAGAATCTATGAGAAATGGAACAAGCATAAGTAGAAGATTAGGTCAACACTTAAAGGGAAGAACAGAGTAATTGTCTATAGTGCAAAAAATAACCAGAAGCCAGATGTCTCAAAACTGAGATGATTTTTTCTGGGTGTAAATCACCTGCGTGTGTGAACCTGTGAACTCGATGTCAACATAAAGCTTCAGAAGATTCCTCACAAGATACTCAAGCGACAGTTGGTGCCCTTCAAATAGAGAAGCCGTGACAGATGAGCCACTGCACGCAAAAGTTTAAGGCGTTATGACCTAAAGCTCGAAGGGCAGCTTTTTTTCTCCTTTTTCTCAATGGAATAAAGTAGTACAGCAAATGAGGAGCCTTCTACTTCAGTACATTGGGAAACATGAATTACCTTCTACGAGGCATCCAACAATTCAGTACTTCAACCATTTTTGCTCTCAAATATGGATTTCTGATGAAATCTGGACTTCCCATGAACATGATAATAAAGTTCATAAAGTCATCCTGTCGAGCAGGAATGAAAAGAAAAATTATACAAACTACTTATGGAGAATACACATGCCATGAACTTAAGATAAAGCCTCGGTATTTAAGGTACCAGTACAACACCATCTAAAGCTTTAGGAATCCTAGAAGCAAAAATAAGCAATTCCATGGCATCTTCCACTAAGTGCTCTGGCATGCATGCAAATTCCATTGGGCAAGTCGAAGGAAGAGGCATTTTGAAACCACCAACCAGACCGACCAACCAAACCACCAACAACCGGTAGAAAGACAACGCACGCTGAAGAAGTTCCCCATCCTAGGAATAACACAGCAGATTCATCATGAGACAACTTTATTTGAAATATAGAGATCAGCACTCAGTCGCAAAAATGAGCTTTAACTTAGTTGGTCCTTTTGTGGGGCTGGAAGTTTCAATCCTTATGGGCATGGAGTTCAAAAGTATTTACATTGGGATAACACGAGGATGAGCTGTCTGAACAGATTAAGATACTATGGTTTCCAGACACTGTTTACTTCATTTAATATAATACCGACACACATCACATAAGAAAGTGAAAAAGCAAGTCTTGTTAATAAAAAAAACAATTGCAACAGAACAAATTTTGAACAAGATATTTCACCCAATTTCCAAAACAAAGCCTGGCTCAATTTCATGGATAAGCAGTAAAAAATCTGAAAACATTCATATTGGGATACTGCTCTGCACTTTGTCTCCCCGAACCATGAACAAATATCCCATTAACCTTCAGCATCCCACTACAGTACCTTCAAACCAAATAGTATTGAAAAGTGATTGATTACATCACAAACTTTCTGTAATCTTTCCTCTTCTATTCTGCAGCTAAAGGATTTCCAAAGCAAGGATGAATAGCTTTTAATATTCAAAACATATGCTGCTCATGCATTTGATGAAATGGTCATTTAGGGCTGACAAAAGTTTTTCCCACAAACGGTGATATAATCCTTTCCTTTAGTGCTGTCCCATCCAAAAAAGTATATGATCATTCATTGTTCTTCCCAAAGAGGGAAAAAATATTTCAAATTTGATTAGTTTACTCAAAAAATCGGCAGCATAAAGATGCCCACGATTGGGAGAATGAAATCATAAACAGATTCACCAGAGAAGGAAAACCATATCTTAACTTCCATTCCTGACCAAGGTACGCAATATCAGTTCTGGAAAGAAGAAATAAGGCATAGACAAGCCTGCCCACAAAGGAAGAGACACTCCATCAGAAGTGTGCAATCACGCTCCATCATGACAGTAGAAAAATAGTCCTTCAAACCAAGACTCTACATGCAACCAAACCAGGGCTTAATGAAGTAGTTTTGCTAAAGCAGAGCATGTCTGCCATTCCCAACCACTTTCTGGGTGAAACTGTTACTTCAGCTAGTTTTTATACAAATAGTTAAAAAGTGTAACAGTAAAATAGGCATCACCAGCAGCTGACCAGCTATTACCTCTGACCCATTGTGCTAAACTGAATATGGTGACCTTGGGTGAGGAGACCACAAATCTTTTAGCATACAATGACAATTCAATGTATGAGAATGCCAAAACATCAAGTGTTAAGAATTGATTCACCTAATCAAAATTTGGATGTCAACTATGGTAACTGCTGTTCATGGGCAAGGCAGGTAATTCACCATGTGAGAATTTATCAGCAATAGTATGCCTTCTTAAATGAGAAAATACATAAACTGACGCAAAAACCATGAGCCCAAACACAAAAACACTTAGAGACACGCATATTGAGGATGGTATACCCTAAGCATCTGAGCTTCATAACATAGCTTTTCCTGCGAATATAACTCAATTTCTTTCTCAAGGCGAGCTATATCCAGCTCCAGCTGCTGGGAAGGTGCTTGCCCTTGCATGGATTTAAAAGAGGAGAGAGTATCTTCGCATCTTGAGATATCCTGAAGTCCATTCAAACAATGGATTACCATTTACCAAGAATAAGTGAAAGAAATATGAACATGTCGAAATAACACTGCCCTTGGCAGAAGAGAAAAAAACTAAACGGAATAAAGGTGAACAACTTCAAAATTTGACAAGATACAGCCATTAAAAGCCTATTTTGTCTTTCTTTGTGCAAGGAAAGCATTTTGTTACCTGAACAAGATGCTTAAAGTCGGAAAATGCTTTCAAGAGACCCAAGTTTAGTGCCCTTGCAGTCATAAAGAAACATTCACAAATAAATGTGTACTTAGTTTTTCCACAACTGCTGGAGAATGGCTTGTTGTGGAGGACAGGCCCATTAATGTTACTTCCAGAACTGGTAGCTTCTTGAGACTGTAACAACCTATTTTCTGCATCGTGTGGTTCAGAGACATCAGTTTTCCCAGCATTTTCTTGGCCTAACCATTCAGCAACTTCTTCCGATGATGCATGTAGAGCAGTCAGTCCTCTAATATCGGTTTCATCACCAACGTTCAGGAACAAAAGTAAGAATCCGAAACAAGAGGAAGAAAAAATTGCAAAAGGAAAACCTAATAGATAGGGAACAGAAAGCCCTCACCTTAAATCCAACCGCGTACTGTAAAATACATATCTAGAATCAATTTTGTCCCTCTTTGTCAAATTTGCATCTAGAAATGGCTCACATAGCCGAAGCATAACAGCACTTAGATTGACAAACATGCCAGAACTTGCACAAGATATTGGATCAACCTGGGACCAAGTAAGCCGTTCAAAAAAAAAAAAAACTGAGACCAAATAACTTGTGGAAAGCAAAGAAGAAGGGACAGATTTTTTCAAACTACATATCTCAGCAGGGAAAAAGGTAGAACCAGGACCAGCGAAATCACGGTGTCTTCCCAGGGAGACTTTTAGGCAGAAAACATCAGGTTACAAGTTCTACCATATATAGGGGACTTTTAGCCAAATCAAGTCTTCATTTTATTATTTTTATTTTTTCCTTTTCTTTTTACTTTTTTGGGGGGCGTACATTATTGCACTAGAACCAAAACGAAGCCCTAGAACACATGATCAGAATCTTGTTAATGCAATCATTATTCATAAATTGTGGAACATGACAGTTATATCTTAAACAATGCTATGACCAGGACTCTTACCTGTATATGGGCCCTTGATGAATTTTTATTTATCACCTCTCCAAGATACTCAAGAACATTTTCACGAGTTTCAGCATTTTTAAGAAGACAGAGAAGAACTTCTGACAAGCCATCATACAGGTTATTCATGACAGTTTTGATTGTAGTGAACGAAGATAACAAATCTGCCGGACGACGGGTTGATGCTTCTGAGAAGCACTGCTGGCTGGTGTTAAAAAGAGAAAAACATTCTGATGTAAGAAAACCTTCTTATCCAGTCTCTTGCAATAAGATTCATGAAGAAATGAAAAAATAGGACACAATACAGAGTTTAAAAAAACAGCTTTATATTCGTAGTTTTCCCCTCGTAGTTTATGCATCAAAAAATAAATAGCACCAAGGCTCAATGGGCAATCAAATGAATCCCCTTGAAATCTTTTATACAGTGCAACTTAGAAATCAAACGATATGTAGTCCTTTCAACTAATTCCATGAGTCGAAAGCTAATAACAGTGTTTCTTCCTTCCAAAATAATTAATCTATGTTCTCACATCTTATCTTCTCTTGGTGTTACCACTACCATCCCACGAAGGTTTTCATTGCTAATTCTATCTCGCAAAATCTTACCACATGTGTATCTCAACAATCTCATTTTACAGACACCCATCTTACATGCATATCGTTTCTTAGTAGCCCAGCACTACGTGCCCATATAACACGACTGGTCTTACAGCGCCACAATAGAATTTCCTCTTCAAATTTGTTGGTATCCTGTGGTCACACAACATTCCCAAAGCATTTTGGTACTTGACTAATCTAATATATGTGCTACACTCTGTAATCACCATTCTTGCTAACAATTGAGCCAAGCCACCTAAAACGCTCGCTTTGTGGTAACTCCTGATTTTGGAGTGCCACTCTATTAACACTAGCACTTTTACTACCACTAAACTTACACTCCATGTACTCCACTGTACTCGTACTGATCCTAAATCCTTTCGACTCCTAAGTTCTCTCCAAGCTTCTAATTTAGTATTACACGCTCCTTGCAATTTCACCTAGAAAGACAATATTTTCTGCAAACAGCATACACCGTGGATATCATCATGAATGTCTAGTTAATTCATCCATAACCAAGGAGAAAGAGGTAAGGACTCAAAGCGGACACTTGGTGTAATCCTACAATGATTGGGAATTAACTTGTTTCCCCCACCGGGGATCTACATAGCTAATAGTTGTAACAACACCCTTGCACTTATCCTTAAGTATGTCCATATACCTATTTGTCAAACCCTTTCTCCTCTTTGTACTCTTCGATTACTCACCTTAACGAGTAGATTGCTTCCATACTACCAGGGGTAAACCCAAACCGATTCTCCGATACAGCTGTAATCATTCCTATGTGACCCCCAAATCTAGGAAAATAAATGGCCTCTATTGAATGGAAAAAAGTACCATTAGTTGATCCACTCCTGAAACTCTGATTGTGATATCACAAACCAAAAGAAGTAGAGCAATAAGTCAAGAAGTATTGTCTACTGAGTAACCACAAGATGATCAGTAGCCAACATCTAACCATCTAAGTTCCAGCCATACAAGACACTTTCACAGAATTGTCTTCCACCAAGATTTCTATCATGGAGATCCAGAACTTCCCAAGAATAAAGAGAAGTGCCTGAACTACAAGTATCACAAACTTGTTTACTTGCTAAGTTTGGCTCCATTACAACCATGAAAATGTGAATAACGCAGACACTTAGAAACCAAACAAATAAAAACAACAGGACTTTACTTGCACATACATAAACAAGCTAACAATCAGTATTCGAATAACAAGGATGAGGTAAAATGCACGCTTAAAGGATAAGTTCAGTCACCACACCAACAATCAAAGCAATATCTTACTCTTCTTTGCACAATCGCCATTCTTTTCTCACATCTCCACAAAATCAGTCATCTCTCTAAAATCATTTTCTACACCAAATTCTATCCTCAATATCTGAACATGTTATGTTAAAGAAGGCAGATATTCATGTTCCTAAAAGTCCACCTTGCTTTTCTTTCTCTTTGTATCTGAGGAACACTATGTTTCTACTCTAACACTATCACAAAATAAACTGACTTATGCAACAGTTTTCTTGCTTATTAACTCAAACACCCATAAAAAATTAAAACTGCGGCATCCTTTTTATAGACTCATGTCAATTACGTTATACAGATACAAAATACCATGCAATAAACATAAGAACCATAAGTTCTAATGATTTGAAGGAAAACCATAGAGACAATGGAAAATTTCTGTACAAGAAACAACAAACGCAAATCCGGATAGGAGGAAATCGAACTCACCCTACATCAGGCTGACTTTTGAACATGGCATGATCGGGAAGAGCACTGACATGAAAAAAAGGCCCCAAAATGCTCGTCATCTCAATCACGCGCCCGTTCAAATACGCACCCTTTGGTATCCACCAAAGATGGTTCACCAAACACTTTGCACCGACTGGAAAACTAACCAAAAGCAACAAAGCCCTGAGAGGGTGCTGGAAATTCCCTAGAGCAGACACCTTGAGCACATTCCCTCTCAAGTCCTCAAACAGCTGCTTCAAAATCGAGTCCAAACTATCAAAATCTGAATCCTTAAAAAACTCCTCCAGAAACCCCGGCGGACAACTAACCCCACCACCACCACTACTACTCCCCCCTCCAAACCCGTCAACCGAGCTCGAAACCTCAGCGAAAATCAACGGCAACAACGGCGACACGTTCGAGTTAGTTACAGCCCAATTGGGAAACATATCATTATTCCCTAAATGTATCCTACAATAATTAACAGCCAGTTTCTTAGCTTGTCTAATAACCGACTCCATCTCAGACCTAACCGCCTTATCTTTAATATTAGTAATTTTTTTCCCTTCATCGTAAGCGCGTCGATAACAACCGACTAGGTAATTAAACGGAGGCTCGGCGGACGTGAAATTACCAGACAGCCGATCGATCAAAACCCTTTCCATGAGATCGCGTGAGAGTCTTAGCTCCATGCCCTCGCTGAGGATTTCGGCCGCCGTCATCTCCAGGTAGACTATTCTCGAGTCGCTCTCCATCGAGTCGATTAGGGTTACAAGGAAGATCCTTTTGAGGATGATGTCCTCGATTTCGGCCGGAGACCTTTGGGGTTTTTGACTCGCCATGGATATAGGAATTAAAAAAGCCTGTGCCTTGACGGAGCGGATAAGGATACAGGTATGTACAGATGAAGGGGATCAATTGGATATGAGTTAAGGGATTTTGAGAGGTGTTTGAGGGAGATTCAGGGCATGGGTTTTTGAAACAACATCGCTGGAGGAGAGAGGAGAGTGGTGGACTTATCGTGCGTATGGACCGTGGTTAGAGAGAGAGAAAGAGAGAGAACCCAGATCCTCCTTGGGGTTTTTGAGGGTATCTCTGGAAAGGACTAAAAGGAGTAGTAAATATATAGCCATGGGTAATTTCCAAGTTGATTTTGGAATTGGAATTGGAAAGGAAAAGATTAAAGTGACGTTTCTCTTCTTTTTTTTTAGAAAAATTATTTGCGTAAAAATATAATTTTTGAGCTTAAAATTAATTTTCTTTTCTAAAAATTTTTTTTTTAGAAACCGAAACGGGACCTAAGACTATTTGGAAGTTAAGAAAATAAAGGAGAGTTAAAAAATTTCTCTCTTCCATTTATTTAGTTTGGGAGGAAAAAGGGAAATTTTGTTTAGCTTGGGAGGAGAAGGGGGAGGGAAATTTTGTTTAGCTTATCGGCTCATGAAACTATTGAGATAATGAAATTTTCCATACTCTTTCCTTCCATTATTTTTTTCGCCTTCTCATACTTTTCATTCATGCTAGTGATTAACTTATGCATTATAGCTTTTTTTTTTATTTTGTCTTTATTTAAAAAAATTATGTGATATAGGTTCATCTTGACAAAAGGAATCGAAAAAATAAAAAAAAAATATGACTTTTACACAAAAACATTTTGGAAGATATCCAAGAAAAAGTTCAAAAACTGACTTTTTGAGATTTCCTTTAAATATTTTCCAAAATACTGGTGTAAAAGTCATAATTTTTTATTTTTCTGATTGCTCTTATCGAGACAAACCTATATCACATAAAAGTTTACCATGAAACTAAAAAATGCGCAAAAAATTTTTTTTGAATAAAAACAAAACCAAAAAATTATGTTGTATAAGTTAATTACTAACGTAAATACCCCAAAAGTCCGAACACAGTGTAAGTGCTTATCGACACCAACATGCAAAGTTGATCCCCTGTTTCTTCCGAAAAGTTAACAATTGGCCTAGGAACAGCGAGTAGTGCAGTTCTAGGCCTGATGCGGGCGTGCCAGGACTGGATTGCAGTCCAAATTCGTATCAAGGCCTGGATGCCTCAATCTGACTTCTAACAGACCATTGCGTACGACCTAAGGGGTGAAGCCGTATGTGGTTCGTGGTTTGCCTTTGCGGGCTAAGGACTTAAAATTTCCTAATCGCGTGAAAAATGGAAAGAAATGTAGAGCAAGGCCTAAAACAGAAATAGAAGGACTTTATTAATGGTTTAACAAAGTCTGATTACAAGGAAATGAAATAAAATCTAGGCTTGGCTAGATTGAGTACAAACTATGCTAGAAAGTAAAGGTAATTAAAATGTAAATTGAGTAAGCCGGGGGCTTGATTGGTCGGGGACCTAAAAATTAAACGTAATTGAAATATAAATAGAGTAGGCCGGGGGCTTAATGGTCGTGGACCCTGGCCAAGGCCTCCAAAACTGGGATTTATAGGAGTCACAGGCCTTGAGCTGCTTCAAAATGCTCCAATGCATGGTCGCCATGTGGCCTTCTAGCAAAGGTTTAGGCTTTGAGCAGCTTCAAAATGGTCCAATGAGGGGTGTTCTCTGAGCAAAACGTGTCTTTTACTCCAAGGAAATGGTAAAGGCCTGAAAAGCCATTCTTTTCTGCATAAAACTTTGTAATAAGGAACTTCTGCATCCAGGCCTTTGAGGTGCTTGTAAGCAGCTTGCTTAGGTCTGAATGAATCACTTTCCAACAGCTCCAAGGGGCTGCATGTACGCCACCTGTTCTTGGTCTTGCTTTATGCTGAAGGATGGGGTCCACTCAGACCTTGAGCTGCTTGTAAGCTGTTTACCCAGGTCTGCCCAGCAAGAACATTCTAGGCCTTTGAGCTGCTTGTGCAGGCCTAAGCTGCTTGGGACGTCTTCATGCATGGCTACCACGTGTCTTAGTCTAATTGAGCTGTTTGCATGCATGGATGCTTGCAAAAAAGGGATATTTGGGCCCACCAAGGCCAAAAACGCAGGCCTGGTTGAGCTATTTGTGAGCAGCTTGGCCTTTGAGCTGCTTGTGAGCAGCTTAGCCCTTGAGCTGCTTGAGCAGCTTGCTAGGGAGGAGCTTCTAGGCCTTTGAACTGCTTGTGAGCAGCTTGAGGCCTTTTCCTTGCCAATTAACAGGCCATATGTGACACTTGTATGGAATTAGGCCTATCCATCAATTGGGCCCAAACTCAAAGGTGAATTATGGGCCTCGAATTTCTTTGTAAGCCATGCGAGCCCAAGTCTGGAAAGAAAACTTGGGCTTTAACTGATTTAGGCCCACTTAAAAGGCCTTATTATTTTTAAGAACTAGCCTAGGCCTGGATAAAACACTCAGATCTAGTGGGTCAACCCAAGTCTTTGACCAATCTTGGGCTTGGGCTTGGGATAACGAAATCTTAGGTATAATTTGGCCCAGGCTTTTGAAAACTTAACTCGATCAGTGGTGTTCAAATCGGTCCGATTTCGTGGATGACTGATCACGAGGCTTTTCAAGGCCTAAGACCATCATTCAAGGCCTTTTTCTAACCAACAAATTGGTTTTATGAATTTTGGCCAAAAATGGGTGTAAACATCCCCCCACCATCGCATGTTGATGTGGAGTTTCATTGCGCCATCATGTAATTCTAACCACTCCACCGCCATACAATAGTGTGAAGCTTGTGAAAAAAACTGTGTGGAACGAGAACCCATTGTGGTGGAGGAGAGGCCTTAAACATCATATGGCGATGTTACAGATTGATCATCTTTTGGTTGCTTTTCCGGTCATTGTTGTAATTTCCTATTTCCAATTTGGAATGAGATCCTGTGTGGTCCTTAAACAGGTTGAACAATCTTATTTCTGTTTATTTTATGAAATTTCATGAGCTTATATTTACGTTGATAATCGTTCCATTTAAAGCTTATTAACTGCATCAATAAGGTTAAGCATTATGTCGATTCTCAAAAAAATGAATAATCTCAACACATTCATAGGGAATTAAAGTTGGTATGTTTTCTAATTTAGTTATGATATTTTTTCGAAGTCGTATTCAGTATTGATCACCGTAGTTTTTTTATCGTGATTGATGTATTCAACGAGTCATTAATTGAACATGATCTTATAGTCCCTTAGCTCAAAGGAACCGGAGAGGATCCTATCTGTTTCGGAAGTGTAGATTGGAACTTGGATGCATGTTGTCATGGGCCCGATTGGTTTTAATCTTTAATGCAATAGTGAACTTTTCTCTAGAAACCCCAGGCCCCGTTCAGTTGCCAGGAAAGTACAGGACAGGATGGGAAAATCAATTTTCCCATAACTTTCCTAGTGTTCAGTTGGCAGGAAAATTCTAGGACTTACCAATTTAAGTTTTCCTGCGGGAATTACTTTCCTGCAAAAGTGATCCTGCAAAAAAACACAGGATTTTGCGTCGCGGGAAAAGGAAAATGAGTGAACACTTACAGAATTTTTCCGAAAGTTTCTTTTTCCCTACAAATAAACAACTAAACCTTAATTTTTCTTGCAAAATTCTTTTGTCAAATGAACACTCACAGGAAAATAATTTTTTTTTTCTTTTACTTCACCTTACTTCACTTTTTCTGGGAACCAATTTCCCACACAACTTTTTCGACAACTGAACGGAGAGCAGCAACCTTTTTTTTTGATCCGAGGGCAGCAAGCTCGCCCCGCCGCCCCATTCTTCTTCTCCTCCTTCTAGGGATGGCAATGGGGCGGATCGGATGCGGATATTGACATATCCGAATCCGAACCTTCCACCTGACCTCCGAATCTGCCCCGATCCCTGATTGAATATATTTTCGGTCCTCCATCCCTGCCCCTGAACGGATAACAGAGATCCAAATTTGGGGAAAGAAAAGAAAAAAAAACAGATTTTTGATCAAAAAAATAGATTTTCGGATATTCGGAGACAGATCAAGACAGATTAGGGATGGAGATCGGATTCGGGGCGTATCGAGGCGGAGACAAACTTACCTCTGAATCCGATCCGATCTCCGAAATTTTTTTTTTAAAAAATAAATCCGAATCCGCCCCGATATTCGAAAAATCCAATCCATTCAGAACAAAATAATGGATCGAATACAGACGGATCGGACAAGATGGCCATCCCTACCTCCTTCCTCCAGGCATCTCCCCCTCCCCCTCCTCTACTTTCTTTATGCTCCGTTCAGTTGTCGAGAAAGTTATGTAGGAAATTGGTTTCCAGAAAAAGTGAAGTGAGGTGAAGTAAAAGAAAAAGAAAATTATTTTCCTGTGAGTGTTCATTTGACAAAAGAATTTTGCAAGAAAAATTAAGGTTTAGTTGTTCATTTGTCAGGAAAAAGAAACTTTCGAGAAAATTTTGTGAGTGTTCACTTATTTTCCTTTTCCCGCGACGCAAAATCCTGTGTTTTTTGCAGGATCACTTTTGCAGGAAAGTAATTCCTGCAGGAAAACTTAAATTGGTAAGTCATAGAATTTTCCTGCCAACTGAACACTAGGAAAGTTATGGGAAAATTAATTTTTCCATCATTTCTTGTACTTTCCTGGCAACTGAACGGAGCCTTATGGTTCTGATATGGTTGAGAATTCTTATAAGAATATCCTCTCCCATTATTTATGGACTATATAGTGGACCGTCATTTATATTTTTAAATTTCTATTGAATCTAATCAACGAACGATGACGTATTCTTAGACTTCTTAGCAACAAATTTAGCGACATCTTAATTGCAGGGGTAATGTAACGAGAATGTGATTCTGCTTAATGCAAAAAATGAATTTTTTCACCCACCTCCACAAACTGATCAACGGATCCCAACAGCCCAACTATTATTTTTATTTTTTGTGGCTTTTCTATGTTGTTTTTTTATAATATGTTTAGGTTATTTGTGTTAGATTTACGCGTTTACGGGGTTTTAATGTTTCTTGAAAAAAAATGATGGGCGAAAAAAAGCAAAATTAATACTCCGTCCGTGTCTGTTAGTCCGTTTTTGGAATTCCAACTTTGCCCCTATCCTTCGTATAGCTTCCAAGATACTAGTCGTCTCAAACATGTTGTTCCATATCCTGATTGCTTTTGGATTGCTGCTTTTTGTTTCTAACTTGCAAAAGAAGTGTGAGTGTTCTTTGTTATTCAAATCACTATTAAAACAAAAGCTCCCGTTCCGCTTTCTCTCAAAAAAATTCTTTAAAAAAGAAGATAATTTTAAATTCAAATACAACGAAAATGCAAAATAATTTTAAAATTTTTTTTACACCGTTTAAAAGATCTCAATGAGATCTATCAAACAAAATTCATATTGGTAGAAAAATTATTTACGTCAACACATGATTTTTGACATTGAAATTACCTATTTTTTCCCAAAGCCTTCTTTTTCTAAAAGTGGAACGCCAGGCTCCGTTTCAGAACACCTTCTTTAAAAAATAAGTACTTATTTTACATTTTCAAACTCAAAATAATGTAAATGAAAAATAATTTTTCAATTTTTTTGCACCGTATAAAAGATCTCAATGAGATCTATCAAATAAGATCCATATTGATAAAAAATTTATTTGCGTAAACATATAATTTTTAAGCTTAAAATTACCTTCTTAAAAAATAAGTAGTATTTATTTTCCTTTCTGAAACGAAGCCTAAGATCCAATTCCAAAGCAGGTTAGAAAGATGAAAACCTATCACAACCATTCAACCAGAACACAAGAGCAAGTTTACCAGCTTATGTAAACACCCAAAATTAGCCATTTTACCTATGCAAAGTGCAAAAAAACCCTCATGCAGCAGATTAGGTAAACCAAAGGGAAGAAAACCTTCAGTCAGTAGATAGGTATATTTAACTATCAACTGTTTACGGGCAAAACCATTTAATACTATTATATCCCAAACTTTCCCCCTCTCTCCTTTGTACTTTTCTTGAAAAAGAAAAAAGGGAAAAGAAAAAAAATAGTATTTTATTAAATAATATGTAAAATAAATTATATTAATGTAGTATTAAAAGAAATATGAATAAATAAAATGAAAAAAATGTATTGTTCACAAGCATTTTTAGCTATGTACCGTGTACATGCTCTCAGCCTCCAGTATCCCTAAGGTATGTACTTGTAAGCATTTGCTTTGGATAATTTTTATTTTTATTTTTAATTTTACCCTTCAAACACTCAAAGTCATTTGTTCTTAATTGACGCCATTCTCCATTCCTTTACAAAATATTACTCCGTAGTAGAGCATTCCAATTTTTAAAGTGAAGCGATTTTACCCCTCCCTTTTATAAGCTGACTAGCGCTTACCCGTGCCTACGGCACTACGCAACCCGGGAGTGTCGTAGGGTAGTGTCGTAGGCACGGGCATTTTTGTAATATATTTTTATTTTTTTATGTTAACGTCAGAAGCCGAGCAGTAGGTAAAAAAAATCGATGTCATTTTTGTAATATATTTGTAAGACTGTGAGTACTTTCTTAAGAGAGTTGGAGAGCACACATCAACCCTTGGATCAAATCAATCTAAACCCTTGGATCAACTTGTCTTGTATGGTCCCCACACCCTTGTGTTTTATTAAATAGATTTGTTTTGATTTTATTATCATTTAAAAGACAACGGTAGAAGAGTAAACGTGCTTTTTTGTTCATTGACTTTGGAAAATAAACAAACAACAAACACGAATAAACGAATATAATAAGAAGGGGGTGTTCCGGATTTTCAAAAAAGGAACTTTTAGAAAATGAAAGTAATTTTAAACTCAAAAATTATGTGTTTACGCATATAATTTTCTACCAATATGGATATTATTTGATAGATCATTAAATCTTATTGAGATCTTTTAAACAATACAAAAAAATTAAAAAATTAATTTTTATTTTCATTATATTTAAACTAGAAATTATCATTTTAAAAAAAAAGATTTTAAATGAAAGCGAACGGTTAAGCTTCGTTCCAGAAACCTTCTTATTTTATAGGTATTTATTTGGAGTTTTGTTCTACAAAACCTAAATAAGCAGCTTATTTTCACATTTTCAAACTAAAAAATAATGTAAATGAAAAATTAACAATTTTTTTTGCACCGTATTAAAGATTTCAATGAGATCTATCAAACAAGATCCATGATAGGAAAATTATTTGCATAAGCACATAATTTTTGAGTTTGAAATTACATTTTTAAAAAATAAGTACTTATTCACTTTTTTGTGGAACACACCTTATTATTAGACAAAAAAATAAATTCTTATTCCGGCTGTGGAACTCAAAGTATGTGCGCGCGAGGAGAGCGAGAGGGGAGAGAGATAGTGGTTGAGAGTACTACGGAACGGAGTACGGACAGCATTATCCAAACGAAACCAGCCATTGACAAAGATTCTTCTTTTACGAGCCCTAGCTGCCCTACGATCCCGGCTGCTTTCCCTCCGATTCAGGGGGCTCGAACGAAGGAAATGGGGCTCAAGACTCCTAAATTTAGCAGAGTTTCAATTGTGGAATTACAGCTAAAAACTTTCTCTCCCTTTCTGCTCCTAATCGGACATGGACATGATCCCGGCCTCCTCCCGGCCCCCTTAAACACGAATTTTATTCCTTACTCAAATCCCATCCCTTCCACCAAAGCTGACCCTTAATTAATTGCGTTTTCTAGGGTTTCAATTTGAGGCCCTGGAATTCGCTTTGAAAAGGACGAAAGCAAGTGATTCTGGAGCTCCATGTTCAGCTCAATTGGTAAAAAATCTTTCCTTTAAGATGATAATGGATTCATGTTTGATGATTGATTTTGCATTGTGGTGCTGATTTTTTGGGCATGTTCTTGGAGCATTGTTATGTTCATGAATAATGAGCTAAGAGCAAGTCCACACATTGCTATTTAGGGTGCCAAAGTCATTACTGAGCAAGATTGTCTTTTTGGGCAAAATCCAAGTTCACCCATTGCCATTTGTTGGTGTCAAAAAATGGCAATATGTATATTTGGTGCCAAATTGGCTATTTCCATTTCTCCCACATTATCTAGACCATTTGATTTGCATTGAAAAATGAGACAGAGTTTATCTCAACAGTCTTGATTTGAAATTGTGCCAAAATAGCACCAAACCAGTCGACACACATCACTATTGTTTTACTTTTTGACACAATGGTAAGCCAAAAATGGCCAAGTAATTTTGGCACTAACTGGTAGACTTGCTTTGAAACGAAAAAGAGGTATTTTGGGAATGTGGTATGCGCAAGGAGGAAAAGTTATTTATTCTTTGTCGTCAAGGATGGAGCCATATGGGGGCTAGTAGGGGTTGTCCCCCCTACAAATTTAAGAAACCCAACTCTCTGTTTGTCGGTTCAATCCTTTTGTAAATTAAGGAATGTCATTCATTGGTAGGGAAAGTTGTCCAGTGCTTGGAAGTTTTTGAATTTTTGTTGGGTTGAATTCGATGAACTTTAAGTTTTTGTACAATAGGTTTTTTCATTTTGCGATCTAAGTGTTTCCGTAGTTTTATGTACTATAATTAGTACATATGATTGTTTCTAGTAGTCACATGAAACAAAAAAGGGAGAAATTGCGAAATAGAGTATGGTTACGTGGTGTTGATTTTTCGGGCATTGCCGTTTTTGGGTGTTATTGTTCTCGGAGCATTGTTATGTTCACAAGCTATGAGCAAGTCCATTCCTGTAATTTAGGATACCAAAGTCATCATTGGACTTACAGTTTTTGTGTGTGTGTGTGTGTGCGCAAAATCTTTGTCCATCCATTACAGTTTTGATGTCTAGAATGGCAACAAACAAACAAAAAAAAAAAGGGTGCCAAATTGGCTATTGCCGTTTCTCCCACGTTGTCTAAGCCATTTGATCCGTATGGACAAACGAGACAAGTTTAATTTAATGATCTAGATTTGAGATTGTGCCAAAATGGCATCTAACCGGTGTAGTAGCATTGTTACTTTATGACGTTTTGACACTGTAGTGGGTCATTTTGGCATCAGTAGGTAGGCTTGCTCTGAAAGGGAAAATAGGTATGATGGGAATGAGGTGTGCGCAAGATGGGAAATTTATTTATCCTTTATTGATTCAATCTTATTGTAAAATAAAGGAAGGGCGTTGATTGGTCGGGAATATTATCTAGTGCTTGGATGTTTTTGTGGGGTTGAATTCAATGAACAATAGGTTTTTGTCTCATAGATTTGTTTGAGTGTGCGGTTCTAATTGTTTCTGGTGTTTTATATATTTGTTTGAAACAAATTGTGTAGGACTGCACAATTGGTACAATATTGTTTTTCCTTAAATTCCTTTCAACAAAAAAATCGGCAAGAAAGATGGATTATGTATTATGACAATAATGTGGGGTGTCCCTTTTGTTTCACGGGTTCCACATAGTTATTGGCTATTCACATGTATTTGGATTGGGGTTGGGGCTGGGGAATCATGAATCCGCTAGGATTCCAAAATGTGCAGGTTTTAAATAATTGTGCGAGCTAGAATTTCTTGGGTTTGCCTAGGAATTGGGAAGATGTGGGAGTTGTAGGCATGCAAAACAAAGAAGAGTAGCTTGGAGAGAGAAGGGAGTGGGTTTGTTTCACTAATGATGTGGTGGTATTTTTTTTCTCACTTATGGACATAGGTAGGACAATATGTGTGAAAGTCTGTAAACAGTTTATATATTTTTCTCTTTGATTGGCGTGGTGTGCTTCTGCTCATGTTTGTGTAACTGCAATATCCCAAAGAATAATGACTTCACGAGCTTACAGCTCTTAATTTCGATGAAGACAATAGATGCAATAAACTTTACATGGCTAGCAACTTAACGTGAATGAAATGCTGTTAAGATGCTTCTTAATTGACATGTTTTGCTTTATTAGGTTTTCTCATTTCTTGCAGAGTAATATTAGCATTGATTTCGTGCTTAAAGGCATTAGAGAAGCAAACCAACTTATTGAGGTAGTTCTATTTGCTGTTTGCTCTAGGCATTCAAGCCTTATTAATCACTTTTAGCGGGTGAAAACTCCATAACTAGGGCCCCTTTTGGCCCTAATATTCACTGCGCAGAAGCTTCACCAGGTCTGAATTAGGGGACGATCCTGCCATCAGCTACTAGGAAGCAGTGGCTGAAGCATAAACGGATCAAGTGCCATATTTAGATAGAGAAAGTTCCTAGTGAACCCGAATTAGGCCATGGACTTGGATTGACCAATAAAGTGAATTTTCCGTTGACTTTGTACTTGGAAAACAATCAGAGAAGTTATCCAGTCAGCACAGTGTAAATAACCAAAGCTTTATTTGCTCGCACCATCTGTTGCTGCGGCATGTTAAAGAGAAGGTCAAAAGATGATGCCAATATCTCAGTCTGCCAGAATTGACAATGCCCTTGCTGCCTTAACCTGTATCCCATAGTTAGGATCGTTGTACTGCGACTGTGTGTATCCATTTTGCCTTTACTTGTCTGATCCCATAGTTAAACTTAAATATATCCATATCCATTATCAGAACTTGTTAAGGTGAAGAACTATAACACACAAATTTACTTCACTTGTCCAAATGTGTTTTTTTTTCTCTCTTTTTCTTTTTGCTCTGAAAGAGTACCTTCATTTTTCGCTAATCTAAAGGTGTCTCTCTTTTTTTGATCATTATTGTTAACAGCCACTTTATTCAACCTAATGGGCTTCAAATTTTCAAAACTGGGGCCAGGGAAGGCTGAAAACCTGACTTTACTCCATGTCCAACATCAATTTTTTAGTTATCTCTCCAGAAGTTTCTTTCGGAACTTGGTATCGAAGCAAAGGAGGCGAATGCTCGTTGGTGGTTATGATCTTGACATGTCATATATAACAGATCGTTTGTTGGCTATGTCATTTCCTGCGGAGCGTATGCGGGCAGTGTATCGTAATCCACTCTGGCAGGTGAAATCTGTTCTTGATATGAGACATCAGGGTCACTATAAGGTGTGTTTGTTTTTTTTTTTTTGGCCAATGCCCTATCATGAAGATTTTTATCTTTTTTCCTTAGATATCTTTCGTTAGTAGTTCTATAACTTTAGATTCTACAAAGTGAAAATAGATGTCTTCTGCAACAGCAAGTCCTTGGAATGGGTAAAATAGAAACGGAGTTCATGCTTTTGCCTTTCCTAGTTTACGAAATTTCGCAGTTGGTTAAGAAGTTGAATTGATAAGCCTGCTATTACAGTTCCAAGGTTACTTGTGGGCTTGAAGCTCTTGAGATTTGTAGTTAAGATTGCTTTATATGTGGTAGGCTCCTCTTATCTTGATATACAAGCGAATGTCTTATTAGAGCTGTTGCGACGAACATCCTTCCTGGTTTGATATGACCACCTTCAGAGTACACATCCATAACTGGAGATAGATGCATATGCATCTACGACATTGTTTAGGATTTATAAAGCAAGTGTATGGTAGATCATGAACTATTGCTCATTTAATTAATCTGTTTTTGTTAAGAAAAATTTTGTGCACAAGATGGTGGGTTAAGAAAGACGAGAATTTCATCTTTAGTATTTGTTCATTGCACCAATAATATAACTCTTTGTTAAAAGTAATGGAGCAAACGTCTTTCTATTTTTTTTAAACATATATATGAGATTGTTATCAAGACTATTGTCCAATTGTTTCCTTATATTTTTAAGGTTTTCTTTTGCATTGTCCTTTTAGATATTTTCACTATGTGCAACCTTGATACCTGTACAAAACTCTCTTTCTCTCTCAACAAGATTCTAATTTGGTCCTTTATAGGTGTACAACTTGTGCATAGAAGAAGCTTATGATCCATCACATTTTCATGGACGTGTAGAGAGGTTTCCAATGGATGACAACCATGTCCCACCTCTCGAAATGATCAAGAACTTTTGTGAAAGTGTGTATGCGTGGCTTTCAAGTGATCCAAAAAACATTGCAGTTGTGCACTGCATGGTATAACTAGAAAACTTTGCGCATCATTATCTTGTTTTCCTTTGAATGCTTCTTTATGACTCAATTGCAACATGCTTTTAGTTGGTGACATCTATTCAATCACCTGTTTTGCTCATTTTTGTACCATTCTGCTTGAATAGGATCAGTCAGCTTACAATTTAGTCATACTGTTTTAACCATACTTAATACAGACACATGCAGCTTGGATTGATTTTTTCGGATATGGAGTTATTGGTTTTGATTTAGTCAGTTACTCAGTTGCAATAGAAGCTTGATGATTCGTGATTTTCTGACGTTGTGTTGTGACTTCTCCTACTCATTTGTGCCTTCAGTGCTGTGATTCATGATTTCTTGATACTGAAGTCCTAACATATGCCTTCGCTCACTTTTGCCTTCTGCAATCTCAATCAGCTCTGTTCCTGACACTAATATTTCTGTGTCAGAAGATAGCAATATTGAGTTTGATTTCTATGTGGCAGCTCTTTCATTCTACAAACCGTTGCATACTAAAATGGGCTCTACATGGGTGTCTGTGATTTCTGTAAAGGCATGTGATATGGATGTCCATTTATGAACTCATCCACATGGACATCATGTATTCATAAAAGCTGAATGTTAGAGCATTTGTGGTGCACTAACAATTTTTCCCTGTTCATTTATACCCAAATTTGGCTCATGTTTTGGTGCATCATATTTAAAATTTGCAGGCGGGAAAAGGTCGGACGGGCATGATGGTGTGTGCTTACCTTGTTTATAGTGGTATGTCAGTAAAGGAGGCTCTTCAAGTGTATGCGCAGAAACGGACCACCAATAATGAGGGAGTAAGTCATACTTGTTCAACATGGGATGTTATGTAGGAGTGTAGGACCTCCTGAAATTCATTGACACTGAAATTTAACTTTGAAATTGCTGATTTAATATCCCAAACAGGATCCCAAAAAACTCAGATTGGAAAGCAAAGTTTGCATTAATGAAACTGAAGGGTTATCATTGGTTTTATTCTGTTGTAATAGTTGGCACAAATGTTTTTAGCAAATAGATCACATTACCCCACAAAAAGGTGCATGCATTTATGCATAGGCAATCTGACAATGGTTAGCATAGGGTTTGAATAGACATGAAAAAATCGCTGGTTGAATATTATTTTACCCACAACATGAATAATTCTTTTCTCTCTAAGATGCTCTCAAGCTTGAAGCTCAAAACTTTGCTTGTTATTCCTATTATTACCTCTGGCCAATCGCCTCCCGGAACCAAAATAACCATTCTGTGGGCACTAGGTCGGGTCAGTTTCCGGTGCTATTAACTTAATTTTGAACTATGCTAAATGATAGGATGGATCCACTATTGCCAGTCTTGATTTTTCTTCTTGTGAGTATACAGTAGGAGCATTGATCTGCATGTATTAACAGGTCTCAATCCCAAGCCAATGTCGCTACGTTGGGTACTGGGAGAATTTACTTTGTTTTCCTAAGGGAGTTGATTTTGGCCCTCCAGATGTGAACTTGCCTCAACCATGTAGGAGAGAATTGCTTCGAATTCGACTTTATGACACGGTTAACATTGGTTCTGTTTTCTTTGTGGTCTCAGAGTTGCAAGAGGTTAGCCCTTCACACACTTCAAGTTAGAAAACAATATGCTTCACCATGTTCCTTTGGTTTGTTGTTTGTATATGTTACAATGAATATATGTTCCTCTCGCTAGACTTGTATATATTTTTCTGATGTGTGGCATTTTGATTTTATCACTCATGAGGCGATGTGTAAGCCTCAAAGGCGTTGAGGCATAAGCATTTACAATTTTTATTTTGAGTATAATAATTGCGTGAAGTATCAAAGATTACGTTAACAATGCTAAGTACAACATTTATAAATAATCTGCCAGCCCAATTTTTATGAGAAAAGACATACCCAAATAGGTACTCTCACACTTCAATCGAACATTGATAGGTTGAGAGGGAGGATGAGAGTGTGAAGATCTATTGGCCATCTGTCTGAAAAGCGTACGCCTCACTTGAAGTATGTAAAAATGAGGAAAAGGCGAACCTTGTGTGTTGCCCCGGAAACAAGTCATAGGCTTTTGGAGGGTAAGGCACAAAGCTCAACGTAGTCTTTGAAAACATTAAAGTTCATTACAATACCTACTTCACATTATTGTTTGCCGGTGCTTTGATGTCATCAGTCTTCTCTTTATTAAAACTAGTTTCCCTTAAGTTGTATTTGGATCAAGGATTTGGTTAAGCAATAAGAAAAAGAAAAAGAAAAAGAAGGGAAATGATATACTCCCTCTATCCCATAAAGTTAGTCCTCTACGAAACTACGTGCAAATTTTAGGCTTAAAAATAATGTACTTACCAAAATAATTTTTTGTGCAATGTGGATCTTGTTTAATAGATCTCAATAAGATCTTTTGAATGATGCAAAAAATAAAAAAAAAATTATTTTAGTAAATATATTATTTTTAAGTTCGAAAATTACACGTAGATTAGTAGGGGACCAACTTTATGGGACGGAAGGAGTAGTTGAATCATCTTACGCTTAGATCTTGTAACTTTGCTATTTCCTTTTCCTTAGCCAAATCCTTGATGGCTAGTTGTCTGGGAAGGATTTTCTTGCTATTTCTTTCATTCTCTACTCCTATAATTTTACTCTACCCATTTTCTTGTTTAATTTCCGGGCAGATAGCTTGAAATGACTTATGATAACTGACTCTAGCCGGTTGTCTTCCTTCAGAATAGTTTGTGAATTTGTGCTTTGATTGTCAAGGAAATATAGTCCCACATTGCTTGGGAGTGGAATGGGTGATCACTTAATAATATGAGGGACCTCTCCACTCATTGCCAATTGGTTTTGAGATGGATATAAAGTTTCCACATTGACAGTATGAATTTGATTATATTATCAATTATGATTGGATGTTCCTCATGTTTTATTTTTTATTTTTTATGGGCATTGGATTCGCTCATGTTCATTGTAAACAGGTTCCTGGTGAGCGATATTATCCACCAGTGGAAGTGTTCAAAAGCTGTTGCAGACAAGTTAAAAAAGGTTATCCTAGAACAAATAGCCACCGGTATTATCTCTCATATATTGATCGAGATGGTCATGAGAATCAATCGGCAACAGAAGAACCTCATCTGGTAGCCCAAATGGACACAGAGAGTCCTGTACTCTACCAGAAAACCTGCCTTGACTATAATTTTGAAAAACCAGTAAAAGTAAGTGATGCTTCATATACTGTATATGTCGTCTTTATCAGTCAATGCTTATGTTTCATTAATTTCAGAATAAGGTGGTGTAACATTTGAAAAAGTAAGGAAACGAACGTCTTTACGAAATTGGGCAAGAACTTCTGATACAAGTTAATTAACCTAAAAATGAGCTTTGTGCATCATTCTGGACTATTTAATTTAGTATTGGTTTGTATCAATGTTATATATCCTTCATGAGAAAGTTATGCAGAATTTGGCTACATTTCAATGAGCTTCTTTTGCAAGTATCAAGATTGTGTGACATGTACAAAGCCTTGCGAATGCATTAGATAAGATAATGCCAGGTACATGAGCAAGCCATTTTCTTTTGGACAGGTTACTGGAGATGTGCGGGTCATATTGTATGAAAAGATGATTGGAGGGCGTCTCTTCTATGCTTGCTTCAATACAGCTTTCATCAAAAACAGCTTATTACAGGTATTATAATAGTTCCTGTTGGCGAGTTTTTATTTCGTTATGTTCATCTACCTAAAACAAGGGACCGGAAGTTTCGCAAGGAAGACTCAGTCACTTAGGATCGAAAAGTGATTACAAATTTACTTATGTAGTCCATCTCTGCTTGGATGGATAAGATTTCCCACCTGGCCTGAAAGATAAATCAGAGCAAAAAAGTTATAAATCTTTAGTATGTGAATTGTTTTCAGGAATATCTCCATATTTTGCTGTAGGCATCAAGAAATTTTTTGTAACTGCTTTGGGCTAACCCAAAAGTTAATAAACTTATATAATTAATGTCCACCAAACTTGTAAAAAAATATGTAAACGTTCAAAAATAAACAAAAGAAAAGTACAAAAAATGTACACTATTGAAGTTGTGTGCCCTAAGTTGTTTTAGAGAGTAGAAATTATTTATTATCGAATCTGAGTTGATATCTTCAACAAGTTCTTTTTCAATGAAGATAATCATATAAGATTGATTGAGCTACAAAAGAAAATGTGGTGGGCTAGAATTTTACATAATTTTTTTTTTTAAAGTTTACCTGGGCTTGAGCCCCCACCCCACTTTGTATGTACTTCCACTATTGTTCAGGCTTTTATGTAAATATTACCTTGTGACCGATAACCAACCCATGTTTTGAGTCCATTTGATACATTTTTTGTGTTCATTTTCCCTCTTAACCTTGCAGTTTTCTGTTGGAGACTTGGATAAAGTTGGGAAGAAGGGAAAGTCAATATGCGGCCCTGCATTTTGCTTGGAGTTGCTTTTTGGCCCTGCGAATTCAGACTGTTTGTTCTCTGCTTCGTGCGATGATGGTTATTCTAGCGACGATTAAGCTTTGAAGAGTTTTTTTGTTCACATCACTGTAATTTTTTTTTCCAGTAGGTGGTGTATTGGACGATTTCTTAGTTTACAACCGGTGCTTTTTATTCCTATTTTGCCATCTATTTTTTCGTTGGCAGGAAGTCAATAGGAATAACAAGTGAAATACCGTGTTTAGAATTGGAGAGCACATGACAAAAAAATATACTGTACTACACAAATGAAGAAATAGTCTCTCTCTTGGGCTTCTTTCACAAGAGTCTCTCCCCCCTTTGCAAAATGAAGACTCATCCCATTTTATAGTCATTCATTTCCTCAATAGATGGCTACGATCGTATGTATCCAATGGCTCTTATTCTCCTTCTTGAAATTCTTCTAGCATGTATGCTTACTTCTTGATGCCAGTCAATAGGGTGAAATATTGTGTTTAGAATTGGGGAGCGTATGACAAAAAATATACTGTACTAGTCTTTCTCTTGGGCTTCTTTCACAAGAGGTCTCTCTCCCTCCTCTCCAGATGGAGACTTATCCCATTTTATAGTCATTCATTTCTTCAATAGATGGCTATGATCATATGTATCCAATGGCTCTTATTCACCATTTGAAATTCTTCTAGCATATATGCTTACTTCTTCATGCCTCTTCAACATTCTAAAACTCTCTATGCCCCGATCCAAAATTCTCTTGACGCGATCCCCACCCCATGCTCTTTCTCTCCACCCTAGGGCTCAGTAACGAACGAGGACATGTTCACATAGTTAGGCACGTTGAAGTCTCGGGATATGTTATGGCCATCACTATTGTGCAACTACAAGATCAATTGGGCAGTGCATTTACAGGTTGCACAAGCAGCGACGGCGCAACCAGATTTTGAGTGTTGGGCCCTTCAGCCTTTTGGCTGACGTCTTTTACGAAGGACGAAGATCTATGGGTCTATTCAACGGAGGGCTGGGTTGCATAGAAGGGTGTGTGTGGAGAAGGATACACGTCAACCACTATTTTTTTGTTTTAAGAAGACTGTTATGGATGGAATTTATGAAGATTTGGTCTCTTTTGTGTCTGATGGGGCTTGGCTTGCTAGCTCAAATACAGGGGCTGCATGAAGTGGAAGCGCCATAACAAGTTGTTAAATGTAAGGCTTCGTTGGCTACTTTGATGGAAATTCGTGTAGGTTTGATGGTGCTACAATAGGCGAGCCAACAAGGAATGGAAAAAATTTGTATCAAGACGGATTGCGAAGTGTTTGTGCAAGATTTGCTGGATCGGCAGCATGCACCGTTTGATGTTCAATTAGCTCTCTCTGACTTTTGTTCTTTACGTTCTAATTTTTTGGTTGTAAAAGTTGTTGAGGTCTCAAGACTAGTAGTTATGGTTGCCCATAAAAAAGCTAAGGCGGCCGTATCGCACTTGTAATGTTTATTTCTTTTATCTATATATGCAATTTATCTTTGGTAAAAAGATAAACTCTCTGTACAAGTCTAGCGCCTAATAGACCGGTCTATTGTAATTTTGGAACATCTTAATTCTTCTAAAACTCTCTAAAAATCTCTAAATTCTTAACCTCTAGGAGTGTCAAATGGACGGGTTTGGGTTATAAGTGGGATGAGTCTTTAATGGGTTATTGACCCATTTAGACCCAATTAGTTAGGAGCCCCAATTACCCATACCCAATCCAACCAATTTATTTGAAATCAAACCCGACCCGCTCATTAACTCAATTAAAATTAAAAATGACTAAAATACACATATACACTAAAATGACCATATCATCCTTGTACATTTAAATGATCAAATTATCTTTGCATATTAAAATTACCATAATACCCCTTTAAACTAAAATGACCAAATTACCCCTGTATACTAAAATTACTGAACCAAATGGAGATTCTGTTAAAAAAAAGTGAAGGTCGTTTCCCATCTCTTTTCTTTCCATGTTCTTTCTTTCTTTTTTTTTTTTTTTCTCTACGGTGAGTTTGGAGTGGAGTGAAAAGTTAAGTAACTTATTTTTTTGTCTTTATTTGATTTTTATTGCATTTGTTTGTTTGAGTCAAACGTTTGTGACTTATTGATTTGTCTCGACGAGAAAAATTGAAAAAGTAAAATTTTTTGATCGAAACTCATAATTTTTTAATAAAAACAAAAATAAGTTATAAAGACAACCAGCATATATATTAACTAATCGATTACGATAAATTGGACCCGATTTTGCAGTACCTCGATGCGACATTAACTAATCACCCATATTGTTATCTCGTTTCTCTATCCATCTCTCTTCATTTGTTACCCGAAAAACTTTCCTCCAACCTGAGCCAAACAAAGCGAAATGTTGTAAATGCATGTATTCCTGTCTTGAGGGCCCGAACGAAAAAGATATCAATTCATGTAGTGGGTTTTCAAATTATGAAAAGCGTTATTGAGAGAGAGAGAGAGAGAGAGAGAGAGAGAGAGAGAGAGCGGGAGAGGGAGAGGATGCGGACTGGTTGATTAAGGTAGTAAAATAAAAGAGGAGAGCATAAAATACAGAAAGCAACTCAAGAAGAGAGAGAGAGAGAGAGAGAGAGAGAGAGAGAGAGATTGGAGAGTACAGGGCTTTTTTTTTATGCAAGCGAGCCCGGAGAAGTACGCACGAGAGACTCGAGAGAGCGGAGGAGATTGTCTTGAGGTTTTTTTTGTTAGTGATTTATGTTCATAACTTATTGGGTCATTTAAGTTGACCAAATTGATACCCAAATTAAGATTCAATAATAGATTGGTTGAAATCCATTCTAATCCAACTTATTAATGGGTTGGATTGAATTTATTTTTTGGTAGGTTGGTTTGGGTTTACTAATAACTTTGGATTCAATTTACCGCCCCTAGCCTTATCCAATGTTGTTAATTGCTTCACTACTAGCTAGTCCACTGCAAACGGAATATCCTACGACATTGTAGATGCTTTCACCATTAGACACATCAAACGATCGACTGGGTCAAACAAACTGGTCCAGAAAAGTACATGAACTCAAACGTTAGCACAGGGAAAAGCTCCCAAAACAATCATCATGGGTAACATTATCAAAAATTATAACTCCACAACCATATACACACCTATCCTCACAATAGAGGTGGGGCCCACACACACTGAACATTCAGTGTGTGTGGGCCCCACCTCTATTGTGAGTGTGAGTGTATAAATGAGTGTGAAGAATGACTCCAAGATTATTACTCCTACTTTGTTCCAGTTTTCCAAGGTTGTGCAAAACCTGGTTTACATGCTTTGGAAATACGATGGAGTTTTGTTTACTTGGAGTTACCAGAACCTTAACATTGGCTTTCAATATGGTTTTCAATAAATTTTCGCACTTATAATTCTCGTATCTCTCCACTTATACTATGCCAAACAATGGCAGAGCTAAGTATGGGCCTGGGGCCCCAAAAATTAAATTTATAACTAATAATCATGCGTTACACGATTATAAATGATATAATTAGTATAGAAATTTTTAAAAATTTATATAATGTTGATTTAATCGAGTTAGAAATTGAAGTTGTTTTATATTGTTGTGTAAAATTTCCTCAATTTCTTTCATAGACGAAAATAAGCACATATGGGCGTTGCGATTGTTGACAAAAAAAAAAAAAAATCTTATAGAATACTCGGGTCTGTAAGATAACAATAATATAATCTTATAGAAAAAGATAATATCTTATTTTGGGTCTGAATTATACTATGTACGTGTATTTTAGTGTGCTCAAATATTTGGAGCCCCTTCTTTTACTCTAGATGATCATGTGGCCTTATTGACATGAAAACCGCGGCATACCGCCGGAGCCGGATCTCCCCGCCTCCATTTTCCGTCTGACTACTGACTGGAACCCTGGCGATTCCCGTCCTGTACCGCCGCCAAGCAAACTGTATGTTCACAGCAGCCCAGTTCCTCCAGTTAGACGAGTAGTATCTCGCCGTTCGCTTTACCTTCTCGTTGGCAAATCGGTAAGGGAAATGATCGGTTATGTACCGAAGATCGTTGAATTCTAGACTGAATGCTTCCGTTGGTTGGAGACATTTGAAGGTCGCGTTTGAGGCCGGAAGGCGGTCTATGAATGGGCGACGGAGGCACCACGAGAGGAGCTCGTCGCCTAAAATGGTTCCGGGTTGTAGTGTGGTGGCGGCCAGGGTGCCTTTGCTGAGGGTTTGGCTTCTCTTTATCCGCCCATGAACTATGAATATCATCTTCTGTACTGGGTCTCCTTCTCTCATTATCTGCCACAAGGAAATATGGCCGAGTTAGAAAAATGTTACGAACATAGAATCTGTATAAAGTTAGTAATATGGGTCACATTGTGAATGAATGTTTCAGCTTTGAACCGCGTTCGTACGCGGAAGTGTTGTACCTTTTCACCCTTGGAGAAGACCAGAGGTTTAACGCGATCGCAGATGTTATCGAGGATGAGATCGTCCAAGCAGTGGAACAGAGGTACCTAGCATAAGAAATTACAATTGGAAAATCGGATTTTTTTTCCGCAGGTTAACGAATGACTTTGGTATGTTGAAGTGCTCAATGCATTCATCGAAGGACGGACGAGATCTTCCTCCAACCTAAGACCTTCAACGGTTCAACCATGGTAAAAGTAAGATGCGCGACGACCATTATATAGATCGCGAAAGAAAGTTACATTTGGATACGCAACTCATGCACAATCCTAAGCTGCTTCATGTTCAGAGCCACATGATTTAAGTTCAGCCTCCAAATTAGACGTTCTTTCTTGTCCTAGGGGTAAAATAAATATGGATCCCCAAGTAAAAGAACCCACAAAAATTCATTCAGTCTTACATGAATGATTTGTCGAATCTAAATCTTCTGTTCACAGACCAACATGATCTAAGGAACAGAGAAGGGATCATGAAGGGGACAAGGGATGGAGGTTCGGTTTCAAGTACATACCTTCTTGATCAAGTCCAAGCAAAGATGACGCTTGATGTCTCGTCGTAGGCCTTCAGGTAAGTCTTTGATCAATTCCATCTCATCCTCAACACCTCCCATGGTCGCCCACCTCTGCCTTTCAAAATGACCGACTCTTTTTCTCAGCGGAACTGGCAACTGTCTCCTTCTCATCCACCACTGCACGTCCTGATATCGCACCTGCATCTTCCTCCTCCTTGTTGTGACCGTGTGCAAAAATACCTTTTTCAGCAATATGCACTCCTTGTTAATTGGCCAATTGGCAACTTTGTATATATACATGAAAAAAGATACAAAGATGATTCACCTGAATATTACCGATCAGTAATGTGAAGAGCATTAGGCCGCCAAGCACCACACAAATGCAGAACAACACTTCTGAGCACTTGCTTGTCGGCTCCAGATTATTGCCCATCGTGCTGCGAACCAAACGCCAAAAATGAGGTGTAACCAATGTTTGGGTCGTGGATTCCGATTAATACTGGATTCAAAGATCATGACTATGTTGACAAGGCCTCGAATATTTTCCTAGGAGTACTAGGGGTGTTTTGATAATTCTGGTAATTGTAAAATCTTAGCACATGTAATGTTGGTAACCCCCACTGCCTCGTAAGTAGTACTCTGTACTTGTGATCTTCTTTCTCTTTGATGAACATAGTCAAAACTGATATGAACCGTGGTTCATAATTCTTGCTGAACCATAAACTTGTCTGCTATGCTTTTTGTGTTTGCTCGATTCTTCTTTGTGTTATTGCGTGCCAAACGTATTTTGTTTTTTTTCCCAAGGACCAATGCTTTTCAAGACAATCCCTAGCTACGGAAAAGTAAATGGCCAAAGACGTTTGATCAGGGCAGATAGGCGTGTCTAACTCTAGAGCCGAATACATGTCATATGTACGAACAAAAAAAATTTGGAATGAGAGTATCTTACCTCAGAGCCATTAGACCCCAAAGATTGGAATAGAGGATTTTAATAGCGGTTGAATTTGTAGAAATGAGAGGAAGAGCAAACTGATAGATTCCATATGGGAACGCTCCATTCACATCAAAGCACAATTCCTTTCTGGCCATCTTTGGAAATGTGGAGTTACGATTGCGTTGAATCTCAAATGTCTGGTAATTTCCAGTACTTATGTAATTCTGCTGTGAGAGGCATGATGCTATTCTTTGAATCGAGAGAATATACCAGCATCCTCCAGCAGCCTGCACATGTACAAAAACATCAATGGCGATGACAAGCAATGTGTGTGCACGCCTGTGAGCGTAAGAGAGAGGGAAAGAGAAGCAGTGCTAGAATTCGAAATCATGTTGATAGATCAATTCGCGGCTTTAGTGGTAAAACTGTCGTTGGGCAACTCAGGGCGTCCTATCCAGTTTGCAGGCAACTCGATTAATATTTGGAGACCAATTTCACTGTTCACTAAGTGGAGCAAAGCCCCGTATGAAATCTTCTATGCATCCCCCAAGGCCCGAAGCATTACGCGTCCATTGATCAAGTCTATTATTTATTACTATACTTCTATACGTAAAAATGGCAAGGAGAGAGAGAGAGAGAGAGAGCAATGGACGTACGTACATGAGAGGCGAGGAAGTAGGCAATGAGATTAAGGGCGAAGCCCCACCAGATGGTGCCGAATACGTAGCCTGTGACCTCTCTCATTCTTTGCATCAAGAAAAAGCTGTGGTAAACCTTGGGAATGAACTGGAACAAGAAAATCAGTTCAAGTGTTGTCATTACCACCTCTATTCTTTCTTCTCTTATTAAGTTCGATGCTACAAGCCAATATAAAACCTGCAAGAAAGAGAGAGAGAGAGAGAGAGAGAGAGAGAGAGCGAGAGAGAGAAACGATCGTTAAAAGAGAGAGACGATAGTTGAAGCCTATGGTTTGCAACTTTTTTTTTTATTTTATTAAAAAAAAAATCACCAGAGATGAAAATAAACTACTCCATCCGTCAATTTAATTTTAAGTGTTCAATACGAAAATACGTGCAATTTTCAGATCAGAACATAAAGCATGTTCACCAAGTAAAAATCTTTAAAAACAGTTTTTTCATTAAAAATCTTTACAAAGTCTCTTCGTCATTCTTCTCATGTATGCTGACGTTTTGCGTTTCGTTTTTGTCATCGAAAGGAACAATGTGGTTACTAATTTGACCATTATCCGGTAAGATTAGGAAAAACACCAACTAAACTAAGAAGATTGTCCAAGGTGGTTTTGGCAATATTATTTTTTTAATTTAAAAAATTGCATTTATTAATCTTGCGTCAATATTTTAGAATATTTCTAATAAACACAAAAAAATAAGCTAAATTTTTTTTTAACTTATTTTTTTTATTCAATAAAATATCAGTTTCAATTATAATTTTTTACTTTTTCGATTCCTAACACCAAGACAAATAATCTATAATTCATAGAAATTTAACTCAAAACTAACAAATGCGTGAAAAAAATTTAAATAACCCAAAACCACAGTTTGTTTACCATTGTGTGAGAGAGAGAGAGAGAGAGAGAGAGAGAGAGATGGCGTGGAAGGAGAAGACACGCGACCTGAGGGACGGGAACAATTACGAAGGCGTCGAACCAGAAGGCCTTGGAAGAGCGGAGATAGCGAGAAGCGATCGCACGTGGGTCCCACACGAGTTTCCCGCAGCCAACCACCAACGACTCCCTCGACACGTACGCCAACCGAAACTGAACTAACAGGTGGCACAAATGCACTGCGTCCACGCACGTGCGAACGACGGCCACGACCGCCGCTACCCCACCGTCCACGTAAACCCCAGGCCGTCCACCCCTACTGACGGCAAGCGAGAAAAAGAACACAGGATCGATGGCCAGCGCGACGCCGCGCGCCATCAGAACAGCCCGGTTCCACTTCTGCACGATTTCGCTGCGGGGGTCGAAAACGACGTCGGATGGTCCCGCCGGTTGCCGGTCTCCGGCGGTACGGTCAGCTGGTGATTTGCGGCCGGACCGGTTTTTGATCGGGAGGAGAGACGAACCGGCCAGAGCCTCCCATTCGGGCTGGTGGGACGGGTCACAGCTCGTGGAGTGGAAAACAGGAATGCCGATTCGGGTACAGGCGTGGCATTCGGCTGGATCGTCGTCGTTGTTGTTTTCTGATTGAGTTGAACGGCGCCGGAAAATTCGACTCCACCTGCAATGGAAATGTTGAATCAACGAGAAATTGAAAAAGTGTTCGTAAGTTAATTCGGACAATTACTAATTAAAAAAACTAAAAAAATGGGAAAATCGGAATTGTGGAAACTGAAAATGAGGGCGATCAGATGATTAGAAAAAGAATAAATAATAAACCTTGGCATTTTGGGGAAAAATGGAAACAGGAGATTGAAATGGGAGCAGAGGTTAGAGGGAGAATTAAAGAGGGAGAGAGAGAGAGAGAGAGAAGTGACTCGTAGCATGGATTGAGTGTAGACATTGGTAACAGGTCAGCTCGGGTCATGTTCTTGTCATATCAGTCAGGTTCGTATCACAAATTATTCCAGTCGAATCTGACCCATTTATCATTCGTGTTTCTCGAGTCGTGTCATTTTCGTGTTTCGTGTCAGAAATGCATAACCTTAACCAATTAATTTCGTGTCGTGTTATCGTGCCAGAAATGTCCAACTCGCGTCTCGCGTGTTCAACCTAAACCCGACCCATTTAGAATTTGTGTTCTCGAGTCGTGTCATTTTCGTGTTTCGTGTTTGTTGCCCAGCTCTAATTGAGTGTGTGGGCTCCATGGGTCGTTGGTACGTGGATCGGGCAGAGGTTTCTCGATTCTACTACTTTGTTTTTCGCGGATAAAAAAAAAAGATACTACTTTGTTTTTTGTATAAAAATCAAATACACTCTCATCTATTATTGCTCATTCAAAAAAATTCGGTGAATCGGAAAATTGAATCGAACAGTGTATTTTGGATTGGAACCGTCGATTAATAATCCAGACATAGATTCAAAATCGTGACTTGTGATTCGGTCAACGGATCTTCATTATGAAACTGTGAATTAACCGAACCAGACCGCGAAACATTTATTATATATATAAATAATTTTTACCCAGGCTCCGTTTGTTTGGACGTAAAATATTTTATCTATTTTTAAGTGTTTGGTTGTGTAAAAAATGAGTAAATTTTTTTCCATGTAAAACATTTTCCATGAATTGGATGAAAATGACTTACCCTCAAATCTTTCATAAGTTATTTTTCGAAATGAACTCGCTGCCTCCTACTGCAATTCTTACTGCTCAATTTCCTCTATCGTTTCTAACTCACGTTCATTTCCAATATTATCATATCTTTTTACTGATTAAGCTCCCTCTCTCTCTACACTATTTTGTCTATCTTTTGAGGTATTTTTCAAGTGCTAACCAAATACCAGAAAATAAAAATATAAAATTTGTTTTCTAAAAAATATTTTATATGAAAAATATTTTATATTGTAAAACATTTTACATCGAAAACAAACGGAGCACTAATGTTATAACTATTTTTACCTAGACGGTAGAAACCAGCTTCTCCTTTTAAAGTACTGTCCTTGAATTTGTAAACTGGTTTTGCATGTGATGCTTTAAGTTTATGTACTTTTTTTGTTTTTAGGCCTAGCTTTAAGTTTATGTACTTGGAAACCGTAGAATTGGTATTATCTGGTATTCGGAAATTGGTATTGAATCAGGAAACTTGACCTTCATTCAAATATCTTTTTTTTTGCTTGCAAGTTGCTTCTTTTCCTATGTAATGTAATCTGTGGATAAAACTGGATCTGATTCGTGAATTACATATTAGATTGAAATTAGATCATAGGACTTTTGGTCTGAATACGAATTGCATTTTCTAAAAACCGGAGCCGATTCGTTACTCACGGATTAGTTGATTTTTTTGGAAACTCTTCAAATATGTTTTAAACAAATGAATAGCTCTGACCATTTGCATTGCATTTGCATGGGACTCCGTGATACTACAAATTGGGTTTCACACAAGATATGTGTCACCAGAATCGCTCCATATTTCTATATTCTTTATGTTTAACTAGTTTTGTGACATAGGAATATAGACAGCAATATGTTCACAATATATGATGGACAGTGATAATGCCAAAACTGTTTTTGCTAGTGCCAAAATTTCAATGCATAAAAGTCTTGTACACTGCATATGGTACAAGCCTTTTATGCACTAGAGTTTTGACATCAACAAAAATAATTTTGACATTATCATTTCCCTATATGATAGGATTTTTTTTATTCAAGTGATCATTTATTTTGCATATTTGAGTAGGGGGAATTCTTAAGTGCCCTTATGGCACTAAGTGGTGTCATAGACACTTTTTTTTATCACGTATTATTGTGCAATCCAAGACAAAGTGTATAGGCCATACACTAATGTGTGGTGACAAAGGAACCCGAGACACTAATAATATATTGCGCACAACGACCTTTCAAATAGCTTGATTAGAGAGCATCACCAATCTTGTCTTCAAAAATAGGTAGGTCAAATTTTTCAAGGCTTTATGTCATAGTGTGACATATAAAAATTCGTCATTCACTCTTCAATTAATAAGTCAAACTAATGTTTTTTTTTCCTTCGTATATATAGTCTATCAAATTTTGGTAAAGATTGAGGGTTTCTCACAATAAAGTAATAAAAAAGCTATATCACATGCCAAATTCAATATGAGAGAGATGTCACATGACAATTACAGTAAGTATTTAACACTTTGATTGGATTGCGATACAGACTAATTATGCACTCGACATGTTATGTTAAATTAGAGCCCAAATGTACACTAATTTGCGCGAGATTCATTTCGGGGTCCCACACTATTACGTAGTCGTTCAATAAGTTTAAAATATTGTTTTAAAGATCGTTGCAAAAATCAACTCATTCGGATATTGCAAGGACTTAATCACTTCATTCAATTTGTATGCCCGCGAATTTAGGGACAAAAATCAATTAAGCCCGTATCGACATATGAATGGGCTCATTGTCAATAATGGCTCTTAAAAGCGTATTTTTAAAAAATTGAACTCCGATTCGTTAAATTTGACATCACCCGTTCGGCTAAATAAGTCAACTGGCTTATTTTTTTATCCTTCATTCTGGAACGGGGCCAGTTATGCACTCGACATGATATGTTAAATTAGAGCCCAAATGTACACTAACTTGCGTGAGATCCATTTCAGGGTTCCACACTATTACGTAGTCGTTCAATATGTTTAAAATATTGTTTTAAATCATTGCAAAAATCAACTTATTCGGATATTGCAAGGGCTTAATCACTTCATTCAATTTGTATGCCCGCGAATTTAGGGACAAAAATCAATTAAGCCCGTATCGACATATGAATGGGCTCATTGTCAATAATGGCTCTTAAAAGTATATTTTAAACAAATTGAACAACTCCGATTCATTAAATTTGACATCACCCGTTCGGCTAAATAAGTCAACTGGCTTATTTTTTTGTCCTTATTTAATTTTTTTCCTATTTGTTAGTTTTTCGTCAATTTTTTGGAGATTATTGTATCGTCATAACGAGAAGAATCAAAAAGTAAAAAATATGATTCAAATCCAAATTTTTTTAAATTAAGACAAAAAAAATTAACTTCTTGGCTTATTTTTGTCTTTATTTTAAAAAATTAGGTTTCGATCGTAATTTTTTACTTTTTAGATTCCTTTTGTCATACAATAATCCCCAAAAAAAATTGATGAAAAATTAACAAATATAAATAAAATTTGAATAAAAAAAAATCAATTGTCTTATTTAACCGAATGGATAGTGAAACCGTCGTGGGGCCCATTGCAAAATTGCATTTGCATGGGTATAAAATGCCCTCTCGAAAACGACATGCAACGGCCCATTAAACGACATTAATTGGTCGGCGTCGACAGTCGGTGGGCCGCTCAATTCTCTACACTCTCGTAACTTCCGAGCCCGCTCAACTCTGGCTCACAGAGACAGAGAGAGAGAGAGAGAGAGAGAGAGAGAGAGAGAGAGCGCGCGCTCAACGTTCTCTTCCGTTTCTCCCTCATCAAAATCGATCCGGAGTCGCATACAATTTTTGTCGGTAAATATCGCTTACCCATCCATCTTTTATCTTCATCATTCGTTACTATTTCTGCAAATTGATTACTGTTGGTTCTGCAAATCGTGGTTGTTTCTATATCTGGATTTGGATGCATTAATAATTGATCATGCGCTTGAATTATGTTTCTGGGTTAGGTATCTTGGCTGCGTTTTCAAGACTTATTGTTTTGTCCACGTACTTGCAATTCGTTTGGGGTTCGATGTCAAATTGAGTTCGTGGTTCGTTTTTTTGTATTTTTAGGGCTCGCTATTGTGGTTAAAGTAAAATTTTTTTTGCTTCTTCGGTTAATATAAATTCTCTGGCCACCATCAACGCAAGGGAAAGGATGTGCAATCTGCAAAATAGATGCGGTTGGTGGGATCTTTCCGGAGAAACCATGAATCTATACATGTGTGTATGTATATATTTACATATACGTACATCTCTTCAATTTATCGTTTGGCTTTGTAGTAATAGGGTGCAAGTTTTACGCAGTCAAATGTGTGTGTATAAAGGTGACGATGAGGAAGATTGATACAGAGTATAGCCTAAGTAATGGATTTGGGAATCTTGTGTATAAATGTGTGTGTCTGAGTGCCTTTCTTCTCTTTTGAAAGTATTTGCGATGAAGAATCATCTTTTGAGTGTAGAATTTGCAGTCTTTAAAGTTGAACTATTGTGTGTTAAAGGAATTAAGGAAATATAGTCTCACATTGCTTGGTAGTGTAATGGATGATCACTTAATATAATGTTGGGAGTTGGGACCTCTCCACTCATTGTCAATTGGTTTTGAGCAGAATATTTAGTTTCGACATGGTATCAGAGCGGGGCCAGTCCACTCCACATTTTAAAAACATTTACCATCCGCATTCCAACAAAAAGGTTGCACAATGATAGACCCCAAAAGGGGCTGCATATGACAGACCTCAAATCCGGTTGCACGTAAGGGGGATGTTACGGTAATATAGTCTCACTATCTCACATTGCTCGGGAGCGGAATGGGTGATCATTCAATATAATGTTGGGATCTCTCCACTATTGCCAATTGTTTTGAGTTGGATATAAAAGTTTCCACATTGTGCATATATATTTTGCCGGGCATGCTAAACGAATTAGCTATCCCAACAAGCTCATGCTTAGTTGCCCTTAATTGAGGTTCCTCAATCACTAGACAACAATAAGCTTAGAGTATCAAACTTGGTTTCAAACTTGTAACAACTAACAACTAGTTGGTTTCTTTTCTCTTGATAATGTGAGCACTAAGTGGGCATTTAAGTGAATGTAATGAATCATCTTTTCAATTTGGGCATGTTAGCTTGTTTTTGGGTCGGACTTGCTTTATTATGTCTCTTACTTCATTCTTCACTCTCCGACAGTCCGACTAGGTAGGTCGAGGCCAAGTACCTAGTTTTCCTTCACATAACAGACTTAATTTGTTCATTGAACCTCTCTATTTTGTCTAAAATGTATGTGAAACATTAGCAATAGATGCATACATAATAAAGGGAACCTGTGTTTGAATGTTAGGCAAGCTTGCCAAATTTGGTTTTGTTCAGGCAATTCATCTTATCTAGTCTTTTGGCAAAAGCAAATAACTGTTCAGACATCGAATCTGGATCATGAGATGGTATCGTAGGTATATGATTTTCTAACAACTTTTGGAGTGTAACATTTGTCCAAGAGGCCTTGTTCTTTATGGTCCTTTCCTCTTTTTATCCTTCAGATTAGTCTTCTACCATTTACTCTGCACGTCCTTAGTGGCAGGCTGGCAGCAAGTTCGGTTATTATTATAATGATGCAACAGATGCTCCAAGGTTCAAGATTCTCTTGTACAGACCCCGTGCGTTTTTTATTCAAAATATCTTGTTTAAACCAAGACAGGTCTGCTTAGGTTAATTGTTGTTAAGCATGTTTTGTTCCCCTCCCAGAAATTTCTTAGGACATATTTAGCAAATCTAATGATTTTTTGTTCGTTTTATGAGGATTTAATGTTTTGAAAGCAGAATGACTAACTGTTTGTCCATCCAAAATATCCTCCAGTTGGCCATTTTGGTCAGTTTTGAGGCATTGCATTCGTTTTCGCCATCCAGCCCAACTGAGGTTTTTTCCCCTGCCTGCTTTGAGACTTTGACCCTGGATTTTGATGGACAAGTTCAGCTACTATGCTGTGGGAAGATGAATTTAACACGTACACATCTTGTTTCATTTTTCTTCTGTACTCCATTTCACTAATCCATTGAAGTTCTTATTGTTCCATTTTGATGAAAAAACAAAATATCCTGTTTCTAAGATGTCTGTATATGTGTTAAATTTTGATTTTGCTTTCAGGTTTGACTTAACAGCAAAACTTTCTGTCAATCAGAACGGATAAGAACCTTGGTGGATGGTCAAGGGAGCTAGCTCATTTTTTAGTGCAGTGGTTTAGTTTCTTGATTCGAGCAAGCACATGATCTTTTCATATTCATTGACTCTATACAACCATAATGTGGAGCTTTGCATCCAATTGCATAGCTGGCTGTACAGGAGTCAAGAACGAGTCTAAAAAGCCGACTGAAGCTTCTTTGGAATGCTCAGATGATGAAGTTTCTTCAAATTCTTGCAGGGAGGACGGACTAGAATGCCCTATATGCTGGGAATCTTTTAACATAGTTGAAAATGTGCCCTATGTCTTGTGGTGCGGTCATACTCTATGTAAGAATTGTGTTCTTGGGTTACAACGGGCTGTTGTCAAACTTCCCACTCTACCTATTCAGCTTCCGCTTTTCATCTCATGTCCTTGGTGCAATCTCTTATCCCCTCGTTTGGTTTACAAGGGAAACCTTAAGTTCCCTCGCAAGAATTTCTTTCTTCTGTGGATGGTTGAGGGCATGAACGGTGATAGAGTGGAATCTCATTCTGCCTTTTGCGGGCATTCGCCAACGTGGCTATCAAACAGCAAGTTAGCACCAGGAAATCAAGTAAGCCACCCTGTTCTGAGGAGGGGTCCACATATTCACCATTCAGAATCATCTGGTTCAAACCAGGATTATATCGGTGCCAATAATTTGCTCACTGTGGAGAGACTACACAATTCCCTCAGAAAGTCTTTGGCTTTCTTTGTTCAGTTGACAGCTAAATTCCCACTGGTTCTCATATTTCTTCTGATTATCGTGTATGCAATTCCCGCCAGTGCAGCCATATTAGCCTTGTACATACTCATCACCGTTCTGTTTGCTCTTCCGTCGCTGCTCATTCTGTACTTTGCATTTCCTAGTTTGGATTGGTTGGTGAGGGAAATTATCACGTGAAATGCTGTTCGTTATGTTCATAGGTTTGTGAGCCCAGCGGATAGACCTTTGTCCATCCATAGAGGCATTGGTGGTGTAATCTGAAGACTTTACTTGTTTCGTACATCCTTCAAGATCCTGTTCAGGACTTTTTAGAGTACAAATGCTGTAGATCTCCCCATATTTTAGCATCGATAGAGTATCGGGGTTAGGGATTTCACGTTTGGGTAATTTGAGTTGCAACTTTGTTCTAACAGGTGAACATCCTGATCAACAAGCGCGGGTGATGCTGTGTATGAGGTGCAGTTGAAAACTGAACTGTTTTAAATTGGTTGTTTTCTGGTCAGAAGCGTGTTTCTTTCTGTACGAAAAGACTTGTAAATATGGCTTGTGAGCAATCGTTTTATTTGAAGTGTCATGAGAAAATATATCGCTTTTCTTGAGAGTTCGATGAAGGTGGTACAAACTGATGCATCTCTTTGTTGACGAGTGTGATTTTTGTCTTGGTGGGATCATCAGCGATGAGTCTTAGATTGTTCATTTGGTTGTACTTTGAATAAGCTTCTTGCGTATCCATCCTTTACATTTCTTTTCTTATTTGCACTCTTGAAATCTCTATGCAGCCACAGTAGGTATTGTGGTCCTAATGTTTGTACTGTCTCTTCAGCTACCTCTCCCCCTAAACTCAATAAACCCTTTTCGGCTTTTCCACGGTTCCCCCTACCCAGAATGCCAGATTATTCCTCTTTTTTTCTTCAGAGGGGACGTTCTCTGTCGACTATAATAGAATTCGAACTCTTGCGATTGCTGTAGTTTAATGGTAATGTTCTATAACAAGGGCTTCGTCGTCAAACTGGAATGCGGTTTTCTGTTTTCTGTGTTGTGTTTTTGTGTTGCTGGTGTTGTGTTTGGACGCTTTTGAAACTACTTATAGTTCTGTTGAAGACAAAAGAACTACTCGACTTCTTCTTGTCTTTTCCCAAGTGCAACAGCTTTATCTGTACGGTAACTTACTAGTAATTTCTATGTACCGAACGAAATATGATTTCTGACTCAGTTTCACTTAACGAAAATGCTATGCCCTCGGACGGTGGCTCGGGTTTTTCATGCGAGACTCGTAGAGGGTCATGTGTAGCCGTCGGTATAAGGTCGGTATGGTCATTGTCGGTGACTCAGATTTTTTTGTGCGGGATCCATAAAGGGCTCCTCGTGGCCATCGATACAAGGTCGGTATGGCCCCTATCGGTGGGTGTAGAAGGATTCTTCACTTAAATCGTCTGTTTTCCTTGACAATAACTCAACAAAAACTGTCCGAATTTATATTGTCTTGGCAATAGTGTTTTCTAGCAGAGGCGCTATTGGTTAAATCTGTACTAGCGCATACAAAGCCCTTTTGGGCCTGTTTTGGATCCTAAAAAATGATCGGAGTTGTTCATTTGTTTAAAATATTTTGTTTACGGGTCCTGAAAAAAATAAGCTCAATCCTACATCGATTAGGACATCTACGAAACTTCCCATTTTGTAGCCTAAATTCTGGGACAAATTGTGACATTTCGTAGACGCCCTAAATGATACGGGATTGAGCCAATCTTTTTCAAGGACTGTAAACAAAATATTTTAAACAAAATGAGTGGCTCTGATTATTTTTTTGGGACCCGGAACGGGACCAAAAGGGCTTTTGTAAATCTGTACCATTAACCTTTCTGGTTTTCTAGCATGAGATTTCTTTTGTTTATTATCATTAGTGGTAAGTTCATGACAATTAGGGTATATCAAATAATGAGAAAATCTAACAATATCTATCATAAGCACTAATGTAAATACAACGATTTTGTAAAGAGACAGTTTTCCCATTTGAAGAAATAAACGAAACTCTTTGACTTCCTACAGAGTGTACAAAAACTCTGGTCAATTTAGCTAACACCGTTGATTTCTAGTATGAGATCCTATTCTAATAAACAACATAACGTGTTTATTCACTCATCAATAATAACCAATGGCATACTGGCCTTTTCATTGGTCCCATTTCATTCTCTAAAAGATTAGGCTAAGCATGCGATTAAGAGTAATTACTCTATAATTGGGGGTTCCAGGGGTAAATTAGTGTTTTGCTAATCTTTTTTTGTTGACTATGTTTTAATAGGATCCTATGTGCTTCTCTCCAATTGAGGAGCATACATTTCTAAAATAATAATTTTATTTTTTGGTGTTGAAAATGAACTTATTTAATTAGGTCTTTATCGATACGCAATCTAGCTTAAATATTTTTTTTTAACGGCGATCTAGCTAAAACTTTTATTAGAATAATCTATGTAAGGCCATACAAAGGTTTCTTTCAGTTGCACGAAAAGGATGATAAAGAACGGAAAAATTGACTTTCTTGTAATTTTCGGTGTGTTCAGTTATCAGGAAAGTTGTAGGACCCACAACTTCAATTTTTCCACTGAGAAACACTTTCCTGTAAAATAGATCTTGCCGAACTTGCCAAAATGAAGAGATTTTTGTTTTTCTGCAATATTTCTTGTCAACAGAATGCACACAGAAAAATAAATTTCATTTTCTTTTACTTCATCTCACTTCAGTTTTCTTGGGAACTGATTTTTCACACAACATTCCCGACAACTAAACAGAGCCAAAAAAGAACGAATCATGGCGCGTTGTATACCGTATACACAACGAATTGGAGGTCGACTTAAATAACTCTCTGCCAAACAAATTAGGCTAGGTTCCGGTAAATTTTTTGGGCTTTTCTCGTATTTTGTCCTTATTCAAATTTTTTTTTCGTGTTTGTTAGTTTTGCGTCTAACTTTTGTAAATTATTGATTCGTCTTGATCAGAAAAGTACAGTAATAGACTTTTACCCAAATACTCGTACTTTTAAAAATATCCAAAGGAACCCATATCCAAAATAAAGCCGAAAAAGCTCATGCAACACTAACAAACGCAATTTTTTTTTTTAAATCAAAACAAAACGAGAAAAAACTCAAAAAGCCCCTACCGAAGCTTAGCCTTACTACTACATACAGTAGTTAATTTGGCCGAAAGTTTGGGGATTAGCCGGTCGACTTAAATACTTGTCTCTGCCTGACAAATTACTGGAGTACTAAATTTGGCCGAAAGTTTGGTGAGGCAAGTGGACGAGGGAATACCATAGGGGACCAAGTTTCTCAAAATTTAAGATCAACTGATCAAGTTCAGTAGAGAGCCAGCCAAAGAAAACAAAACCAATAAATTAAGAAGAAAGAACAGCTGGACAATAATCCATGCATTTTCTGGTAAATGATGAGTCGGTACTAATCAAGTACAGTGGTAAACATTTAATGTTTGGGTGATAGCACTCGGTATCGCACCCGCAATTATGGAGCGGTTGTGGATCTCGTACTCTTATCAATTCTTCCCTCATGATGGCCCTTCCACCATCCGAACCGTATTACCTCAAGTCCTGCTTGTCAAATTGAGTTTTGTTTTTGCCAATATTGTATACATCAGCGGGGGTTTGTGAGAGAAGTTAGTGAGTTAGTCCATAGGAGATTCAGAAGCTATTCATAGCCTTGAGTTAGTGATATCGCCATAGGAATTGAGATTATATTCACTAACCTTATCTACCAATAAAGATAGAGAGTTCTTTTTATTTTTATTATCAGGATAGAGAGTTCATTAAAAAGAGAAAGGTGAGAGAGAGAAAAGGTAACATAATTGCCCAGTGGCTCAGCACTTCCAAGGGCGAGTGGCCTTTGTGAGCTTGTAATTATTGAACTTTCTCAAGAACATGTTAGATCTAAGAGCATGGAAGGATGAATTTCTGGGAGAGAGAGAGAGAGAATCCAATGTGTTCTTCATTTTCCCATCTCAAATCTGTCTTTTTCTGTTACCACTTTGTACTTTTGTAACTTTTGTATGGGCTTAAGATTTTATTTCCCAAATTTGACTCCGCAGACATTATAGAGAGACCCTTGCTATTTGGAATATTTGGAATAAACAGAAAATTATCTACGCTAGCATTTCAACTTTGGGTGGCGGGAGGGGACGAATCAATCTCTGCATTCGGATTTGGTTTCCCATTCCCCTTCTCTACCTAAACCGCTTGCCGTTTGTCACAAGTCTTAAAAGTAGCAACATATACTTGTGCATGTATGAAAAAAAAAACCCTTAAAAGTCTCAAGTTATCAATCATATTTGATGTCGCGTGTATAAGGCGTCTACGCTTGCATAATTTTGTCTCTCCCTTGGTCCTCACATGTAGCAATATATATTTGTAAAATGTATTTTTGTAATCAATACACAAATACATGTGTTTGGGCCTGCTAGTCGCAAATTATACGTCGGCCACTATCCGTATATTGTAATGGGAAGATTACAAACATCTAGGATCTGTGATCAGACCCAGAAACATGTGCTTGGAAATATATTGAGATACTAATTACTAGTTCATTATAGGTGGGGATATCTAGAATGTACTTAAGTTGAGCTTAATAAAATAGTATTTGTGATCAGACCCAGAAACATTGATTAATAAGTGACATTATTTTGATACTACTATAACAACCAGAACAGGTTTTATTTTTTTACTATTTTTCGTGTCTTTACTATCTCTCCTAAAATTAATTGGTGGTTGAAAATGTTTCAATTGAATCTTATATGGCATTCGACATCTCACCCACAAATATATTTTTAGAGCAATCGTAGGGAGTGACATTATGTACCAAATCTATGGGGCATTCCGGATCCAACAATGTCTTTCTTTGGTATAAAATAAAATATTACTATTATAATAGTACATTCATCCACCGTCTTTCTTTGGTATAAATTAGCTTTGGAGTTCAAAGCTTAAGCGGCAGTTTAATAGTTGACATTTTCGCTCACCATCGAGTACCTTGCACCCGGCACAGTACGCATTTGGATGACAGGAATTTTGAAGAAGAAATGGAATTGTGATGCCATACTTCTTTAATTCTGACGTTTTGAAGCGACTACAATAAGAATATAATGACATACTTCCATGATTTCCAAGTTTGGAAGAAACAGAAATATGAATGTGATTCCTGATGACATATTTAACCTAGAACCAAATTGCCAGATTGAGTTGAAACCTGATTCCTCCCTTACTCCATTGTAATCTAAGGCCTCGTTTGATAACTCTCTTAAGTCTTGGGATTGGTAGTCCCAAGGGACTACTAAACTTTTGTTTGATAACCCAAATAGATCCGGACTAATAATCCCTTGGGATGAGTAGTGTGGCCTTTAGGGGGGATTCATAATACCCCTTGGGACTTGGTATTGGTAATCCAATCCCATGTAGGTTAATGCCAAAATACAAAGGTGCCCTTGGATTGATAATGAAAGCTACTTTGCATAAGGACAAACATGGAAATATATACTATCAATCCTATCCTATCCCATGGAAACAAATATGGTATTAATAATTCCATAATCCAATCCAATCCTATCCTATCCCATCTCATTCCAAACAAACATACTCATTATTAATTCCTTCTCATTTACCAATCTCAATTTTAATTCCCTTCTCATTTACCAATCTCAATTTAAATATCATCTCCTTCCGAATCCCACTCATCTATCACTGTTATCGAACATGGCAATCGTTAAGAAAAATGATATGCTGACTTTGAAATTTTCCCAAAATAATTGTTTGCTGCACAAGATACCGAATTAACTCAAACACTGGGACGAAACACACAATTATAATTCATCCCTCCAGAGTAAAGTACAGAGCATGAAAGCACAATAATATGTGTGTAACACTGAATATTTTTTGATAACTTACGTGTTCAAATCAGTTTACGCGCACACTAATTCTGGAGGTCCAATATCCATTGCACACTTGCAAATAGCCCAATTAAAACAAGAGCCGTAACATCAACTATAAAATAACATTACAACTATATTTATATGATATGATTTGATGTGCTCGTTGGTCCAACTGCCTGAGATATTTTCTTTAAGTTTGGAGAAAATCATTTTCATAGTAAGTACTAAGTAGTTGTTATTGTCATGCAAATTATATAACTAGTGAACGTATCTAATAGAGTATGATTCCCGTTCTGTTGAGAGAAATAAGTACTTATTTTTCAAGTAAATATTTATTTTTGAATTAAAGGTGATGTATTATAAGAAAATAATTTGTCTCGTAAAATGGGAATTAAGTACTTGAAAAATTATGAGTTTTAGCAGAATGGGAAGATTATTATACTTTTGTATTTTCCATTTTTATGGGAGCATTTAATTGGTCAGGACCTGGAAAATTCAATATGCATGGGATCTACGATATTTTATTTTGCATTTAATTAGTCAATATCTGTGTAAATCAAATATTTGAAAACGCAATCGATCTGTAATATTAAATTCTTTATACCAGTATTTGACCCCCAACATTTAATTGGATAACCACTAAAATATTTTGCAATCGACTTGAAAACAAAAGACTAATAAATGATAAATCGATCGACGATGATAGAGGCAATTAACGAAAATGATTAACGCGATAGAAAGAAAAAGAAGACATGTTGTAGTGATAGATAGACAAAAGAAGTACGTCCGATAAATACTACTATTACTACTCTAGAGCGGAGCAAGAATTTGTACTTTATGAAGTCAAATATTTGGAGTTCGTCGAGTTTGACAATAATAAAGGCAAAAAAAAAAAAAATAGTAGAACTATTACGGTGCATTTTGATATATGTTGAGTCCATTGTGCGAAAACATAATAATTATCTCCATCTCTTTTTACCTTAGTTGGCAGGCGACAAGTAAGGTTGATAGAAGATATCAATTATTATTTGTAGAGGATAATCACGTATTTATTTAATTATAATATATTTCCAACAATAGTTTGTACAATACCGTTTTTAAATTTTTACTAATATCTAAAATTTAAAAATAAAATAATTAATATTTAGCGCATGCGACTAACACCGAGTCACCGATCATCTTAAAATTGATGTTTCTAAAATAAATTGACATTTTACTGATTTTTCTATCAGAATTTTTTTAATCAGATTTTCCTATCGTAATTGACTTTCTACTATTTGGAACCTTCCGATTGACCGTTTAAAGAAATTGGTAAAAAGTCTTTTCTTTTATTAAAGAAATTTGGTGAAAGTTTGTTCAAGGCGATAAATATTCAGACTCTCTCTCTCCCCAAAAAGATTCTCTGTAACAAACGATCGCGCAAGCTCGTTATTACGTTGCTTGCACGATCTCTGAAGCAAAAACAAAGAGCGAGCGAGAGAGAGAGAGAGAGAGAGAGAGAGAGAGAGAGAGTAGATGTTCTTTTATCCTCGAGCAGGCCTCATTCACGTTGTCTTTTAGCTTTCTCGTCGCTTTCTGTGTAAGCAAACAGAGAGGGAGAATCGAAAGGTACGCGTTTTTACCTTTTCAGCTGCTATTCCTCCATTAAATGCGGAAGAGCCGTTTTGTGTTCTTATCTAATAAGAGATAAGAGACATGGGTTTTTGCTTTTCCTATGTTTTCCAATCTGGTTTTGTTGAGAATTGGAGCTTGATTAGTATCTTGTTATCTGTCTGTTCTGGGTTTTGATTGATTCGCATTTCGAAGCTTTCTTCATTTCAAACGCTCAATCATTGCAGATTTTTCGGTATTGGGATTTCCCGAAAAGGAAAAACGGGTATGATCCTATTGTATGTGGTGGTTTTTGCGAGGTTTTTATCCTAATTAACAAGAAATTGGAGCGATGTGCAGATATATATATTTATTAATTTAAACGGATATTGGTTTCTCTTTGCATAAATTTTTCTGGATTTGATCGATTTAGGTTCTTGAAAAGGGTGTTTTTCAATTTATAAGATTGTTTCATCAGAATAGATATTAAGGCGTTTCTCTTCTGTTTTAGATTGGGTTCATATTCTAAAGGCCAATTTGGAAGTGATATGGTGGAATGCTTTCCTCTTATCTGTCCGGCTGTCCCTTTATTCGGACTCATTTTGCACCTAATATATGAATGACGATGGTTCAACTGCATTGCCTTTTCTGCAAGCGATTAGAAATGAGCATGTGCGATAATAACCAGTTCTTGACTTCTAATTTGTGATATAGCGTGTTGAGTATCGAAAGGCCAGACTAATTATGCCTTAGACAGGAAAAGCTATTTGATTAATAGGGGTCCATTTTGCTCTTTGATGTAAATGCAGTCACTCTCTTATTAGGACATTCTGCCCTTTTTAGTGTGTACTTTTCTCGAAAAAAAGATGTTTGAAGATGGATGATAATATGCAAAGGAATGGTTGGTTCCAAAATTCAGGGGGAAGAAAATTTTTGCCTTTAGGCTTGGAAAACTTCCGCAGAATTCTAGAAAGTATCATATTTTGTTACATTGGGAAGCCATAAGCTACAACTTGTGGCTTAGTAATCTTGATTGACTGGCAGCCCTTTCTGCTAAGGTATATGCAAATATGTCCATGCACCAAAGCAACAATTTGAATTTTTTTTTTTGTCTGTAATAAGTATTGTAGTCCTCAAATTGTTTGCCATTAAAGGAAAATAAGTTGCAGAAGCAGTTGGTTTGGAATTTCTTGATTATCAGTTTCTGCTGATTTCCAGAAGCGTATGTAATTTCCAATTGTTTTTCTCTTTCTTTTCTTTCTGTTTTCAGGTCATCTAGTGCAGTTGGTTTTGCTTGAAATTATTCGCGATTTAGTACCAGATCAGATCTTGGTGAGTAGGCCCTCATTTAATCTCAATTCGTCAATTCTTTGGTGATGCGGAGATTGTTCTTCGTGCGTTTAATCTCACTTGCACCCGCCCTGCTATCTTTCATCATAAGGATTATTATTATTTTTTGCTGCTTTTCAGGGTATTTTTGTTCCATTTGCTTCTTTTCCAGTGAATGGCCACATCAGTGACCCAAGACGTAATTGAGCCAGATGAACGTAAACTAAGAACAAGTTCTGTTGGAAAATCAAGTTCTCCAAACACTGGACAAAGTAAGTTTCTTGATTACCTAAGGGCTTCTAGGGGAAAACAGACACCTCCAAACAATGGACAAAATATCTCCCCACGTCATACCAGAGCTTCTACCGGTTCTCTCCGTGAAATGGCTAATACAGCAAGGCACTCTACTGGAAAAGCAAGTTCTCCAAAAAGTGGAGAAAGTCTTGATCCCCATTATCTCAGAGCTTCTTCTGGTTCTTGCCATGATTTCTGCAAGTACGGAAGGAAACATGAAGTTGAACTGAAGGCGAGGCGTCCTTTTCCCAAAAGAGCCATAAAACTGCCATCCGAGAGAGAGAATCCCACCATAGTAGTTGTTTCAGCTGAGAGAAAGATGAAAGCGGTGGTCAAGGTCAAGCCCAAGCCTTCACCAGTTTCCAAAGCACTTTCCGCTGATTCCCCCAGTGTCATCAAGCAGGAAGTTTCATTGCTATCAAACAAAGTCAAAATGTTGTCGTCAAATGAGAAGGAAATAGCAAAAGATGGGAAGAAAATTGTTTCTGCGAAAAAAGCTCCCGTGAAACCTAAAACCACAACATCCAAGCCATCAACTTCTCCTGGTACTTCAGCTGGTTTGAATAGTAGAAAAGACAGTGAAATCAAGGGAGCCAAAAAGACAGGGACCTCTATAGCAGCTTTGAAGAAAGTAGTTGCTACCCCCAAGGCTTCACTTTTCCCTAAACCTTCTTACAATGGAGCTGTGATCTTAAATGTCAAAAAACCCAAAAGCCCAAAATCTTCGTCTCCTCTGAAGGACCAGAACAGGGTTAGGAAAACTGAACCCAATCAATCAAACAATGAGAAGGTCTCAGAGAAAACCTTACATGTTATAAAGGTTGAAACCGAGAATGAAGTTCTTGAATGTGCTCAAAATGGTAGTACCCTTCATTCTCCTCTATCTCCAGAATTGTCATTGGCCAAGTCTTCCTCACTTCCGAAATCTCCAGCTTTGTCATCTCACGAGGAAGAAGATCAAGAGGAGTCGGAATATACTGATGGTAAAGTGGATGAAACAGATGAATCCATCTCAGAGAGCACTGAAACAGTTAACTCGAACAAAGTAGAAACTCCAGAAGGAAATGGCAAAAGGACACCAGGAAAGGGTAGAAAAGTGGGTATTTCTGGCGATAAAGATTCTTCAGTTGCAAAGCAGAAGTTCAGGAGGGGGAAGGTGGTTGAGGTTAAATCTGAGAATGATGGTCCGAGGAGGCTCAGATTCAGGCGGGGAAGAGTCTTGGGGCAAAACCCAGATACCAAATCAGATGTCGTAAAAAGAAGCTTTGCAAAGAAAGAAGTTGAAGGTGATACAAATGGTACCCTCCCCGGTTTAAAAGGGAATAACAAGAGGACGCCGGGAAAGGGTAAAGTGGGTATTTCTGTTGATTGTGAACCGTCCAAACTGAAGTTCAGGAGGGGAAAGGTGGTTGACCCTCAGTCGGAGAATGGCACTCCTAGGAGGCTCAGATTCAGGAGGGGATTAGCCTTGGGGAGAAGCCAAGATAGCAAATCCGATGTTGGGAAAACAGGCTCTAAAAGAAGAGGAACTGAGGGCGATGCAAATGGTACTGAACCTGGTTCTGAAAAGGTTGTTTTGAGGCATCAAGATGTGCAGGGAAAGAAAGATGCTCAGGGGTTGTTCAATAATGTGATTGAGGAGACAGCGAGTAAGCTTGTTGAAAGCAGGAAGAGTAAGGTTAAGGCCTTGGTGGGTGCTTTTGAAACAGTGATCTCCCTACAAGAGAGTAAACCTTCAACGCAAACTGTCCCTTGAGTGGAGAACATGGTTTCCTTCCTTTCCCGCGTCTTTGGTTTTCCAAAGAAATTGTAGGGGAAAAACCTAAGCTTGTGAATTTTCCAAAAGATAACACAGTAGTTTTTTTTTTTTTTTGAGGTTAGAAAGCTCGGATTACTGAGTTGATTTCGGATTCTTTCACCTGTACTGTTCTTGACATGCTTCTTTCCGTTCTTGGAGGGTATGTTGCATCTTGCGTTTTTTTTTTTTTTCGTTTTCTGGGGGAATTTTGTACAAGTTTGTTGGATTTGTACTGTGATGGGAATTGGAAACTATTATGTTCTGGAGTTCATCTGGTTCAGGTAGGGGAAGAGAAAGAGCAACACAATTTGTATGGTTGATCTGTGTTGTCTTCCTTTTAATGAACTACGAAATGTGACTGTCTTGGGGGTTGTTTGGCATTGTGTCCCCTTGTTTAGCTTAATGTTACATAACTTTTGTAAGGATTAGGTTTGCAAAAAAATATATATATATTTGGAAGTTATATTTTGTGCTTCAACTTTGTTTAAAAACATATGAAAAAAGCAACTCTCTCTATGTTTTGTTTCTTTCACTTCACTCTTATGAATGCAATGTAGATTTACTAAACCAAGGTTATGGGAAAAGCCTAGAGTTCAACTTTAGGGTAATTTTAAATTAAGAGTGGTTACCTCCTTTCCTAAAGTGGCTTTTTTGTGTTAACTTTGTAAACATATTTTATTGGTTTAAGCTTCTTTAGACTTTCACAAGGCCAATGAGCTTTGATAATCCTAGTGGGAAGTTAGAAAAATGAAAAATGGGAGGTTTGATGATGGTACCAGATATCAAATATTGTAATAAACATCACATCATAAAATGAAAGACAACAATGAAATACTAAAAAGTAGTGATATTTTTGGGCAGTGATAATACCAAAATTCAAGTGTATAAAAGTTTTGTATATTGTGCATGGTACAAGTCTTTTGTACACTTGAGTTTTGGCATTAGCAAAAACAGTTTTGGCATTATCATCTTTTTTTTCCCCAATAAATGTATCCATCTTTTTGTCTTCATTAGGTGAATAAAACAAAAATTGCCTCTACTTTATTTGAGGATTTAGTTTTGCCAAAATCATGAATTTTATTCAAAGGGTATATTGTAATTGTATTTAGACCTCGTCCCATTTAACTTTTAGCACTTTTTGTTTTTATTTAATTTTTTTTCACGTTTATTAGTTTTGCATCAAATTTTTGTGGATTATTGATTTGTCTCGACGAGAAGAATCGGCAAAGTAATTCTTTTTTTACTTTTACCCAAACATTTTAGAAAATAACCATTTTTAGCAATAAAACCAACTTATTTCTCTAAAAGTTAAGTGGAACACCACCTTAGTGAACAATAAAATTAAGTTTATATTCATGAAAATGGGATACCGAAATCATTAAGGGTATCATAATGCCGGCTATGATTTCTTACTGCCAGTTAAGGAAAAGAAAGAAATAAAGGACAATTAAAATCGTATGGAGTATTTTCTTCTAAGTGTTATGTTTTGAAGGGAAGTATATTTTTAATTGGAACCAACAATTTCTGATTGCATGAAGAATTATTAAGAGGGGCAATATGATTAGGAAAATGATTTTCACACTCTTTTTTTTTATATCCATTCATTTTTTTTTCTTTTTAGTGAAAAGATACTACATACACTTTAAATACTAAAAAAAAAGAAAAGAAATGTGAATATAAAAAGAGTGGGGTATGAACACTCTCTCATATGAAAAAATAAATTAATCAAAGAAAATATACAATGCAACGAAAGGACAAGACTGCAACGCCAAGTATCCAGTGACAAGGCTGTCTGTTACAGTAACATGACAACCACTTAATTGAAAGACAAACTAGAAAAGTGGGTCCCCCCTGAAATATCCCAACGCTATATGCCACGTCACTGCCGGCCTGCTGAATCCAATTCTAATATAGAATTGGTCTGTCATATTTGTTGGTCACCTGGGAGTACTATAAATTTTTTCTAAATTTATTTGTTTCTTGTCCTAGATACAGAGAACCAAATCCCCTCCCCCCCTCTTCCACACCCCCATTCCTGCAAATCGCTGGAATCAAGCAGAGCAGTTCATCATCCGTACTTTCTTCCTGGACGAAAATACCCCCATGGAGTAAGAGGATTTTGCAGCATTTCTTGCATGTTTCTTGGTAATTTCTTACTTTCTTGCTCTGAAATCTGCCCCTGCAAAACCCCCTAACCCCTGTTCTGTTTTACTGGATTATCTGTTTATTATACTGGGTTGAGGTGAGAAATTAGGGTTTTAATTGCCAGTGATTCACGACCTGGGCCTTCTTCAGTTGTATATCTGGGAGGTGGATAAATAGTTGTGCAAATTGTTAGTTACTTTCATGTTAGTGCTGATTATGATAGTAAAGTGTTCTGTTTTTTTTTTTTTTTTTTTTGGGGGGGGGGGGGGGGGGGGGGGGGATTTTGTGGAGATTAGGGTTTAGACTGCTGATTAGTGTGGGATCAACTTGTTGCTACTTATTCGGGTTTTGATACTTGGAAATTGAACAAAGGGTGGATCTTGGATTCAGGGACGGAGCCAGGATTTTGGTATCCGTGGGCTGATTTCGACAAAAAAAAAAAATGCTAGTGATACGAACATGATATTGTGAAGTTCCGTGCTCATTTTCTTTAAGTGGGAAAAATATATTAGAATGCAAAACTAAATTTGCACATGAAAAATTGAACAAATATTGTCGAGTCTGAAGAAATATAGGAAAATGACAGATGAATTGTATATTACTTATCAACTTGACATATTTATATTGGTGCCTTCCTAATTTTAATTCAGTATCCTCTTATTTGGCCACCCATACCCTATGCATGGCTCTATCCCTGCTTGGATTGTGTTTTCGTAGAACCATTGGTTATACAGGTTTAGCCAATTGTTTTGTGGATCTTTAACTGTTGAGGTTACTGAAAGGCATAAGAGGGATAAATTATCTGCTCAAAGGTGTTTACAAACAGAATAGCAAGAAAGAGGTCTAATTTGTTATCATATGAACTACGAATTAATGTTGGTGGCTTATATTCATCATCTACTGGTGTTGGACATTGGACCCCAAGTGTGATTTGGTTTATGGTATGGTGTATTGAAGCGGTAGATTGTATTATTAACCGTGTAGATTCTGACTTCACCGCCTGTATGCCACTGTTTACGAGGTCATAGTTATTGGACACTGTAGGTGTAGCTCTGTTACTTGTTAACAAATTGGACGGATTGTAAACTATTTGACTGTCACACTGCCACGTGCCAATGGAGTAGAACGAACCCTTATAGATTAGAGGAAACATATCCGCGACGCAACATCCATCCTTGGAATTTAAAGCTTAAAGTTCATGTGTTAGTTCAATTATCATATGACTGATTTGTTAGACTTTGTTTGAACCAAATATATTTGAAGCCTTAAGGTGACGATATCGTGCATGCTAATCTCTCAAATCTCAAATCTCAATTATAGTAGATAAAAATAAATGTTCAAAACTCGACGATAATTTTTCTTTCAAAGTTTTGGCATTAAGTTTTGAAGGAAGTACATCCTCCAAATGGTGATGCTATCAAAGTTACTTGAACTGTTAGTTGTAGAATTGTTGTTTGTCTGCTGATGTTTTGAAATTGAATGTTGGATAAGTCTCTGACTCTGCTTTGGTGATCATCCCTGACACATTGAAACAACTGTGTTCTTCTCACTGAAGTCGTGTTCCGAACTTCCAATCCCTGGTATATTTTACAGTTCGCATTAAACCAGAAACAGCCCCAGTATCACTAATATAGGGCTTCATAAGGCCGAGTCAATAAACCACTGCACGGAAGATATCCAAAAGTTCATACTGCGTGCTTGGCTTCAATGTGAAACACAACATTCATTTAAGCTATGTCTAGTTTTCTAAATATTGTCCTCTGATTTTAAAAGAGTTGGGAGTATTGTAATGACATAAGATACCGGTGTGCTCTTGGAGCTTACGCACCTCTTATACTGAAAGTGACACTTGATTAAAATTGAGTACGCATCATCATTCATTTAAGCTGTACAAACCCAACTTCTTGATTAGCATCGAATGAGATAAACCAACTAACCAAGTCCATCAGTCTGAAAAGTTGCTGTGTCTACTTAAATTTCCTGTGGACTTTGTGTTGCATATTTCTGTTATAGAAGCAGCTATTGAGATATTAACTCGTCTGATGTTCCTAGGTGGAAACAATGATCATAGCAAAGCAGTTTCGTTGCATACACTCAGCCAGCTGTGCATGCACTAAAGGGCACCTGAACGAGCATGTAATCTACCTTATTTTTCAGCACTTGAACTGGAATCCAAAGTTCATAGCCGCCTTTTCTTGTGCATGCAAATGGTTTGAAGATGTTGCTAAAAGAGTACTCTGGAAGGAGTTTTGCAAGGCAAGAGCTCCTAAGATGATGCTTGATTTGCAGTCTAATGGGAGTCACAGTGTTGATGGAAACTGGAGGGCTCTTGGGAAGCTACTCATTTACTGTTCTGGATGCACCAAGGGTGGCTTGTTCAATAATATTCATATTCCTGGCCACTTTGTTTATAGGACCCGATTTTCTAGGACTTCTGGGAAAAGCTTTCTTTTACCGCAATGCAGAACAGATGTTTTGTACGTGTCTGATCCTTGTGAACATCTTGACCAAGGGGAAGAGGGAGATGTGGGTTTTTTCCGTGGAGTTTTCAAGTCATTTGCAATGTCAAAGGTTCGGAAAATGCTTATAACAAGGCGGGCAAAGCTTCATCCAACAGAGGTGTGTCCCTATTGTAAAGCAAAGCTGTGGAGCATGCTGCAAGCGAAAATGTTGCCACAGAGTGCTAGCTGTAGGTTAGGTGCTTATGAAGATTGTATCGAGTATTACGTGTGCCTCAACGGGCATGTGCTTGGGATTTGCACTCTCTTGCCCCTGTCTGACTCAGAAGAGGCATCTGAGTTGGAGTGATACTTGGAACTGAACCCAGGTACATCTAGTAAAAAAAAAAATTCATTCTTTTCTTCATTGACTTCGTCTTTCAATAGGCTTAATTGCTGATGATACTTTGGAAATGAGTTATATACTGCCTCAAATTGCAACTTCTTTGATTAAAGGGTCTATCTTGTAGCTCTACACAAAATCTTTCATAAATAAACACTAACTTCAAAGGTTCCGCTCCGTATCTCTCATATAATGATGAAAGCGGAATGCCATGTTATCTGTCTTGAGCTACTCTTGGAATTGTGTTACTTTCATCCTTTTAATTAGTTAGATTGTCACGCTTAATGAGTGTCTAGAATATTTCCCATATAAGTAGAAAAACCATATTGCATATGATAAATTTGGCAGATGAGATTTTCTTATAATCGATCATCAGCAGGGTGAAGCCAATAAGATAGTGACAGCAGAGTCGGTCATTCTACTTCCCAGTTCTTATAAGGTGTGAGAGATCTCTGAAAATGGAACCCATTGCATGGAATATGCAAGTGTGGTTTGGGAGGTCTGCAGAGGAATGGGTATCCTCTATGTAATTACTGATCTGGCAATTATGTTTTTTTCCTCCATTTCCTGAATGAGCACAGTAAAACTAGACTATACTCTTAGAAGACCTGACCTTGCAGTGGTTGGCATAAGGTTTTTTCATACTCTATGGTAGTTTTGCTTGGTCACCATTGAATTCTGCAACCACAGAAGGTATCATTCAAGTGGTGCAAACTGACAGAGCTCTCAAATGTAAGGGGTACTGAATGGCTGAAAAGCCAATGCTGAAGCCACAGGAGGCATCGGCGTATTGTAGGCCTTTTTGTTGATTTTCAAGTGGAGCACACGCAATATCCGTTAACCCCTCAGGGTGCAGCTTTCGTTGAAGTCCTTGCGCCCTCCGGCCCTGGTAATGCTGCAAGCTCTGCAGTTGCTATGCTACCGGACACATTTTGAGAGGGACTATGTCCCTTCATTTTGCTTCCACTAGGTTGAATTTTGAACCATTGCTTGCCACTGGTTACGCTGCTTCAGCATTTCTTCAAATTTTGTTTAGTAGCCTTGGCCTTCCACTTTTTAGGTTTGTTAGTTATGGCTAATCACTATTGTGATGACGAGTGTAGAGTTAGTTGCTTTGTACAACCATCTTTCTAGTGGAAACAGTGTTGTACTCTACCTTTCTGGTGTTGAAAATTATTTGCTGCTGACTGTTTTTTCCTTCCAATACAAATAATTTTTTTTCAACAGCAATATAAATATTTGTTGGTTGGTCAGTTTTTGAATGACTGCGAATATTTAGTTATCTGATGCTGCATCTATTACTGTCACAGGTAAGGTGGACATATAATGGTGTTTCCGCCACTTCTTCCGGTCGACATAAAAACTACCGTTGCTTATTAACATCAAGACTTGTACAAGTGTGTACCCCATCTCGAAAAAAAGCAAACTACCGTTGCTTATTAACATCAAGACTTGTACAAGTGTGCGCCCCATCTCGAAAAAAAGCTATGGCCAACCGCTTTCTTACCATCATCCTTCAGTTGGGAATTTGTTACTGTAAACCTCCTTCAGTTGGGAATTTGTTACTGTAAACCTTACAATTCTGTGTACGTTGTATTGCATTATGTATATGTACTTCAACCTTTAATGTCTGATTGGGATTTGGAATAATTAACGCATCTTTTAGGACAGATCAGTTGACTACTTAGAGAATTGGACTTCTTTACCAATTTCACTCCAGTTGGTGTATCAAGTTATTTCCCTTTCATTTTGTTTGCCCTTCTTGGAACTTTTCTCAGAATTTCGTCTGATGCATCCCTGTATTTGTGAAGAGATTTTTGGAGGAAAATAGAAAACAGAATGAAAAAAAGAGAAAATTAGCATCACAATCTACCACATTTTCTTTTCTCTCCACAGGTAATCAAGATCCAAACACAACCTTAGCGGTTGCATTTTGGTGAGGTTACTTTTTGCTCTAGGAGACGGTTAGAAAAGAACAACATTCTACTCCAAGCATCAGGCTGCCATACTTGCATATTCTGTATAAACTTGCCGAAATTCTGTACAAAACTGGTGCCATAGTTCATTCTAGTGAGGTATATACATACTATATATACATTATACAATAGTGTGTAGGACAGTAACAGAGTCCGAGGAAATTATACATCCATCATACGCAAGTCTGACTACTGAGTTTGCGAAAGCGCTTCACGGCTTTTTGCTGCAGAAGTATCTGAATCAGGTTCGAATCTCTTTAAGACTAATTTCTGCTGGGGAAGTTGGCCATCGGAAGATGCCGTAACTTCTGTATCTATTAGCACAGTGTCTTCTTCCTTGAACTCGCCTCTCAAGATGCCCTTTGCAAGTTCATTTTCAATGTACTGCTGGATCACTCGCTTCACCGGCCTAGCACCATAATTGGGGTCATACCCAATAACGGCAGCATCTGTTACTTGGATTTTAATCTTTCGATCAGCTAGACTCTCCTGCACTCGTTCCAACTGGAGCACACAAGCAAATTCTAGATGAAATAAAAGTAAACAATGGGTGGCTACGAATTCTCCAAAGATACAGTGAAAACTCAAACAGATTGCTTCCACAGTTCCAATCCATTTTAGGGAGACAGAAACAAGGCTAGTTAGGCATTTCAAAATTGGTCGTAGATCGCCCAATCTATCTGGACACAAAAATGTAGGAGTATTGGTCAATACACCCATGCATTATATTCAGAGGGTTACCCAACCCAAACTTGTGTGGGAGAGAACCCATACCCAAAACAAGGTGCTTTCACTCACAAAACGAAGGAGAGAGCCCATACCCAAAACAAGGTGCTTTCACTCACGAAACGAAGGAAAATACACTGAGAACCCACAGGTCAGATGCACATAATTTTGAGATATTTGGAACTAACACTGCTACAGGAATATGGTTTTTTTCCTACACTTGGGGGGTGGCGATTGCCCCCACCCAATTTCTGCCCCCAGTCCGTCCTTGGTTAACTTTGGCTGCAGCCCCAGAATTGCACAATACACGGGGGATGGGATATACTTGGGAAGGGAACTATCACCTTCCACGTCCTACTATGCCCTGGAATATACTTATGTAGCCAAAGCACTATAAACCTTTCCCTAAAAAATTGCACGAGACAGCACAAATGCTATTATTTTTATTTTATTTTATATTTTTTTTTGCACTCCTAGTTTTTTAGCAACCAAGCCAGCAGTCTAGAGCAACCTGCGATACCTACCTGTAACCTGACAATTTGGTTTATCTCCTTGTGGTCCAGGGGCTTGAAAACAATATACTCATCAACTTGGTTCATGAACTCAGGACGGAATACCAATCTTGCTGCCTCCAACACCCTCTGCTTGATAGTCTCATAGGCCTGTTCCTTCGGTAACTTCTGGTCATACATATTAAGTATGTATTGCGAGCCAACATTCGAAGTCATAATGATGATAGTGTTGGTGAAACTAACAGTGCGACCATGCGAGTCAGTCACCCTTCCATCGTCCAGAATTTGAAGCAACACATTAAACACATCAGAATGGGCTCTCTCTATCTCATCAAACAAGATAACTGAATATGGCCTCCTTTGAACTTTCTCTGTCAGCTGTCCACCTTCCTCATACCCGACGAAACCAGGCGGGGCCCCAATCAATCTTGAAACTGCGTGTCTTTCCATGTACTCACTCATGTCTATACGTATAAGAGCTTCTTTGGTGTTGAACAACTAAGAAGCTAGTGCCTTGGCTAGCTCTGTCTTTCCAACACCTGTAGGCAAGGAACAAAATTTCCATTTGTTTCCATCGAGACAGTCCAAAAGTTTCCATATTCTAACAGCCTGAAACAAACACTAGCAGAATAACGAAATTTCAGTGTCTCCTATGAAACGGAAGAATATAGCAGAGAAATATAGCAACAGAAAAGTTGTGTCAACGTGGATTCAGATTTATTCAATGGTTTCTGTTTCATACTAACATTTTCTTTCTGATTTTATACTTGTTTGCTTTTAAAAACCAGTGAATCAATCAATGACAATAACAATGATTGGTCATCAATCATCAGGCTTTTGTGCACTCAGTTCATGTTTGTAAACATCTAGTTCTTTCAATTTCCTTTCCCCTCTTTTGACCGTTTCCCTCTCTATGTTATCCGAAACAATAAACCGAAATGCAATTTTGATCCTTGCCGGTAGGACCCATGAACATAAAACTAGCAATAGGACGGTGAGGATCTGAGAGGCCTGCTCGAGATCGCTGGATAGCCTCGGTGATGGATTTCACAGCCGGTTCTTGGCCCACAACACGCTTATGCAGCTCTTCCTCCAAATCTAACAGTTTTTCCCTCTCAGATTGCTTTAGCTTGGAAACAGGAATGCCAGTCCATTTACTGACTATTTCAGCAATATCATCTGCAGTAACTTCTTCTCTGAGCAAGGATTTCCCAGATCTCACGTGCTCCTCCAATTCCTTCCGTGCAGCTTCAAGTTGACGTTGCAAAGAGGTCAACGTTCCATACTTAAGTTCTGCAGCACGATTAAGATCGTATTCTCGTTCAGCCTGTTGAATCTCAAGATTTACCCTGTCAATCTGTGCAAAAGAAATGATCAAAATAAAATCTGTACAAAAGAGAAAGCATTTGTCAGTAATGGACAGTGCTTCTCAGAGCGCTCTCTTCCTTGTGTTTGGGATGTCTAAAAAGTCTAGCTTTTTTGCTTTCTGGCTATTTGCCACAAAAGCTAAGCTGTCTGGAACATTCAAACTCAAGCTTTTGGAAGAAAGAAAAAAAAAAAAAAAGAGGCTAAGGTTCTAAAAATGGCCCAAAAAAGTTGCTTTTTTCGATTGCCCAAGCGAAACCTTAACATTGTTTGCCAACTTTTCTGGGTTCTGGCCGTGTCCAGATGATTTAACTCTGAATTCATCATAAACCACTTAAAATCAGTTGCATGCTAAAAATAAGAGGGCACATTGCAACTGTCCCCATACACTTTAAACACAAGAATAGAGAATATAGTGAAGAGGAAAACCGAGACTAACAAGAAAAGAGACTGGCAAACCTCGTCTTTGATGGACTGTATGCGTGTCATGACAGTTTTTTCGCACTCCCACTGCTCGGTGAGCTGTGCTTGTTTCTCTTTCAATAAAGCCAACTCTGCCTCATTGCGATTCAACGTATCTTTGGAGGCTTTGTCTGTTTCATTCATTAGAGAGAGCCTCTCCATCTCCAGCTTTAAGATTAACTGATTTATCTCGTCAAGGGCAGTAGGCTTTGAGGTGATTTCCACTTTCAGCTTAGCAGCTGCTTCATCCACTAGGTCAATAGCTGCAGTTGGAATGAGAACAAGCATAACGATTAGTAAGAGTCTCCTAAGTAGAATAAGATAATATCACTAGTGATTGTCTTTATAGTGGCATGCCTTGCCTAACGGAAGTCACACCAGATGGCAATTCCAGCAAAATGATATCCCTATAGCCAATTAGGCTGTCACTATCTCAAGTTTATTTAGCTGTTCGTATTTCACGTAGCCCCTCATCCCTCAATATTGGTCCAACTTGGGAAATCTGACTGTGGAGACAAAACAATAGCACTTTAAATTCTAACTTTCCAAAATACCCTTCAGTTGCCCATTGTGATTTGTGATAATGCAATCATCAGATTCTCAAATTTGTCCATTGTGGACAAAATGGGAATGATACCAAGTTTTGTCAAAGTGACAAACATTATGGGACATACTAAAATGGAATTTTGGGTAACACAAAGGGCAGAAGGAGTATACCTTTGTCAGGCAAAAAACGGCACTGATATAACGATCTGAGAGAACTGCCGCTGCAACAAGAGCACTGTCAGAAATACGGACTCCATAATGCAGCTTATATCTTTCACGCAACCCACAGAGTATTGAGATTGTGTCTTCTACTGAAGGTTGATCAACAAAAACTTGCTGGAAACGGCGTTCCAATGCTGGATCCTTCTCTAGATATTTACGATATTCGTACACTGTCGTTGCACCAATACAGCTCAACTCTCCGCGACCAAGCATGGGCTTCAAGAGATTGCAATCATCCATTGCATATCAGTAGCACCTGACCCAGAAGTCAACAGACTATTCATTTTCATCTCATGAACCATGACAGTGTTAAGTTACCAATTGTCCCAAAAGCTTAAGCAATTAGAAAATGGGCCCAACATCAAGCTATATAACACCCTCCCCCACGTGCAACCTGTCTTGCACGTATAGATACAAACCTTCATAGATTGCAAACGATTGAAAAGGGGAGACGCATAATGCAAATGGGGAACAAATGCAGACAAAGATACTTGAACCCAAGAAATCTCACAACCTGAGTAAAGAGGTTCAGCTTTAGGGATGTTCCAGACTTGATGACAGCTTAAGCTGTTCGGAAATGAGCCTAACAAAGTATATCAAGCTATCTAATAGACAATAACCTTATCCCAAAGTAAAAGGAATCAACCAGGTCCAGAACCGAAATTTGTGTTCAGTGAAATGATCAACATATTCATGAACCAAGGGGAAAGTACTTAAAAGATATTATAGACAACTCCGCACCCAAACGACAACAAACAATATCCATGAATTCCCCCTCAGGCCTCAACTTTAAAAGAGAAATAAACTATCAAGCAAGTACCTGCCCCAACAACTGTGTGGATTTCATCGATGAAAAGACTAATTTCACCGTCTGATTCTTTTACTTCCTTTAGCACAGCCTTCAGACAATCTTCAAATTCTCCTCTATTTTTTGCCCCAGCAATGAGTGCACCCATATCGAGGGATATCACCTTGAAACATAAAGTGGATTATCTAAACACCAAGATTATCGCACAGTTACTTCTCAGCAGAACTTGATGAAATAGTGCTAGATTAGCTACTCACCCTTCGGTTCAGCAATGCCTGAGGTACATCCCCTAGCACAATTCTCTGGGCAAGCCTATCCAAGAGGAATAGTGAGATCTATAAGAAAGATATCATAAAAGGAAATATTTTGTTCAATACTAGCCAACATAAGGAAAAAATCAACCTCATATACCGTTCAAAGCACCCACACCCAGCTAAGATGTGACTAATCAAAGTAGTACCACAAGAAATTAAAACAAGAAAGGCCACTCCGTGAAGAACTTTCTGCTTAGTCTCTGCTCATATTTGAATAATTGTACTCACTATTTCCCATTTAAAAAGTTGGTAGATGATCTTTGCAGCAAGAAGAATTGAGCATAGATCATCAACCTAATAAGTCACCAACTGAAGTCAAGTCATAAACAAAGAAGAGTGCCTAAAACATTGTCTCCTGACTCACTCTCCTCTACAACAACATTTCTGTGCCTCAGTGGAACAGATGTTACCCTTCAACAATTGCAGTTTTCCCAACCCCTGGCTCACCAATTAGCACAGGATTGTTCTTAGTTCTCCGGCAGAGATTCTGGATACATCTGCGTATTTCGTCATCTCTTCCTATAACTGGATCAAGCTTTCCTTCTCTTGCCATAGCTGTCAAATCATTACCATATTTCTCCAGTGCTTCATACTTCCCTTCAGCATCTGTACGAGAATTATGAAGCAAGACTTCCTCAATAATGAGAGTGCACAGTATTTTTGGACCGGCCAAACTGAAGGAAATGGTCCACTAATTGAAAAAGGAACTCAACATGAGTTACATGATAATAACGCAAGTTCCTTAACGTTAAAATGTACTTCAACCTGGCATCAAGCAAACACAAACCAGGTCAATAGTAACAGCTAAAAAGAAGACCTCTATCACCTTGATCATTGGCTGTTTGCCGTCCCCTTATAGCCTGTATGGGCATTTCTCAACGTATTCAGGGAAATTTGGAAACCATTAAACAGTTGCTTCCCAAATCTTTTGTCTTCTGTAAAACCAAGCACCAAATGCTCAACTGACACAAAGGAATCGCCGTACTCTTTCTTGTATTCTCTAGCTCACCGTATCAGTGCTTCAAAATCTCGCCCTAACACTGAACCACCTGGCTCACTGAGAACCTGGAGGAATTGAACAGATGTGTGGACATGGAATTATTAGAAACTAACATATAGTTGGATTGGACAGACTTGTATTTAACAACAGTGTACTGATTAAGGGATCATTAGTATGTTGAGTAAATTACAGTAAACCCCCCTCAACTAACCCGAATTTTCACTTAACCCCCTCCGACTACAAAACCCAACAGTGTGCACCCTCTAACTATCCAGAATTGACACTTAACACCCTTTTGTTAGGTCTCCGTAGGAAAAATGCACCGACGGCCGTCTCCGGCCACCGGGCGGCCGATCCGAGCCATCCAAAAATTTTTAAAAAAAAAACCGAGTGGGCTAGCGTGGGAATCAACGGCATCCGACGTACGTAGGTGCTCGATCTAAACACCCCATTTAAATTCTTGGGGTGTTTGGATCGAGCACCTACGCACGTCGGATGCCGTTGATTCCCGCGTCAGCCCACTCGGTTTTTTTAAAAAAAAAATTTGGACGGCTCGGATCGGCCGCCCGGTGGCCGGAGACGGCCGTCGGTGCATTTTTCCTACGGAGACCTAACAAAAGGGTGTTAAGTGTCAATTCTGGATAGTTAGAGGGTGCACACTGTTGGGTTTTGTAGTCGGAGGGGGTTAAGTGAAAATTCGGGTTAGTTGAGGGGGGTTTACTGTAATTTACTCTAGTATGTTTAACCTCTTCATGCTCCTCTGACCTCAGAGCACCAATGAACAAATTGACTTTATGTTGAATTACTACTTTGGATAATACCCATGTGTGCACAGAATAACATGTCATGATATTTAAATAAACTGCATTTACAATCCTCAAACTTTTTGAGGGAATATATAATAAATTCGAGGCCATTATTTCCCATTTTGCCCCAACTTTTTCCCACTTCCAAATGCATTTATTGCTATTTAAATGAACATCATTTATCGGCCATCTCAAAATGGAAAGAATGACCACGAATAACCTTTACCAGCAAGAAATAGACCACAAAGTGCTCCACAAGAAGAAAAACATCATTCTTAATGAAATTCATCGAATAACGGTGTTACCTTTGGTTGGCGTTGGATGAACTTGTCAGTAGCTTCTAGGAGACGGGTATTGTCAACACCAGCCTTGGAGAAGATACGGCGAGCAAGGCCATTCTTCTGCTCCAGAATGGCCTTCATCAAATGTTCCGTCTCCACTATCAGATGCTTGTTCTCTTTTGCACTTCTGGTGCAGAAACAATACCTTGCCAAGCCATATCCGTGAACTCTTGTTGAGTAATCTGTGACAAAGCCAAACCAAGTCACCACACCTTCTTCCTTTTGTTTTTTGGGATAAAAGTTCCGAGTCCGTACACCTAAAATATCCATCAAAAAGGTAAGACCAGGTTCACAAGCTCCCTTTGTTTATTCCACAGAATAATGGAGCTAAACTGGCCAAGATGAACTAGGCTATTGTTCGTCCAGATAATGGTCGACTACCAATTATAGGTCGAAGAGACTCAGACATACACAAACACAGAAGAGAAAAACACCACCTGTTCCATAATGTCTTTCAGATTGGTGGAAACTGAGACGTAACTTTACAATTTGACTTACCCAAAAGAACTTTACAATTTGACAAATTATTTCGCATCCGTTAAAAGCAAAACTTAGTTTTTAAGCTCACCAATATTAACCTTTCCCTCCCTCGACGTTTCCCAATCATGTCTTGAGGATCTCCAAAATGATTACTGTGTGACTAAATCAAGGACGATTGGTAATTAGAGATGGCTAAGAAACACAGAAGTGTTGGACACTGACCCATTGGACACGCTGAAGCCAAAACATGTATTGGGAGGCCCTCAAATCCTCTCTACAGAAAAGTCTGTGTAACCCTGTATCGGTGTATTTTTGGCCATGTAAAAATTTTGAGGGATAAAAAATATTTAACTTGATCCGAGGGCCGGAAATACACGGTTACAGAGGTATAGAAAGGACTTGAACTCGTTGGGAGGGACACGTAAGGAGACCATGAAATAATATTGGCGGAGCCAGAATTTGGATAGAGGGTGGTGCTCGATGGGAGTTCACTAGTATTGTTGCATGTTGTTTGTAAAAGCACGAAGAGAAAGGTTGAGTGTAAAGCCAAGCTATGTCCTACACTTGGTAGGTCCAACTCTCTTGTGAGTCTGACCAATACTAAAAGTCCTGGAGATATTATTATTTTTTTATTTGAACCGTTCATTTACTAAATTGCTATTTTTTTACCATCGCATGCCGGTAAATACCTGATCGACTTCCATTAGTGTAATTTTTTTTAACCGGAGGTGGCGCGTGCCACACCGCCCTCCACACAGCTCCGCCCCGAGACGTAACTCAAAAATGTCGAGGGAGAGGGCCAAGATTGCCCAGGATACTCCAAAACAGAGGATCTTGTTTTTCCGTTTTCGTACTACTTTTTTTTCTTTTTTTCAAAATTGGTAAGATACAGTTTTACATAAAGAACCAAAATCCAGAATTTAACAAATTGGAGTCTGCAAAAAACATCGAAATATAAACAGATAAGCTAGTGATTTACCCTCTCACTTGTAGCGTCGCACCGAACACGAAACGACGCCGAACTCCTCCTCCCTGACCGCTCAGCTCTTCTCCCCATAAACGCATCGCTCTCCTTCTTCTTATTCTCCGTCTTCAATCCCAGCGAACTTAGGGTTTTGAAAGCTACGGCGCGTTTGCCGCATAGTTTTACCGAGAGCGGTGGCTGAGAGAAGTTAAAATTTGAAGGAGGAAGAACACGAAGGCCCGGAAACGACGTCGTGGAAGACCAAGAGAGTTACCGACGACGGGTGGTCTGAAAATTTACCGGCGGGCGGGGGTTGAAGTGGAATTTGAGGAAACGGTGGGGGCTTTCGGTGGAAATTTGTAAAACTTGGGGGAAGTGTTCGAGAACAAAGGAAGGGCGGGAGATTTGTGGTGGGTGCGCACTGCGCACTGTCGAGTTGTAAATACACGTGGCTTGCATGAGGGTTAGGATACTACGATGACGAGGATGATTTTAGGCTATCCGTGTGTCCATTTTAAACTTATTTTTCGTGAATTGGGTGTTTGTGAAGGGAAAAATTCAAAATACTCCCAACCTATACACCCAAATTCAATTAGACTCCCAACCTTTTAAAAACTTCAATTTTACTCCGAACGTTATATTCCGTTAATCAAAATGCCCCCTTCCGTCCAAATTACTAACGGATTTCATTAAAGCCTCCGTTAAATACTATTCTGATCGAATTTCGATGATCTGAGCTGTTCAATGTGTTTAAAATGTGATTTTAAGGATACTTACAAGATATCAACAAAAAAAATAACCAGGATGGGCTTCATCTGAATAGTTTTTTATTGAACTATTCAATAAAAAATTGTTTAGATGAAGTCCTTCCCGGTCATTTTTTTTGTTGATTTCTTGTAGGTAACCTTAAAATCACGTTTTAAACACATTGAGCGGCTCGAATCATCAAAATTCGATTGGAAAAGGGGAGGTGTGGATCGATCCGGATTTTATTCAAGTACAGACGTCCGGATTTTGCTTCAGTCTGTACCTCCCCTTTTTCTATCGAATTTCGATGATCCGAGCCGCTCAATGTGATTAAAATGTGATTTTAAGGGTACTCGCGAGAAATCAGTAAAAAAATGATCGGAAAGGCTTCATCTAAACAGTTTTTTATTGAACCATTCAATAAAAAACTGTTCAGATGAAGCCCTTCCCGATCATTTTTTTTTGCTGATTTCTTGAAATTACCCTTAAAATCACTTTTTGAACACATTGAACGGTTCGGATCATCGAAATTCCATCAGGACACTATTTAACGGAGCCTTTAACGGAATCCGTTAGTAATTCGGACGGAATGGGGCATTTTGATTAACAGAATATAACGTTGGGAGTAAAATTGAAGTTTTTAAAAGGTTGGGAGTCTAATTGAATTTGGGTGTATAGGTTGGGAGGATATTTTGAATTTTTCCCGTTTGTGAATGCCAATGAAAAGTTTCTACAACTAAGGTCCCATTTTGCTAAAAGAAATACTAAAATACTTATAAAAATAAGAACTTAGCGAAACGAGACTTAAGATTTTAACACATAGAGTATTTCTTTTAAAATAACTTCTGTTTTATTTGGATTGATGTTTGAAATTTTTTTGGAAAAATAGTAGGGGTAATAAGTGGAGAGAGATAGAGAGAAAAATGTTGAAAGTAGGGAGAATCTAGGGGAAATTTTTTTAAAAATTCTTTTTAAATTGAAAAGAGAACAAGGCAGAATAGATTATAGGAACTACTCGCCGAAGGAGGCAGTAGAAGTGAAAGAGGTGGGGAGAAAGCGGAATGGGAAAGCTGTAGGACAGTTAATCCAGCCATCCATTTTGATGTCGACGGCTGTTTAATCTGAGTTCTAATTGATCTGAGTTGTCTATTGTTTGGATTAAAATCTCAATTGTCCATCACCGATATGAACAGCCGGATCGCCGCCCTTCAACCCTACAGTTGAGCTGCACTGCAGGATCCCTCGGTGCAGGCTTATCCTTGACATTTCCAAAAAAGGTTATGGTTAAGCATTTTTCGCACCAGTGATCTAACCAGCTGTTTTCAGAAACAGGAAGTATTCATCTCCATAAGATTTCAATTTGGAATACAGCAACAAACAAGAGCTATCAGGAGAGCTTTGACCCTATTCGTTTTGGGTTTTACGGGAGATTTTCGAGAGAAATGAGTGGAGAGAGAGAATGATGAAATTCTGGAAGCGAAATGAAACTTATGAAGCCAGATAAGCATAGGGATATATGGTAAGCCTCGGATGAATTCAGAAAAATGGTACAAACAATTTTCTGCATATTATAAATGGCTCCCACGAATCGTACTCAACCCCCCCAAAAATGTTCTTTATAACCTACAAATAGTTCCTCAATTCAGCAAACATGTGACGGACCAAATCTACTATACCTAACACCTAAAACAATGATCATCACCATATGATATCCAAAAAATGGACCAAATAGAAAATGAGCTGAAGCAAAAAAAGAAAAAAGATACGTCTCCAAGGCTATTGGGACTAACTGGGGTCATCGAAAGAGCTGGGTTTCTAACTTTCATCTCCCGTGGTACCAATTCTATATAGCAGAAGTCATCTATGCATAGGCACATTTTCTCATGTTCTTCCAGTAATTGACTCTAGTTGCTAAGCACTAACAAATAGGCAAAGACCCCTCTCAGGAAGACCAAACATGTGTCCTTTTTCGTTTTGGACACAAGAAGAAATACTCGACGGATTGCATTATGACCGACTAAAAGAATGAATTGCATGCCAGTGATGCAGCTCCTCAAGCATGGGGACTGCAGGATATTTGGACCGAAAAGGTGCTTTCATTTTGGCCATCCTTCTATTTCTCTTCTCAAATGATCAATCAAAAGCTTCACAGGGGCAAGATGGGAATCCTGCAACCCCTCCAGTGATTTCATCTTCTTGCCCACTTTTCTTGTTTAAGTTGATGAATAACTACAACTCCAAAATGTGGCAATTCCTGATAAAATCATTGGAGTAGTTAATGTACTTCGTCCAAAATGGACGGAGATGCTCAAAGCCTATCTGAAGCCATGGTTTTAATTGGCCATTGTAGTGGATAACAGCAGCCTTTTTCACACTCTCAATGTTGGTTTTGTTCTGGTAGCCCAGACCTAGCAAATGCCAAGACGGGTCGATTGCTTGAACATGACCTTTGAATGCAACCAAAGCTGGTGGTAAAGTACCCAGCTTCCACATAGTCATGTTTGACTTCAGATTCTGCAAAGATCGAGTACCATTAAGAAATCAGAAATTATGAGTATGTTCATTCTGTAATTGTTCATGACAAAAATCTAGGTACTCATCAATAGTAAAAGTCCATAGAGGAAAATTGCAATGAAACGTTGAAGAGGAAAACTTTCAACATGATTCATAATCCGAATACTGTGACTTCGCCAAAATCATGATGGGCATGGGCTTATTTGTCTAGCTAAATGAACTGCAGGCCACAGTGTGTACCACAGGTGCCCATAAAATGATCATGGCGAGCGACTGTAAGAAAATGATTTTTTCATTAGACTCTATTGAAAATTTGAAACAACGTGACACAATTAGAAAAGGACAGGAATTACAAAAATGAGAGTTAAATTATGACGAAAAAGCATCCTCTGTCCGGTTCTCAGACTTGAGCCAAAATAGGAGAATAGAGGACAAACATATCTGCAGAAGTCTGACAGAAAACCAAATTACAAGAGATTACCTCCTTCAACCAGGTGTGATAAGTGTCTCTTATGTTTGAATTCCTCCATGCACGTAAATCAAAAACATTCATCCCATAAGCCCATGCGCATTCATCAGGGTTCAAATTCTTTTCTATGAGAGGATGTGAGAAATTGAAGTAGTTCCGGAACCTCTTTGACATTACCCACTCATCTTCACCTTTGCAGGTTTCTACAGCACCATTAACCTTTCCACCAAGGTCAATTTCCCAGAGTGGAGAGAGGTCACGCTGAATTACAACATCGTCGTCTAAAAAAACCACCTTATCAAGATTTGGAAATAGCTGCATAGCACAAATAGGAAACATTGTCAGAACCTTCTCCCAAAGAGGGCGGCGGTTCAGAGTGGGCGTCTGGAAGACAATATATAAAAGTTCATTGTAAGCTTCTCTATACTACAATTTAGGTCAGGAGGCCCATTACTTGGAGGAGCTAATGTCCAATGTGGGACAAGCTCTAACAAATTAGCCGACATTGTGAATTGAAATTGTGTTTCATCAAAAAAGTGAATTGAATTGCAAAGGTTCAGTCGAATCTTCAAGCTATACGAATTTCCGAAATATATGCATTTAGATTCAAAACAATGTAAAATTTTATTTTGAATGATAATGTAGTGATGTAGTCCATATGTAAGAAGCTTGCTTATGTGGCAAGATATGTGGTCTGAGGAATTGAGCTCCAGCATGACTTATAATCCTATATAACAGTTGTGTTACGACATAGGAGCATGAATTAGAGGAAACAAGAATCCAAATCATAAATTTAGAAAACTAAGCATTCAGATAGGATATCATACTCAACAACATTCATAACTTGTTATACAGCTATGGTTAAGAAAAGTAATAATTTATCATACAAACGTTGAGTCCATCTGATTTGGCTTGTATCTGAATAACTATTTGTCACAATGGATAGATGTACATCCCATAAAGCATGGATACATATTCACAGTAGGAAATGGTGCAGGTAGATCATATTAGCATTCAGAAAATAAGTTGTCCAACGAGAGGTCATGTGCAAATAGCCGGAACAAGAGCTTAGGATGGAGGGAGGGAGAGGAATAGAGCTTTGTTCAACCACAATTTAATCCTGGTTTGAAACATGAATCCTCAAATACACTGGCTTTCAATCAAGCACAGCAAGGATTTTATTTCTTAATGCTTCGAAAATGACACAGACGATAGTGTATTGAAATAAGACAGAAAATAACATTACCTCTGGCAAATAAATGCGAAGATGGTTAAGCAGTGAAATGTACTTTGGGCTTCTAGCCTGCAATTTTGAAGCAAAAATCTGTGGAGTCGTGTCACTGAGGTTAGCCCCAGCAATATGATTCCCATGGTAGTAGTTCCTAATAGCATAATGGTTTTCGACAGCTTCTAGCACTGGTATATTCTCTCTTGTCAACCAGTCAAACTGATGAACACCTTTAACTTCAACAATAGCTGGAGAGATAGGATTCAGGGCAAACCACGAATGCATGCCCGCATATGTTTTCTTGTCAGTTATGACATGGAAAACTATCTTTTCCGGTTTTAGAGATGACTGTACAGTAGACGTGACTACAACTGAAGCTGCTAGAATGTTGTCGGATGACAAAACAAAGTGATAGTATGAGTTATCGGAAAGCGAAGGGAGCAGTTCGGGTGAAGGTAACTGCCGGCGGGCGTGAGCATTAGAGGAATACTCATCCGTCAAACGCAGAGAGAGGCAGTGGATCCCTTTAGGAACGGCACTTGAAGCAAAGTGTTTGTTCATTAGTTCTGCAAATTTTGACTCCCGGATCTCCCTCTCAGATCTCTCCATCTGTGCAAGACCAAATACACTTTAGCTGAAATAACAGGTGCAAAACATAGTAGAGCAGACTTAGTCCAGAGGAGAATAATAAAAAATGCATTGGTCTAACATTTTGCTCTCTTCTACACATGTGGAGTGATATGCCCTCAAGCATGTCATGGTGAGGAAACAATCCCGATGGATATGGTCTCCACATATTGCAAGAGCCAAAATTTGGTTACATGGTTTATATAAAGAGGTAGGCAGAAGTGTTGCATTTCCTCCTAACAAAATTTGGGTAGTTCTTGAATACATATTTAGTCACAGTTGTTTTATATATTCACAATGTCCACATTATGCTCCTTTACTTTCCAATCCACTAATTATATAAAAGTAATTCTATCGTTTTCCATAGGAATCTACAGGTAAGAATATAATGCCAATTTTTTCTACACGTCCTTCGGTCCTTGTCCTAATTTTTACTAACATGATGGGTCCACATGTCCATGTCATATTCGTGTCTGGTGTCCGCATCCGTGCTTCTTGGACAAAATGAAATCACAAGCATAACTACAAAATTGCATTAATTTCTGTCTAATACGCCACAATCCACATACCATTCCCTTTACAACCAAAGCAAAGTCCTTTGCACTGAATTTGTTCTTTTTCATTTCAGAGACAAGTTGATTAAATGACTCAGGAAGCTTCATGCCATCGGGGATTTCCACGCTGCTGACTTGATTGAGGATTTTGTGAAAATCTTTAACCAACTTCTGCTGCAATACCATCAGGATGAAGATTCAGTTTAAAAACGCCTTGAGGGAGAGCATTTGATTTCAAATGAAAAATAAGAATGATAACAAAATATATCAATTTTGTACTGAGTAATTTGACAACTTCATTTGAATTGAGGGAATAGCAATGTTAATTACCCCTGAATTATCAACCCTACCAAGAAACCTTGGTCCGAACCGCCTGCCTAAACAACCTGGAAGAAAGAAAAGAATGAAACGATTGGTCACGTCTTTAAAACAAACATATACGCAACGGTAGGAATCAAAAAGCAACCACGCAAAGACAGCAAAACAATATAGGATAATAATCAAAAAGCAACTATTGATTTTTATGTGTATTTTCCTTGCATTTTTTTTCTCTCTTCAAATCATTTTCCTTTGCTCAAACCAAACTAAAATTTATCCCATACTCTGAGATTGCGATCTTCTCACGGCCACATAATAGAATAATAATCAAACCATATTTTTTGGATAACTTAGTTGGCCTGCCACCTTACACGCACTTGACTAATTCTAGGGGACCCATTCCACTGCCTACCAGCTTACAAGCAGTTGGACTAATCTTGAAAGACCAATCCCACCGTCCACTAGCAAGGCTCACGGTAAAGCCCGGTTGGACTATACAAGAAAATGCAATAAAATGAAGTGATGTTGTAATATTGAAAAGGCTTACCAATCCCACTATCCACTAGCGGGGCCCAATTATAGCCGGGGCAAAGCCCGTTTGGAATATGCGATCAACATAACGAACACAACATAGATCTACGGGATAAAATCGCAAGCAAATAATAATGCAGGGATACGATCAACGTTCCAAATGGCAAGAGGAATCACAATCACGCAACGGAATCTTAAAATACCATAATGCGGGAAAAAAAAAATGCGAAGCGATTTTGTATGTATGATTACCGAAAGAGGAGCACTTGTTGACACCTTCGAGGGTAACGACGGCGGTGAGAATGAAGACGAAGGGCAGGAGGAAAGCCAAGATGAGAATGGTGTGGAAGAGCGTACGATAAGAGATGTGGGGAGGCGCGACCTTGATCTTCATCAAGTCATTACTAAAGCCATTTTCGCTGTTGCTCGATATCGTTATGCTTCTCATGCTAGGTGAGAAGTGAAGCTGCATCGTCGTAGATTCTGCACCTTCTTGGTCGAGAAAACCCTAGAGGAATAATCAAGTGGCCAATTCTCCTCCTCTTGTTCTACTAATAATCCCGCCCCCAGATTTCTCACCATCAGATCCACCACAACGGCAGCAGCAAATTGAAGAGGAGAATTCTGTTGAATAATCGGCTGTTTGGAGCCTTGGCATTGGGTTGGAGATTCACCGGATTAATGTTCTGTATCTATAGCTGAATCGAATAGGCAGGGAAGGATCAATGAATCGGAGTATCTCTCTCCATGGATCGGAACAGTGGATGAGAGAGAGAGAGAGAGAGAGAGAGAGGGGTTGTTTTACTTGCCTCTTGTTGTGCAAATTGCTATTGATTTGGCCGATCAATATTCAATACGAGGAGTATTTTTTTCCAATTTTACTGTGTGAAATCGACAATATTGATTTATTGAGTTAAAATCATGTTGGAGAGAGAGAGAGAGAGAGAGAGGTAAGAGGAGAGAGAAATAGGGAGGGAAAAATCAATTAGACGGAAGCATATTAGTTTAGAGAGAGAAAAACATGATTACGGGGTAATTTGGAGGAGGGAAATTGGAGAGAGAGAGAGAGAGAGAGAGAGAGTGTGTGAATGAATGAATGAAGAAGGAGAGAATTGAGAATGAGTGTTCAATAGGGAAAGTTGAGATGTAATGAATGTTTAAAAGTTGTTGAGATTAAAGTAAATATTGTGAGCTAGGAAGAAATAGTGATGCTCGTATATTCCGTACATGTCCAATTTGGGGAAAGGCATTTGGAGGAGATTACGTTAGCTATGATTGTTTTAAAAGTTTGATTTGAGATTTAAATATTGAGTGGAGTACTGTTAAGATAATACTGTTGGGCTTAGGGATAGGAGAAAATCAAGCGGATGATTACTACGTATTACGGAGTATGTATAATGTGTGTGTGTATATATATATATATATATATTGATCAACAAATTGCTCTGGTCGTTGAAAATGATAGGAATTCAATGTTTAAATATTCTGCTAATTAATACTCCACCATACTCCTACGGTTGCGTACTTTGGGTTTGTTACCTAAAAAGTCTATTCACACAGACATTTCATGTACAGATTGTGTACAGATTTTTTTGTAGGATCCATCATGGGTCATACACAAACAATTCGAGCAGTTCATTAAATATAAAACACTTTTTCAATGGTTTCCGTGAAAAATCAACTCAATCTAACAATTATAGGTACTTGATCCAATCGTTTCACATTTCATTATCTTGAAATCTCAATGAAAAATTAGATAATTGGATTGAGAAACTATAAGTATCAGATTGACTTGATTTTTCACGGGGATCCATGAAAAAGTATTTTACATTTAATGAACGGCTAGAATCATTTGTGTGAAATATGTGATGGACCCCACAAAAAAATTTGTGCACTTTTATCTGTGTAGGTAGCAGCTCTCGTTTGTTATTCAAGGGCAGGGCATATTATTATTCTCCATCCAATTGTCTTTTTATTTTTGTATATAATTCAAGTGTCGATGCCAGGTCTCCAGTCAATGGACTGGGGCTATGCTGCCCCCATTGAGGGACAGCATCTGTTGTCTCGGTCGAGCGGAGTCTTTTTTGGTCTAGTTTCAATTATCGGAAACGTTCACTTCTTACATTTCGTTGAGTAAATTAGTTGGATCCGATGTCATTTAGTGCCTAATTGGAACATTTTTATCTTGAAAAAATGGATTCGAAACACTGAATCAAATCCATTTGAATCTATTATTGACAAGTTATACGTGTTCCAATCAGATACTTAATGATATCCGATCAAACTGACTTCCATAAAAGTGAATGATTTCAATTATTAGAGCGAGATCGAAGGGCTCGGCGGGGACAACAGAGCCCCCCACCCATTCAATTGTTGTTAATGTTTTGATACTCGAAAAAATTTAAGGGACTTGATAGGATACATGAAAGTATTCAAGAAAGAGAATGCACGATTTAAGACCCAACACGGTGAAGTGAGGTTTTGTTTATATTTCATGTTCAATTGAGGTTTGGCATTTTGTGGGCCATCAATCATGCCATTTTGGAGAAAAACCTAGCATTAGGTTTTCCCTAATTTTTGCCATGAAAACAGCTTTTAATATAATAATGTCGGTCCACTTGAATATTGGTGCACCGTCCACCCCTATGCGAAACAAATATGCTAGTACAGAAATGGTCACATGAAAGCGATGTGAAACAGACGCAAGGGTATTTTTGTCAAATAAGTAAAAACTAGAGTTGATTATGCGATTTTTGATTGTAATGCGTAAGAACAAGTGCTTATCTGAAAATAGATATTCGGAGTGTGACCGTTTATTTCTTTTGAGACAAATGAGAATTGATTCGAACAGACATCAATGGCAAATCAACTTGCCAATAAATAGACATCGATGATAAATCACCTTATTTTTTTATATTAATAAAATACTCTTACTGTATACATCGATTTTTTCAAAAGAAAATAATTTTTCAAGACATAAAAGTACATATCATAAAATGGGACTATGATAGGTTCTATTTTTTGTCACATAAAAACCATACGAGAAGTCATCACATGAGAATATGATTTTTTATTTTTATTTTTTTCCCTCGGGGCGGTACAAGAAGATATGATTTGTTAGTTTTTACCAAACACTGATTTATCTTTGCTCACATTATTAATGTTTGATAAGTGAGAACGCATGATGTTGGTATTTGACAAAAAGTTCCATGGAACGATGAGCCTTAACAACTCATGAGGATCTTTTGTTGCAACTGTTCAATCCTATGAACCGTGTAATTTTGTAGTATCTGTTTTTTTTTTTTTTGTTATCAATATAAGCTGCATTTGTCTGTTCCTCAAAAGAGGGATTACAAAAAGAGTCTTGCTATGGGCAGGGACACTTCGCAGGGACAATCCTCAGGGACAACGCGTTTGGCCCCATTTTGAATCCCGAAAAAATCTAGAAAAATATCCATAAATTTTTGAATATTATTTTATGGGGCCCTGTAAAAAATCAGCTCCAGTGGATATCGGTAAGTATTACTTTTGGATAAATAGGGGCAAAAAGACAGTTTCACCCCTACTTATTCAAAAGTAATACTTACCGATATCCGCTGGAACTGATTTTTTACAGGGCCCCATGAAATAATATTCAAAAATTTATGGATATTTTTCTAGATTTTTTCGGGATCCAAAATGGGCCAAACGCGTTGTCCCTGTGGATTGTCCCTGCAGATTGTCCCTGCTGTTAGAATTTTTGTTACAGAAATCTGCGTTCAGACTTTGAAAAAAACATAAAACAAAAGAAACAAAGTCCACTATGCGGACCCACCTAAGAGTAAGAGCATATGTTGTTGTATTAAAAAAGGCAATAATAGCACATGTCTTGTATAGTTGTATCAGTGGATATTACTCATTGTAAAGCTGGTCATTATAACCGGACGAGAGGTTCTTGTAGTGCGCACGTTAGGAATCGAATTCCTTGTTCAATTCACGACGTCCTACGGATCTTAGAAACTAGAATCACAGAAAGGGCAAGCAAACAGAAATAGTGTGTAACAAACAAGAAAAGAAAGAACACAAGATATACGTGGAAAAACCTCAACGCGAGAAAAAACCATCGGAGCCACACCAGTCTACTGTCAAATCAAATCAAGAGTACTATAAGTCTTCTCGCAATCTCTGGTAATCAATATTTTAAAAGACTTGCAAAGAAACTTCCTTAAGAGCAAGTACATCAGATTGGGTAAAGAAGCTTTTTAGCTACTTTTCCTATTGAAAATAAGAAAAGTTCACCTGCAGTTGCTTCACCGTTGAAAAGCAACCCATTATTCTACTATTGTTTTCTTCTTCTTCTTTTGCTTCTCTCTCTAGATCTCACTCTCTCTCTTTAGTAATATTAATATTTTAATAGAAAATAGGTTAAATAAATAGTGTTGGTGTAGTATTGAAAGAAATATGAGTAGGTAAAATGAAAATTGTGTACTGTTGACCATTATTTTTACCTAATGATTGGTAAACTTGCTCTAAGGAGAGACAAAGGGGGAGCAACAATCCAATTTCAGGGGGGAGAATTTTTTAAAGCCTCCATCAGTACCTTCAAAACAGTAGTTTTTTTTTTTTGCTAAATTAAAAGCAGAAGTTGTGATAAACGCAGCTCGACCATTAAAGTATCAAAATCGAAAATTAACCTATATACTTTGATTTCCTTGTGCCCTCATTTTGTGCCGTAGAGAGAGGTTTGCGACGAGACGCGAGACGAAGATGTGGCGTGGTTCGGTTTATGACTTACTACGTACCAAGTAAGGTTTAGTAAGGTTTTCTTATGTGACATAAAATAAAACGGAGACCCAATAAGGTTATATTGGATTATTTAATGATTCGAGTCGTTAAGTTTGTAGCCTTCCATGTATACATCGTTCATACCAAAAATCAAGCCGATCAGACAACATTGAAGGCTTCATTGAATAGTACGAATAGATGGTCAGAAATTTGATAATCTATTTCTTTGAGACAAACGTGGTGGTTCGTTCGAATAGAAATCAATAGCCAATCTATTTTAATCTTTCGCATGAAGTGCATACTGAGACATTGAAAACGAATAGTAGCATAGATCACCGGACGGAACCACCATCGCAGGTCTCACTTTTATGGAGTATTACTACATGAAAAATCATATGCGAATTATAATCACATGAGAGGATCTTCATTCGCGACACCAATTTATGCACGCTCACATTGATGCTTGAAAACACGTAAATATTCGTATCGACAAAAAATTACACTGAACTAGGAACCTCAACTACTCACGAGGAATTACCTAAACCTGCATTTCAGATCTCGGTGGTTGTTTTCAAAATCTAATCGCATGGCGATTGGTGAAATGTGTGTTGAGTACCTTATCAGCAGCAGTAATAGACATACACAGTTTTAAAGTCCGACTTAGCTTCAAAGCATGCAACGCTTGGACACCATCAGGGCTCAGCGCAACAAATGTGAAGGACGGTAAAAAAAAAGTGGGAAAAACATTGGAACTGCAGATATCCAAGATTCAATCACACAAACAAACCTCCCGTGGAAAGGTTACAAGTTACAAGATTTGCAAAAGAAACAATTCGGAACACAAGTTGCGTAACAGAACAACTTACTTTTCAAACCCAACAGCAGCAGAAAAGGATTGCATTAGTCGAAACCAAACACCTGTGAAGAAGACCGATGATCCCCTCCAATTCTCTGGACCAGTTTGGTTCATTGCAGAGAAAATGCTTTGGTCCCCACCCACTAGACTCAAATGATCTGAGCTAGTCCATAAAAACTGGAGGAGATCCTCCCAGTCTAAACGCTATGTATCACAGGCTTCAGAGCGCAAAACAAAAAAAAATTGAATAATCTCTGTCTCCAGCTCTCAAATTCCTTTGCGGATTTTTTCCACCATCAATTATTCAACTATTTTAAGAGACTTCCTATTCTTCACCAAATCAGCTCTAGATTCCATCTTCACAGGATGTGGAGTAGAAAATGTGAACTCCTCATTTTCGCCCTGATAGTGTCCAATAACTTCATAGCTATCTTCATCTCTCAAATTCCTTCTAGGGTTTCTTCCGCCATCACTACTATGAGGGGACCCTCCATCCTCTGAATTCACTTCTTCATCAGCCTCATTCCCCTTGGGTAAAACCTTAATTTCCTCAACCCCTCTACAGAGATTGTCCAAAATCTCTATCTCATTATCAGCTGAATCACTCCCATCACTGCTATTAGTATCTCCCCTTGAAACTGGTTTACGGGTAGTTGCAAAAACCTTGTAAACATTCCCATTTTCCGCAAAGCTCACACTTTTCTTAACTTTGGCTGGGGTCTTCACAAACCCCCCATTTCTATTGTGGGAATAACCAGCCTTACCATTGACAGGAATTCTAGGGTTTTCAACCTCGATGCCTTCTTCATCATCACGATCATAATCAGAATCCCCGGAAAACCCATGAATTTTCTCAACGCGGCCGCCCAATTTTTTCTCCCCCAAAACTCTCTCATCGGTGTAGATAACCCTAATCTTGTTACCACCAGTCCTTCTGTATATTGTATTCTTCAATGCTAGACTCGAAATTTCACATCTTTTGACCGCTACCTCGTCAATTAACTCCATAAATCGAATAATCTCTCTGATAATCGATCTTTTCCCATCCCTAATCATCGGATCACCACCCTGCAATCAAACCCATCTCAGATCTCCCATAAGGTAACACAACTTAGCCCCTTTGGATCTTGAGAAATGGAGTGATAACAAAGGGGAAGGAGCCAATCAAAGAGTATCATTTTTGTTCTCTTCCTCTCCATTTCTCACCAAATTACTCAATCCAAATGAGTGATTTGGAAAGAGACTCTAATCCTTCCTTTTCTTTTCTTCAAATCCCTAAATCCAAAGGGGCTATGGACCACACTTCAAAATTGTTTAAAAACGCTGATAAGATAACTGCAAAAATCTAATCTTGGATTAATTCCTTTAAAGAGTATCATTTTTGTACCATTCTCTCCATTTCTCACCAAATTACTCAATCCAAACGAGTGATTTAGCAAGAAACTCTAATCCTTTCTTTTCTTTTCTTAAAATCCCTCAATCCAAAGGGGCTATGGAACCACCCTTCAAAATTGTTTAAGAACACTGATAAGATAATTGCAAAAAAAAGAATCTAATCTTGGATCAGTTCCTTTACGCATAGGTCTATATAAAATGCACGCAATGGGTTATAAAAGGATGATAATTATTACCTGGATAGAGTCCAGTTTGAGGAGCAAGTTCGCGGCGCGGCGAGAGATCGCCTGAGAATCAAACTGGGTGTCCTGATTAAACGACGTTTTGAGGGCGTTGAGAGCTGATTTGACGGCGGCGAGGTCTTTGAGCTGCCGTAGTGTTCGGGATCTGCGAACAAGGAACGCTCTGAAGTGGGTCTGGATGGTACGTGCAGCGGCGTCGCGGAGGGAACGAGAAGACGGTGGGTTTGAGTTAAAAGGGAACTGGCGGCGGAGGAGGGAGGATTCGAGGGTGGCGATGCGGCGGAGGAGGGAGGAGACGGTGGGTTGAAAGTCTTGGTGGGTTTGCTGAGGTGGGGGATGTGGGGTTTGGTGAGGGTTGTGGTGGGGGAAGGGTTCGTGAAGTGGGTTGAGGTGGGGAGAGTGGTGGTGGGGTTGTGGTTGTGGTGGAGGGGGGTGGTGGTGGAAATGAGAGGGTGGGGAGTGGAGATGTGGGTCTGGTGGTGGAGGAGGGGTGTAGTAAGTGGAGTAGTGGCAGCAACAATAGGAGGTGGCGGCGGGCGGCGGGCAGTGGTGGTGGTGGTGGGAGGCCATGGGAAGGGGATCTTGGCAGCCCAGTGAGGTGGGGTTTCCTTCTTGTTTTTTTTTTTGAGGGTTTGGATTGAAAGGGATTGACTTCGATCCTCCGATTAGAGAGAAATTTTTCAGTGCGCAGCGGGTACATCCCACGTGATGCCCACTTGGCACTTCTGAGTCATCCGATGTATTTTTGGACAGCTCAGATTAAAACATTCTCTCTCCTATCACCCCTCCTCTTTCTATCTTCTTTTTCTCTCCCCAAATCCGAGTTGTCCAAAATTGCATCGGACGGCTAAGATGTGCTGAGCGGGCACCACATGGTACCCACCCTGATGATAAATTTTTCATTACCGAGTGGGTACACCATGCATTAGTGTTGTGTGGGATCCACTTCGAGATTTCTTATCAATTTCGGCTACTCCCCAGATATTTCTCTTTTACAAGCAGTGGAGTCTGTCTCTCAGCTACTCCTCAAACACTCATATCTTACAAGCAGTGAAGCACGCAGATATGTGAAGCCCACCACTTATGAGAGATGAGCATCTGGAGAGTGATCAAGAGGTGTGTCTCCGGCATTTCCAATGTCATATGAAAGGTCAAAATCATTTAATTTGTTTTAAAAAAATTAGTTCAATCAGATATGTGTAAGAGCTTGATTGAGGATGCACCATACAAAACGTGTTGTATGAGACCCACCTCAAAGCCCCACATAAATGGTCGAAGTCGTTCAATTTATTTAAAATATTTATAACACTCACAAAATCAATTCAATCAGATATTAATCGAGATCAAATTCAGATATCGATAGGGACTTGATCGAAAACGTTGCACCCCAAATGATGTACCAATAGAATATCCCGGGTTAGAGCATCCGCATCAGAATCTTTAAATTTTGGACCAAATGAGAGAGCAAAAAGTCACTTTATTACTTTAGCTATCCACTTTTAAAATGTTCACTGCATCAGGCTCTTTACTCACATTCTCTTTTCAATTAAATATTCATATTTTTATGTTTCCTTTTAATACCCAAAAAAAAAAAACCATTTATATGGAAAACGAATCCCTCCCACGGCCCAAACCACTTCTCTCTCTCTCCAGCGAAAAGCAAACCCATTTTTATTTGAGGAGAAAATCTTATTTTTCTGATCATATTATTTTAAATGGTTATAATTAAATTTTTTCTCTTAGACTCTCATAATTAATTAAGTGTCTGCTATTTATTTGAGACCGTAAAGAGCAGGTATATTATTTAAGAGCCCTAGAGAAATATTAATTATGACCTGCTAAGATAAAATAAATTATCAGAAAAATACGACAAATATTAATTATGATATTATAGAGTAGATAATTAATTATGTGGGATGCGCATTAGTTGACCCAGACATCCGTTTATCAAAAAAGAATAAAAGAATAACAAAAGACTCATATATAAATGGGATACAGAATAAATAGTAGTAAAATAATAAGTAAAGTGATGAATAGCGGCTCCTGTAAACACGCGAGCCACTGTAGCAAAACTATCCCAATTGCAAAGTAGCGAGGGATCAGGTGAGGTTGATGCAGGAGTCTTTTGGGTGTTTTCCTCTTTATTATACCGTTGGATGAGAAGAAGCTAGACAGATGTGGATGCCCTTACGGCCTGCGGGAAAGAGGCTTGTAGATGTATCTATCCGGTGAAGACTGAAGAGACTCGTATCGATATTCGATATTACGCAGATGGTCCTTATAGTTTGAGAAGTACCTTTAAAATTCCCCCATATGTACTAATTTTATGAGTTTTACCCTAGTTATTGTCTTTCTCTTAATGTAATTTCAAACCAAAGGCACGTTTAAAATTCGACGAACCACCAAACCTCTGAATTTCCCAGTGCCAGCACGTACTCTTTTTGTGTCATGTGCAAGGTCATGCAATCAAGCTTTGGTATCTCTCAAATTCAACGAATCAGAGTGAAGACCTGTATAAATATAAGGACGGATGGTGTCACTTAACTTTGTTTCTTTTGATGGAGTTGTGAAAATATTTGACTTTGCATTCCTATAAATACTTGGTCCTATGAGTCACATATGATTCTTTTGGTGTATAAAATCCTATTAAATTTAGAATATTGACAACCAACATCTAATAATGGATTCATAAAGACGAATGTTGTGTTTGCAACACTTTTTGAATTTTTTTTTGAAAAAGTAGTAGGGATAATAAGTGAAGAGAGAAATGATTAGAAGTAGGAGAAATCTTTTAAAAAATACTTTTCAAAAAGAGAAGCAAACACAGAAATAGTTAAAATTTCAATACATATTTTATAAAAATCCATATATTTTCGCAGATATCTATAAACTATTCATAGAAATCAATACACTTTTCAAGTTGGCTAGTACTTATTGCTTGGTGGGCAGTGACTAATACTTTCCTTAAACTTAAGGGGAGCTATATCGAAAGGAAAACTATAGAAACTGACAGTGTAGTTTTTCTGTAAACAGTGGCTTCTGTGGACGCACATGACACTGACGCGAAGGAAATGGCAATGACAGGATTAAAGATGCCTTTTCTCATGTCCCATTATGGTTATGAAACAGAATACTGGAAAACAAAGTTCTGAATACCGTACCGGGAAGAGTACCGGTTTTCTTACTGGTACGGTACGGTACCGGTACCGGTCAAATACCGGTACCGTTTCGGATTTAGCGCAATTACCAATATATAGTTATAAATTGATATTTTAACACTCAAAATTTGTTTAATTCATACTATTAATTAGAATAAGTTGACATTTACCATTAATTTTTGGATAATAATTTCATTTTAGAATACAAATGTTTTAACTTTTTTTTTAAGTAAAACATTAAAAGTAAACCATATTATTTGTTATAAAAGCTGTTATTCCCCGAAATTTAAAAAAAAAAAAAAAACGTAATGAAAAAGTGATGGAAAAATGAGTGTATATATAGATGTAATTGGAAATTAAAAAATATACATAAGTATATATATAGTATACGTAATTAGAATTAAAAAAATGATTACACATACAACAACAAAACCCACTCTCTTCTTTCATTCACATCAACAAAACCCACTTTTCTGTCTTTACCTACGCCGCCCAGCAAATCCTCTACAACCGCTTGTCTTCTCCGACTCCGTCTGCCGCCGCCGCCGTCTTCTTCTTCTTCTTCCAGCCGCCTCTTGCTCCGATCATTCTGGTATCTCTCTCTCTCTCTCTCTCTCTCTCTCCTCGTCCTTATCTCTCTCAATCTCTCTCTCTCACTGTGTGTGATCTGTGAGAATTTCTCGCTGAGAAAGGTTAGCAAAATACCGCCCGAAAGTTCCGGTACCACCATCTCGTCCGGTATTGTCCGGAATCGCCGGTACCGACCGGTAACGGCCGGTATTGAGGCCGGAACGGTATTGTATGGTTGGAGTACCGCTTTCTCTCCAAACCGGTACGTACCGGCCGGTATCGGCCGGTACGGAACGGTATTCACAACTATGCTGGAAAATACCACCAACTCATGGACGCTTTTCACCAAAATAAAATTTAAAAAATAAAAATAAAAATGATCCCACTTGGTGTATGAGGAGGCCCAACTGTGGACCCACTGACAAAACAATAGAATAATTAATGAACCAAATTTTTTTTATCAAAATAAAGATCCAATCACTATTCTCATTATTGAAGTACATATCACATGTAACATATGCTACCTCCGTCCAATTTATTTTTTCAATTTTGAAATATGTTTCTATAAAGAATAGTTTTTAATTTGCAATTTTAATAAATTTGTCTAACAAAACCAATTGAGATCTATCGACAAAAACCATATATGAGTAATATATTATGAACATTCCTATACATTGAGAAATAAACAGTCTTATCATGTTGCAGCCACAGTTTTCCATGGCAGTGGCTTCGCAACTACTCTCACTAATGTCGGGATATCAGGTCCCACTATGAAAAGATGAGAAGATTTCCTTGTGTTTTCTTCTTTTTGGATTGCTGAAATCGCTCCTTTTTAAGCAAATGGGCAAGGGTTATGCATGGAGGAGCCATCTACGTAAGTTCCTTTCACAATTCACAAAGGAAGTTTTTTATCAACAGCAATTCCATCTCTTCTCTATGTATACCTTACAATAGGCCAATATCAAGACCTGAACAACCAGAAATGAAACGACGAAAAAGGGAAACGCGCGAATATAGCTTGAAAACTTAAATTGTGCTTACAATCTCCTCACGTATTTTAGGCGGCGGTGACTACTACAAACCGAGTGCATGCCTCTTCATCATGGCAAGATGTTTCTGTCCTTCAATATGATACTTGAAAACAACTTCACTATTACAAACCACTTTGCATATCGCGCACGTCCTAACAGCATCTGCGGCTGCCCCACCTTCCAATACCTTCCGCCTCTTCGCTTCAAAATCCTCCACCGATACGTCTGCCTTTCTTCTACCTTTCCCCTTCCCAGCAGGATTTTCTTGTGGCCCAATCACTGGATTATCTGAAGCAACAGGGGGTGGCGCAGTTGCTTCTTTCAGTTTGTCCATATTCTTCTTGTGCTTCTTACCCGATTTATGCTTGTCGAGAACATCCTTGGTGTCACACTCAACCTTGCAAACCGCACACCATACAGATTGTACGACCTTTGTTTTATGTGGGACCCTCTTCCAAGTTTTGTTATTACCTCGTGGCTGTGGATTAGGCCGCGATGTTGAGTTTGCATTTGCGGGCACCAACTGCACCGGCCCATTTGGAGGGATCGGTATGCCCTACAAAGGAAGTGGAGGATAGGTTATGAATTAAGCACAATATGCAAATGCGATGACGCATACAAAAAGAGTAAGGAAAACCAATTTTCTTTCTCTATATTTGTTCCCCATGAGAAGGTTCGTAAAATAACTGATGAGTACAGAAAAGGAATTGGATGAAAGATGATCTGTATATGGTTTTTATGAAGTTTTGTTTGCGCAGGATTTTCCCTATTCCTTATCATCGTTCCCATGTTACATTGACCATTAAATGGGTTGCCTACTCAAACAGGTAATGTTGCACATACCCTAATCGCTCTATCATGGAGAAAATTCCCGACTACCCAAACAAATTTTTGGCCAGCCCAAACCTGATTCATAGTTCCAACGTGTACATACAAACACCACTATTTCATAAACTTCTCTATAGTCAGAGCAACACCAGTCTTGATTTTAAATCCATATTCTTCTGAACTGAAGATACAGACTATGTAGCATGGACACAGATACGGACACGGACACAGCAATTCTACAAAAATGGGGATATGGAAAGCGGTTTTCATCCCGTGTATTAATAAAGAATTTAAAAGTACATATGAGTTTTTCAATTGTGAAGATGACATGTGCTTTTTGAATGTATTAGATTATGCTAGGCAATTAACATACTTACATCGTTAACCCAAGAATTTTTGAATAATTTCATATTAACCCCTCAAAATTAAAAATATATATTACATTTTGACCCCAGCCGTGTCCCCACGTGTCTCCCATCAAAAAATAATAAAAATTATTGGACACGCCACGTGGCGTGTCCAATACGTATTTGGGCGTGTCCCCGCCGTGTCCCCATGTCCAATACGTAGACACGGCGCCCTTTTGGAGTGTCGGTGCTACATAGGATACAGAAGCTAGCGAGTAGGCTTTCAGGTGTGAGAAGTTCATGCTAAAAGCCCCCAATATTTGGCTTCTTATCGGAGACGCATGTGTCTGTCGATGTCTGATCTGGCATTTGTCCCTTAAATCTTGTAGGTAATGCATTGAATGAGAAAATTGTAGACCATTGCTATATGGAGAGTATTGTTGTGGCAGCACTGGCTGGTATGTATAGAACATAGTTTTTTTGGGTCAAATTTTGGGATCAGCATGTGTATAGTCCCAATCACTGTTACAGAGAATATTGCAGTGGCTGGTATTTTTAGTACATAGATTTGGTGTGTGTGTGTGTGGGGGGGGGGGGGGGGGCGGCGGCGGCGGCGTGAGGGAGAGAGAATTGGGATCAGCACAAGTGTAGAGTACGATCAAAACATTAAGAAGTAAGTACTGAGAGATGTTCTGTGTATAGGCTCACATGCTTTGATGGGTAGATGCATGTTGGTGGAGGCAGTAGAACCAGGACATGGCATTGGCGCAAATTTCATGATTAGGCAGACATCAGTCGTAAATTCAATGCCCATCTAAAGGACTAAGACACCAAGAATCGATTTCTCCAAGCTACAGCGAAGCATTATTTGATGAACGAGGACATAAGAATTTGGTTGAGTTTAGGAGAAACGGGGAGAGGATATCACATATCCTGAGGGATAGAAAGGCCAGAAAATTATGTGTTCTGCCTCTCCTCTAGTTTAGATGAAAATGCAAAGAAAGAACAAAGGGGAGTAACTTTCCCTCCCATTGTTTGTTTAATGATGACCAAAATTGCTGTTTATTTTGTGAGTGGGAAGGGTAATAAGCCTAATCTATGAAAAGTTAACCTAACGGGAAGAAATGTGGCCCTGGAGGCTAGCAATATCTTCACTCTCCACGCTATCTTTTCCTTCCATTCACAACTCCCAAGTGAAGGATAAGGAAAATAAAAAAATTTCCTTAGCTTGTCATCCAAACCATCCACCCAAACACTATGTTAATGAATGTAGAAATAAATGTCACATAGCAGCTCATAGAGAAAGCCTCGACAGAAATGATCATGATACCGTGTCATCTAGTATCATTGATGAGGAAAAAAGGATAAATCCTAAACTGCATGAAACTGGTAGACATATCACAAGGATGATTTACTTCGAAGAAGGGATTTGGTTGCTCTATTGCCAATTGGTTATCCAAAAGATTCTTAACTTAATCATACATCTTAGCACATCTACAAACACGAGCTTGTGCAGGGTCCTGTGATCATGTGAAGCTACGATGGGTTAAATATTAAGGTGGATGAGAGACCAGGGCAGCATCCTAAAACAATGGAACTGCTTGAAATGTGCCATCTCATAGAAACTGGCTTCCCGACTATGCTTACCGGGTAAATTTAACTTGGATTGGTGATCGGAGCAGATGGCATTCCCAAAAATATTTACCTAAACGTTTCACATATAAATCCTTACATTGGCAATAGAGAAAGGATGCAAATGAAACTCCAATAACAGGAGAGGACGAGAAAGTAGAAGCTACAGGACTTGTGATATCCATTTTGCTGAGGCCAATCAATAATTCATCTCACAACAAAATCACATCATATGCAACAGAACAAACACCCTCTAGTTTCCAAAACGGATACTGCTATTATGCCCGGCAATGTCCTCTAAGGTTTGCAATGAGACATGTGTTTCCATACCAGAGATCCAGGCATCACCTTAGAGGCTGACATGTGGAGGCACGAGGCAACGAGCTTATGACATGGACTAGCATTATATGATGAAAAAGCATGTACCCACAAGTTGTCATCAAGTGAAAACCGTCAAACGAGAAAGCAATGCCGCAGCTTTCCTCTTATCGAAATCTAGAACAAAATATTTGTCCTTGAAGAAATGGAAAGAAGTATATTTTGCCAAAACAACATTGGAAAGACAAAAATATAGGACATGTCTGAAAGGGCTAACTGGCTATGCACTCAAAACAACACCCACGATCGTGGAGTCAGAATACAAACTGATCACCCTTAGTTGAAGATGTGTGAAATGAGAAAGTTGGACTGGAGGATAGATAGAGGAGAGTTTCTCCTAATCAAGGCATGAATTGTCTATCTTCACTTATAGAACATTGAAGTATAATCCAGAAACTAGTTTTTCAATAGAGAGATTTACTAGTAGACAAGGACATAGATCAGTCTTCCCCTCCTAAAGGCCAAGCAAATCTAACAATAGCTCAGGTGACTAGATATAAAAATTCTGCAGCCGGTTAGCCTGGAGCCTTGACGAAGCTGTTGACTCACCAAGTAAAACAGGATAGTATTTGCTGCCGAGCGCATCAATGTTGGAAGGGCACTACCTTTCTATACCACTACTCGTAGCATGAGCCATCTATACTGGCACTCGCATGGGAGACATCCGACCAAACCAAATCAATAGCTACCATTACTTAAGACATTGGGGGATTGACTCTAACCTTTACAGCTTCCTTTGTTATCCTCTGTTTGTTGATGAATCGGTTGATGAATTTTCATCTATTGGATGGTCATCTCAGTGATGAAAGACCTGTTGCTAATTGGAATAAAGACAACTAAGACAACAACTACCCATTCTGTAACAGTAGGAATTAAGACTAACAACTACAAAACCTAACCTTACCTTAAGGGCTAAGAGTGACGGTAAGGTCCTCTGCTTACAGTTAGTCAGGAAGATAAATCAAGAAGAGAAGCTTAAAGTCTGCACATCTATCATTCTATAGTAATGTCGGCTCTCCCGCTGTTGGTGGTTTAGTTGTAGCAAGGGCGGTAGGATTAAGATTAGGAGATTGACAGGCGTACAGGAGGAACCGTATGACAAACTAAAGCCTTGCAGAGTCTTTAGTCCGAGGGAAGGTTTCTAGGGAAGCGATTGGGTATTGTGAGCGAAGCGGCTTCGTTGATGCTAGGCCTTTAGGCAGACTTGTTACTGTGAGGGAAGCTCCTTGAGGACGACCGAAGGTCTCTTTTAGAGCAGCAAACAAAGAACCACTCGCTGGATATTCACTTTCACTTTATCTCTGCGATACCCAGTACCGTTCCTTGTTTTTAGGTCAGTTAATAGAGCCAGTCAAGCCTGCGAGTCCAGTATTTGACTAGTCAAGTATTTGACATAGGTTGGAGCACATCTTGGTAAGAGATGCTTCTGAGACTGGCTAAGCAACCGCAGAACCAAGCTCAGGATCTCACTCTCAACATTTTTTCTATCACTAGCATCCGTATCTGGATCTCGAAAGAATTGGCTTCTCACTCAGAAATAAGCCAACTGTTCGGAATTTTGGTTCTTTTAAAAGAATTAAGCATACACAAAGAAAAAGAAGAACACAAAGAATTATGTGGTTCAGCACCCAGTTGCATGTGTCCACAGCCCACGGAGAGTTTTATTTTATTGAAGTGTTTACAATGAGAAAAATGAACACCCAAATGAAGAAACGTAGAACTTTTTTCTTCATCTTCTTCTTCCTTACACTCTCAACATTTCTATCAACATGTGCTCCCAAACTCTATCCATCCCTAGCTCCCATGGGCTAAATATGGTCATACCACTATTCTTCCCTCACAAAGAGAAAGCCACCTTACTAGACTCCAATTTGCTTTTATACATGTGTCTCAAAACCAAGCATTGAATTACTCTCAGCCACATTTGAAGACAATATGATTTCATTGTTAAGGACCTATTGAGACGGGCCATAATTGCATCAAAAAAGGGTCATGTCAGAGGCTGGACAACAGAGGGCGGGGTGGTTCTAAGTCAATTGGATCGTTTGCCCAAGGTTACACATGGAGTTGCTATTATTGTGACCAAGAGAGTCATACAATCAAATAGTGCCCAAAGCACAAGGCGGACAGGGCGGACAAGGCAAAGGAGAAACTAGCGGATGCAACAATTATAGAGAGCTCCAATGCAATTGAAGATTACGCACTCACATTTTCTTCAGAAGATGAGAAATTAGATTCAATGATAGACTCTAGTTGTTCACCTCGTATTGGATAATGGACTCTAGTTGTCCAGAAAAGTTCAATCCTCACTTCACATCGTAACCTTTAATGAAAACCATCAAATTCTCAGCTCAAACAGATCCAAGCATGGAAGTTCTAAAATTTTAATAAGGTAATCTAACGAAAACATTTTGGGATCAAAGGCCAACTACTCTGCGGATCCTCGTGATGGGATTAATAGTATCATAATCTAAACGTAGGATCTTAAAAGATAAACCCAATCAACCTCACCATATCGGCCTCCTAGGAAGCTCTCATTATTTGGCTAGGTTCTCATTCAACAGACCCGACAAAGCGAATTCATTTCATTCGCGCAGCCATAGCCTGGCTCCCCTTTGGCTACCTAGGTGAGAAAAGAAAAGAAAATGGTGTTCTATCCCCTATTAGTGAGAAAAGAAAAGAAAGGAGTGTGGTTTCTCACCATCTCGTTTGGATGGACAAAATAAAGGAGAGAAAAGAAAAGAGAGTGTCATGTATGTTTTTACCAAAATAACCTTTCCTTTTTATGTTCGTCTTCACCACCACCATTTCCGGAGCAGATTTGACCAGACCCAAATCTGCAGATTTGTGTAACTTATGGCAGATTTACAGGTAACTTACCCAAATTTGAGCAGATTTGAGCAAATTTGTCTTCGTCGTCTCCCTTTTTACAAAACTTTCGAAGTAAGTGGAAGAGAAAGGACGAGAAAGATAGCAGAAGTTTTCAAAGTCTCCTGTATACGACGAGTTACAAAGAAGACAATGGCGCCGACGGACGAAGAAGAGACAATGGCAACTCTGTTCCTTTCTCATGGAATCTCGCCACAACTGATGAGAAATGAAATGGCAAGTAAGGGGTTTCTCATCCTCCCCATTTCTCACCCTCTCTTGCCATTTTAATCATCCAAACATGCGAAAGAAACACTTCTCCCTCTATTTCTTTTCCATTCTCTTGAAATCTCTCAATCCAAACAAGCACTTTGTCTAAACATCTTAAGAATCTACTTTCAAATTCTTTCAACCAACACAACCCAAGAAGGTTACCTGAGTGGCAGTCAGAAGATATGGAAATACAACACAGACGCACAAACCCAATTTCAAGCATTCCTCAATTTCATTCAAAATTTACCATCTTTTCCTCTCATTTTCTTTCTACTCTCAATTAAAACCAAAAGGGCAATCTAAATAACCAGAACAGTGAGGTAAAAATAACTATTCAAAATAACAAACCAATCACGTACAGTCGCATAACGAGTCGACCCGTAATGCGGAATCACCCCATTCGCCGACCAATTCGGGTCCTGATAGTACCCAGATGGAACTGCCGACGTCTGGTGATGAGGATAGGCCACATGGGTCTGGTAGGCTTCGTACCCAACACCACCACCACCATGGATTTGTGGCAACGAGCTAACAGAAGCGTATGGATAAACGGCAGGCCCAGCGGTGTAATGGGGTTGACGAGGATCAATTGATGGGCTAGGGTTAGGGTTTGGGGGTTGGTAGTGGGAGGGGTAGTGGGTGGTGTAGAGATGATTGGAGGGGGTGTACAGGGGAAGTGGGATAGGGTTTTGGGATGTGTGCTGTTGCATTTCACTCTACCTGTTGGTTCTTGTTTCGAACTTTCTGTTACTGTGAGAGAGAGGATTTTCTCTGGCTGCAGCTCCCAGTTGTTTGGAAAGGAGGAGTCGCTGCAGTGAATCGGACAACATTGGTGGTTCCATCAAGAAAGAAGGCCCAGTTCTGAATACGTGCAGGGCTTCAAGCCCAATGGGATTTGTTCCTTTTTGGATTCAAAATTGATTTTGTCACTCCAATTTTAGCCACTTAACACTCTATTTTGTGTCTTGATTATATACAATTACAAAACAAAAAGTATAGCGCTAAACCATCCCAGAGGTTTGTGGAAATTGCATATTACCCCTAACATTTGCAAAATTACCCAATACCCTTTTTACATACTTCTATGACAAATTACTCCCTTGTCATGATGTAGGGCCATGTACGGCTATAAAATTAGACGAAATTAGTCTGATATCATCAAATCTTAATTAGGGTGATTTTGGAGTGACTTATTGGTTTGTCTTTATTAAAAAAAATGTATTTATTAGTTTTGCGCGAAATTTTTGTGAATTATTGATTCGTCTCAACGAGAGAAATTAGAAGAGTAAAAAATTATGATCGAAACTCATAATTTTTTTTAATAAGAAAAAAAATAATTTTTTTTAATAAGAAAAAAAATAAATTTTTTTTTAAAAAAATAGACTTTTTGACTTATTTTTGTATTTATTAAAAAAATCATAATTTGAACATAATTTTTTACTTTTCGATCTCTCTTGCCAAGAAAAATCAATAATCTATAAAAATTTATTGCAAAACCAACAAATGCAATTTTTTTTGAAAAAAGACGGACCAATTTGACTTATTGGTCCAAAACCACCTTTATAATCGACCAAATTGGTCCAAATCGACTACCTTTATAGCTTTGTGAAAGGCTGTAGAGTAGAGGTGAGACTATTTTTACACCTCTACCGCCTTCCACATGCTATAAAAGGATATTGCGGTCCATTATAATTAGGATTTTTTTTATGTCAAACCTATTTTGACGAATTTCTTTACATCAGTAACATCACTCTTTCCAAAAAAAAAAAACATCAGTAACATCACGTCAGGAGTAATTTATAATGCAACAGGAAATAATTTGTAATTTTTCAAACGTGAGTGGACAATCTATAATTTACAAAAACCTTGGGGGAAGTTTTGATAATTTTCTCAAATAATTTTGTGGGGACCTACAAAGTGGAAAACAAGACGAGGACTGATCAATTCTGCTCGTTTCTTTTTTGCCCTTTTGGCAGACTCTGCAGTCTACACACAAGTATGACATGGAAAAGAAAAGTGTCAAAATAGAAGGGTAACCACAATTATATGGGTAGTACACTACCTACCAAACGAGGTGCATTCGATAGTGCACAGTTCGGTGCACGAGATTCACTTTCGGGTCTCAAAGGATGAAAATTTGACACGTTAGATCGAGTACTCGCTTTTATCCGATTGGAATGATTTTTTATGAGGCAATTCGAAATTTATTTTGAAATTAATAAACGAGTCGAATCATTTGTGTAAGACTCAGAAGTAGGCCCCGTGCATCATCAGTGCACCCTCGTCGTTTCCTGTAGTCTAGCATTTGGACGTACGGTGAGATTAATCTTTCAAAATATTTTCGAGATGCGTGTAAATTGACTCCAACATTTTCATTTCATTTCATTTATTTAAAAATATGGTAGTAGCATTTGCATTATGTTGCTTCCATTTTCTCACAAGTATGCTCTCACATAGCATAATTGCAGTTGTTAAGTGGGTTTAGCTTGGCACCACCAAAGCTTCGCACAAGTCTTTCTTCAGGAAGTTAAGGTTGAGGATTTTGCAGTGAAAAGGAAACACCTGTTAACTTAAACGTGTTAACTAAACATTAAAATGAATTCGTACGTAAAGGGGTAATAGAGAATTGAATCAATTTGTCGAAATTGGGCTTCTTTGGGCTATCAACTCTATGTTGTACCCAAGATGAACCACCCCTAAAACAAAGAAACAGTGTTGTTACGTGGTTTCCCAATTGGGTACATACACGGGACAATCGGAGAGTGTTTCACCATGTGAGAAATATAAGTTTCTGTGTAAGTTTTTACATGGGAGTACCAAATCATCATTTGATCACTCAATCTCACTATATTTTTCTCTCTCACACACACTTCTCTTGCCTTCTCTCTGCTACCCTTGCTTCACACCACCCTCCCTCTCTTTGCCGGATCCTCGCCGAAGGAGCTCTCAAAGCTCAGTTTCTAGTTTCTACACTCATTCTCCTTCTTTCCTCTCCCGCTCTAAAATGCTGAGATTACATCGCTTTTTACAAGCCCCAAAGAGCCTTTCTATATCCTTCTTCCACTTAGAAAAGGTAGGTGATAGTTGGGCGCGCGCTCACAATAACGGAGGTGGTTGGAAGTTGGTGATTGTGAATTTGGGCCAAAAATCAACACTCTACTGCACTAATATGCCTATTACTCTTGAAGGTCCATAATCTTGAAAGGACCTTCGTGACAACAAGATGCTCTAAAATTCGCTTCAAGGTTTGGAATGAAAATTTGAGAATTCTCAATGCTCAGATTTTTGACAAACACTGAATCAAGGTAAAACCAACCATACAAATATGAAACTTACAAATCAGGAAAACAAAACTTCAACATGAACTTCATTTGGTTTCAAAATTCCCGAAGCAAGTTTATGATCTCCTGTTTGGGGAAAACTGAGACATTTCCAGATCAGATCAGATTAGAACAAAAGCAGGCAGGTAAATGGAAGAATAAAATTTCATGGGAAAACTATACAAGGGACTGTTGAAAGCTTGGACGATGCATCATACAAACTCCTAACAAGTGGTCTGAGAGCTGATGGCTAACGATCTATGGGAGACTCTTGGCTTATCAAGAAATACCATTGGAAGAAAACTTGAATCACAATCTATTTTCAATTTCAGATCCCCATGGAAAGGATGATATGTGAGCTCTTGTTCTGCTAGCCTACAAGTGAGACAGTTCCAAACCAAACAGAACAGAAACACACATGAAAATGGGAGGAAAACAAGATGGAATGGGGGTATTAGCTACTAACAATAAGCAGAAAAATGGGGAAAAAAAAATCACCTCTACTTGGTGTCATTCTAAAACCTGAAGTATCATTTTCACACTATGAATTCAGTGGAAATTAGCCATTCAAGGAACACAGTTTGCTCAGTTAGAGATCAGCAGCGGCTCACGCTCGCGATCACTCCCAAGCCACCACGGCTTGAACCCAACATCGATATCGACCTCATTTTCAAGACCAAGAACTGGGAGATTAAGATCGCAGACAATACGCAACTCAGAAACCTCTTCTTCCATTGCTGAAGCAGTCTCTTTGGCAGTTGTGTTTTCAGAAAATCCAACATAATGAGCCCTTTTGTGACCCCCCAGGGCTTGGCCTGATGGGAAAACCTTGAAGCAGATGGGGCATCCATGGTCCTTGCCCTTCTTTAACTCATGAAATTCAACTTCCTCAACTACATTCTCAGTCGATTCAAGCTTCTCGAGATCGGAATTTGGGTCAGAGTTATTCAGCAATAGGGTGATTGACTCAACACTGCTTTCATGGCAGCCAATCTTCACCACAGGGCTACAACTGGTGGTTCTGTGGCCACTCCGGTGGCCTCCAAGCGCTCGATAAGATGGAAAGACTCGGTTGCACGTCCTGCATTTGTACTCGGGTTTCTTCTCAAAGATCCCAGAAAAAGAAGCAACACCTTCGTTTATTTTATCACAGACACTGACCCCAAATTCAGGGTCTTCTTGATCATCAAAAGTTGCTTCCTTGCTTGAGTTAGACTTCATCATTTCTGAGTCATCTTGATCCAAAAATCCAACTTCTCCCACCAAATCCTTCACCAGCACCACCTCAGTGGGAACATTTCCATCTTCGACTTCACCATCGAACAACTCGATTCCGGATTCTTCGTCTAGTTCAAACTTCTTGAATTCATCACTCTTCTGAGACCCATCAGTGGAAAATCCCAAATCAGCCTTATCGTTTTCGATCGAAAACTCGGAATCCATTTCACCAAATTCAGATAACCCATCAATAGAAAATAATCCCAAATCGGCCTTCTTTTCACCCAATTCAGATTCTTTCTTCTCACACAGAGAATTCCAAGAACCTGAAACACAAGAATCCAATCTCCCTCTCAATTTCTTCTTTCCCTTCCAATTCTCATCATCAAAATCACACTCTAATTTCCCACCTCGACTACTATCTTTACAAATTCCAGATTTATCATTCTCAGAAGACTCAAAGACTGAGTTCAACTCAGCCAAATTTGCCACACCCCTAGACAGCATGATCAAACTCAAAGCAGCCTCCTCTAATTCATCAACCTCAGAAACATCCAAACAAGATGCATTTGGATTCGAATTAGTTAAAGAAAGATTGGCAGAAACCTTGTACCTCAGCTTCGATCGCTTCCTCCGAACCGGGCACAAATTCTCGTACTCCGATTGCTTCTCTGGCAATCTTTTGGTGTGATGCCTCATGTGACCGAACAGAGCTCTCATTGAACCAAACCCTCTACCACACTGTTTACACGGCCATTCTTTTTCTTTAATCGAGTGACATCTCATATGACCAGAGAGAGCTCTCATCGTTTTGAACTCTTTTCCGCATTCTCTGCACTGGTTTTTCGCATCCGAAATTCTCCACGTCTTCTTAGGGTTTTCTCTAAGCCCATAACTGTTGTCAATATCATCGGTCCATTCCATAGCCCTGCGGGTTTCGTTGTGATCTTCGTGCTTTTTAGCTGAAGTTGTGGGTAAATGACACCTCATGTGGCCTCCCAATGAACACCCATTGAAGCAGCTCTTGCTACAAATCTTGCACACGTGCAACTTCTGTTCTTGATCCTCCTCCTCCATTTGATTTGATCAAGAAACCAAACGGAATGAACCAAGAACAAGAACCCAGATACGAAAAAACGATACGAGACGATGGATCAAGAAGGAAAACGCAATGGGCCAAGAACAAGAACCGCGGGATGAGAACAAACCAAAAGAAGGAAATGAATTTTCTTGGGAAATGCTGATTCTGTGTGTGTCAAAGAAACAGGGGAGATATCGAGGAGGAGGTCGCTGACTGGAAAACCTAAGATTTATACGTAGCTGAAACTGTGATCAGAGAAAGGTTGGTGGTGGGATTGGGGTTGTTCCGCTGTTGAAGTGGTAAAGAGAAAAACCCATGATTGAATTCGTATCAATCACTGCTCAGGACCAAGAACAAGATCTGAAGAACCCTACTCTCCTTCTCTCTCTGTTTCTTGCTCTTGGGTTGGGCACTTGATAGGCACAAAGAAAAATAAACCGTCTGACTCTCTCTCTCTCTCTCTCTCTCTCTCTCTCTCTGTCTCTCTCTCTAAATCTGTTTCTATCTCTCTATACTGGCAGCGAATCTCTCTCGCTATCCTTGTTGCTGTTCTGAGGATATTTTCAGGAGGAAGCCTTGCATCATTCATCATTGCATGGAAGCAAAGATATGCTACTGTACTACTACTAGTCTACTACTCTCATAAACTCGAGAAATTTTTGGATACTGGATGGGTCCACGTGGTATCTGTGCTCACCGATGCGCTGAGCGAACACCACGTGGTATCCACCCGGCACCAAAAAATTTCTCCTTGAACTGGCCCTACTTGATGGTGTACATAGGTGTCCAAAAAAATGACTTCAAATGTTAATTGGATTTTGCTCATCAAATTTGTGGCAAAAAGAACATCTTTTGTTCACGATGATACAAATGTTGGATCAATGTGATTTTCGAGTACGTGAAATACTTGTTGACGGACTAAATAATTTGAGCTTATTTTCTAGCTTAGACGGGACTCATATAGTGAGTATTGTCCACTCATCGCCCAAAACGGACTTATTTTATGTTTGTGAAAGTAATTTAATTGTGTGATATATTCTTTTGGTTTTCAATCGAACCATTTGACCTTTTCTCTTCATCTTAATTCAAGAAATTGAAAGCACAAACTAAACTATTCAAAAAAAACTAAACTAAGAAAAAATTTAAAAATTATAAATAAGTAAAAATGTATGTATGATGACGTAATTTTGTCTTTTTATTTGACTTTTTATCTTAAATTGTTTACTTTTTGTGTCTTCCCGTCTAAATGATTCACAAACCACTAGAGAGAGAGTAAAAAAGGTCGAGAGGGACAATCAAGCGCAATAGCTCCCCTTAGATATTATTTTAAGGACTCAAAACTCGCGACGAGCCTTGAAAAGGAGCAATAACTTTTGTCGCCGTCCCAAGAGGAAGTTACATGTTTATTAGTTGGCTTTTAGAATAAGAGGAGAAAATGTCCACCAATGGCTGCGAATGACCAATCTTCTTGTACAAGCCAAGCTAGAGATTTCTCGGAGAGGCTCCCATCCAGTTTTGAGTGTCTGAGTTTGGGCTTTTGAGGACCCATTTCGGACCCACAATAATGATCGGAATCATTCATTTTGTTTTTGATACCAAATTAAATGTATCAAAAACAAATAAATCCAAAATCCAGATGATAATTGGTAAAATAGGAACGCAAAAATCAATTCGCTTATTTGTAGTGGTCAACCTTTTACTGGAAATGTGGAAATTTCAGAGATGATGGCTGCTGGCCATGTCTATGAAAAATTGCTTAATAAAGGAAAATGTTGTCTTTTAAGTTTGCGTGAAATAATGGGGAAAGAATTAGGAATTTCATTGAAAGAGAAGTCCTTTAAATGCAATTGTTTGGGTTTTTTTTTTTTGGCTATTGTAAAAGGTGGGCAGCGTATTTGACCCTCTTTGTTAGTGACCATATATAAAGGAATCCATCTGTTCTAAAATGTTTGGATTTGAATCATAGTTGACCAGAGAGAATATTTTTCCATCATTACGTCACGGAACCTGTCACCAAAAGAATCCCACCGATATACAAGAGGAAATGAGACCGGCCCCATAATCCCTCACAATCCAACCAGATGGTCCTAAGTCGATTCGAACCTAAGACCGATAGAAAGGGGAGGGTTTTAACCCGGCTGCCTCATCCACTTGAACTACCATCCTAGTGGTATTTTATTTTGGTTATGGTAGTAATATATTTTGATTCTAGCTTTGTTAGAGAGATGTACAATGGAGGGAACAATTATATTTTTTTGATAACTCAGATGTTTAAGTCAACTTACACGCATATCTACTAATCTTGGGGGCCCAATCTCACTGTCCACTTGCAGGGAGTTCAATTAAGGCCAAAGTAGAACTTCGTTTGGACTGGCTTTAAGGGAGTTGATAACACATAAAAAATTTCGAACCTAAAACCTTAGAAAAAAAACAATCTCTAAGTCCCAAGCAAGGCCAACTCTTCGGGTTGAATGAGAAGCCAAACGTAGAAAATAACATCAAAATATATATGGTATTATCCGAAAGATTCGATGAATCTATGGGCGCATGTCACCGGCCCCTTTTTTTTTTATAACCAAAAAGGGTCGGAGGGGGCGACCGGCCCTTTGATTCAGCCCATGTCTCCACTTGGTTAAAAAAGTGTCCTTTTTTGGGGACATCAGATAAAAATGTAACGATATTGGTTAAAAAATATGAAGTCAGTTTTCTTTAAATGTGACCTTCCCCACTACCTGCGGTCTTATGGATTTAACTTAAATTTGAAAATTTTATTCTTATTTAAATTTTTTTTATCATTTATTAGTTTTGCGCTGAACTTTTGTGGATTATTAATTCGGAAAAGTAAAAAAAATTCACTTTTATCCAAGTATTTTGAAAAATAACCATTTTTTAGCGCTAAAAAATAGTCATTTTTCAGAATACTTGGGTAAAAGTAAGGAAATTTTACTTTTCCGATTTCTTTCGTCGAAACGAATCAATAGCCGTCAAAATTTTGGCGCAAAACTAACAAATGCGAAAAAAAATTCAAATAAGGACAAAATTCTCAAATTCAAGTTAAGTAGATTTGGATGAGTCTCTTCTGATTACATCATAGTATGTAATGGAGTAAGATGAAACAACGGCCGGAGTACACATCCAGGATTGCCCTAATGGTTCGGCTGGATGTTCAGACTTTGGGAGTACTTTTTAAGATCTGGGATTCGATTCCCCAACAGGGTGAGTACCCTGAAATAAGTGGAGGGTCGTGACTGGTATGGCCGTGCTAGCTCCCCGAAAATTTGGGTTGCGCAGTCGAATTTATTTAGTGAACTGACTGTAGGACAGTTCCTCTGTTAAAAAATAAAATAAAAATGGCCGGCCTTGTTCGCGATCAGCTTCAAGCGGGCAAGACTTTGCATCATAGTCTTACTGAGTAGTACTCCTCAGAACCCAAGTAACGTAACGAAAAACTTTTATTTATACTAGAGATATCAAGAGTGTTGGTATCCCCTCCGATCCGTTTCTAATTTTTTGGTCATTTTTCCGATCAAACTTGGATGATGGGTTCCGTTCATTTTGTAGAGTTCGGCAAGAACTTTAATCATACCAAAAATCATGTTCATCGAACTTTAGTAGATACATGATCAGCACACGTGAAAATTGACAAAAAATCAAAATTGGGTCCAAAAGCACACGGAACTGGAACCCAATTTTTTTTTTTCGGTAAATTTTCACATGTGCCGATCATGTATCTACTAAAGTCCGATAAACACGATTTTTGATATGATTAAGGTTCTCGTCGAACTCTACAAAAAAAAAAACGGAGCCAATTATTCAAATATGATCGAAATATGGCCGAAAAATTGGAAACGGACCGGAGGGGATACCAACACCCTTGTATCCCCGGTATACATAAAAGTTTCTCTTCACATAATACCCTTCGCAGCTCCCCTTTTGCTCTTAATCACCGTTCTCGCAAATTTTAATATTAGTACTTCAAAAGTCAGCTTGGGAATCAACTTCAAAAGTGTAAATCCAAGAGAAGATAAAGACCCAATTAATTGTAAGTAGGAGGCTTGGATATGGTCGTTATTAAAGCCTTACAAGTTTTCAACTGCTTGATTCATAAGAGAGAACGAAAATGGGATTATCCCAGTAATTTTAACCAAAGGGAAAGAAATATAAGTTGGCGGTTCACCTTCTAAAGCAATGTTGATGGGTTGAAGGTACAATTTTGATCTGAACACATAATGATGGTGCATGTTTTAGCAAGCAAGTTCTCAGCTGCAATGCTTTGGAAATACTCAAAATACTCATAATGATTGTGTTGCCCAGGTTACTGTTTGGAAGAGCACGTGAGGCTATTGACATCAATCGCTTGTTTGCAAGTGCGAAATTGGCCCTCTCGGCCGTGGTGACGGGTTGTCCCTCTCCTGGAACAGTGGTTACCTCGCAAAAGCACCTCCTAGCTGAACGGTACAGTCCATAGTTGGTAGGATCCCCTTTTTGGTCACGCCCAAAGAGTCATTATGTTGGTTTCGTCGCCCTTCAATTGAGAGGGAAAACACAGGCCCTCTAGCTCTATTGGTAATGGTTTTCCTCACACTTCGAGAAAAGCCCAACTTCTTGCAGGACATAATTCAAAGGAATCTGTCACTTCATCAAACGGAGGCATGGTCTTCTGTTTTGCTACGGGTCAATCTATTACCACATACATGTGTATCAAGTCTTAGTCTAAGTCACATAATTCGCATGCGGGAGCGCAAGCGCGAGTGCAATGCAAAGATTGAGAGCGGGAGCGCGAGACATTTTAAAAGATTATGTGACCAAGGTCGTACTCATTCTGCAGGGCTTCTGAGACTGAAAACTCGAGCAACGATCTTGGAAGCGGGATAGCAGTTGTCATTTTACGAAGAAAAACACAAATCCAAAGACAACCCAACACATAAAAAGTCAAAACACAGTTGTTGGAAACAAGTGAAAACAGAAACCCAGCAACAGCAGTGAAAACAGATGCCATTCCATTACAAAGCTTCGAACTGATTTCACCTTCATTGAACAAACATTCTCGCTACAGTAACTACTACATTAAATTAAACCACTCCACTAAAAGTGATCTAGTTTTCAAGGAAGTATGCAGCAACACAGACTACATGAATCTTATGTTCCATGAGAGCTCCTTCGGTGCACCCATATTCGAAAACAACCCGTCCTATTCTCCACGATATCCATCCAATCCCAGGCTTTCGAGCTTACACCATAAATTTCTACAAACAATATCTGATTATTCACATCGGAAATACTCGAACGACAACCCGCTAATTATCGGAAGGCCTCAGCCAGTCCACACCAACCAAAGCCAAATCCGAAGACTTACAGTGTATAGGGTATATGTCATTGGCGAAGCAAGCATTCCTGAACCCAAACCCAAACCCATGGCATTTTCACTGAATCCACGCATGAATCTTCCCTGAAACCTCTTCAGTCACATTGTGCGTACGAAAGAAATAAATTTCTTTCAACACTTATCCAAATACCTTAAAAACATTCAAGGATCCTGTATTGTGGCCTGTTCTTATCCAGACTAGTTAGCATCAGTCCTCAAATCAATCAGACCACAGGAATCAACCTTGTCAGACTGATATTCATAAGACGTGCACGAGTCATCTTCGATGTCCTGGCGCTCCTTGTGATTGCTTGATACCTTACCCGAAAGCTGAAAAGCAGGATCAAGACCAAGACCACAACTACCATCAATTTCCCCACCATTTGCCAACGAAAAGTCATCTACATCTCCCTCATCCTCCTCACCCACTCCATTTATATGATTCACAGAGTCAGCATCATCTTTACGGATATCAGTTCTGGCCTCCTCAACCCCATCAAGAAGAGATTCAACTGCAGAATCATCATCTTCCTCGGTTATTCCTAATTCACTAATTTGCCACTCATCGTTGTCACTGTCAATATTTGAAGGGTCAAACCTATTCTGTTCCGCTCGTTTCCGAAGCATAAATACATTAAAATAATAACTCACAAGGTCCGCTTTCGTTTTGTAGGGGAAAATGGCTGAGAGATGATCCCAAAACTTCTTACCCTGAGATGCTGGATTAGAGAATACAACTTCATGAAAGGTTTGTTCTTCCTCTTCACTCCATTTCTTCGCAACCTCCTCTCCCATGCCAGAAAACCCCAATTCCTCAAAGGATTTCTGCCCTAGGTTTTCTCTGAGTTTCTCTCTTGCTTCCATGACATGTTGCTTAACACAACTAATAGAACCCTTGTAGAGACAATTACAGTAGCTTCTCATACCCCCATCTACGGAGGAATCATACGCAGGCGACTCTGTAGACAGCGTAGAAATAATGCAAGTTCCCTCCAGTTTTGCCATGTTGCCATAATCATCCTCCGACATGCATGATCCAAAAGATTGGCTGAAACTCTGTGGAGCCCACTCAGGAACATCAGCTTGATGATCTGGTCCAACAGAAACTGGTATTCTAGGATCATGATCCAGCCGAACAGAATAACTGTCATGGGGCAGAACTAATCCGCTCACCCGGTGGTCAAGTTCAAAGTAGTGTGGAAAGAAGGACAAATGTACCACAGCTTCGGACTCAAAAGATTCACCGACATTGCCATTGACCCACAAATCACTAGCGATGCTGCTAGAAGCATTTAGTTCAATATCGTTTTTGCTCCCATTCACATCTTCAAGTACCGCTCCCCTTGTAATCTTTCCGTCATGTTGAGATTTCCAAGCACTGTTCTCACCTTCATCTTCAGACAAAAATTTGGTCAGCAAAACAGACAAATAGAAGAATTGGCATCTGCAGTTTTACTATGCATGCACAGATGGAATTAAAGTTGTTCTTTTAGTTGGTACAATGAATCACAGTTGTTCAACACTACAACTGGAGATAAGAGATAAAGGGGTATAGAGAGTAGACCACGGGGGACAATGAATCCTCATAAATATGCTTTAGAAAAAGATCCAGTTACATAATCCAGACCAACTTCAGCCCCTGGTCCAACCCCGGACATGGATAAGAGGATTAAAGACATTTATTCATATTGAAAAAGACTGTCAAGAGAAATACTGACATTCAAAATCATTCAATTGAAAAAACAGAATCACAAATGAGTAATAGTCACATCCCCATCATTGACTAATGAACTATCACGAACGTTAACACATGCTTAACCATAAAATGCTATTTTATTATGGCTGGCTGAATCCAATCTTTTAAAGGCTAAAGAACATACACAATCAATCACTGTTTTTAAAGATGAATGCAATGCGAGGCATTTTATCCCTCAGGAGGGGAGGCGTAGGCTTCAAAGCGTAAGTGCGTAACATTCAAAATTTTAGTTCAGTTTAATATTACATATAGTTATCCAAATTACAACAAAGTAAGTGTGATGACGATGCCTTTGAAGCATAACATTCAAAATTTTAGTTCAGTTTAATAATTGCATATAGTATCCAAATTACAACAAAGTAAGCGTGATGATGATGCAAAATAAAATTTACCAACCTACAAATCTAATTGTTAATACAAGTATATACCAATCTTATGAAAAAAGACACACCCAAATATGTACTCTCTCAATTCAAGCAAAGATTGACAAGTTGAGAGGGTAAGAGTGTGAAGACCTACAACTGCTATGAAGCACCGACACCTCTAGAGGTTGAAGTATCGCAATGTCGGACACGGGGACACGTATGGGACACGCCATGTGGCGTGTTCCATAATTTAATTTAAATTTTTTACGGGGACAAGGCTGGGGACATGGATGGAGACACGGCAAGGGCCAAACTGTAATTTTTTAGGTCCAAAGTGTAATTTTAAAAAAAATGGGGGTCAAACTGTATTTTTTTTTAAAAAAAATGGGGCCAAATTGTAATTTTTAAAAAATTCCTGGGTGTCAAACTATAATTATTTATTTAAATAAATAAATATACACGTGGCGTGTCCCCCACCGTGTCCCTATTTTTTTAGAATTCTCGTGTCCCCGTGTCGGTGTTGGTGTCAGTGTCCGTGCATCATATAGCCTACAAGCCACGTGTTCTTAAAAAGCATACGCCTCACCTGAAATGTGTAAAAATGCACAAAAAGCGCACTGTACTAACACCCCATAGACAAGACGTAGGCTTTTGAAGGGTAAGGCACAAATTCGAAGGCCTCGAGGCGTTTTTTGATAGCCTAGCCTTGATGCTGGCCTCAAGGCAAGCTTCAACTTAGCCTTTGAAAACATTTCTATATATGATTTTCCAAAGCATGAATGCAAAATTTGAAATTGTATCGTCCACAAACATCTTCCATTTGCAAAGCAGTGCGTCTTATACAAGTGCCAATAAATGAAAGGTAGGAAAAATATGACATGCTCTGCTACAGATAGCAACATGCCAAAACAAGACGCTTGACTTACCTGAGCCCTAAGCAACGTACTTGTCAAACAATAACAATGATAGAAATAACCAAATGTTACCTGAAAATTGTGTCTGTGGACCATCATTAAAATGCGTGATTCCCCAAACAGGAGATTGCTGAGCTGTCTCTCCATGTTGTCTTGGGTGCTTAGAACCAACATCATAAGACTCCTCATCAAGGAAAGGTCGCTTACAAACCATTTTAGCCTTTCCAAATCAGACAGTTTGGACAGAAATATACACAATATGCACCTGAGAAGCTGCAGTTTCCACACGAAAGAAAGAGCAGCAAACTAAGATGTCGGAAAGAAATAAACAACTCGAGAAGAAAACCAGCGGTAACAGTAAAAATAACACTGAATAAAAATAACTAGGAAAAAGGTTTAGAGAAAAGAGAGATCTTTGTGGGGCCTTTCATTAACTCTTTTTATTTTTTGAGCGTGCGCGCGTGTGTGTGAAATTTGAATTAATGGCCTTAAACTAGAGAAAAATGACTGACAACATGTAAATCGTAGTGTAAAGCCAAATTTGATTATACCCATACCCATGGATACCCGATCCGGTCCAGTCATTTGGAGGTGGATATTACCCGATTTTTTTACCCTTTAGGAGTTGGGTATGAGGATAATTATGTAAATACCTGGTCGGGTATGGGGAGGGTATGATTTTGCTACCCCCATACCCAAATACCCATATCCGCCCCATTGTACCCATTCCTCAATATATATACATCTCTCTTAGCAGGATTCTTCTAAAATGGGTGCGCTCCCAAGACGGGAGCGCGAATCGGCGCTCCCAAGATGGGAGCTTGACGGGAGCTCGCTCCCCTTGAGACGGGAGCTCGCTCCCAACTAACATGGGAGCTTATTGGGTGGTTAAGGCAACTATTCTCTTATTCTTAAGGGAGGTATGCCATTGTGGAAATAAAAATATGGAAATCTTATCACTCAAGAAGTTTGGCAAATTGAAAATAGCTAACTTCCTATAAGTACCCTTTAAGATCATGAAAATTCTCATAAGTAATCACTTTTCCTTCAATGGTTAAGTATTTAAAGATACTTTATATACGTATTTATATGAAATCTATATACGCTTCTTAGGCGCTCCCAACCTTAGGAGCTTCTAGGTGCCTACGCTCTCGCGCTCCCGCTCCCGCTTCGTAACTAAGCTCTTGGACGATTATATTTTTTAACCTAGTCAGTGACAAGTAAGTCTGTGGATTCAGTACTAGCCACTTAGTTGTATATGTAACTTTGTTATATCTTTGTTGCACTAAATTGCATGTTTGTGTTTTGTAACTTTGAGATGTAATGTACTCTTGTCGGGGTTATGTAAATGGATTAGAACTAATATGTACAGAATTTTGGACTTAGTTTAAGGTTATTGTCCAATATGTAATACTTAATTACTTTTGTATCTGTTAAATTTTTTTAAATTTGTCTGTATATTTGCCTCTTTCTTCCATGTGTAATTTGATATTGGGTGATACCCGTTTTACCCGTTATCCATATGGGTATGGGTTTCGTGACTTTTAAGTATCCCTATGAGTATAGAGACGAGCATGGAGTTTGGGATCAGGTATGGAAGGAGCACTCCCGATCCAAACCTTACCTGTTGCCATCCCTAGTTAGATGCAATCAACATATAGTGATCGGCAAACTATACTGTGGTATGACTATCTTGCTTAATATGTAAATTGAATCCAACTTCAAAAGGCAATGTTTTTTGGTAACTAGACGACACAAACTCATTTAGTAATTATGACGGGTAGAAAATTTTCCCCATCCCTATTGGGGACATCTTTTCTTTTCTTTTTTTGTCAAAAGTGAGAAGATTGTATTCATAAACACCCAACAACACTTCCAAAACGGAGATCATTACAAAACGGAGATTGTATTACTCTCTTTGTATTATGAAACAAAGATGGTAAATGATTTTATCGTGCTTTTTGCTAATTCCTTTCTGCATTTGGTGCGTAATTATGATGATTCTTTTCTTCTTTTCAGTGTGTTCTCGTTTTTACTAAATGAGTTTGTGTTGTCTAATGACCAAAAAACATTGCCTTTTGAAGTTGGATTCAATTTACATATTAAGCAAGATAGTCATACCTTTTCTTCTTTTCAGTGCGTTCTCGTTTTTACTAAATGAGTTTGTGTTGTCTAATGACCAAAAAACATTGCCTTTTGAAGTTGGATTCAATTTACATATTAAGCAAGATAGTCATACCACACTATAGTTTGCCGATCATTATATGTTGATTGTATCTAACTTCAAAAGGCAACCATTTTCGGTCACTAGACGACATAAACTAAGTATGAACAAACACAAAAAAATTTAAAAAAGAATCTTCATAATTATGTGCCAAATATCAAAAGGAATCAGCAGAAATCACAATACAATTATCTACCATCATCCCTCCATAAATACATAGACGTCACCAACTATAAATGGAAACAAGGTCTTCCGCATTCAAAAATTAACTAAACTATCTTGCCCACGAATGGTAACAAGTCAAATTCGGTAAATAACTCTTCTTAAACTGCTGCCACTATATTAAATGCAAATAACACAGCAAATTTGCAGGCAGACATTGCTCACATTTTAGCAACCAAATTATGTTTATCTAAACATAAAAAAATTCAAGACAAAAGTAATCATGGCTAAGCAAGAGGAGCTAGCTTTACCTCCAAAATTGCGGAAAATGGCAGGAATAGAGCAGAACGAGGCAAGCTTAAAATTCAATAAACTGATAAAAATTCAATTTGTTACCAAAAAAATAAAAATAAAAAAAAAGACCTAGATCACGATAAGGAATAAAAGACAGGTCTCAGGCCATTAAAAAAGATTAAACAGATGAAATATTTGGGAAAAAATAAGGATTTTTCGATCTTCCAGCGGACTTCAACAAAATTGGATCAACCTCGAGCAAAGAACCAAAATCTAGCTTAACATCAAGGGGAAAAGGTTGAAATTCGCAAGGAAATGACCTGAATTAATGGAAAATGGAGCGATAAAAGGGACGGGGAAGAGAAATTACGAAATCTCGAAACCCTAACCCTAGAAGAGGATCCACGGCGCAGGGAGGGGTGAAAATGGGATCGATTGAGTGAAGAGGGAGAGAATCGAACGATTAAAGAGTCGATTTGGAGAAGGAAAGGATAAATTGGAAAAGTGGATTTGGGATGAGCGATCGAATTTGGGGGGAAATCCTCCGACACTGGGACGAACTTTTATAATCGTTTTTCGCCGATCCGAGGATGAGTCGTTATTACGATAACGGCCCGTTTGGATGCATCCATGGGAGGAGGGATTAGCTTTCACCCCTTCATAAGACCTGAGGCCCAGGCTTTACCCCCGTTTGGGAACCAAAAACAGAGGGGTTTTCAAGAAGACCGGTTCTTGGCCAAGACCGGAGAAAGGGGGCATCGGGGGTCTTATTTTCGGACAGGGTTTGAGGTGTCCATAAGTTATACCCCCAATCCCCTCGAAATCTGACGATTTTAACCTTCTTTATCCCCCTTCCCTCACCCCCAATCTTCCATTTCTGCAGCCTACTTCATCACACACATGCACACCCAGATTGGGGAAAATGGAAAATTGAGAGAGAGAGAGAGAGAGAGAGGAGTACAGTGATGACGGCGAGGAGCCGCCGACGATCGACGACGAACTGGGACGACGGCTGCCGCTGCTGCTTTTCTTCTTCTTCTTTTCTTCTTCTTCCGTTTCTCTCTCTCGCTCTCTCTCTCTCTCTCTCTACAAAGGAGATTATAAAAAGGAAAGGGAAAAATTATTCAGTGCTTGTGTGCCCATGCAACCCCACCCATCCACTGTGCATAATAAAAACGAAATTATCATTTGCTTTGATCCAAAATAAACGAAATTATAAAATAAAACATTGTAAAAAAATTATAATTTTTTTTACTTATTACATTGATTAAGTTATAAGTACAAATAAATATTACAGCTTAAATTGTGAAAGAATAATAAAATTTGCAATTATATATAAAACGTAGTACATAATGAATTTAGGGACTGCACAAGGATAAAAGGGTCATTTAACAGTTTTTTCATCATCCACTCTTCCTTATACCCCCTATTAATCCTTCATCCAAATGAAGTACTATTTAATCCCCATTCTCTAATACCTCATCCAAACAACCTACTATTTAATCCCCCTCCATAAACATCACATCAATGTGGGCCCTCCATTATTAACAAATACCCCCTACTATCTTATCCCCCTTATTAACTAATACCCCCAATCCTTATACCGCATCCAAACGGGCCGTAAGGGGCAATCATTGCGGCCGTAATTACGTAAGGGTGCCACTTTATGATTCTGATGAATCTGAAGATTCTTAGCAAGATATATAATTATGACATGTGCTTCATAGTATGAGAAAGTCCTGATATTGGTACCGACGGGTACCATGTGAAAAATGCACCGACGGCCGTGCCAAGCCATCTCCGGTCACCGGATGGCCGATTCAAGCCGTCCAAAAAAAATTTTAAAAAAATCGAGTGGGTCTTAGCAGGAATCAACGGCATCCGAAGTGCGTAGGTGCTCGATCCGAACACCCCAGTTTTTTGTATATACATGTAGCGTGGGCCCCCTGGATTCTTTTAAAAAAAAATTGGACAGCTCGGATTGGGCGTCCGGTGACCGGAGACGGCCCGGTGCGGCTGTCGGCGCATTTTCCCTATGGTACCCGTCGATATCAATATCATTTTTAATCTTTTTAACCGCGCAGCTGTGAATAGTTATTTATGTAGCCAATTGTGACCGTCCAAAAATGCTTTGAACGGTTTAGATTTTAATGAAACTTTTTCGGGGAAAAGTTAAATTTAAAATCCAAACCATACAAAATACTTTTGAACGCTCACGATTGATTGCTGATATAAAAAACTTGTTCATTGCTCAACTGTGAATAAGTTTCATCATAGTAACTATTTGGAGTATTTTTTAGGGCTCCTAAAAAGTTTTTACAGAGATTGAATTTTGATGAAAGTAAGTTCAGAATGCATTTTTTGAAAAATAGAGAACATCGTGTTGAATGAAAACCCATTTATCTCATGATGAACGTGTTGCGATCATATGTGAATTGCTATCAAATTAACATGATGAACTTTGGAAAAATAAAAGCTAGTTATCTGAATAAGGCTAAAAAATCGAAAATCCTAGGGGTACCGAATAATGGAAGTACCGAAAATGTACAAGGCCATTGAGAATTTATTTTAAAATTAATAAACGGTTCGAATTATTCGTACAAAATCCAAAAGCCGGCTCCGCAACTTCCACACATCCAATGGAGCTGATTTTTTACAAAACCATAACCATTTGAGAAACTAATTTAAGATTAATGAACGGTTTGAATTATTCGGTACCCTTTTATTCCGTATCAATAGTCAATCTCTTAAAAAAGTGCTCCAAAAAGCCCCACTATCCTCCCCTTTTCATTGTAAGTACTTTTTAAATTTGGCCAAGTTAGTTTTCAGAACTTAAAACTAGTGCATAATGGAACAATTTAATTTGGGTAGTAATTTTCTGCATTCCACTTTTCTTATAAAAATGCACTCTAAAATGTTCATCCCAAGAGATGGATTGTTTCCAAATAAATCTAAACCGTTCAAAACACGTTTGAACGGCCGAGATGGTGCTCTACATCACGTGGCCATGCCCACCGTGAAAAACTTGTCTTGTTTTAGGCAACTTTGCAGTGCAGCTGGAAAATCGTAAGCCATCTTTACTAGCAAGGTACAGGCAAGGGAAAACTACAAAACTCTAGTCCCCAAAAGTACCTTGTCTTGTGAGAAAATTTAGGGAAATGTGCACCAAAGTTGTCAATACCGTACCGGCCAGCGTACCGTTTTCACTACTGGAATGGTATGCACCGGTACCGGGCTGTATTCCGGTACCGTTCCGGATTTACCGCAATTAATATTATATATATATTTAATATATATCTATCATTTTTTAAAATTTTAAGTGTAAACATATACAAAATCTATAAAAAAAAAAAAAAAACGTAATTTTGTACCGGCCGGAACACCGGAAAATGGCCGGAACACCCGGAACAGACCGGTATTTTAACCGGAACGGATCTGGCAACTTTGCGTTCCGTTTACGCACCGGGACGGTACGTACCGGCCGGTACGGAACGGGATTGACAACTTTGATGTGCACCCGTACAATACCCTTTAGACTACAAGCTAGAGCACGCAGCGACTTATCAACCATTGTTTAGAGCTGGGTTAACAGACACGAGACACGATAACACGACACGAACCGGACACGAAATTAGCGGGTTAGGGTTGAACATTTCTGACACGAAACACAAAAATGACACGACTCAAGAACACGAATTCTAAATGGGTCGGGTTCAGGTTGAACACGTGAGACACGAAATTGACACGACTAACACGGTTACTAATCTGTGTCACCCATTTTCACGAACATATATACATAATATATGGTATATCTATAATTCTATATAGAGTTAGGCAACAGACACGATAACACGACACGAACATGACACGAAGTTAACGGGTTAGGGTTGAGCATTTTTGACACGAAACACGAAAATGACACGACTCGAGAAACACGAATTTTAAATGGGTCGGGTTAGGGTTGGGTGATTTGTGATACGAACCTGACTGACACGATACGAACACGACTCGACACGACCCGTTACCCAGGTCTACGGCATTGTTATTGTTGCTTTCAATCTCGAAAATCTCTTTGTAGCTTCTCCTCCCGGACTCCATTCTGATTAATTCACTTCTTTCTTAGCGCAGGCACTTGGTTCGGCCCTTATTATCTTGCATTTTTTTGAATCCTTTGCTTCAGTTTGTTCATCTCTTATTGTCTTGCATTTTTTATCCTCCGCTTTATTAGTATTTTTTTCGATTAGCCAAAAACAATTCTCATAGCCAATTTCAATGTCGGCCTCGTAGGGTCTTTTGTTTTTTTGTTGGATCCTCTCCAAATATTGGTCTCCGAAGATCTTCCAAAGCTTTTCATGCAGGAACAACAACTCATTAATGAACCCATCCAAGAGTTGAGAGGATGCCAATTAATGAACACAAAGTCTAATTTTTTTTCTCTGAAATCTCGTTGGATAAATAACTTTCTTCCAATGTACTGTAGATTCATTTTAGTCAATTTCACCAACTTAATATATCCGCATACCAACAAACCTTTTGTTATTTACTAATAATTTATGAGAACAGAAACCCATTTTCCTTCAAATTTCACTGATAGAGAGAGAGAAAATTGTTGAGGTGGTTTGGCTTTTCGTTTATTTTCTTTTTCTTTTTGTCTAAATTCAATTATGTGAATTATGAGTTCGTCTCGACGAGAACAATTGAAAAAGTACAAATTTACGATCCAAACTCAAAATATTATGAATATTTTTTTTTAAGTTATGAGATCGAGAGAGAGAGAGAGAGAGTGTGTAGAGTTAAGGAGAGAGAGAGTCAAGAGACTATAGACAATGCAAAACGGGAAGACATTAAACCACGTCGTGCTAGTTAATGGATTGGCAAATAGTACTGCTAGCATCCTCTCAGCCCTCGATGGGCTCATTAATGGACAATCATCATTAATGAGCTGCCGTTCTAGCATGAAAAATTTCGAAAGATCTTCAGTGACACAGGCCCGACCCTAGTCATAAGCCCACCGGACAACTGCCTTATGTCTTCAGTTTTTGGCCCAATAATAGGCCTCCAAATATCGAAAGATAATAGTAAATATTATTTATGTCAGTAATATTTTATATAGAACATCGTAGCTCAACAGTAAAAATAGAACCTTCTAGCTATGAAATTGCATGTGTTTGACTCTTGATACCTACTTTTTAATGCAAAAGTACTTTGAAAAACCTAAAGAGATCAGCCACCGCTCCCTAAAATAATAAGAGGCCTCAATTTTTAGTCAACCACCTAGAGTATCCAAAATCTCAGGGATGGGCCGACATTTGTTTGGAGATGATCTAAATCACCTCTTTAACTGCTGTCCTTAAAATAAAATTCCGCAAATTAAAATAAAATTACCGCCAAAGATGTTAAAATCTCCTTCATACTAGATTACTAGTACTAGTATTTTCCAGTGTACCCAAAAAAAAAAATTAGTACTCGTATTTTCTTTCTCTTTTTTTCATTTCCATAAAATAAAAAACCAAACTCTTTTCAAAAAAATAATAATAATAAAAAACCAAACAACCCGTAAGGCCGACAAAGCGAAAAATGAAAATACACACACGGAAAAACTAGCCGTTAGAGAGCGTCCCGAGCCCAACGTTCCTTTTTATCGCCTTTCAACCCCAACAGATTGCATGTCAAAAAAAACCCCAAACAGATTCTCCCTGTAACTAACTCTGTATCTGTTCCACAGTTTTGTGACACCAGTCTTGCTTTTCTCAGCGACTCGCCAATGGATCCGAGGGCCAAGAACGCCGCCGGATCATCGACACCCACAAAAAACCCACAAACCAATCGATCAAAAACTACCGAAATCTCGAGAGTTTGCGAGAATTTGAATCCCAATCTCGCAAGCCCCGGTTTGAAACCCTCAAAATCACCAGCAGTCAAGTCTGCTACAAAGACCCAGAAATCTCCCTCCAGAAACCTTGCCAAACCTCGCGAAAGGAAGTTCGTGGTGGCGAAAAGGAGTTCGAAGAGAGAGGAAACAGATTCCGCAGTTATTGCTTCACAGAAGTGTTTGAACTCTGCTTATGAGAGTCTCAGGGCTTCCCAAGAAGAATTTTTCAAGAATCGCGACAACATTGATCGGGTTGAAGAAGAGGAGGGGGAAAAGAAGAACCCGCTGGTTGAAACCCTAGAAGTTGAGGGTTTTGCACTGAATCGACTAAATGGTAGTAACCCAGATGGGATCGAGCGTTTAGTTGAAATGGGTAGTACTCAAATCAAGGAAAGAGCTGGAAAAGTGATGAATTTGGTGAAGGCATTTGAGAGGCTTCTTACTACACCATCAAGTTCGAAGGAATTGGATCTAGAAAATGAGGAAAAAGCAGAAGATGATGAGAAGGAGATGGAATCAAAGGAACCCGAAACGCAGATCTCTTCGGCTTCATCCTGTCCATCGCCTTTTTTCTTTACATCACAAAGTTTAGGTCTGGACTCTGGAGTAGATAACAGTCATGGAAGGTTGGTGATTGGTTTACAGATATCATTTTGTTCTCTTCTTCCTCTTCTTTATTTTTGTGAGTGAACTCAATTTGGATTCTAATTAGGTTTGTTTTGAATTCTTTTTAGCGTCACTACTTCAACCAGGACTTCCGGGGGTGGTCGCAGAAGCAGGCGAACTGTATGCATTTGTGTTTTTGTTAAAGGATTAAATTGTTAGCTTAAATGATGACTTAAATTTTTAGGTTTCATGTACTCCACTGCAGAGCTGTGAATCATCTGGGACCTTTTGTGGAAGTCATCGGAAGAGGAGGCAGCTAAAAGCAACTTCCCAAAAGCCCTTCGAGCTTCTAACAGAGGTGTGTGCAATGCTACTCTTGCCTAAGGTGGTATCAATGGGTTTGAATCATCGCTGATGGTAGTAATAATCATGTTCGCTTAAGCATGTTATAGCACATAAACTGATAGTTTCCATAGATATTGCTTCACTTAAATTCTTTAGTATGTTGCATATTCAAAATAGCACGAAAGATGAAAACTGTAGTTGAACCTTTTTCTTATTTCATTTCAGAAAATATAACTCGGTCACCTTTAAATCTTGCAAATTTAGTTTTAACCTTGCTAAAGGGTGCCAATGATGACGTAGTAATTCCAGTCTTGGCGGCATCTTTTATGGGGTAGTCTCTCACTAACCATGGGCTGGCTGGGTTTTGGAGTAAGGGAATGTAAAGGTGGGTGGAGCAAAAGATTGTGCTTGTAATTTGCTGGTCAAGGAAATAAATTTTAACGTTTTTATATCCATGCCCTTATATAGAGAGTGATCCTCGTATAACGATGTTTCATTAAGGCAACAATAAGGCAGTAAAGAAGTTTCACCAGCTGATTACAGTATTACACCCTGCCTTGTTCGAAGTGTATCTATGCTCCAAAACCAATGTCGTATATCACCAGTTTTTTTTTCTTTTCTTTTGACTCATTGTGTTACTGGCTATGTGGAAAGAGATGATTTTCCTCCTCTATTTCTTTAGTGAATACTTCCAAATTACAAGCCACTCATTAATATCCAAGTAGGCTGTGATATCATAGGGCTATAACATACAGTGACCTAGAAAATACCTGCATAGATCACTTTATGTAAGTCATTAGAGTGATCACTTTAAGTAATCAATTAATCATGATCATCATAGATCACAATATGTAAATCCTAGAAAATATCTGCATTCTGCCCACAATATTTAGTTCGGGTAAAAAAATGCGGGGGTGAAACAAAAAAACATTTCCTACCGATGGCTGTTTTGTGAGCTACTTCACTCATTTAGATGCTTGCATAGTGGTGTATTTGCCAATCTTACATTCTTACAGTATAGTTTTGAGTTAACGTTGGTGATTGACTTTGTTATTAGCAAAGGGGAAGAAACAAGGAAGAAGAATTCAGCAAAAAGGTACAACAAATGATGATAGAGGAGGAGAAGCAACGGATACCAATTGCACAAGGTCTACCATGGACAACTGATGAGCCACAGGTGAGTACATTTCCCAAGGAAGAGATACTGTAGTTTCAAAATGTCCGCTTCCAGTTGGTGTGCCACGTCAAACCCTGCTGAGTATGGTTTTGTGCACATTTTGTCATCTTTCAAAGTAGTCAGAACATGATAATCACGGGTGTAAAGAATGAGGAAATCATTGGAAAATTGAAACCTTATTGCTAACAATCATGACTCATGAGGGAGCGAGCAAAGGAACTGACTTGAAATGTTATTGACATAAACAGAGAATTCAAAATTTGTTGTGAATGTTAATATGCCAGTCAAGTCAATCTTCTTTCTTTTTGGTGTGCGAAACTGCCTAGTTGATTTGTACTTCTGTTGTGTTTTGCTAGATGCCTCTTGAGCATATCTTGTACTATGTGAGTTTTAGTACCAAGTCTCTTATGCATGTTTGGGCTTCTCGAGTGATTTTAAGTGCTGTGAGTTGTTCTGTACAGTACTTGGTTAAGCCTCCAGTGAAAGAAAGCACAATGCCCGTTGATTTGATGCTGCACAGCGATCTGAGGGCCATGGAGCGTACTGAGTTCGACCAACAGGTCCATCTCTAAGACTAATTTATTGATATTGTTTTTGTACAGCAGGCTTTCCATATGAGTTTTCTCTATATGTTCTGCAATGCTTACAAGTTTCCAAAAGACCCTCCATGAACAAGTTTAATGTACTCTTTTGCCTTCTTGTTGCCTGTGCTAAGAGAGTTGATTTGTATTCCGTCTAATGAAGAGGTTTTGGCCCCTTAGCGAGCAACTTTTAGAAGACTGAATTGTATCTAAAGCTTTAATGGGATAAACAAAGTGGTATCTCATACTCATGCCAAATTGCATTAAGAACGAAGGAGGTAGCATAGGGATAGCATTAGCAATAGGTTTAAGGACTTGTTAATTCTACTGGACCTTCAAACTGAATTTCGTTAAAATTGCTTCAGAACACATTCTTGTGTCATAGACTCGTATCTATGGGGTTCTCTCTGTAACTGTTGTATCTGGCATGAATCCTCTAGGTTGATTATATTGACCATTTTTTGGGGGGTTCATGATGATCAATCGTTCCAAATGGTCTTGATTGAGGAAGAATACCTACTAAATAAGTGTGAAAAAAAGAGTCTAATTTCTGGTTTCACTTTTCAACATGGCCTGCATATCAATATGAACACTGATATTGGAAATTGTCTAATAGCCTAATATAACTTGTGTGGCAATTATTAACCAGTTGGATGCGATTTTTACCACAACTAAGTCCTAGTATCTGTATGTACGCTTGTTGAGTGGGTGACTAAAAAGACCCCTTGATAAGATTATATAGGATACCCGGCAGCTGAATAACCCTTGAGCATTGTTCCTGTGTTGGCACATTAGGTGGCGGGAAAGATGAGCATCATTGAACAGTACAAGATGGAGAAGGAAAGACAGCAGAAGGTTTGTGACAGGAAACAGATTACGGTATTTCTGGTGATATAAGTTTGGTATTTTACTGATCTATGCCTATTCAATATTGATCTGTAGTTAGCAGAAGAAGAGGAAATTAGGAGGCTGAGAAAGGAGCTCGTTCCAAGAGCTCAACCGATGCCCTATTTTGACAGGCCTTTTGTCCCAAGGAGGTAACAACTTACTGGTTTTCATTTACTCAGAACATAATTCATGGATACATTGACACTTTCTGAGCTATAAATCATTTGAGTGATGGATTCCTGAACTTTTGTTGAAGATTCATATCTGTTGTTCAGGTCGGTGAAGCATCCAACCTTGCCCAGAGAGCCAAAGTTCCATTTACCAGAGCAGAAGAAGATCAAGTGTCTCATATCATGTTGAAATGAGGGAAAGGAAGAAATACAGAATTTTAATTCGATATCCATTCCTTGTCGTCAGTGGCCGAATAATGGCAAATTGTTCTTTTTGTACTTTCCAATATTCTCTTTCTGTGCATATGAAGCAATCAATTTAGTTTGCAGTTTTCGTGGAACGAGTGATGATGTGCAGGCACAAGTGCGTATTCTTTAGTGAAAATCTTGATGACATTGTATTGCGACATGCTACTTATACTATTTCTCTCTCTCCATCACTCTGCAGTTCTATACCTGCTCATTTTTTCTGCACTTCCGCAGAAGATTATAAAATGTATGCAAATACTAGTTTTAGATGACGTGTGAAGCACGCAGCCACGCGTGCTCCTTGGTAGAACTTATTATGAACCTTTCTTCATCTCCAACCCCCCAACAAAACCACTTTTGAAGCAAAAATATTCAAAGGCTTGCAAAAAAAACAAAAAAAGTGAGCTGAACTTGAACATAAATAAACCTAAAAGATCATACAAGTAAGGATAAGACTGTAATCACCAAACTTAAGTAACATGAACTGATTCCAGCACATATTGGGATAGAATAAGTCAAAACGAAAATATAGCATACCCTATTGGATCAATACCAAATTCATTTGCGTGGCGAGCATTGCCCCACTGCTTTGCAAAAATGACATCAATATCTTCCATGCCTCTTACTTCCACCAGAAATCCTCTGCAACCAACTCCAAGACCCTGCCTCGGGTATATCTTCCTTGCCACAGAAGCTCCCATATAAAAACGAACCAAGAACCATCAAATCACAACAAAACAACACATTTCAAATGAACCTGGGTCTATGTTCTAACAAAAGAGGGATTGGGGAAGGAAGTGAACCACTCCAAGTGAAATCCCACATCTGTTGAACAGTTCTTTGAAACTAAATGCTAGTTACTTAACCATATAAGCACAAACAAGTTTAAATTCACAAAAACTTGATATGCCCATTGCCTGTAGCCACCGTAAATTACTGAAATCAAGTCATCATTAGACACTGAAATCATACAACATTACAAAGAAATGGATCACCAAAGCGACTCCACAAATGCTCCATGAGATCAAATCTAAGTGCCATATTTGTCCCTTCATTGTGAACTCTACTAAGGCGAGAGGACATGCACGCAACCAGAAGAGCTGGGTCTCGAGTGTATTCTGGAGAGGAGATAGTCTCGTCTTGTGGAGGTATCCAACTTTCAATATCGATGTCGCGCTCATCTTCAATGATCATGTTGTGTAGTATGATGCATGTTTTCATTATCCTACAAAAGTCCTCCTTTTTCCAATTACGCACAGGTCCTTGTGTTATACCCCATCTTGTATGTAACACGCCAAATGCTCGTTCAACGTCCATCCTTGCATCCTCTAGTTTTTTAGCAAAAAGCCCCTCTTTTTCAGTTGTTGGCTGTGAGATGGTTTGAATCAGAGTAGCCCAATGAGGATACATACCATCAGACAGACAATACCCCATTGTGTACTGACGCCCATTTACAACGTAATTAGCAGGAGGCATTCTACCACGGACGAAAGTGTCGAAGAGCGGGGAATGATCTAAGACATTCACATCGTCGTGTGAAAGCATGCCAACAAAAGAATACCAAATTGATAGATCTTTAGATGCAACCGCCTCCAATATAAGGTTTGGCTTAAGGTGAGGACTCTTGTATGGGTTGTGCCATTTAACGGGACAGTTTTTCCATTCCCAATGCATACAATCTAAGTACCCAAGCATACCTGGGAAGCCTCTCTCCTCCCCTTCAGCGAGCAGACGTGCAATATCATGTTCATTTGGTTCGCGTAAGTATTGCCCCTCGTATAACCTAATGAGGGCATCACAAAAGCGGTTCAAACTCTCAATTGCAGTACTCTTGCCAATATCTAAGTACTCGTCACATTGATCTTTGGAACAACCATAAGCCAGTATACGTATTGCAGCTGTCACCTTCTGTATGGAAGAGCACCCAAAACGTCCAGCAGAATCCTTTTTTTGGATAAAGTAATTATCATGCGCTTGAACATCCTTCAAAATACGAAGAAACAATACTTTGCGCATTCGGTATCGTCTACGAAACTGGTCAGCTGGATAAGTACAATCCTCTGCAAAGTAATCTCTCCATATCTGTCGGTGGCTTCCTTCTCGATTACGCCTTATATATCTTCTCTCGCCCGGTTGTGATAGTAGTGCTAGCATTTCAGGTGCAACAAGTAAACTCATCATCTGCTGCATCCGTTTATGATGACGGTGAGAAACTGTCTCCTGATCCTCTTCGGAAGAACTCTGGTCAGTGGATGAACTTGAAGATGAGGAACCAGACTGAAGAACAAACGGTGAACCATTAGATAATTTAACATGTAAAACGACAGTTAGATGAAGGAAATGGAGTAGACGAGGAAATCGGTGGTTTTATAAATGTTTGACATGGTTGGAGAAATTGATATGGCCACTGGTTAGAGCATAGGATTATAGGAGTAATTCTTGGTATTGTATTATAACTAGCCAACACCTATTACAAGAATCACCAAAGGTGGTAGCCCAGATGACAGGATACGCCACACTCCCAGAACGGAGACTTGGGTTCGAGTCTCGCCAATGACGGGAGTGGTGCTTATGCCATCTGTGTACCTAGGTGGTGCTTTGGTGATGGCCTATCCTCACGGACAATAGCTATGACTCGAACCAGACATTCCAAAGCGGGTATGGAGCCCTATGGTCATGCCCAAGGGGAGTTGCTATGTTGGTTACCTCCTCCCACCCTTTTTGACGATTAAAAAAAAAAAAACTTTTAAAAGACAGAGATGGGTCCCCTTTAATAGATGTGTACATTTTCAGCTAGTGAATTTCACTACTAATGCACGCATATTGTTACTTACAGTTCGATTGTAGAATCAATTTGTTCACAAATGAGAACATAAAGCCAGAACCCCCCAAAATCCAACAAGAAATCTAACGTTAACCACGAATCTGAGGCCTGTATATACCACTTCATCGCTTGCCACCCGAGATAAATTAACAGAGCAAAGTAAGCAAAAAAAAAAAAAAGACAGTAATTTTACATGTTAGCGTTGTTCCGTGTTGGGATGCAAAACCCACAATCTCGTTCTGTATGATATCTTTCTCCTCTCGGGGAAACCAAACGGAGATTCAACAAGGGGTTCAGAAATGAATATACGAAGGAATGAATACCTCGGCAGGTCGCTTGAGGTGTGCCTTGAAAACCTCGTGAGGCGAGACATCTATCACGTTGTTCGCAGCCGCCATGGCTGAATCGAAAGGACGGAGTCCCGAGCGCAACGGGAAGAAGAAAGTGTTGCAGGCTAGATGGAGATGGCTCCTCAGGGTTTTGGTATGGTTCGGTACATTGGTAACTCGGGCCGACGACTGACTCGTTGGGGCAATGACAGTGTGGCTTTTGGGTGTTCCACTTTCTTTGAAAAAAAATTTCAAAAAATAATAATAATTTTAAGCTAAAAAATAATTGTAAATAATTTTTTTACAAATATGTATCTTATTTGATAGATTGATAAATCTTATTGAGATCTTTTAAACGGTGCAAAAAAAATAAAAAATTATTTTTCATTTTCATTATATTTAAGTTTAAAATTACATTCTTTTAAAAAGTTTTAAAAAAAAGCGAAACAGAGCTTTCCTCTAGCTCACACGAATGTGCTGTACATAGGAAGCAACAAAACTCATATTCCTTAATTTTTTTTTAATCCACTGCCATCACCGCCTATTATGAGCCCCACCAAGCGTCGATTGTTGTAATTTAAACCGTTCATATTATAAGACATGCAATATAGTATTACCATGCAAAAAATCAACTTCATCGAAAGTCGATAGATATGTCAAATTTTGAATTTTGATTTATAAAATAGAAGACCTGATTTATGTCAATAATAATAAAGATAAACTGTTCATTTTACAAAGCAAAATTCAATTTTTGATATCCCTATCGATATTCAATTAAGTTTATTTTTTTAATGGATACACTATTATGTAGAGTCTACAAGATGAATGGTTCAAATCAACAATAAACACACGGTAGGATTGAAAAAAGTGGGAATTTTTACCGCCGATGGAAAGAATTTAATCTCATACAAAAAATAAGCCCATTATTATAGAGTAGAAACAAAAAAAGAAAGGAAAAACCTCTATAGGAAGAACGCCCCACGCGCAGCCCCACTTGGTTAAGTGTGTGATGAGATTTAGACTCCAAAACTTATTGAGGTGCACGTCAATTGACCCGAACATCTAAATTAAAAAAAAAACCTCCATGAGTACTTATCAACGGACATTCGGGGACGTGCTGCAAATTGCAATTGTTATCGTGGGAGAAGTCAAGGGGTTATGTTGATAAAATTAAGAAAGTAGGGTAAAGTATCGGGTATTGTTTCGGGTCGGGCTCCAGTAACGACGGTATATGTATACGAATATGATTTTTATTCTGAATTTTTCTCGAGCGTACTGCTGCCAATCACCACCACATCTCCTCCACACTGCCCTCTAGGGTTTCCGTCCCGTTCTCCAATTCCCGCGCTCCTTCAGTGTAATCCGAGCTACCGTTGCTCCACAACCTCTGGTAATGTGATTCCTTTATTCAATCTTTACTCTCAACTGACTAATTCCCTTTGATCTCTTTTCCCCTAATTGAAGAGAGAGTAAAATATCGAATTTCCCCCCCAAAAGAATGACTGGTGTAAATAGGGTTTTTCCCGTACCAAAATAGTGTTTTCGACTGAGGAATTGTTCACTTGGTCAAATGCTTCTTTGTCGGTTAGTTGTTGCTTTTGTTCAAAGATTGGTGCTTTGTTGAGCTTTCATCGACTTATTTTACATATTGGTCTGATTGCTTGGGGATATTGGAAATTTGCGTACTTCCGGGTTATGCCATTTTTTGCTAGAAGTAACTCAGAACAAAGGAAATACTACTTCGGAAAAAGCACATTCATAGAATTTAAGATGTTTCAATTTTGCAAGCAAAACACATCAAATTATATACTCCCTCCGTCCCAAAAAGGTTGTCCGGTCCGCGAAACGAAGACTTAAAAGTAATGTATTTTTTAAATCAAACAAAATTCGAACTTTTTTCCTCTGGTTACCAGATATCAATGAGTTCTTTTTATTTATCAAAGTATAAAGCGAAATTTTATTGACAAAAACGTAACTTTTTGAAGTCCTCTGCAGACAATCTTTTTGGATGGAGTATGCAGTATGTCGCAAAGAGTGATTTTTTAAAACTGCCCATTTACCCATTTACATTCCTGGGGACATCAAACTGGTTTGCTTCGGTTCTCTTATGTTTCTGTAGAAATTCTAAATATAAGATAGTAAGTTTTTTGGTGTAAATAAAGAAAAGAAGTGTACCGTTGTTTTACATCTTTAGATATCATGATCCTTATTCAGGCTTGATGTTGTTTGTCATTCTGTTTTCAGGCAAGTCATCCACTGGATTATTATTCAATGGACCTTCGTAAGTATTTTTGCCGTGCCTGATCTATCTATTATTTTATCTACTGCAAGGAGATTGTTGTCTGCAGTAGTGCTAGAGAAGTATAATTTTTTCTCAAGCCCTCCGCTGTGGTTCCTTTGAAAGTTTCAAACTCAAATTGAGTAGGGACACAATCCATAGAATCCCTTTGAGATTTTTATAGTGCGATTCTACTTACTCTCTGTTTACACTTTAATGCACGTGCTTATATTTAGATGTTTCCATGTCACTAATGGCCGGTTTATGTATTTTTGGGTTGTGAAGAACATGTGGTCAGAGGTTCAGAGGTTTTTGTTGGTGGTTTGGCCCGCAATATAACTGAAAGCAAGATTCGTGAGGTTTGTCGTTTATTCATAGATTGCATCTTTTTGAGTAGCTTTTAGATAAGTTCCACCTTGGTGCCAACAATCAGGGGTTCTTTGAGGTCCCATCCCACATTGAAGTGTACTTGAATCCTTGAGTATTAGTGTTACTTAACCTGTTAATCTTGCTGGTGATTGGTTAACTTTATCGGATTTAACTCTGCACGCTTGCAAATTAAATTGTCAACATTGTGTTTTTTTCATCTTACATATGCATTCGTCAAATTTTTCTTTTTTTTTGTAGTTTGGTGAATAAAAAACTGAATATTGCCCTTTTCAATTAAGTGCATCGCTTCTTGTAGGGCCCACAATAGTTGGATCTATGAAGCCAACACTTAGTTATGGGACCAAGGCTTGTTTTGTTGAGTCGAGTAACGAAACAGTGAGTCCTACAAACTAGATGATGTATTTGAGTGTAGCTATATCACTAGCTATATCACTACATCCTTCACTCTTCTAGTTTACACAATAAACTGATACACAACTAGTGTTTGACTTTTATATTTTAGCATGCAAGCCCCCATTGGATTCTTGTCTAGATATCTTTGCTGGAAAGGGATAGAGAGGCTTCAAAGGGACTTCTTCTGGGGAAAAAATCGTGAAGAATTTGAAAATCCCTTAGTGAATTGGGGCATCGTTCTCTCTGCTATCCGAACGAGATTTATGAATTAGGATGTTGGATCCTTGGGAAGGTGCCTTGGTAAATTTTGTTGTGGCACGGAGAGCTGTTGGAGAAAGTTCATGGCTTGTAAATATGGCATGATGTGGGGAGAGTGGATACCTACATATTTATCGGTCTTTGGGAAGTCTCGTAGAAAGGATTTGATGAATTAGGCAGTTATTTATGGCGGGTAAAGGGTAAGAATTGGGAGGCATAGATGGTGTGGAGAGGATACTTTAGTAGAAGAATTCTGTTTTCAAGATATGGTGGGGCGGGGAAGTGATGCCACGGTAGCAGTGCTTGCATGTTGTTAGGGAAGCACTTTGAGGATTGGGAGATTCACAAATTAGAGGCTGTTCTTGCTGCCGTGTACAGTTTACCTAACATGGGTAGGGTTGACCATATAACTAGCTAAAGAATCTGTAGATCAAATAAGTACAAGGTGCCGCTTTCTTATCATATTTTGGAGGTAGTGTTGAGACCTTTAACGGTAAAGGGATTTATAAATCTAACAGCTCTTCGAATTTGTTTTTCTTTGCAGTTGCTGAAATTTCTCCCATTCGACGATATGTTTCATACTCCCTCCGTCTCTCATTGTTAGCCCTTCATACCATTATTGGATGTCCCAAAATGCAAGTCATGTACTGTTGTTTGAAAAGTCAAAGAAAAAGTTGGTCAATTCCCAATATTACCCCTTATCAAGTGCTTGTGAATACTATTATCAGAACAACTCCATCAACTATGAAATATTCAATCCAAGGCCTATTATGTTATATAGTGCAAAACCTTGCACAAAATCAAAGATGAAAGTACTATGATAGTTAGTAGATCTCAAAAAGCCAGATTGCTTTCAGGAATTGACCCAAACAAACTCCATAGCTTGTCATTAACTTCAGTTAACAGTTCATGAGTACCTCCGGTCCCAGTCTGTGAATTAAACCCCACACTCAACGCAGAGTGAAAATTCTTATGAGAACCGTCCAGGTAAAAATGATATATTCGTTTCTAGTTATGGGTTTAAAGGCCAAACAATAAATGGCCTCATTGTGGGAGCAAAAAAGAAAGAGAGGAGAAAGAATTCATTTCCCCAAAGAAGATTCATAATATAACTGAAAATATTTTTTTGGCAGGTACTCAACCCTGTACTGTTTCAGTGCTTCGACATAATATTAGACGGTAGTCAATATTTCAATATGACCTTCCATCTAAAATAAGTGCTCCTTAACGCAATACTTATACAATATTATTGCTCGCTAAAGTTATGTTGTAAGTTGTAACATTTCATCAAAAGTTAATTGCTCTTTATCTGCACATATGAGTTGTTCTCACCGGGAAAATGTCACCTACCCACATCAAACCAACGGTGTTGAGAACGCATTAGACAATACACATCAAACCAAAATTGAAATCAAAGGCGATGCTTCCGGTTGGAAATAATAAAGATGCTTTACCTGATCATTAAACATAATAGTGGGATCTCTTTATGGGTAATGTCACCCATATACATCAAAAAGTATCCCGAGCCAAAAGCAAAAAACACTACACTCAAGAATCAAAATTCGCTACGATATCTGAAAAGTGGTACCTCCTACCCCATCCCAAAGAACAAAGATAAAACAAAACAAAACACACTCACCTAAAGAAAAAACATCGTTTCAACTTATTAAGGGGTTGCTCACTTCCGGCACAATAATGGCAATTCCATTCTCTAAAAATAATCTACGTCAAATACAATAGAGTTGCTTTCCGTGCCTTTCTCCTTTGATTTCCTAGCCCTTCTTTGATAGTGCACGAGCTTAACCAATGACCCAGCGAAAACCCATTGAATGCCCCCTGAAAGCAACAAAATCAAAGCCTGCGACTCTCGGACTCCAAATTTGCTTTACATAGTGACGTACCACTGTAGGAGAAATACTTTACAGTAGTTGATACTCATACCACAAGGATGGCCATTTTTTGGATTTTGGGATTCCAACTTTTTAAGATGGAAATCAGGACATACAAGTAATGCTCTCAAATTCAAATTTAAAGGCATTTAGCCCCAATGGTACCACTTGATTCCTACCTCACATGTAATGAGAACGCTACTTATTGGAAATATATGGGAACGAGCATCCCCTAATTACTTTTAGGGTAGAAGTTTAAGAAATATGAACAAGATGCTTTATCTAGTAGACTGAGTCAATGTATGTGTTCTGCTTGACTAGATCATATCTGTTTTCCTCGACTCTAGTATCTGCCCTTAACGACATATATGTGTCTCTGTTAGGTATTCTCTACTTGTGGGGAAATTGTCGAAGTACGTCTTATTAAGGACCAAAAAGGCGAGCTGAAGGTTCTTCTCCTCTTGCAACTATTTTGTTGTCTTGCCCTTGCTTTAAGTTTTGTATTACATTCTTCAGTTGATTGTCCAGAAACGATCTTTTTGACATTTGGCTTTCTTGTTCATTTGTTGTACAGGGGTATTGCTTTGTTCGTTTTGCGACGAAAGAGGCTGCTGACAAAGCTGTAAAAGAAAAATCTGGAATCACGGTAAAAGAAGCCAGTGGACGGATTAAGCATATATTAGAATTTCATGGGAGAACTAGTTATTTGCTCAATTTGTGAAGTATGAAATAATTTTCTTTTATGTGCCTCCACCCCAAAAGTTAACCAAATCGGTGAGCAATGCAATGGGTTTCAAATTAGAAAACAATTCTTCTGTTAGCGATGGGGGAAAAAAGTGTAAGTTTGATAGCATGGTATGTAAGTACCATATCTTCTTTTAATAAGAATGCAGTATAACTTTGGGGTTGCATTGTTTTTATACCAGGATTTGTAGAAATAGAAGCTTTGTGGGATCCATTGGAGCCTTTTGTTTTTAAGGTTCTGAAGCATGAAGGTAGAACTTCAAATGGACACATACGATGTTATAACCGACATATATAGAAACTAGGTTTGTGGTACTAATGGAAGCCTTTTGATTCTAGCATAATACTCACTTGGGTAAGAACTAGGTCATTCGTTTTACGTCTGAGCTCATGAATAATGGCATAGAGATGTTAGGTTATAATTCTTTTGGGGTGTGAGCTCATGAATAATGAGTTGGAGATGGTAATAGGCTTATTACATCACTTGTATTAACCGCTTCTATTTCATGTTATATGACTATATGTGCTCCCATTCTGCAAACAAATGTTTGTTTTATCTTCATTCGGTACAAATCAACCAGAAATTATTACGACTCTGTCTAGTAATATTTTGCCAATAGGTAAAAATTATCCTCTTTCATTCTTTATATTTTTTTTTGCCCTTTGTCTTCAAAACTTACCAAACATCCGTGAGCAATATTTTTGGTGGCCACAATGTCTGCGTAAACAATTGTAAGCATTCACAATGTGGTAAATAGGAGCAATATGTTCATACTCAGTAACTTTCCTTTTATCCTTCTCTTTACATTTGCATGTGGTTGATAAAAGTTGACGAATTCGGTTTCCAGTTTCTGTTGTACATTTAGCAATATCCGCCAGAACCATTACACGGCCACCACAACCATTACAAAACTGTGCTCTGAAATCAATGAAGACTCGGAGAGAGACCCTTACCTGAATTTGATGTATTTCGAGAATTTCAAAAGTTCTCTCTACCCAACTTTTGTGTCAACTTTGATGCACTGCAATTACCATATTTCTCAATTTTGAAGGAATGTTAATATCAGAATGGTGTTACTTAGAGTTGAATTAATTGTTTTCTTGTCCTATCCTTTGTATTCAATGGGTTTATATTATCTTGTCTGGTAAACAATATCAGTGTCAAGCATCCATTTTCCTATTTTCTCTTTACTTTAGGTTTCTCTCTAAGCTTTCAAGGACTTTTGAGAAAGTTTTGACCCCAGATATCGTCATTGAGTTTAAGGTAAATGGTAAAAATGGTTACATAGGCCTAATTGAGAAAATGTCCACTATTTGAAACTTGTTCTTTAAACGGGTTGACTTCCCATATATTGGTCCATTACACCATTGTACTTGAAATTGTGGCATTTTTGGTGGTTGTCATCTCATAACTGATAGGATATGTAGAACTAGTATGTTGTTACTCTCTTTGAATCTTTATCTTTCAGTTGGAAGGGAAAAAGATCGGTGTTCTTCCATCAAATGAACAGAATTCCTTATATCTGGGAAACCTTCGCAAAGGTTGGTTTCATGTTTTATGAATGATGTTTCCAATATCTAAGACACATTTCCTAGTGGCAGTGCCATGTACTCTTTGTTTTGTACTTTTGAAGTTCTTTGCATCTCAAAGCAAGAAGCATGGGTTCTTTTGATGCCCTTTTCATGTTTTCATGGTTTTCTCTTTGAGCCAGTTTTAAGCTACAGTGGAATCTTTTTTGGGCCTCTTCTATTGCTTTCATTGTTTTGTTTTATCAGCTGGTGCTAATTAACTCAATTCCCTGGTTAGTTATCTTGTTCTATTTTTTTGGGTTTTTTTTTATTTATTTATAAGCAGTGAAGTTTATAGAAAAGACATCAAGAGGGTGCCACCGACGTACTCAAGAAAGCCAATGGAAAAAAGATCCTACACATGAAGAAACCTAAACCAGTGTATTAAATAGCCCGGTACTCCACTCTCTACCTGGAAAAAAAAAAAAAAAAACAGACGAGTGTAGGATTTGCACACCCTTGACTCCCAACTATGCAAACTAGAAAGAAAAAGACTCTTAAGCCTAAACATAGGCCTATCTACTATTTTGCTCTCCAAATATGCCACATCAAGCAAAGTGGGATCAAAATCCAGAGCTTCTGTCTTTGTCTACCCACTCTAGGTCTGAACCATACTTGAATCAGTTCCACGACGGAAAATGGAAAAGCTCAAGAGATGTTCCCACTTCCCCCATGCAATTACCATAGCCCATAGCTCCCTCGCAACCGGACAATGAAAAACAAGTGCTACAGATTCTCCATCTATCAAGCACATGCAACACCGATTAACAATTTTCCTTAGCTCGAGGGAAAGCATATGATAGTACCTCCAACCAAGTCTTGGTTAAAAGAATATCATTTGGAAGACATGTTTGCCACCGGAATCCCCAAAACCCTGCATGTTGTATACCCAATTGGGGGCGAACAGCTCGTCCATCTATCTTCTTTATGTGCTTTTGTTTTGGATGAAACCTTTCTTGTTACAGTGTTGAAATTTCAAACTTCTTTCTGTAGTCACTCTATTTCAGCGTATTGTTCGTCCTCAGGATCCTGATTTACCTTTTCATGCCAATTAAAGCTTCTTATTTCTGTGATTTTTCGTCCTTGTGCCTCATACTTTTCTTTGTCTCCCAAGATATCATTTACTGATGCTAATCTGTTCATATGTTTTAGATTGGAGTGCTGATGAATTTGATAAACTTGTACATCAGGTAGGCATTCTAGTTGCTTACCGTAAATTGATATTTACTCAGCTTGCATTTGAAGAGGCTATGTTATCTTTGCATCATAGGCTTTTCCAGATGTTGTATCTATTGATCTTGCGATGCCCTTCAGTAGTGGAGATTCCGCCCCTGGTCAAAAGCAACAAAACCGGGGTTTCGCTATTGTGAAATTCTCATCTCATGCTGTAAGTTGCCCTTTTTTGGGACATTGATCACACCGCGCTTTTATCTTCGAACTGTTCCCCTTTGTGACAATTGCATTGTGTTAATTTGACTCGCTTGTTCCATCTGAAATCATACAGGGTAGAAGCTCAGGTCCGTGGTTCTGGTTCTGGTTGCAGCTTCGTTTTTTTTTCCCTTTCTTCTCTCTTAAAGAAGTTAAAATTATTAAAAGCTTCTGAAACTGTGAACCTCCTAATATAAAGAATCTTATTTCTTCTCAGAATTCAGATTCAAATTGTGGGAAGGATTAACCTGCTACCCCCGAAAAAGCCCCCAAAACCTTCTTAGTCGGCTGCTGTGCTAACTCATAAAACTGCTAATTTACTATCTTCCCAATTGCTCCAGCCTACAGAGCAGCAGCTGCACCCTAAGTCTTCTTTTTCCCATTAATCCTTCTATCTGAAACTAAGCATCAACTCCACCAATATTCTTACAATTACGTAGAGGTTCTCCTACAAAAACAGCAAAAGGGGCTGTGTAATGAAGTGATTATCAATTCCCTAGCTGCCTTACGTCTAAATACCAGTTAAGAACTTTTTATCACTTTCTTATGTGGCAAAATGTAATCTTCCCATTGAACTGGCCAAACTAAGAACTGCACATTGGAAATGACTTGCTGCATATTGGACAAGCTCCCTTGATGCACTGTTAAAAATTTCCGGAACTGAAGATTTTCCAGAATCTTAATGCACGTTACCCAACATTTAGCGTTCCGAATAAAATAATAGAGGTGTACTATATGAAAATCACAAATCCCTTAATCATGAAACTTGATGTCAACATTCACTAAAATTTCAAACCTTGCATAGGTTTCACCCATAGTTCTTCGAATGTTGTTTTCTAACACTCTGTTCGGGAGAGTCAAATATGCATAACCTTGTCCTGTTTGTATGAGCATTAAGACTTGGGAAGTGCAATAAAATATCGGCCATATAGATTTAGACATTTATGTAGATATGTGATTGGTTAGGTGATTTTGATGTTCAATCAATTTTAATTAGTATAATATTTTTTTAACGAGGACATGGGACGCAGGGATGTTGTATATTGTCGCTGAATAAATATAGAGTGATAACCCAAAACTATGACCGAAAATATACACCAGAACCATAGCAAAATGGTACCAGATCCAGTATGTCTATTCTTGTGAGAGTTAGATTTAGAAATATGTAATAATATATGATTCAGGTGTCCGTGAGGGGTTGGGTGTGCTTTTATATCAAAGACAACGAGTTTAATTTCCTTTTTACCATCACATTGTGTTTGTTTTCATTATTCAAAAGTTGAGGTTTTCCTGATGATTGATCTTTTCTTGGTTATAATTTGTAATTTCTTGATGCGAATACTCTGTTGGTTGCTCCAAAGTTCTAATCTCATTACAAAATCTTGTGATTTTTTGACAGCAATTGCTAGCGATGGGGGTATGTTTGGATCTGGCACAAATGATTCCTATTAAGTACACAATATTATCAATCATTAGCAATGTGAATATACATGGAAAGACATTTGAATTAACTGATATAAACTCCATCAGCAATGGGGTGTTAATTATAGTTTAGTTCTGAATTCTGGCAAATAACGATCAGTTGTGGGCATGCTGGTCGCCCCTAAACTGTTTCATGGATTAAATTAATCTGTACTCAGTCAGAGAGAATTTCGTTTGTGCCTGATACTCCTATTTTCATTGTTTTTCCTCCACCTCTGTATTCTTGTCTGAAACCGTAAAGAACTTCTCATATTGCCCTATTTTTCCCTTCTCTGAGGTGATGGCTCATTTGTTCTCACATCCCTTCCTTTTATGCAACCAAGAGTGTTTTCGACATTTCTACTAATGCTTTCCTTCCAACTTTTGACAGTTATAATATTCTTATGTTTTCACTTGGAGTTACTGGTTCTGGGTTTTTGGTATGAATCATTCCTATTGTGGCATAGCTCCTTTTTGCTTTGTTATCGGACAGTTGCTTCATGCTGATCACTTCATACTGGTCTAGGTGTCGGCTGTCTTAAGTTCTCTTGTTTCTATGGGGTGAGCTATTGAAGTTCAATCAATCTCACAAATACCTTAGTAAAGGGTCGTCCGAGTTTGATTTTTCTACTAAATGAATCGAACTTGAGCCTCAACTTTAGGCTCGTTTAAAAAATGAGCCGAACCTGAACTTGATGGTATTCGGCTCAATTATGCTCGCGAACCGAGGGTATAAATATATCATGAGAATTTCATTTATACAATTGAGTACAACTTAACGTAATGTGTATATTTATAAACTCATATGCACACATAATGAAAATTTTACAACTTGTACACTTTTTAAACTTTTATAAGTACTATAAACATATAGATGAATATGTACTTATAATTTCTCGCGAACTGAGGGTACACTTATATCATGAGAATTTCATTTATACAATTGAGTACAACTTACGTAATGTGTATATTTATAAACTCATATGCGCACATAATGAAAATTTTACAACTTGTACACTTTTTAAACTTTTATAAGTACTATAAACATAGAGATTAATATGTGTTTATAATTTCATTGAAGTATGAACTTATTTATTTACATAATAAAAAATTATTTGCAGCTCTAGTTATCAAAAATAAAATAAAATTATTTGCAGCTCTAGACCTGTATGAGAGCGGAATTACCTCATATTTTTTGCTTGTTAAGGCTCGTGAACAAGCTCGAGTTTGACTCAAACCTAAACACCAAATTTTCATTGAGCTAGAGCTCAAGTTCGCTAAAAACTTAACAAACGAACCTGAACATTATAAAATTTGGCTGGATTCAGCTCGTTTGCAGCTCTCGGTACAGTCCAATTTCAAGTTGATTTCATTGAAATGAAGTGGAACTTTTTGGTTGTATAGCTTTCCGTTATAATCATATCCATTTTTGAGCGATTGTGAATCCTCTTATTCAATCTCAGACTCCACATTCCATGGTGCTAGTCGCTTCTCTTCTTTTCTCTTTCAGTTTCATGTTACACACCGAATGAGTCATCTTTGTGAATGGTTTGATCTAAAGACCAAAGTTTCCCTCTTATAGACTGTGGTTTGAATTAACCTAATTTTCTTATCTGAAGCAGGCAAGTAGCAGGATTGCTTGAAATACTACCAAAAAGTTGATATCAATGACTTAAGTAGCTACGATCACTCAAAATATAATAAGCATTGATGCATTATCTTGCATCTTTGTCCATTGACGCCCCTAAATATATGAATTCCTCATCCAGCATACCAATATTATCTCTGAATATAGATGTCAAAAGCTCATCAGATCAAACGATCATACGCCCCATGCTTCTAGAAATTTGAACCTTCCTCCTTGGAAATTCTAAATAACAGGCTGCTGCACGAGCACATCGTTTAGGGTCCAACTCAGATTTTATTCTTGCTGCTAATTGTCACCCGGCTGTAGAATGGGCTAAGGACGAACCTGACATTAATCCGGAAGAACTTGCCAAGGTAAATTGTTTGTAGTATTGTTGGACTTCAAAACAAACCCGGTGACTTTGTGTCAGTTACAACTTACTCTGCCTTGTCATTTTTGGATTTTTGTTCAGATAAAAATAGCGTTTGTTCGGAACCTTCCTGCAAATGCTGATGAAGACTACTTGAAGAAATTGTTTGAGCCCCTTGGAAAGGTCTGTCGGATTACAAACTTGATTCCAGTAAACATAATTATGTATTTCAAAACAAGCTACTGTACATTCATCTATTTTTCAGTTGGACAGAGTTGTACTATCCAAGAAGAGCCGCTCCCCAGTTGGGTTTGTTCACTTCGCTGAACGATTGGTAAGTTGCATATCTTACTGCAAAAAGTTTACTGGCTAGATGCCACTTAAGGGCTTCTGGCATTGTTTTGCCTTTTCCCTGAAACTTTCATGTGTTCAATTTTTTAGTAAGTTGTATATTTTTGTGATCGGATTTGATGGCTTCCATTTTTTAGTAAAATTCTAGTTACTACTTTGATATGTTTTGCATATAGAAACTAGAAATTGCTTAAGTGGTCAAAATGTACTTGCTTTTCTTTTCTTGATACATACTGCTGTTGAAACTATGTGTTTCTAGTTGTAGACCGATACACCAATGCTCTTCTCCTAGAATAGCTATCACTACAGTATATTTCACATTGAATAGATCAAACATTTAACGTGAAAATTTGGTCGTTGGAAGGCGATGCAGGACAATTAAAGAAGATTAAAGAACAAGAGAACCTCGTGCTGTTAGGCATTTGCATGATACCCTAGAAATGCGCACTTAGGGGAAGCAATGCATCTACCACCAATACAAGAAAGAAAGATTCTTTTAATGAAGAACTCAAATACTCTTGTACAGCAGTCTATTTATCGTTGAATCATCCCAATCAGAAACTACAACACATCAATAACAAAACCCATCTAGTCCCCAATCAGATTCATTGGGGGGTATGGGTGGAGGAGGATTGGAGACAGACCTAACCTTAGGCAATATTTGCACAAAGTGGTTGCTCTCAGCTAAATCAGAAACTACAGAAAGTACAATTACGTAAAATCCATAGTAGATGAAGTTACTTGGATGAAATCATAGGTGTCAAACTGTGAATTGATCTAGAATCAAAATGGTCATTTTCCGAATCGTGAATCGCTTTGTTTCGGTCATGATTTCTATCATATGTTAAAATATAATGATGTATTTGAATGACAAAAATACATTCTAAAAGTAGTAAGAAGCTTGTCTTAAGTGATGAACTGAGGATCGCATGGTGTCTTGGTCTAACAGGGAAGACCCTTGCTTTTATTGCAAAGAATGTGGATTCGATGAATACAGTTTTTGGCTAATATAACCATTTTAGGGTCTTTATAGTTTTAATATTTCTTCCTTTGTCTCTGTCTCTGTCTCCCTCTATTACATTACTTATTTTGCCTTGACTATTGATCCATATGTGTTCAAATTTATGCAAACAAGAAACATGAACGCGCCATGCTTATTGATAGATTTAACCATTTCTATATTGATAGATTTAACCATTTGTAAGCCCACATTTTGTCAACTGTGAAACAACATGAATGCACCAGGTTTTATGACAAGAAAGATAAGGGTTATGACGACATGAACCTCAAATAGAGGTGATGGATGTGATAGATTATTGGCAATAGTTTGTTTCCAGTTGGATTCGTTGTCCGTTTATTTTATCACAAAATAATTGGCCTTTTCAAAATTAATGTGTCGAATCGAATGGATCGTACATTGTGGCAATCGGGTGTTGTATTCAAATATATATTCCAATATCCTGAGGTGAATCAAGAACATGTGTATTCACATCTTTCAAGAGCTGAATTAAATTTGGTGTAAGCAGGACATTGATTAGGTAATATATTCCATTGTTCTGCTTATATATTCATATTTAACCACTCTTGTTTGACTGAATTTGGTTTATGGAAAATTTGGCAACAGTACAATGTTGTCTAACAAAAATTGTTTGGATTTGAGGTCAGACAGTTTTGGTTCCTCCCACTGTCGCATAATGGATTTTATATTGTATAAGTAATACAATTACCCAACATCAAATGGAAACTCATCTGTTGAGCTTTTAGAGGCATGGTCTTGCTTAAACTGCCATTTAGTCTTGTCAGTATTGGTGGGAACTTGAGCTTTTCTCTCTGAAGGTAGTATACGAAAAGGAGCATGCAGTAAAAACTTGGGGGCAATATGCTTTAGTATTGTTGTTTTGGTCTTACTTTTTTGGCAACAGCATGTCCACCTAATATTCAATTTCATAGTTGCAATCCGCGATTTGTTGAATGTTCAATTTCATGATGCCTTTGTGATGTACATTATTTTCTGTGTAGGACCTTGACAATGCAATCAAGGAAATGAATGGGAAAACAGTACAGGGACCAAATGGAGGCCCTTCCATTAAGCTCCTGGTGATTTTGAACGTTCAAGTGTCTTAGTGTATTATATGTATCTTACTTGGAGGTGGACTGAACTTTATATATTTGGTGCTGGCACGTAATAGGTGGAAGTTGCAAGGCCCATTGAGAAAAATAGGAAACGAGCTCTTGATGATCCTCAAAGCAAACCAGCTAGTAAGATGTCAAGTCATTCCAAAATTTTGAAGGATGAACAGACGTTGACTACCTTTGGTGGCCTTAAATCTGGAGCTCTAGAGCTGAAGTACTCACTACAGGTTGATTTCTTGTTGTGCTACTTCTTATTTTCTGCTTCTATATCCACTATCGTTGAAATCCAGTTTTGTTTCAACCACACTATTAAGACATATGATGTGTTCTAGAAAGATGTTGTCAAGTACCTCGACTGGTAACATATGCACGCGGCATGATACTCTTAGGTTTTAATACTGGATTATTTTTCTTGTGTAATTTATCGTTGACATATTGGTGTGAAAATGTGTGGAATAGTAGATAACAAAAGACCAAAGACAATTATTCCAAAATTTCAGCATAGGGCAATTTCATGTTATCATCATCAAATTCCCCTAAAATTTGGACGTAACATCAATGTTGATTTTCCTGTTCACTTGGGAAAAAGTTTGTCCTAAACTCCAAACAAAAAATCAATAAGTACTAGAAAAACCTATAACCCAGAAACTTCTTAACTGGTCAATATCTAGAACCCCAAATAGAATGGCTTACTTAGGTGGATAGGATTTCTTGCAAGCCTTGCCTTTAAAATTCTCTTTCTGAATATGGGAAGAATAAAACATGCTTCCACATAGGAATATAACGACCAGGTTAGTGTGGGGATTTGGTTGGGGTACTAACAGTTTGCAGTCCTCCTAGTTTTGTGCAGCTAGTGCTTAGATATGTATGCAAGGAATAAAATCCTTAGAACCCTAATGTAAAATTTTCGGAACTTATGACGATTGTGTTGACCTCTTGTCGTTTTGATGATGGGTGAAGTGTAGTAGAAGAGTTGGAGATGTTAAGCCGGGTTGAGATGCAACATCGTACTTGTTGTAATCTTTTAATTTTTGACTGAATCTATTGTAATCTTTTAATTGTTGTCTGAATCTGTAACTCTTCTTTATAGATTATTTATCCTTGGTGATGTTGGACTGGTTGAAACTTGGAATCAAACTGCCTACGTGGCTTTCTGGTAGGTACTTGTCGGTCGAGGGGTTAATAGGGTAGATCATAGACTAAAAATCTTTAAGGTATGGAGCAAGGAAGAGGGTGACTTTAGGTTATCTTCATGGCATAAAGCATGCTTCCACATAGGAAAAAGAAGGGGGTGCAGTCTATTTTGTTTGGTGCGGTACTAACAGTAGGCAGTCCACCTACTTTTGTGCAGCTAATCCTTGCAAATATATATATATATATATATATTTGCATTTAAGGAATAAGATCTTTAAACTATGTATTATTACATTTTCCGGAACTTTTGATGATGATTGAAGTGCAGTAGAAGTCTTGGGGATGTCAAGGTGGGTGCAAGGTGCAGATGCAACATTTTACTTAGATCTAACCTTTTCAATGAGGTCTAAATATGCTAATCGTACTCTAAGATCCTTGGTGATGTAGGAAGTTTTGAACTTCGAATCAAATTGCCCACTTGGCTTTCTGGTGGGTTCAGGTTGAAAAAAAACTTGTTAACAGGTTAGATGAGAGATCATCGGGGTATGGAGAAAGGAAGAGAGTGACGTTAGGTTGTCTTCCTTCCCCAGCAGGAAAAACAAAGAAAGAAAGAGAAGGGAAGAATTTTGGGGTGATTTCGGGAAGTGTTGTGTGATTTTTTGAGTGTCTTGCTCTATATATTTTAACTTTTAAGAGCAGTGAAATCAAGGGCTTGAAATTTAGATGGAAAGGAAAAAGCTAGGGCCAAGAATTAAGATTTATTTATTCTTGATTTGGTTCTTTCTAGTGTTTTCCAAGTATTGCATACCTTGGCCAATACCAAGTAAAATTTCACAACTTGATTCCATTGGTTAATAAATCTACAAAATATTATTTAGTAGAATAGCTAAAGGGCAGCCACTACGGCCCAAGCGCAAAGGTAAGGTCCCAGTTCGAGTCTCGGAAACAGCCTACCCCCTTGCGTGCATCCAACCTTCCGCAGACCAAGCCTTAGGAGGAACCTCGTCCATTGGGTAGCCCTTTTTTTTTTTTTATCAGTAGAATGGATTTTATATTTTAACTATGGCGTACTTAAAGTAATTACCTTTGAGGACTAAAGTATATTGTAGATATAATGGGACTATCTATGCTATAAAAAGCACGACTTGACAAATCCAATGTACCAAAACCACAATCGATTACAATTGACAAGCAATTATTAAAACTACCAAAAAGGCCCTTGTCTTTAGAACGTAGGCAAACTTAAAGATAAGTAACTTGCTAATAATCCAGGGGACCAAGCCCGCCATCCACTAGCGGGGGGCCAATTAAAGGCAGGACAAAGTTCTGTATGGACTGGCTCAACACAGGAACTGATAGCATGTGGGGAGTTGAATCCCAGACTAAAGACTTCCTGAGGCTTGTAATTGCCAGGTGACTACAATTGTGTCAATCCCTGGGTTAACTGAATCAAGATTTTAGCATTGTGTAGACCAATTTCCTAAGTGTAAAAAGTCTTCCTTCGTGGCATGGGGCCCAAGGTTGGTGATTTATCTAACCGAACAATAGCTGCCACAGCACTTGGACAACTATGAATTCCATACCAGGCATGCCTCGGACATGTATGTTTGCAAGAACTGGACCATAATTATATTTGATGGCAATACGGTGCTACCATGCCGGTTGAATATTCATTTTTCCTGTAGTAAAACGGATATGTTTGCCTTATCATTCTTCATGTATTCTTTCAAACTGCATCTGCAGTCATTACATTAGATATATCTGCTGTCAGCGTTTCCGTTTAATGTTATGCCTGTCTTTCCAATTGCCTATGGGCCATGAGTCACTTTTGTTATCTACTTTTTCCGCGGTCGTGTCACCAACTATACATTCTGGGGGATTGTTGTCGGACAGTAGTGGATCACCTGGCATCTTTATTTATGCTGCTGTACCGAGCTTTTACTGGTAAATGCAGGAGCCTGTGGTTGTTGATCCATATGAAGCTGCTGTTATCTCATTACCTGTGGCTGTTAAAGAGCGCCTGCTTAGGATCTTGCGCCTTGGTATTGCTACTCGATTCGATGTAAGTTCTCGAGTTGTTTAGTAGAAGATGTACGGAGTCCATTTTTTTATTTATTGAAATGCTTGCATAAATTTGCTTGAATGTGTACATTGTGGAAAGAAAAGTCTACCAGCAGGTTATATGTTTGTTTTCACTGTGGTAAACAGATACTTTTCCACTGTTTTATATGTCCCTCGTATTTTTTAGCTAGGCATCTGTAAATGTTGAGAACCATAAATCTATTACAGCCATTTGCCCCTCTGTGAGCACAGGGTGAATCATTCTCACTTTTTACTAATTTGAATTGCACTGAGTACTAATTATAGCCATTTGATTTTCTTTAATTTCATCTCCATTTGATAGAAAGCAGGTAACCACAATAGGGTTGTGGAAACAATACATTCAAAGCAGAAAAAGATGATGTTGAAGCTTGGCTATCATTTTATATGTTAACATTTCATAATATTTAGATTATATTTATGTGCATGTGCTTGTTCAAGGTACCCTTCATAACAAGCCTCAGAGTGTCGACCTGTATCTAAAGGGAATAGTCTGAACTAGTTCTGAGAAAATGTCAGAATGTTTTGCACAACTTGGTCTTTTATAAGAAAGAGTCTGAACTCTTTCTAAGAAAATCCCAGGATTTTGAACAACTTGGTCATTGTTAAGGTCTATATATTGGACAACTTACCTCTGGTGGGAGGTGGGATAACAATTCATGTTCTTCATGGATAAGTAGGCGATAAGCCCATAAATGACTTATAGAGCAGCATAGGATGTTATAGGCGCATGTGTAACAATGTGGATTTGTTATGAGTCTTTTGTAGGGGGGTTCATTGTTTTGCTTTGTGGTTTACTTTTCCCTTTTTTTTTCCCCTGATTTCCTTTCCTTTCTTATGTTGGGGTGGTGCCCCTTGGCTCCTTCTTTAATGCAGTTCCTTTGATTCTTGTCGAAAAATGTGGTAGTGAGAACAATGAAGAAACCTTTGAGAAAAAATTGTAGCTCAAATATATGACTGTCACGTATATTGCCACTATTTATGCCGTAATAACTCAAAAACTTGAAAGAGTCCTTATTCATACTTGAGAATGCAAGACCTACTAGATGACTATTTGGGTTTGAAGGGAGGCCTGACTTATCTGATTATATTTTAGGGTTTGTCGCTTTTTTTGATCTGCAAGATTTTGGTCTGAGACTTTTGATCTTTGGACAAACTCTTTCAAATGTCAAAACCACTTTGCTTTATTCTGTTGACTGTTGAAGTGAAGGATCTTGGCTATACTAGCATCTACCATGTGCACACTTGGCTCTTTTAGTGGCTCTTTTCAGTAAGGTGTAACCGTGTAAGTCAATCATGTGCCACTAATACAGCCTAAAGTTGTGCGTCAGTTGACCTTATTTGTGTCACATGTATGTTGTTTCTCATCAGCCAAACGGTGATGGTGTAGTCCATAGTATTTTTATTTTACTGAGTTTAACGCTTCACTGTTTACCATGGAGTTCATTAATGTTGAGTTTGTTTATTGGCAGATAAACGTTGAAAGTCTAACCAGCCTCAGGGAACTACCCGAATCCACTTCTATTACTATCCTTGATCAGGTCAGTTGTTACATCTTTTTCCATTTTTCCTTTGATTTTTGGTTTATATCTTTTGGGTTGCATGGTGCTTTTAGCATGTATTTACTTGCATTTCCAATTGAATGCTTGAAGCTCTGCTTGCAGTTCCTTTCATGATGTCATCTTCCTGCATCTTTCTTTGTAGTTCATGTTATCAGGGGCAGAAAGGATTAATAAGGGGGAATATCTTTCTGCCTTAATTTCCAGGGTATGTTTCCTCACTGTGGACTAAACGGGACATAGTAATTTTTCCAGCTTTACAGAATTTTGTAATGACGTGACAGTTAATTTTGTGAACCTCAATTTCTTTGGCTGCAGTACCGGGTTGATAAACTGGGACTCAACCAACATGCTTTGAGTTTGGCAAGAGTAGGGGATATTGCCACAAAGGAATCACCTCTGTCCAGCATCTCTAGTAGGGTTCATCACAGCCCTATTGATACTGTTGGGTCACGTGCAGGCACCACTATATCCGGGTTAGACTTTTTAGTCCTTTCCGATTGTCCTGGTCATATTGGTACTATGGTTTTGAAATTTTTGTTGCTACATTCTATGCCAATCCATTATCTCTGCATCTATTGTGTAGCTCCCTCTGACGAGTTAATAAGTCCAAGTAAATCTGGTCACCCTTCGTTACTTGTGCTGATGATATTCATTGACTTGAATATTCTTCATCCATTTGTTTCTTGGTACCCTTCTTTACTTGGTTGATAATATTCAAATCAACTTCTTGATAATGAAATTAATAACTCTGTAGCGTCTAGAAGGGAGCTAACCCCATTTGGAAGGCCATACAATGGTATTCAATCTCAATGCTCCTATGTGCAAACTGTTTGATGGCCACATTATTATAATCATGCTTGAGACTGTTTTTTAGAAGATACAAAACTTGGTATTCTCGCCAATAATTTGATGCCATCACTAGCCTATCAGTCCAATGTTTGTTTCACATAACTGCACAATTATGGGGGCCTTGTTTCACATAACTGTACAAGTATGGTGGTTTCTTGAACTATCTCGTACATCTTGGAATTTTCTACTTCACAATTTGCAATTTCATAAATTATGTTGCCACCATGCACCTCAAGCTTGTTTCTGCTGTAACATCTCCATTACGAAGACATTTTTTCCCCTTTCCGGGCCACAAAAAAAGCCTTGCTTTTTTCATCTCCTATGCAAAGTGTCACCTAAAAACCTTTAACCATTTCATCAATGGTTTGAGTAGGAGGTAATTAATGCAAGAGGAACTATAAAAGGCGTGGATTATATGTGTTTGCCAATAAAAAAAAATAGCTAGATTAGTTTACTCCATCCAGCCTTGTCAAAGTTTGCTAGTATATTAATGGCGATTTTCAGAATCCAACCTTCATCTTGATTTTATTGGTAACATTTGCAGGTGTCTTCTCTTCACAATGGGAGGATTCTGTTTGTCGTTTGGTTTAAGAATAATCTTACTTTGCCTAACCAAGCTGTTTTTTTTCCATAGGTACGACATTTACACATCTCGCTATTCCTCGCCACTTTCAACTTACCCTCCACCATCTAGTCGACTAAGCTATGGGAAAATGGAGGAAAGTGGGCAAGACCCTCTATTGTCTAGTCGAGTAAGCTATGCAAAAATGGAGGAAAGCGGGCGGGATCCTCTACTTAGTCGAGCAAGCTATGCAAAAATGGAGGAAAGCGGGCGGGACCCTCTACTTAGTCGAGCGAGCTATTCAAAAATCGACGAAAGCTTTCCTGGCCCCTTGCACCGAACGCTAGGTTCTTCTACTTCTTACGGCAAGATCGAATCGGAGTCTTCTCTTTTCTCTCCTGCTGCTGCTAGTGATCGCCAACCTAAACGAAGCCAAGTTAGGTTTGATCCTTTCACCGGTGAACCTTACAAATTTGATCCTTTCACTGGTGAGCCGATTGTTCCGGACAGTTTACCTCGGCAGTATGGAAGCCCATATTGATTCCCCTCCACCCCTTTGGTCACATAAGTCTTCACTTCTCAACTTTGAGCTGTTATGCTTTGCATTCCCTTGATTTCGGCTTACTTTTCGAGTGGGTAAAAAGTCTCAGCTTCCGTGTAATAACAGTTCTTTTTTTTTAACCCCCCGGTAATGTTGTACTTTGTTTGTTTCAGTTTTCCAGCAGGCAGTTGTCTGGGAACTATTTTTATTCCTCCCGCCCAATTTAAATGCTTCTTACGGAAATCCATGCAATTCCGAACCCAAAAAAAAAATAATTTCTGCATATTATTTTTTTATTTTCTTACACCAAATTAAAGTATTCAATGAATACTTTAATAATACTTTAATTTAGTGTAAGAAAATAAAAATATGCATAAATATATATTTTTTGGGTTCGAAATTGCATGGATTTCCGTAAGGAGCATGTAAATTGGGATGGAGGGAGTATTTTTTTCTTTAGCTGTAAACCGAAACGCCTAGGTCTGAATGCAGGAAAATGTAAGGAATACTCCTCTCTCCTCTTTTCTTAATGCAGCTTCCGTTTATCATTGCACATCAAAGAGAATTATTATTCTTGCCCGTGTGAACCTATGATCCGCATGTCAATTTGGAAGGCCGAATAATATCATTTGAGGACAAAACAAATTCCATTAACTTTTTCAAATTGGAAATTCATGAGTTGAAACAAATTAATCACAAGCTAAACCAGATCGAATAATCGGTTTTTGAAAACTTCATTATGCTGAGGTTCTTGCTACTTCCTCCGTCCCTTTATTAGAGTTTTGTATTTCATTTTAGGCTATTCCTTAATAAGTGTTCATTTTGTAAAGTTAATGGGTAAAAGTTGGTGAATTTTTCATTTTGTCCCTAAAAGTAGATTCCATTTTGAAAATTTAGTGAGTAAAAATGTAATGATAATGTTTTAATAGAGGGTAATGAGGAAAAGTAGAGGTAAAAGTTGATGTAAAAGGTGTAATGATGATATATTTTTAATAAGTTAGAATTACGAAGCAGGACTTTTAAAAAGGGACGGAGGGAGTACATTTTAAGTGCTTTTTCCGTTTCTAAGTATTCCCTCTGTTTGTAAATGAGAGTTTATTTTCACTTTGTTTTGTTATTTTTATCTTGTTTATATCTTTCAATTTGTAATATTTATTATGATTTTTAATTTTTTGTATAATAAAACTAATTGAGATCTATCAACTAAGATTTGTATTAAATATTTTTAGCATTATAAATTGAAAGATATATATATATTTTTAAGAGAGAATATTTATTTTTTACTTTACGACACAAGTCATAGTACTCGGCGAAGGCCTAAATCCATCAACACAATGACTGTAGACTTCCTTTTAATAATATAAACTTTATTGGTAATAAATTAGTAGTAAAAATAGTAGTAATATTCCACTAAAAGTAATAGTAGAAAAAATCACGAATATTTACACTTCGTTAAAACTCAACGCTTGTTTCGTATTAAGCCTATATGAACAGCACAACACTCATGTGATCCAAGTCCTTAGCCACATAATCCTTCAGTTTTGCCTTTGTCTGCACTCTTTATCCTTGCCTTCACAAATTTTAATACTTTAGAATATGCTTGAAAGACACTTTCACGCTCCCGCACGAGCACGCACTTTATGTGACTTGGTTAACGTCAACGGGCCAACCTATTAGAGCAAGTCCACATTTGTACTAAGTTTCAGGTTAAAGTCAAAATTTAGCGTCAAGATAGCAAAATCTTCTCCAAGTTTATGCCAAAAAATTTTACCTGATCGCCTTTATGCCAAGTTCAATGCCAAATTTGGATCAACCTTGGCAATTGCTTAACTTTTCACTTTATTCAAGTCATTTGATTTGCATTGGAAAACGGGATGAGTTTAATCCAATGGTTTGATTTTGAGATCGTGCAAAAAAAACTATTTTGACATTGTAAAAATTACTTTGACAATGTCATTTTTACACTAACGGTCGATTTGCTCTTACAAGGCTATCTTGGTGTTGGGTTTTGCCCATGTGATATTGAAAAAGAAAAAGAAAATTGTTAGTTGGTCTTTAATTGGTATGGTGGAGTTAAGCAGTAAAGTGGGTTGGTTGTTTGGTGAATGAGATTTTCTAGAAATCTCCCTTGTTAGCCGGCTGTGCATGAATAGTCTCAATAGGCAATTGTGGCAGTGAGCTCTAGATTCTTCTTGGGCATTTGAAGAGTTTTTTTGTCTGCCAATGTCATGTATGTATAAAAGGGACTTGTGAGAAGTACAAAAAGTGTGTGTGTGTGTGCCGTGTATGAAAAAAGGGAAAGGCAGAGAGCATAGTATCAGAGAGAGAAAAATTGTGGGAATATTGTGTGAGTTTGAGGGAGATAAAAATAAGAGCTTGAGAGTTAGAGTAGGGTATTTTGTATCTCATTGTACTCATTCAATATTAGTGGAAGTTGTTCTCTCCGTGGACGTACCTGAGTTTAGGGAACCACGTAATCTTGTGTTTTTGTGTGATTATTTTTTTTGTTACGCTTCCTTTACGCGGGTGATCGGGTATTTTACCTAACACGTGGCACACTCGTGCACCAACCTAGTACAACCTCTACCAACCCAAAAAAAAAAGGCAGAAACTGAATTTGGAAAGAAAGTGAGTGAAAAATAATAAAATTAAATTTTTGAGTATACAATACATTTTCTTCCCACTTCCCCTTTTTCCTAAGTTCCAAACGGAGCCTTAAAAACTCAGAGAGGTTTTTCACACATCCTTTGATAAACCGGTGCTATATCAACTGGGTTTATGCAAGTGAAGGTGTGGGTTTGGATCTTCCTTTGTGGTTTCAGTTCAGTTACATAACTGTTATGCTTGATAGAGTAATACGGACATGGTTTTATCTATCTATTAGGCTGGCTCATGTGAGGCGGTTCTATACAGCTTCAAGGATTGCTTTCAATGAACCCAGAGCCCTTCAGGGTTTAGAGCAAAACAAGGAGCAGTTTACTCAACCGAGTATCAGTAGTAATGTCTATCCAGTTAATGTGCTTGAAGTCAACCGTAAGTTGAAGGAATTGGTCAAAACCGGTCATTTGAAAGATGCCCGCCAAATGTTTGATAGATTGTCCCAAAGAAATGTAGTTTCGTGGACCACAATGATTTCTGGCTATGTCAACGCCTCCGATTCGTCTGAGGCGTTGAAATTGTTTTATAAAGTGTGGGTAGAGCCCGATCTTGCAATGGACGACTTTGCGCTTAGTATTGCTCTCAAGGCTTGTGGACTCCACTTGAATGAGAAACATGGAGAGATATTACACGGGTATTCGGTTAAAACTGGTTTTGTGAACTCTGTTTTCGTGGGTAGTGCGCTTCTTGACATGTACATGAAAACTTGTAGGGTTTGGGAGGGTTGCAGAGTGTTTGAAGAAATGCCTCTTAGAAATGTTGTTTCGTGGACTGCAATTATAACTGGGCTTGTACATGCGGGCTGCAATGCTGAGGCATTGAGATACTTTTCGGAAATGTTGCGATCAGGCGAGGAATATGACTCGTATACATTTGCAATTGCATTGAAGGCGTGTGCTAATACGGGCGCATTGAATTATGGGAGGGAAATCCACACCCAGGCAACTAAAAGAGACTTGGCTGCATGCTCGTTTGTCGCTAACACTCTTGTTACTATGTACAACAAGTGTGGGAAAGTGCTTTATGGCTTGCGCTTATTTGAAAGTATGATGACCAGAGATGTGGTTTCATGGACCACGGTAATAACAACATACGTTCAAATGGGCCAAGAGAATCATGCTTTTCAATTATTCCTGCAAATGCGAGAATCAGAAGTTTGCCCCAATGAATACACTTTGGCAGCAATCATCTCTGCATGTGCTAATACTGCAAGGATGGAATGGGGTGAACAACTGCATGCTCATGTTTTAATCGTAGGTCTTCTGGACACTTTGTCGGTGGCAAATTCTATCATGACCGTGTATTCAAGATGTGGGCAGTTTAATTCAGCTTCAACGGTTTTTCATGGAATGAGCAGAAGAGACATTGTTTCCTGGAGCACTATTATTGCCGGGTACTCTCAAGGTGGTCATGGCGAGGAAGCTTTCAAGTATCTATTGTGGATGAGAAAGGACGGCCCAAAACCGACTGAGTTTGCTCTTGCCAGCGTGCTGAGTGTTTGTGGAAATATGGCCATTCTCGAGCAAGGGAAGCAACTCCATGCTCATGTGTTGTCCGTTGGTTTAGAGCACAGAGCTATGGTACGGAGTTCTTTGATCAATATGTACGCCAAATGTGGGAGTATAGAAGAAGCTTCAAGGGTATTTAATTGGACAGAAAATGATGATATAGTGTCATGGACAGCAATGGTTAATGGATATGCTGAACATGGTCACAGCAAAGAAGCTATTGATTTGTTTGAGAAGATTCCCATGGTCAGTCTTAGACCAGACTCCGTGACCTTCATTGGTGTTCTTACTGCTTGTAGTCATGCTGGGCTTGTTGATCTGGGCTATAACTATTTCAATTCAATGAGTGAGGAGTACGGGATTAATCCTTCAAAAGAACACTATGGTTGCATTATTGATTTACTCTGTCGAGCTGGACGATTAAGTGATGCTGAGCACATGATAAGAAGTATGCCGTTCACCCGGGATGATGTTGTGTGGTCAACTCTGCTAAGAGCATGCAGATTACATGGTGATGTTGATCGTGCAAGACGTGCTGCAGAGCAGATTTTGTTATTGGATCCCAATTGTGCTGGGACCCATATAACAATTGCCAATATCTATTCTGCCAAAGGGAGGTGGCGGGAAGCAGCCGATGTAAGAAAACTGATGAGGTCAAAAGGCGTTACAAAGGAGCCTGGTTGGTCTTGGATTAAGATCAAAGACCAGGTTTCTGCATTTGTTGCTGGTGATCGATTACACCCCGAATGGGAGGATATATATGCCATTTTGCATTTACTTGCTTCAAGGGAAGCTATCCAGGAGATGGGCTCTCTTGAATATGATGTTGAAGATTTAGAGAAGTTTGAGTTTTCCTTTCCTATACTACAGGCCTCTCATATAGAGTGTGATGTGTCATTGAGACTTTCCTCAGGAAGTTGTTGAGTTTTGGATCAGACATAATTATCTACACTGATGTCTGAGCATCGTAACAATTTAAAGCAAACTGAGAAACTGGTACTCATCAAAAACCATTTATGTGTGTGTTTTGATTATGGTAAAACCTATTCACTGTGTACTACATCCCTTGGATCTTTCAGCTAGACATCGTTAAATGTTGAGAAGCAAAATTTAGTATAGCTCTTCGCCCATTAGTGAGCATAGGCATATTATGCTCTTATCTTTTACTAATGGGAAGTTATATTTCATTTAATCCCATTACCATTTAGTAGATAGCACTAGCAGGTAACTACAATAGAGTTGTGGAAGTACGCAACATTTGATAGCAGAAAAAAGAAAGTTGCAACTTGCATATGTTAGCATTTCATAGTTACTTTGATTATGTGCAAGAGTCTACTGGTTCAAGGTTCCCTTTGCTCCAAACGCGTCTCAGAAGTGGGCTTGGACCTATTTCTAAAGTGAAAGAGTCTGAAGTAGTCCTGAGAAAATCCCCCGATAATGTAACGACTTGGTCATTTTTCAGGTCCATATATTGGTCATGTTGTTCATGGATAAAAAGGCGGTACATGATGTATAGAGTATCCTAGGATGTTGAAGGCACATGGATATTGGATTTGTTATGAGTGTTTAGTTGTGAGGTTGTCTTTTTTCTTTTCTTGGTTTTCTTTTCTCTCTTTTGTCTCTTTTTTTGTTTGCTTTTCTTTTCCTTTCCTTTCCTTTCCTTGTATTAGGTTGCTGCCCCCTTGGGACCTGCTTTATCATCTGATTTCCAGTCAAAAAATGCAAGTGCAGCTCAAATATATAGTTGTGTCACGGTTATCGCCACTATTTATGGCATTAAAAACTCGAAAACTTCAAGGAGTCCCCATTCATCCCTGAGAATGCAAGACCTACTAGATTGTAGGTGTCAATTGTCCTTCTATTGATCTACTTCAGGAAATGGGAATTATAGCTACTTGAGTTTGAAGGAAGGCCTGAGTTCTCTGATTACCTTTGAACCTTTTCTGATCTGCAAGATCTTGTTTGGAACTTTGGATCTTCAGGCAAACTCTTTTAAAACCCTTTAACAAGCTTAGCTGTTGAAGTGAAAAGGATCTTAGCTGTACTACTAGTATCTATGCGTGCGCACTTGGCACTTTTTAGTAGCTTGTTGCAGTGATGTATCAGACAAATCATGTCAGGTTTGCTAGTTCACAAAGCTTAAAGTTGTGCATGAGTTGACCTCCTTTGTGTCAATGTGTGTCATTTCTAATTATCCGAACGGTGATGGTGTAGTCCTTACCTGATTGCATGTGTTTGCGTGTACATTCTTCTTAGTTTTGCTTCTTTTTTTTTTTTGGATTTAAACATGTAACTTACCACCATGGAGTTCATAAAGCTTGATTTTGTTTACTGGCAGATGAAACCTTGGATGTCTAACCAGCCTCATGGAACTACCCAAATCCACTGCTGTTTGTCTCTATCCTTGATCAGGTTCAGAGTTGTTTCATCTCTTTCCATATTTTTCCTTTCCTTTGATTTGTTTTTATTTTATTTTATTTCTTTTGAGTTGCATGGTGCTTTTAGCATGTAGACTTGCATTTCCAATTGAATGCTTGAAGTGCTGCTTGCAGTTTCTTTCATGATGTCATCTTCCTGCATCTTTTTTGTAGTTCATGTTATCAGGGCCGGAAAGGCTTAATAAGGCTGAATATCTTTCTGCGTTGATTTCTAGGGCATGTTTCCTATCTCTGGGGACTGAACGGAACACTGCATTTTTTTGGCTACAGTACTGGCTTGATGAACTGGGACCCAACCAACATGCTTTGAGTATGTCAAGAATAGCGGATATTTCCGCAAAGGATTCACCACTGCTGAGCATTTCTAGTAGGGTTCATCAGACAGTTGATGATACTTGCGTCACCTGCAGGCACAACTATACCTGGGTTAGATTTTTTCATCCTTTTCCTGTTGTCTTGCTCATGTTGTTATCGAGTTTTTGCCACTTTTGGTGGTTGTTTTCTATGTCTAATCCAATATATCTGCATCTACTTATGTAACCCCCTCTCAAGGACGGGTGCACTATGGGGCACGTGGGGTCACGTGCCCCCACTTGATACCATTTTTTTTGGAAAAGCATGAAAAAATGTAAAATAACGCAAACTCAGAAGAAAGAAAGCATTCCACCGTCGCACGTACTCACATCCGGAGATACATACATGTATACTTATGTTTAGGAACTTTTGAAAGCATACGTATTATAAGCCTTCTTGCATATGATGAAATCTTGATTTATATTATTGGGTTTGACGAAAATTTTTGTTCAAGGTTAGTAGAAACTGGTGCCACCACTACAGAAAATTTCTGGATCCGTCGCTGCCCCCTCTGATGTGTTGGTATTTTCTCGATGACTGAACATTGGCATGATTCTGTCATTGCCTTGTTTAACATGACACCGTAACTATGGTGGTTTCTTGAACTATCTCATCCATCTTGGGTGTTTTTTCTTCTCAGTTTTGCAAGATATTTAGGTTCTTTATGTGCTACAATGCACTGCAAGCTTGTTTCTGCTGTAAGATCTACATTTTTTTTTTCAACATTGTACACATAAGCGGGGGGTAGTGGGGGTGTTAGAGTTAGCATTAGGGCTCCAGAGGCTATCCATAGCCCTGGCCCCCAAAGCCTTGCCCCCCGTGGGACTCGAACCCTAGTCAGATGAGCAACCTACTTCACTAGAAGTGGTTCTCTCCGCAGTTTTTCATCTCTTATGCGAAGTGTTAACTTCAATCATCTATGCGTTTCACTGATGGTTTGAGCACGGGGGAAACAATGAACACTGAGGTACTACAGTTAAATTAGTATCATGTCGTAACTTTCAGCTTTTAATAATCTTAGACTTTGCCCAATCCAAGGTGTTTTTTTACAGGTATGGCTCTTGACGTTTGCACATCTCGCTATTCCTCACCATTTCTACTACCCTCTATTATTGAGTCGAGTAAGTTATGGGAAATTGAGGAAAGTGAGCAAGACCCTTTACATTCTAGTCGAGTAAGCTATGCAAAGATGGAGGAAAGCCGGCGAGACCCTCTACCTAGTCAAGCAAGCTATGCAAAAATCGAGGAAAGCATTCCTGTCCCCTTGACCCGAATGCCAGATTCTTCTATTTCTTATGCAAGATTGAATTGGATTCTTCCCTTATATCTGCTACTGCCAGTGATCGTCAACCTAAAAAAAACAGGGTAGGTTGGATCCTTTCACCAGTGTGACTCGATTGTTCCTGGGAGTTTACCTCAACATTTTGGAAGCCCATATTGATTCCCACCACCCCTTGGTCATAATGCTGGGTCGTCACTTTTCAACTTTGAGCTGTGATGCTTTGCCTTCCCATAAAACTCGGCTTACTTTTTTGTGGGAGAAAAAATGTCTGCTTCCATGTTGTAACCGTTAGTTTTCTTCTAATGTTGCACTGAATGTTTCAGTTCTCTAGCAGTTGTCTGAATCTTTAGCTGTAAACCAAAACAACTGCGCGAGTGCATCCTTGTCTGTATGTTCTTTACATTGTACGCCGATGGAGCCAATTCCAAGTAATTTTGAACGAATTATGGTTTGTGAGTTGTGTCCGAGATTGTGTTTTAATGCCCAGGGTTATATGTTTTGCTGTAGAAGCATCGATACTTTTAAGATTTCAGATAAGTTACAAAGACAAGGAAGAAAAAATAATCAACTTAACAAAAACAGATGAGGATTTGCTGTGATCCTTAGTATCACTTCCAGTAATGCTTCAAGAATAGTAATTCCAGTCCTACGGTCTGTCGCTTTGCTTTACAGCACACTCCCTAAACAAGGAACCATTGCAACCTCGTCTTGATGTTACACTCAAGTACCATGGCACTTTAGGTGTCACCGAGCAAGCTTTGGTTCACAGCTCACTTCCTAAAAAAAGGTACCATTGTGACCGCGTCTTGATATTACACTCAAGTACCATGGCACTCTAGGTGTTGCCAAGCGCGTAGCCCAGTGGAGTACGGACTCCACATAACGGAAGGAATTTAGAACTCAAACATTGAATCAAAATATTATCATCAGACCAGAGTATTATTGTTACTCCTATCTGTAAGCATCATTTTGAGGGTGGGCAGAGTGAAACTGCAAAGCACCACCAAACAATCCAAATCGACAACAGTTTGGCTTTAAAAGCAAAATCTTCAAACAAAAGAGAGGCTTCAAAGGCAAAATAAAACAAGATGGTGTAATCTGTTTCAACGGTGAACACCACATACAACATGTGAACCGCTCCAGGGAAGGAAATAAACTAGCCAGAGCTTTCCCATTTCCATCATAGATAGGCTAAGCAACAAGTGAACTGTGCATACATAGTTAACGGTGCGAGTAAATTGAGAGTTGGTCTCTGAAAAACGTCAAGATAAACCTTCTCAGGCAACATTCTTAGCGGTGAGCGCAACCTGAGAAGAAAAGGTACAGTATTTCACAATGAAAATTATTCTCAATTATTATTCTTGATCGTGAGCAAAATGAATACATGCATAATTTTAACAAGAAAGGAAGTCGCATCCGGCCAACAAACATCCTGATTCCCATTCTCGCCAACCCATATTCCAATTCCCAATCATACCAACTATGCCGGATTTCACATACGATTATAACCTTCATTTCCAATCAAGCATATCTAATAGCCACAAGACTTCTTCCTTGGACTTAGCAATATCACAGAAATCCATTTCAATCCCAAAGACATCAATCACCCCTTCATTACCACAATCCATGAACAACAGGGAAATCCAAGCTCGGATACCAGACACAAACGGGTAGAAAGGGGAAAAGTCAAGGTAGTCATACGCAAGTGCTCTATAGGCCGTACGATCAACATAATCAAATTTTGACTTGTCGATAACACGAGCAACTCTGTCTGAATCCTTGCGTCCCACAAGCACAGAGACGCTAACTGTTTGACCCTCAGGAACGCTGAACCGTGGCTCCACCGGTAGTGTCATCTTGTATTCTGGACTCTCTAGATGAAACCTAAGCATGTCCCCAACTCCAAATGGAGGGACCCCGATTCCTTTTTCAAGAACAGGGCCTGGGACCACTTCTGAGAATATTAACGTATCTTCTGTCCAAATGTCGATGTAAAACACCAATTCATTAAAGGAAAGTCTTGGGGGTAGAAGGGTCCGATGCTGTTGGCGTCTATGGAAGGTTTGGAATAGTTTGTAGTAAGTTACAGTCGGAGGTGATGGTCGTTTGCAGGTTGAAGGCCACCTCTTGGCACATAGGCACTTCCACAGATAATCATCTTGAGCTATTTCTCTCCACCGCTTACTTACTCCCATACAAGAAACAAGATCAGTCCCTTCTAGAAATGGAAAGACAGCCTTCACAACTTCTTCAGACAACATTTTCAGCTTACATATGGAAACTAGAATTAGAACGAAATATGTTTCAGTGCTAGTTTATGACAATGAAGGGCCTCAAACATGATTGCCGCACACGCATTCCCTGGAAAGGACAAAAAACAAAATATACTTCAACAGCTATCTCCATGTTCAGGTTCAGCACAGAGGAAAATATCTCCAAAGCACTAAAAGTTAAGATGTAGGGGTCACAAGTTATATGTCCATCATGAACATCTCATACACATTCCACCGAAGCAAAAGTGAGCTACAGGCTACAGCACAATCTGATTCCACTTTCGAACCTCTTACTACAGGTGTTTGCTTATTGCCTAGTAGGAAACAGACTTGAACATAAGATCATGTTACTAACACGGTACTTTGGTCTAAATTCTAATGAATACATGAATCAACACTTGGATCATGAAATTGCGAATCATGAATGCCTGCAGGAAAGAAAATTGATTCACATAACTAAGACCAATCCAAAGGTCATTTGAACATGATATCCGATTTCAGATACCTATCCATCTTAAGTTACTCATGAACCTTCATCTATTACTTTCATCTTTACTGCATTGCATACACTTGAGCCAGGAGGGTGAAAGATAACTAAACAAAAAAGTTCCAAGCGCACAACTCAATTCGCAGCCTCACAGGTGAAATGCTAAAATCAATGCATTTGTCACAAATACGACACTGATTCTTTTACATGAAATGCTACCAAGATCAACACATCAAGAAAATACCATGAGATAGTAATTACCCTGTATGTATTCCAGTGATCAGAATCCTTGGACATCAAGCTTGGTCAAATACTGTGCTTCAGTGTCTAATAAGCCCCCTTGAAAATACTCTTCCAATTGTCAAACTTCAAGGAAAAACAAGAATCAAGTTAGAGCTTTATAAAACTTTTATGTCAACACCACATAGATGAAACTAAACACTTCATTCATTTATCTATTAACGTGAGAGTAAATGATATGTTTGGTTGCAAAGACACACACACACACACACAATAAAAGCAAATATTGTAAGATAAGTATTTGGCTGTAGCGCGGTTCAAAAAAAAAAAATCGGCTGTAGCCAATTCGATTGGCTCTCTGAGCAACCAAAAAACAGCAGGTCAAGTTCTAATTTTGTTTTTTTTTTTTTTGGTTACAAAGGGAAGGAAGTTTTAATTTTGTTTCGTTTCCATGATTTTCTGGAATCTAACAGCAGCAACTCAAATTAACATTATAAAATCGTTTTTTTTTATCGGCTAATATTAGAAATCATTTGTAATAAGATGAAAGGTCAACTACCCCAATTCAAGTCTCGAACATGGGAATAAAATTTCAGAAAATTATTGCCCAACATGTATTTTTTGCCTATGTGATCAACAAAGTCAAAGCTTGTGTAAATTCACAAACCCCACAAAGCATTTGCCAATTAGTGAAAACCAAAAACAAGTAAAGTAAAGCCTAAACTTTGAAACTACAGACGGGCTTTACAATCTTAAACACGGTGCAGATGTATAACCAAAATAAAGGAATTGATTCAGGGAAAACTGGAAATCATTAATCTGCCCTAGTTATGAAATGAAGCTGATATGACAAAATGGAACATCATGCCAAAAATGGAAAAAAAATGGAATATATAATTTCTAGATCCGTGCAAAATATGAAGGAGAAAACCCAATAACAGCAATCGGAAACAGGTCCAAAGAAGAACTCCAACCCTACAAGATGATTCTAAAGATGGGCCCATCGGATTCATCGTATGGAGAGAGAGAGAGAGAGAGAGAGAGAGAGAGAGAGAACATACGAGGATGAGGTTGGGATCTATAAACAGATGGGTATTCAGCTTAGAATCGGTAAAGGCGTAAAGCAGAAAACTTGAGGATTGGACCGATTGGTCGAAACCGGTGTGAGGGGCGGGTGGCTTCGCATGGGTCTACCGGAGAGAGAGAAAGAGAGAGAGAGAGAGAGAGAGAGAGGTATTTCCAGTATTATGTCACTATTATCCCGGGGTACGACTTTGAATAGTATTTCTGTTTACGCGTTTATTTATGAGAATTTTTAATCTACTCCATTTGATTAATTTTTCTACGAAAATCTATCGAGGCTTCGTCCCGCCAAATTTATTTATTTTTTTTATTTTACGAGACATGCTTTTCTCTCATAATGCATCATCTTTAATTCAAAAATTAAATAATTTATTTGAAAAAATGTACTATTTATTTTAATTAGTGGAATGGGGCCTATTGTGTTTACGATAAAATGATAAAGAGTAAATTTAAAAATTTTATCATTTAAAAAGTGCCTGTGAATGTTCAGCAAAATTTTTCTAATAAAAAATGTTAGGATTTTATGAATTCCTAAAAACTGAAATGGTCTAAAATATATTTTTGAAAAAGGTCGAGTTTGGGGTGCTTTGGGGACCTAATTTTTAATCTTTGTAATTCGAAAATTAATCTTTAATTTCCTAAATTAAACACAATCAATTTTTGTTTCAGCTTAATCATAACTTTAAAGTTATTGTAAATAAATTTGTCAACTCATGCTAAAATGTGACATTTATAATCTTATAATTTTTTCTTAAAGCTATAATCAATCTAGAATTTCCTATTTCCTTGTTCTTATAGCTATCCTGATTCCTAAGTATCCCTGTCAGCTGTCAGAGTATGTGGTAGTTGTCCGAGCTTTTTATGTTTATTTATTTATGCAACTTTGACCATACGATCATTTCTCGTTCCACGTCCCAAAATAAATACTTAAAAAATAATTATGTATTTTTAAGTTTTAAAAATAATGGGTTTACAAAAATAATTTTTGAATTTTTTTTGCAGGGTTCAACAAGATCCATATTACATATTTTTTAATTTTAATAAGCCTATTATTTTTATGCAAATAAGTAATTTTTAAGGGGGTAAACCGGAACACTACCGTATTTATCTATGCAATTTTTTTTTATCATCATCTATCATATCTGCAACTATTCCACCTAAAAATCGAGCAGCTAAGTTTCGCTAAGTGTTTTTTTTTGGGATTTTTTGTTTTGTCCTTATTCATTTTTTTTTTTTTGTGTTTATTTGTTTTGCTACAGACTTTTTACCCATATTGATTCGTCTTGACGAGAGGAATTGAAGAAATAAAAAATTATGACATTTACCCAAATATTTTTGAAAATATCCAAGATAAATTTAAAAAACCCGATTTTTTGGGTTTTATCCTGGATACTACAAAAAATATTAGGGTAAAAGTTAAAAAAATTTAGTTTTCCGATTCCTCTCATCGAAAGAATCAACAGGAGTAAAAAATTTATCGCAAAACAAACAAATGAGAAAAAAAAATTGAATAATAACAAAACGAAAAAAGGCCAAAAAGCCTTTAGCGAAGCTTAGCAAATCCTCCTATTTTTCAAGGGAAAAAAAGTAGTTAACAAAATCCAATAATCCATTACGAGCTGCTACCGAAGTTGTCCCACTGAAAGCCCACTGTCCATGTGAAAAGCCCAACTCTGATATATACAAGCCCAATCCACTACAGCTGCAGGGTTTTGGTCCAACATAGACTCAAGTCAAATTGGGCATTGAGAAATGGGAAAATGATGGCCCAGAATGTGTTTTAATAATTAATACTCGCCAAAGATATTTTCAGCAGTAACAAATGTTCTCAACATGTTATTGGCAGATATTAATTATTAAAACATGTCATTGACCGCCATTTTCCCTCGAGAAATCCAGGCATAGATAGTAGTAACATTTGTATATCTAGACTTTGCATTCGCATCTCCAACATGATATGTATCTTTCGGTTTTTGCCATGTTATCGGCGTGCATTACGCCTTTTCTCTTCTTGTTATAATAGCTGCACCCAGTACATAGGTTGTAACTTTGTTGTCGATCATTAATGAATTTCTTACTCTTCCGGGGAAAAAACATAAGCATTGAAACCTATTTGTGCCCACTAGCTATAGTCCATAGACAGCTCCAAAAGTTGACAAACAAATAAAGTAACCAAAGATACAAAATCCAAATTGGTACGTGGTTAGACAAAACAAGTGGACCAGGACTCACCAGATGGTTCCGACCAAAAAGGGTCCATTGATCACCTCCATTGTTTTGATTTCGAAGGGTAGCCGGTGGCCTCTGTCGGACCAGCACACAAAAGGAATAAAGCACTGGGCTAGCACATGGCATAGTGGTGTGGCACGGACCCACCCAGCGACGGAGTCAGAATTTTTAGATGGTCGGATCGACAAATTTGAAGGGTTTGTGCAATTTTTGGAAGTTTGCAACCGGACTTTTGGATTAGGTTAAAACTTCTATTGATTCGAGTTGGGGCAACTTATTTGGTAGAATTTGGAGTGATTTAGGGCTTGTACGAAAGGTTGGACAAGGTTTAGGCATGCATGTCCTTATTTCTATCGATCGATTACACTCTTCAGTTTGTAGTAAAGATTTGGTCCCGTGGTGCATGCAAGCTGACAGCCCCGGCTCATGGGGTAAGCCAAGGAAGCAAGAGCTTCTGGCCCCCATTTGTAGCCCAAAATAGGGCCCTTAAACTTGGTTGTTCTTATATACTATTGGTCTGCTACTAATAAATTGCATGGAATTGAAGGCCTACAACTGAATTGGGAGAGAACTCAACTAACTGAAAATTAATAAATTTCCAAGCCTGAACTACCTGGGGATTGATAGCCTGTGGATTGGAAACAAATCCTCCTATCCCTCATTACTTGTTTGCTTTTCGTGAGGGAGTCAAAATAATATTCATTGTTTTAACGTGTTGTTTGCAAGAGACTTCAACTAATTCCTAAACTAGCTCTGGTGGGGTCTCTAAACTCTATCTGTTTCACATTCACCTAAAAATTTATCATAATTTTTTTCAGTTGGATGCTTCTTCAAGTTTAGCTTTTTTTGCTTGGGGATTGTATTAGACAACAATTAGATTAATTTATGTCTTGGATATATTTGTTAGATTGCCCCTTTTTTTTTTCGGAAAATTTATAAAGGCCCCATCATAGTAGTTCGCTTTAGGCCCTTGAGAATTTTGAGCCAGCCCTGCAAGCTAGTCCGGGGACACTCTGTGTTATCCAAAAAATGATAATAATAAATAAATTACACTCTTGAAGAGTGTTGTGTTTGTTTTATTTTCCCCTTCCAATGACTGTTCATCATATGGTTAGCCTATTCTCCGTCTTCGAAAAGAAATTAACGCTCTTCAGAAAGTTCTGAGTACGTTTTGGCGTGAGCACCTACACAAGCATATGCAGGAGGTTGGCCGAAGTGTTCTATTCTCGTGATGAACAATACTACTCCCTCCGTTCCTAAATGAGGCCCCGTTTCTGAAAGGGAAATAAGTACTTATTTTTTAAGAAGGCAATTTCAAGCTCAAAAATCATGTGCTTACGCAAATAATTTTTCTATCAATATGAATCTTGTTTGATAGTTCTCATTGAGTTTATACGATGCAAAAAAAAAAATTGAAAAATTATTTTTAATTTACATTATTTTTGAGTTTGAAAATGTGAAATAAGTACTTATTTTTTAAGAAGGTGTTCTAGAACGGGGCCTCGAGTCCCTCTTAGGAATTTCAACTTTTTCAGGGAACATGTAATTATCACACTTATTTTCCACCATTACCCCTATATTCTACCTATTTTGCACCATCCTAATTTGTATTCACATATGAGGGATACTTTTAAAATTTTATCAAATTTCTTCTTTTATTTTTAGAAAGGAACAATCATTTTGGAACATCCCAATTGGTTCCGGCCAGTTCATGATCCAGACCATGCTTTGCTCCTAGATCATCCAGAACATGTTAAATTTGCTACATATAATTAATAAAGTAAAATAAGAACAACAAAATAATCAGTATAATATATACTTTTTCATGCTTTATCGATCTCTGCCATTTAATTGCCTTCCACACCTCTTTTATGACAATCTTAAGCTGTTTCCAGATATGCATACATGTGTGGGAATTTGAGGCATTATTTAACAAACATCGAGGATATATGGCTGCTGATAGTAGTAGTTGCCAAATTTGAAACAGAGGTATAAATAAATACAGCCGCTATATATATATGTTAGAAAAAGAAGCTAAAGAAAAAATGATCTCGATGGTATCCCATGCACCAAAGTACTACTATTAATTAGCACCGTCGAAACGATTTCATATCGGCCATTGGGGTACGTGACAAGTAATAATTCACCGATCTTTTTTTTTGCTGATTTTTCGCGGGTACCCTTAAAATCAAGTTCTGATCACATTGAGCGGCTCGGATCATTAAAATTTGATCGGAAACTATGAGGTGTTTTTTAAGGTGTCTAAATAGTTGTCCATAGAACCGCCCCGTATATATATATATATATATATATATATATATATATATATATATATATATGGACATGTATTGTTAGAATTCTTGTACATTTTTATACTACGTACCATGTATAATTGTTCCTTATGCACCGGGTAACGAAGGTTTCTCAGGCAAGAATTACAAGAAATTTATGCCCCGGGTAAGCGTGAGGAGGCTTGGATCACCTCTAACCTTGCTAAAATCACCTTAAATATATTATTTTATGTACACGTTAAATATTCATACATAATGTACTATGTCAGCCTCCTCAAATTTCAAATAATAATAATACAACAAGTGGCTATAAATTGGGAAAAATTATTTTCTTTTATGTGTGTATGTATGTATGTTTTGCCAAGCATAAATAAAAAATGGCAATGATTTTTTCTGTAGTCTATTATTATTCCTTAGATTGCATGTTTGAATTTCAAACTCTTTATAAGAAAAAAAACTTAAAAGTTAGAAAAACGAGTAAATAAGTGAAATTCTAAGTTCTAAGTTTTGGTCTCTCCTTTATGTAAATCCTAGTTCCGTCCTTGCATAACGCCACCAAATCTCATGGGGGTTGAAACAAGAATACGTGAAAGTTTCCTATGAAATGAGTATACAAGCGGTTGTGAGATGAGAAAGATATATACTCGTTACGTGAAATATCCCTTCGCGAGATCGAATACACACTAAAAGAGGAACCATGCGAAAGTACCACTAGTAATCGGGGAATGATTTCACACTCTCATTTGTTCCATTTTCTTCACTCATTTCTCATTTGTTTACTCTCTTTTTTTTATTTTTGTGTTAATCGATCCGCGACTACTTTGACAAATTTGGTGCTAATAAGCCCTTTTGGTATTACTCATCCCAATAATAATAATAATAATAATAATAATAATAAAGTAATAAGTAAGAGGCACGTGCAATAGGCACACACGTGGCACACATGCCGTATATAGATAGCTAGGAAACCACATGGAGACATGTGTAACGAATTAAGTAACCCTCCCCATTATTATCTAAGTACGCTTATAGCCTTCCTTATACATGGAGTAGTAACAAACAAAAGCTGATACTACCCACTAATTTAATTACTCCTCCTATAAGCAAGTAGTACTTGGGGGGATTAGAAATCTAAAGAGAGAGAGAGAGAGAGAGAGAGAGAGAGAGAGAGAGAGAGGTGGCACCGATCCAGTATGATGCAGGGAATGTGCAGAACATGCTGTACAATTCACTGTCTCTCTGTTTCTCACATGCAATCCCAACTCAAAGCTAGCTTACACTTTCTCCCCCTTCCCTCCTCTCTCTCTCTCTCTCTCTCTCTCTCTCTCTCGCCCTGCTTGTATCAATGCATGTGCTTCCCATGTGCTCACTGCCCAACTCCTCTCTCTCTCTCTCTCTCTCTCTCTCTCTCTCTCCAATGAGCCCTTATTAGCTGGCCCATACCACATTCACATGCACCCTTCGAGGAGGCCACACACACGTACACCACCCTAAAAACAACTAGGTCACCGCAACCCCTTTTCCACTCACATGCAATTGACGATCTTGCCCTTTTACATTCCTATTAGTATGTGTATTGTCTCTGCCCTAACTTTATGTGGCTAGATATCTACGTACGTTTCACTACTTTATTTTTTGGCCACTAATCCAATCCAATACATGTGGTGGCTAAACAGCTTTTGTGATAAAAAGTAGCAGTGTGGTTCACTTTTAGACAGCAAAATGGTGATCGTAGTTGTCCAAGTGTTTTACTAATAAACTAGATTCATTCGAATGATTGTGATTGAATTGCACTGGCTTCTCTGCAATTGACGGGCTTTTCTTCACTACCCAACAAGCTTTCGTTAACATTTTTCGTTCGATAAAACATGGAGAGGAGAGGGTGGCCGACTCAGCTATCTTCTCAAAGTTTGACTATAAGAACCTCATACCGTCAACAGTTTGTACTAGCAATCATCATTAATAAATTTCTACCACCCAACTAAGCTAAGAGTAAAACAAAGCCTCTCGCACAAAACACATTTGATGCTCAATCGGGGAAGCAGAATGAATCTTGTAAGTATTTAACCGATTTTAATGCAAAAAAAAAGGAGAAAAAATGAGACACTTTAACGAGTTAAGTGAAAAAGTACTCCTCCATTCCAAAATTTGGTCTGTTACAAAAAAGTTTCGTAATTTTTGATTAAAAGTAAAATACTTCTGTACGTAATTATTTTGAATTATCGTTCATCAAATAAGAAATCTAGATCATTTTGAATTGGTGCTAAAAAATTTTAAGAACTATATACACAAATGGATTATTTGTCAGAAATTACTAGTACAAATCTGTTTTTAGAAAACCAACATTTTGATTAGTTTTTTTTTTTTTTTTATCCGACATTTTAATTAGTTCGGAAAGAGTATTCATATCAGATGATGGTATTGGTAGGAGTAATTTGGATAACGGGGTATTTTGGGCAACGGAATTTGGAGGCCTTAGCTTTTGACATGTGCGGGTGCAGATGGGCAGGCTTTCCGTGCATGATAAATTTGGTAGAGCTCTCGCAAGTTGTGCCATCTTCCCGCTATCAACTCCCTCTTCAAAGTGAGATACGAAATTCTTGTCGTTTTGTCAGTTGAAGTTACCATTTTACCCTCCTCAATGCCATGATACTACTACTTCACTACTAAAACCAACATCAATTGTTTGCTTTTATGGAAAAAAAAAAAAAAAAAGTCTCTAAGGAAATACTCTTTATGGAAACGAAATTATTTGAGCTGCTTTTGAAAATGCCTGTGGTAACAAGATATTCTATGTGAAATTTGTGAAAACAAAAGTTTCTAAACTTGTACCGATAAGTTTTGTTAATAGAAATTTTCTTATTTGTTAGTAGATCAATACAACCAAGTAAAAATGGGTCTATATCTAAAATAAAAGTGCAAAACAAAGGTTTTTAGGATAAGTTAAAGTTTAAAAGTCGGTTTGATCTACATAAACTCACATAAACTTCATGAAAGTAAATTAAAAAATTAAAAATAAGAAATTCATTTAGAGAAAAAAGCATAAAAGAACCACTCTTCCAAGAATAATAGTAGCGATCAATTAGAGAATCGATTACGCTATTGACCGTCATTGGATTGTCAATAAGTAAGAGAATATAAAAAAAATTACAGTTTTGGATGCACTTTAAAATATTTGAAGACACTGTAACGCATAAAATAAAAATAAAAATAAAAATAAAAAGTGTTTATTTGTCTCTTTCTCTGTTAATTAGCATTTTCCCCTAGAATTGTGAAGGGGAGAAAAACAAACCAAATGGCATTTGTGTAGTTAATAGCAACGCAAGTGGCTTAACTTCACCTCTCCCTTTACTTAAACCTCCGGAAACGGACTCACCTCCCCCGTTATACCACAACAGAAAAAACCAAAGCCCCCCCTCTCTCTCTCTCCTCGCCATGAGCTCAAGGCAAAAGAGCCCAACCACCAGGCCCATGAGAGGAGGGACGAGGAGGAGACAAAACTCCCAACGGCGGCGTCTCCGCAGGGCCCAAAACAGCTCCAGGACCGCCGCCGTCACCGGCGGCGCGGCGAGCTCTTCCGTCGTTTCCGACAAGCTAGAGGCCCTCAAGAACCTCATACCCGCCCACGCCAACGGGGAGAGAAAACCCGACCAGCTGTTCCAAGAAACGGCCGACTACATCGTCCTCCTCAAGACCCAGGTCTTGATTTTGCAGAGACTCGTCGATTTTTACGGGTCGAATCAAAATGCTGCTGTATAGAGAGATTAGTCAACTACTTCACAGATTATATGATGAAGACGACTCTTTATTTTTTATTTTTTGTTTTCAATTTTTTTATTTTTTAGTTTTCAGATTTTAGTTTTGTAATGGGTTGTACGAGTACTTGTTGATTTCCAGCTTCCAATATCTTGAAATTTTCCTCTGATTTCCTAGGCATCCAAAGTAACGTCCTTTTTTCCGCGATTTGTTAGTGGGAGATGGGTAAAAATTAACCCGCAATTTATCAAATTGTTGTTTGTTTGTGGTTTGGGTTTGTTTAGTCAATTAAGGGTAACCAGTAATTTTTTCTTTTCACCATTCTTGGATTTGTACGTATTTTTACAAGGCAAATGTGAGAGTGGGACAGTTGCTGGCAGGGTCTGAAACAGTGTCACCATGAATCCAGACAAGAGACATCTCTCTCTCTCTCTCTACAAATATGGAGCCAAGCCAAGCCATGCCATGCGCGTCTATGGATGTCAGAAGGGACACTGATGTGCAGGGGGGAAGGGAAGGGAAGGGAAGGGGGTGAGGTGAGGCCATTCTGATGAATCACATGGTGTATCCTCAGTGGGGTGATGAAATTGACAGCACTGCCCTTATTGTTGTGGAAATACTCCTACATGCTGTGATGTGGTGCCCTTATTAGATGTTTGAGAAGTTATTTTGGGAACCCTCTCTGTTTACCATCCGATTCCTTGTTTGTTTCTATCTGCATAGATATACATTACACTTTCTACCTGTAAATTAAGTGTACCTCCTTGATTTCATCATTGATTATCGAGATGGATTATTCAGATCATGCACTTCACCTAAGTTGTGCACCCATGTACTATATCCTTCCGGTTCCGTTTGTGGTGGACTATTTCAGAATTACTTTTGTGGAAAATTGTATGCTATGATTCTTCTTCTTTACTTTTTTCGTTTTACCGGAAATAGAATGAAAGTTTTTTTTTTCCAAATGCTATGGATGATGATGTTAGATTCAATACCTCATCCGCCAAGAAAAATGATCACTTGGGCTAAGTCCATTCTTTTTGTACGTGGAATGTTTTTGAACCCCATTGTCATTCAATTCCATGTACTTAGCCTCATGTACTTAGGTCCCGTTTTATTAAGGGTCTTATTTTTTAAAATACTTTTTTCTCTTTACGAGACAAATCATTCTTTCACAATATATCACTTTTACTTCAAAAAAAATAAACTTATTTGTATCCCTTAGCGAAACGGGACCTTAGTCATTTGTTAAATTAGCTTTCCATTTTCAACAAGTGCATCAAGAATCCAGGGAAAGGAGAAGCTGTAACTCCACATAAGATCAATGAGTGGGGGAATTTCAATTTCCTAATTCATCAATTAAAAATTCAAAAGTAAAAAGAATATGGACCAATTCCTGAGTTACGAGTAAAAGATTGTTCTACTTTAACTAAACGTCTTGATTTTCTGTTTAATTTCTAACGTTAAAAGCAATGAGCGGGCAATTACTCCATATGCAAGTTAACTCCCAAGGGCTTTGTCATGTGGTCAGGGTCTTAGATTTATGAGTTTGTTTTCTTCTGAGAGCTCGAGGTGCTGTCAATTTCTTTAAGGTTTAGTCTATACAAAGTTTTGATCGGACTTTAAAATGCGACCTTCGCTTGTGGACGGCGGGATTATTTTTCCAAAATTAGTAGAGGCTCGCGTAAATTAGCTTGGACTTTGGCTATAAAAAAAAATTTGTCGTCACAAACTCAAAAGATAAAAATAGGGCGCTAGAAGGAGGGCTTGAACCTCCGACCTTGTGGTTAACAGCCACACGCTCTAGCCAACTGAGCTATTCCAGCTTTGTTTCTAGAGGTTAGTAATTTGGATATATAATAATACTTGATACTTTTCTCTTGGTTTCCGTTCATATTAGAGTTGCCTAATTTTTTCAGATCTCTTGATTAGTTAGGGGTTCGATCTCCTCTGTATCGAAAATTCCTGTGCCTCCATACTGAGGAATTTTTCGGCCGTTGGAGTGTATGAATTTTTTTTTTTAATGTTTTAAATTCAACGATCGAAAAATCTATCGGCACAGAGGCACAAGAGTTTTCGGCACAGAAAATCCTGCAGTTATTGATACAATTAAGGATCCTACTATCCAAAATGACGCGAGACATATCAGTATGTTTTTTTCTTCCAACTTCTCTTAGGAATTTTTTATTTTTTTTGGTTTCTAGTGAAGCTTGTTTAAGTTCCAAAAGAGGAGAAATTTTACTAACATTAATCTATACTACTATTCAATATTACAGGGAATTTAATAGAAGTGCTCTGAGGTCGACAAATATCTTCAACTATTTCAATATCTAATCAATCCAAACATTAGGGTAATCTAGGAGTCGAAATCAAGTCTTGCAAGAGTAACGTTATGCATTATTGATTCCAAGAATATCACGTGTTATTTCTATCACATATTCGTAAAATACAAACATCACTAAATTTCGAAAATCCGTGCATAGCACAGGCCATCACTAGTAGTAAAACGTCTATTGAAAACGGGCATCCTAGCCCGATAGCAAATGTGCAGCAGGAAGTAAGCCCAAGGTGGGCGCAGAACAATTTAACTAAGAACACAATCCTATTTAGGGACCAGAGAAAATCTTAACCCATTTCAAAAGCAAATTGAGACAACATCTCACGGGGGCCGGAACTCAATTTTCATGTACAGATTCAAACTCAAAAAATACTAATTGATTGTTTTCCGTCACTCCAATCGGACTTCAAACCACTGGATCGAGCCAACGTCTCCATCGATTTCAAGCTCACAAACATATTTCACAAGATGTGTAACAGCATCATCAGTGTTCTCGAACTTCGCAAGGTCAGGGGGCAGGGCCTGGCCCGGCCAATTGTCGAGCCAACCCTTCAACCTATCCCTTAATTCTTCCTCAGAAACGAACTCCTCATTCTTTCCAGGCTCCAGTAGCAAATAAGTGCCTGTCTTTATATTTGATCTCCTCCTCCTTGCATAAACCTGACCACAAAATGAACAAAAAAATACGCGTCAGTTTTGGCATGTTTTAAGTCTGTATATAGGCATCGCAAGGAGGAGAAATTAACAAAACATTCAGCGAACTAATCTACTGAAGCTAATTGAATCCGTTCTGATCATTCTGCGAACAAATCATGCCTGAACGCGTTTTCAAGTTTCTTGAGTTTTGCTCGAGCTTGGTTTGATAGTTATAACATGTTAGAAAAACCGAGATTAAAAGCTCGACTCTTGAGCGACTGCAATAAGCAGCTTAACTCAGTATGAAGAGTTTAGCTAGTAGTCTAGTACTACATTCACCTTCACTGACTCCCTTTGCTTGCTTGCGATCCGAGTCAGTGTGGGATCAATTGAAGAACTTGATTTCTTGGTCAGAGCTAGGGACCCCAGCTGAAGACATGGAATCTGAATGTAGCATCTTGATACTCTTTGACCTGAAAAGAAATTTGCAAAAAACAGCGGCAATTTCAATACTTGAGCGATACAAATCAATAAAGTTTGCCGTTCGGTCCATCCCTGTGGCCATATGAAGAAGATTCATGAATTCGTACTCTGGATGAACTAGTTATTAAAGTATTTCACCCTTTCAGTCTTCCTTTCGTTCAGCCACCAGGGGTACATGCAGAGTGTTAAAATTCGCCCTTCGGTCCTTCCCTGGGCATATGAAAATTCATGAATTCGTACTATGGATGAACTAGTTATTCTTCCTTTCGTCCACCAGGGGTATATGCAGAATGTGAAAATACATGTATACGGCTGTGTATGATTAGTAAGGTTATTAACGAGTGATCATAACCAATACCATATGGCTAGTATACTAGTAGTGAAGACCTTAACAGTACTATATAGCCTATAGACACTATATTGTATCGCATTTTTCATGTTCTAACAGATACATATACGTCGAGAATACCCTCTCATCTGATGCGGGTATATTCCCCCCGTTTAGTCTGGGCAATCAAATATGCCCGGAAACTAGTCGGTTGAAGCCCCCAACACGTTCGGAAGAGACAGAAAAAAGAAGAAGAAACCTTCGAGAACGAATACTTAATAGGAAAAAATGGATGGTTCAGATATTAACACAAGGCAAAGTGGTTTGTGTCCAATAGTATGTAAAGGAAGCACAGAGCGTACGTAGTTACGTACAGCTGAAATTTTGAATTCCATTAGTAAACAGAAGCTTCTCGGCTGCTCCCTCCATTGTTAATGGCAAAGCTTGAAGCCTTCTGCATTCTCATGATATAGCTAGCAATATAGTAGTAGTAGTCCAAGGAATGAGAGGGTGTAGATGATAGATGGATGACGATGAATTTGAACCTCTATTGTCTTTCTGTCTCTTACCATCACTTTTCATCCTATTTTCGGAAATACCCCTTTGCTAACTTCATTCTCTAATGAAAATTTAAGGGGCAAATTAGTGGAGGAGTTACATTTTTTTTTCTTTTTTGGGCAAAATACATTTAAGTCTCCTATGGTTTGGCCTGGCCTATGTGCATTTTACTTCCTATTGTTTGTACAGATATGCAACTAGGGCTGCAAACGAGCCGAGTTTTGTTGAGCTCGAGCTCAGTTCGTTTACTAAACGAGCTAGGCTTAGTCATTTACTAAACGAGCCTCTTTAATTGAGACGAGTCTCCCTTAACAAATCGAGCTTTTGTCGAACAAGCCGAGCTCGATTCATTTATAGCCCTATATGCACTGAGTCAGAATTTTTAAACTTAAAAATAATGCATTTGCTATAAAAGAATTTTTAATTTTTTTATGAACCGTTTAAAAGAGTACAATTCATACTGCAAAAAAAATTATTTCGATAAATACATTTTGTTTTTCCCATCCTAGGAACCTTAATTGACTGGCGCCAACGGCCTCCAAAGGTTGTAAATATAATCACAAAAGCGAAAAAAAAGAAAGAACGAAATTTTGATCAGCGAAATAGCCGCTGAAACCCACCTTATTTAGCAATGGTAAAATTCTGCATCTCCTTTTGGTCTTTTCCCATCTGAATTTCTCTCTCTGTAACTCGTATATGCGTCGATTACAGAGGCAGGGGTAAATTGTTGATCACGGGCCTTCAGGGGTCTCTTGAATTCAACCAAAGTAAGTTGATTTTCTCTTCACTTTGTTGCCATATGCATCCCACCTGTTGTACATGACGATGAACAATTGTATAAAACCCGGTTGCGAAATCAGACACGCCGTTGTGGGTATCTAATGATATCGATAATGCCCATTTTTAATTGTGTAAACGTTGCATGGATTAATCCAGGAAACAGAAAAGGGAGGTTTAATGGAATGGTCTTAAATTGCCTGAGTTTAATGGTTTTCTTCGCATCAGCAGATGTTATATATGTATATGTTTGATAAACGGATGTCTGGGCCATCTTGCGCGCACCTCGATTGATTTCGGGCCTTGAAATTTACGACTGGACAAAGCTTGAGTGGCTCCAAGGTTTGAAATGTTTGGCATATCCAGATAGTTTTGATTTTTGGAATTTGTGATTTCCATGGATGTTCCTGATTTAGAACAATTCTGGTTGCCCTCCGCTCGTTATTTCGATCGTAGCGACACAGGCCGTTAATTTGATGTTAGAACGAAAGAAATCTTGGTTTTGTCACATTCTATGAGGGAATTGAATAGTAGCACCTATTTCTATGCTTTTTTTGGTCACATTCTTCTGAAGACCCAAGCTGAGGAAACACTCGTTCTTTCTGTTAACTTGCAGGAGTTAACCCCAACAGGGAGGTCTAGGCCTAGGACACAAGGGTTTGCTTCCTTTTAAAGTCCCAAGTTCAATTCTCTTTGCTAACAACTCTTGGGGCCACCTCACCCCACGCATATGCATGTGAAAGGGCTGTGGGAGCATATGCATGCGAAAGGGCTGTGGAAGGGGCGGTAGGGATTAGTCTAAGAATGCACGCAAGCTGGCTCAAGACACCCTGTATTACCACCAAAAAATTTGCAAGAGTTGTATTTTTAGACCCTTCTAAGTTATTATCATGAATTCATTCATGATTGATCTCTTTTTTTTTTTCCATTTCATTGATTCTTACGTCTCTTGAAAAAATAATATTGTCGTTTCCCCCATTGTGCAGCATGGTTGCATTTGTTTGAGAATTGAGATGGAATAGATCCTAAGAAAAGATTGAAAATCTAGACAAGAAGTGGAATCAAACAACGGATCATTGCATACAAAGATGCAACCCCAGTTTTCTCCTCATGATGGCAATCCAAGTAGTCCAGGAAGAGTGTCAAATTCCTCTGCTTCATCATCTGCTTCATCTTTTGATCCTTTTCTCGATGTAGATGACGACGAAAACGACATTCTTGATACTTCCACCCCCAAGTATGGACAGGATAGCCCTATTTCTCCAATATCAGTTGTCAAATCGGCTGCAGAATGGAGCATGATAAGTGCATCGCCAATGGCTGGACCGCATTCTCCTCGTACTCCAGAATGGAGCATGCACGGTGCATCTCCAAAGCAATCCCCTCCTATTCAAACCATGGGGCAGCCTGGTCCAGATTATGACCCGAATAGGATTCCCTCATCCATTTTTGCTGGCAAACCTGCCAACCCTATGGATTGGAGTGTGGCTTCAAACGATTCGTTGTTTAGTATTCACATGGGGAATAACAGCTTTAAGTCTGGAGAATTGACCACTGTAATGGAAGTAGCAGGTGAAAATCATGGAAGGAGTGACGGTATGATGGAGGACTCCCCAGGAAAACAAGTGGAGGATGAGAAGACAAAAGCGGTTGTTACAACAGAAAAAACAGAAGATCTTGGCAATGAAAGTGTTGCTCGCATGGAGCGGGTGGGTTTTTCATTTTTTAGTGCTAAACTTTCTGGAGAAATACTTCCTGTTGATGGTGCGCGTACTTGTGCTAGCACCCCTCGCCTTTCGTATGGGAGTGGAAATAGCAGCCGATCTTTTGCCTTCCCAGTGTACGTTACTTCTTTCTTAGACAATTTTGTGCCATTCCCCATGGTTGCACCATTGATTACTTGAGGCTGGGTTGGATCTTGGATTTGTGGAGGGAATGCCCAAGGGAAAGATTGTACATATTTGAATTACTTTTCCCACATCCGGTTATTTTTCTTCTTCAAAAGCCCTCCACAGCTGCAAGGACCAAACATAGCCTGATTGATACACATTAATTGTGTTTTTCATGGTTGATCATAGGAATTTTGTTCCGTCCTAATGTCTCCCAAGCTTTTCGTGTCATACACTTCTGATTTGGTGTCTATGAGGATTGTTGAAGTTTGAACAATTTGAATTTGGCCAAATTGGCGTGTTTGTTTACTTCTGGCCACCAACGTTGTTGTACTCTTAACTAGGGGTGGCAAATTGAACCCAGACCCATCAACTAAAAAATAGACCCAACCCAACCCATTTATTAGTTGGGTAAGAATGGGTCCAAACCCAACTAACCCATTATTAGTTGGGTCTTAATTGGGCATCAATTGGGTCAACTAAAATGACCCAATGGGCATGAAAGTAACCCATGAAAAATTTTCATCCCTTTACAAGATTCCCAATGAATGCAGCCCACCCCCTACCACGCCACCACAGCCGCCGCCACCACGACGCCACCGCCGCCGTCGCCACCACCACCACCACAACCGCCGCCGCCGCCACCACAATGACAACCTTGATCGATCTCTCTCTCTCTCTCTCTCTCTCTCTCTCTCTCTCTCTCTCCATTTTATCGTTTCTTTTCTTTATACCTTTTTAAGTGCGGATTGCAGACTTGTACTTGTGCACTTTTGTTTTTGAACTGAGTACTCGTGCACTTCAAGTTTGTAGTTTTACCAACTTTTTATTAGACAAAGAGAAAATAACCTTACTGCTGATTAAGCAAATTATATATTCAAGTTTTCAACTTTCATATGCATTAGCCTATTCATTTCCAAGTCAATAACTGAGGCACTGCCTTTTCTCATCTCAGATTCACAAGAGAAGATGGAAGAAGTGGATCAGTGAGGGTTGCTCCTGACATTTCGCAGTCAAAGCCCCCTGAGACACCTCAGTCACAGCCACAAGCCCAGGCAGCGACCCCAAAACCTGCCGAAACAAGATGGTTTTCTTGCTTCTCTTGTTGCCCACATTGCTGCTGAGACTCCGAGTTTATGGACGTTAATTGTACTTCAAAAAAATCGACTGATTGGTTCTCCTAACTTCATTTCCTGCCTAAACTGTTTGGTATGAAGATCTGGAATTGGCGTCGGGCTCGTGGAAGGCTTATTGCACCTCTGAAAGCACAAGTAAGCTTCCTATCGAAATTTTGAATTTTGAGATTTTGCAGCTAAGTAATTATGTTAGCAGTTTGGTTTTAGTCCTAAACAAGAAGGCAATTTACTTGTAATTCTGAGGTCAACGATGCTGGGTAGAACTTAAACAAGTCTAGGCAAGTTTGATCAACCGTCCGTCGATTCCTTCAGTTTGTTATCGCGGTTCTTGATTCTTATGGTGTTTATAGCCGATGAAATCAATGGTGGGGCTAGAATTGGAGGTACATCAGTTATCTGCGACCACCCACAAGCCGCAAGGACATGCCAACCAGTCCTCATGGTGATTTTGTAAGTAATATTTTCGGAGAAAGAGCTCTTTGTTCTACTCCTCAGTATGGGTTTTAGCTACTCCACATGTTGATTGCAATACAGCTTTGCCACCATTTTGTGTGTAACGGCCCCGGTTAGAGGCCTTGTATTCCTGAATCTGCAGAACAATGCAGTTTTCATTCTTACTTGGTTTTCAGTTGCCTTGCACTGTTGTTGCACACTGTAATACTTTATACATGGATCTCACTTGAACCTCTCATTTTTGTAGCCACGGAAATAATAAAAAAAACTGCTGGCAGTTTTTTTTATCTTGTCGATAATCCGATATATTTTGCAGGAAGAATGTTGAGGTAGATAGCAATCTAAGAACCCTTTTCTCTCTCAGTTTCCCACTCTGTATTTCTAGTAGGAAAAACATGTTGAGAAGAAACGTTCCTCTGTTATTATAAAAAAATGTGGGAACAATTCTAATGGCTGAGACTCAATCTTCAATCTTGGTCCAAGCTTTCGATCCGAATCTAGCTGAGGGTGAAGTAGGGGAAGAAAGAGCTTTTTCTGAGACAGAATCCAATTCCGAGTCACAAACGGAGACTAAAGCAAGCGTTGGATTCAAAACGGGTGTTAAAAGATGGGAAGCGAGGCATTTGCCGTCCTAGTTCTAGCAGCTAAGGCAGCTCGGCTAGCTGCTCTTCTTTTTTTTGGAGAACAGCGACGATATAACCTGGTCCGAAAGAATCTGTATACTGAGGTGAAGGTGAAGGAGAAGGAACGAATTTGGAAGAGCCGTTGTTCCATGAGGCCTCAATCATCTCCTTTTCCTTCTGTACAATGTACGAGATATCTGGAACTTGAAAATTGTTAAGTTGATTAATTGTGATAATAAAAAGTAAATAATACTAATGATAATAATAAAAGTGCTCACAATTTTCTAAGTTCTTATTCTTACTAGCATGCAGCAAATTCATGCAATGTAGGATATGTGATATATCTGGAACATAAAAACTGTAAAGTTAAATAAAGAGAGTGATTTTTGCAATCCCCAAATTGTTAACTGCACTCTCAAGGGGGAGTGTGTGTATAAATATGGAGTTGATTGACACACCCTCCAAATTGTTAACTTTGAAAAGTGCGAAAATCATTATAGAGTTGGAGGAGTGCAGTTAACAATTTGAGGAGTACGAAAATCACTCCCCCAAAATAACTATTAACCAATGATAAAAAGTAAGGGGAGTGATTTTTACACTCTCTAAATCGTTAACCGCACTTCCCTTGAGAATGCAAAAATTAATATGAATTGATTTTCACTTTTTGAAAGTGCAGTTAATAATTTGAAGAGTTAATCGAACTCTTGTATTGACCATATGGATACAATTGGGGAGCATTTCGTCTTCGGTTACGAACCACTGGAGCTGTTTTTTAAACCAGAACTCAGAATTCGTATCTTCAAGGCACGTTTTTAGGTCAGGTCATAACTTCGCATGTTCAAGTTGCGATTTTCTTCCAAAACGGATTTCTACATTTGAGACCCGTTTTGTATGTCCATCCGGACGAATTCCAATAATCGAAACCGTTTAATTTTTAGAACTTACTTGGTAAAGTAACCAGGAAAAAAATTAAATTCATCGGATATCGGACGATATGTTCTCGCAACACGTTTATGTGCCAGAATATTGGAAAAAGTAAAATGTGATGCACAGAATCTGACCCCACTTGCGGAAAAAAGAAATGTAATTTGCTCGACCATTTGCTTCAGTTTCTCCGTCCGAATCCTGTTTCCAATACAAATTGCTGAGTTTGGTTCCTTGCAATTCTCCCTCTGTATGCATTCATACCCATACACTTTCGTATTTAAATTAGGCAAAATCTTTGATCTGGGTCATAGCCAAACTTCTATCTGGATTCATGATCAGTGATCGAAATTTTGGTTTGGTGGTTTTGAGCCTGATTAGTGATTACTATGCTCATTCTTCTGCCTCCCTTAACCACCAAAAACAGGTACATCTCTCTCTCTCTCTCTCTCTCTCTCTCTCTCTCTCTCTATCTCTCCTGTAATTATTAGATTAGTTTTCAATTTTGATTATTGCAATAGTGGGATTCGCTTGTATGAATAAGCTATTTCCGGCATCTGCAGCTCTAATTAATTTTGGTTGCAAGTTTAGCCTACTTATTATGTCCCCCCAGTCTTCCCCTTCTTAATTTTTTGACCTTTTCTGTTAGGAAGATTAAAAATCTTTAACCCCAAGGGGTTGCCGGGTGTCTTGGCGCATGCGCGTGCGTTAATAGTTAGTGGGACTTAGAGGTTTGCTCCCTCCTAAGGTTTCAGGTTCAATTTCCTTGCTAGGAACTCTTGGGGCTATCACACCCTGAGTAAGCCTGCGAAACAGCGGTGGAGGGGCTGTAGGAAATAGCCCTAGACACCCTGCATTACAAAAAAAAGATATATATTAAAAATCTTTCAAATTCACTGCCCAGGATTGAGCGTAATATCTCCGCCGCGGTTTCCAGCGAATGCACGAGAAGAGTTGAAGAAATAGTTGACTATGGTAGTCTCAATCTATGTTATCTTTCTCAAAGTTTGTTTTGGATTTTTTTTGGAATTTGGGTGGGTTCTTTACAGATTTTTGGTGTAAAAGATACTTAGTGCGCTGTTTCTAAAGTTCAATTTTTGTTTCAATTTGAAGATCACTGTGTTTAATTTAAGCTACAACGAATAAATGTAAAATGAACTTTTTTTTGGCAAGGAATATAAAGTTCAATTCTTGTTTAGATATTGATTGCAGTTGGATTGCTGATGCTGTTTCTGGTAATTTGTTATCTTATCCACAGTGAGTGATCCCCAGCTTGAGGCATCACTTGTTTGGTATATAGAAGCATGATTGTTGTGCCAACTCTCAGTTTGGCCTCTATTCAAGGATTCCCAACCAGAAAAGATTCGGAGAGATTGAATAAATCTCGTCCCTACCATGTCTTGTTGCACTGTAGTCGAGTCTCAGATTTCAAGGCATCGGAAGCTACTTCGATAACCTGTGGACAGAAAAGAAGGTAAAATTGCCTCAAATTCTTGATAAAAGCCCTTGGTTTATTTGCATGTTGTGATACTTAGTGTTGGCTTATTCCAGGTGTGGCTGCTATGATATGCACAATGTGCTAGTTCCTTACTCTGTAGCATGGTCTTGGCAGAAGTCCATAGTTAAGGAGAGGAAGACACTAGTCGAAATAAACCAAGACCTTTGTGACTCGCTGATTGTTTTACAACATCACCCAGTTTATACATTGGGTACTGGTAGTTCAGAAGACTACTTGAATTTTGACTTAAAGGACGCTCCTTATGATGTTTACCGAACGGAACGTGGTGGTGAAGTTACGTACCATGGGCCTGGCCAGGTAAAGTTTACTCCCAACTTCCAAGCATTTAGCGGAATTTTGTATCAACCATTCTAACAATTCATGTCGTTCATCTCCGCTACCACTAAATGAATTTTGCGAAATTGCAACCGAATCGATGTTTGGGGTGGCTTCATCGAATAAGAGGGCACCACATTCATTAGCCATTTGGAATGGCAAAGAAACGATGTACGACAAGGACATTTTCAAAAAGTTTACTTGGAGAACAGTGCTTAGTATGCCATTTGACAACCTCTCCCTTGTTTGAAGCTTATAAGGTGCTCATAGTATCAAGTTGATGTGGGGGTAGCCTGGTAGGGCTTATCAGCGCCATGACATTGATTGGGCAAGTCTTGTTGGCACAAACGTGACATTGGAACATCAGTCCAAACATGTGCAAATCTGAAAACGTGGGCTCATATTTGCTTTATCCCATTCCTCACTTCCTTATTTCAACCCTAAACACACACTTAATGTCAATAGTGGGAACAATTTCATTCCACTGAGCTTTAGTAGGAGATGAAAACTTTGAACAAAATGCTATTTCGCCATTCCAAGCTTTTCACCATCGAATTGAAAAGGCAACAACGCATAATGCTAAGATTGGTTAAATATGTGAAGTAGTTAGTGAAGCCCTTCTTGCTGTATCTAGTGCTTAACATTTTGCTCATTGGTTTTGTATTGTAGCTAGTAATGTACCCCATTCTCAATCTCCGCTACCACGAGATGGATCTTCATTGGTACTTTAGGGCACTTGAAGAGGTGGTTATTCGTGTTCTTTTCTCAACATTTTCTATCAAGGCTTCCCGGGTTGAGGGGATGACTGGTGTTTGGGTTGGTGAGTCACAGATACTTGGTAATTTAGTTCTTGCATTAGATTTAAAGGTAAAGTAAGTAGGATATCTTGTTTTATGTTTGTTAGGAGAGAGAGAGGGAAGAGAGTGCGATTTTGTTCACCCTCCTTAAAAGAGGGTAAACAAAACCTTCCCTCTTATTGGTTGAAATGGTGTGGGTCCCACCACAAAGTGATGTCATGCTTACCATGCAATATACTTTTTGGTAAGCATGACATTACTTTGTGGTAGGATCCACATCATTTCAACCAAAAGGAAGGAGGGTTTTGTTCACCCTCTTAAGTGGAGGGTGAACAAAACTCAACACGAAGAGAAGGGATGCGCAAAAGTTGAAGAGACACAATTTAATTTCTCTTCTTTGTTAAGACGAAGTTGGAGAGGAAGGAAACCATAACTTATTTTCTACGCTTGAGGATATACTTGTGCATCAAAAATTATTTACCATACATTGATATCCATCTTGCACATTCCAGCCGCAAGTGGAAGCTTAGTTTTTCTCGCTAGCTTGTGTATCCAACTCCTTCCATTTCGGAGAGGACGTGGGGTTCACAAATCTATTCAAAAGTTTGTTGTAGGGGGGTTTGAGTTTCCCCCCATTTATCTTCATTTCTCTTCCTCAAGCTTCAAAAAAAGATGATTGCAAAGAAGAGGGGGTTCAGGTTCCGTTAGCTTTCTTTTCTCTCAAAATCACCTAATTCAATTGGATGGTGAGTCCTGCATAAAGTTGAAGTTATCTTCCCTGTATTCAGGGCTGAATAGCTCAGGGCGCTAATTATGCCCTGAGAAGTACCTGAGAATTTCTTTGTTACAAAAGTGTGCTTCCGTGCTCATAAAGTTTAAAGAAAGTGAAGCTTGTGTGTAGTAGTGTTTGGCTCCTTTCTCGTATTTGTCTCTCTACTAATCCGGTCAGACATAGCAATAATTGGGTTTATTTTGAACAACGTAACAATGATTTGGTTATTTAGTATACATAGTAGGTAAAAAAGTTGCTCAGTTGTTTTCGATAATCCTCAGTTCATGAATAATCTCTGTGTTTGTAATTTCAAAAATTTGTAGTTATCTAGGCAATGTGGACTCTTTCTGCAGCTTATACAGGCTCTTGTCACACACAATACTGTAGATAATAGGAGAAGATTAGTGATTGTTCTGGACACATGTGTAGTACTAGTTAGGTTCCTTGTTCAAAATGCATAGAGAAGTCCATTGTCCTGTGAAATGTTTGAAGATGACTGTTAGAGTTGCCTGTTTCTGTTGAAGTATTTTGAGGAAGATCAGCGACATGGCATCATTCATTTCAATTTATGGATTTTTTTCGGGCTAATAATTACATTTTGTCACACTATTACCATCATAGTGCTCTTCATACAGTAGTACTATGCCTGCCATTTTGGTTTGTCGGAAAAAAAAAAGGTGAGCTTTTTAGGAGCCTAATTAGTTGGATTCTTTCAGGAGATCAGAAATTAGCTGCTATTGGCATACGAGTATCGCAATGGATAGCATATCATGGCTTAGCACTTAATGTCACCACTGATCTAACTCCCTTTCAAAAGATAGTTCCATGTGGGATACACGACCGTGGTGTTGGAAGCATAAAGGGATTGCTAAGAGAACATTCGTTGTCCAAAGGAGCTGGAATGCATCATATGGAGGACAGCCAACTGCTTGATATCACTCACAAATCATTGGTCAAGGAGTTTTCTGAAGTATTTCAAGTTGAACTCCAACAAAAGGCAATCTCTGAATTGGAGTTCTCAAAGGGGTAACCATCAACTTTGGTAACTGGATTTTAATTTAGCTCGGGGCTAATTGCAGCTTATCTGGCTCATTTCAGACGCAGAAATGAATTTGTTGAACACTGGAAATTTTGTGGGTTCTTATACGTTCATAGATTATTCTGTTGCTATGGCGAGAACAAGAGTAGGCGATGCATCATCCTTGTTGCTACGTACGTCGACCTTCACAAATGCATCAAATTGAACCCACAATCAAAGGAGGACTACAAGCTTGGGGCCTCGATGAAACAGAAACTATCAGCACTAAGAAACTTCTTGGAATTAGCAGTGAAAGAAAAAGCCCGGCATTCATTTGCTCATTTATGTTCATAGTTGATTCTATTGGAAGGGGGACCAGCGCGCCTCAACGTGATGGTTAGAGGACAACTCTGATCGTTCACCTCTAATGTGACACGTTCTGTCCCAGTTTTATGATCAATGGGATCAGTCGGCTATCGGCTAGAGGGCGGGGCTATTATTCTTCCGTGGAGAAAAATTCTTAATTATATTTTATGGAATGCATAGCAAACATCCTAGGTAGCTTGTATATTTCTTTATGGTGTACTAGATATTTTACAGTTATACTAGTCTGATTTGTTTGTTGATGTCATATTCCACGGAATCGATCCCTTCTTCACTGCACAAGGTATTAGAAAGTTACAAAGTCGTGGATGTGACAATTATCTATTGATTGATGTTATTTCGACAGTCTAATTTCTACTCGCGTAAAATGCATAGTTTTACACGGCAAGCTTCTTTTGCCCACTTCGTTGATTTGGTTTCTCTTTGATCGATCATATACAGTCGTTTCAATCTATGGAGTATTAAGTAATTTTATTTTTATTTTTATACTGAGTATTAAGTAATTGGGTATTGAAACAATTGCATATACCACAGGGTAAGTTTCACTAATACCCCTGTATTCTACTACAATCACACTGTCACCCTCGTTACTCTCTAAAATCACACTGCGCTCCCTTGCTTTAAAAAATGTGCAACATATACGTCCAAATTTTTGTTTATCGTTACTCCGGACTCGGCTTCCATCCAGTTTCTCTCAATCCAGTCAAATCCAGTTTAGACTGTTTGTAGGCTCACAACAATGATTGAGAGCGTTCATTCGGTAGAACTCGTCAAAAACATCGACCATGTTGAAAATTAAGTTGGTCGGATACCATTTAATTTGATATAATATTAAAATGTACTAGTCTTGTTAAAATAAAGTTGCAACACTAAATTGCAATCCATTTAACATTTTGAAATCATAAACAGTATCTAATCAATTTAATTTTTTACGTGATCGATATTACAGAACTCTAAAGGCGAATGGTTCCGATCATCGTTGGGCACAGAAAAACCCGACAGACACCCAAGTCCACTCCCAATAGTCCCAATTCCCAATCCAAATTTTCTCTCTAACTTTCTCCCTCGCCAAACACTCCCTCTCCCCTCCCATCTCCTCCCCACCCAAACCTCCCCCCCATGACTTCCGCCGCCAAATCCCTCCTTCAAACCCTCCGCCGCTACATCAAGAAGCCCTGGGAGATCACCGGCCCCGTCGCCGGCCCCGAGTACATGGACGCCGTGCCCAAGGCCACCGAGTACCGCGTCTTCTGCCCGGCCACCGTGCCCCAAAAGGCCATCATCCCCAACTCCGATCCCGAAACGGTCTTCGACATCAAGTACTTCTCCCGCGACCAGCGCCGCAACCGCCCCCCGATCGGGCGCACCGTGCTCAAGAAGGCGGACGTCGTGAAGATGATGAGAGAGACCAGTTTTGATGTTAATGATTTTCCCAGGGTTTATTTGACTGATAAGGTTGAGGAGGACATGAATGCCATTGGTGGAGGGTACCAAAAATGATGAGGTCAGCTATTTGATTTTAATTCCTTTTTTTTTCTTCCTTCCATGAATTGTTAGCATCTAAGTCACATAATGTGCGTGGTTGAGCAGAAGAGCTAGGGCAAACGTGGAATTGTCATTTAGGAAAATATCCCACCAAAGTTTTTAAATTTGAGAGAGAGAGGATTGAGGGCGCGAGCGAGGGGGCCTACTAATGGATTATGTGATTAAGGTTGGAATTTTGGGGTTTTTAATTTTTATTCTATGCATGTTTGTGTGTTTTGGGGTGGCTCAAGTGGAGGAGCGCTACTGGTGTACTGTGTGACAAGAGGGTACCAATAAAATTGAAGGGAAAGTTTTATAGAACTGCCATCAGACCAGCGATGCTTTACGGGACAGAATGTTGGCCTATTAAGAAACAACAGGTGACCAAGATGAGTGTAGCAGAAATGAGAATGTTGAGGTGGATGTGTGGTAAGACTAGAAGAGACAGGATTAGAAATGAAACGGTTCGGGAGATGGTAGGTGTAGCACCCATAGAAGAGAAGTTGAGGGAAAATAGGCTAAGATGATTTGGGCACGTCTACCGTAGACCAGGAGATGCAGTAGTTAAGAGAGCAGATATGATAGTTTTGGGTATCAATGCTACGGGGAGGGGTAGACCTAAATTGACTTTAGATGCTGTGGTACGCAACGATATGAGTAGAGTAGGTTTGTGTGCTCAAATGGCTCTTGACAGAGCTCAATGGAGAAAAAGGATTCATGTAGCCGACCCCAAGTGATTGGGACTTAAGGCTCGGTTTGGTTGGTTGGTTTGGCATGTTTGTGTGTTTGGTAGTGTTATTGTGTATGCGAATTAGGTTACGAATTGTGCCAAAGTTATCTTTTTATCGGCGTTAGGGTTTCTTTTGAACTCCTCTCCTCATGAGAAAATCATCCGGATTGGGGTTTTAATGCAAATTGGATGCGTGTTTGTGTGTTTGGTAGTGAGTTGTTGTGTATGCGAATTAGGTGATGAATTGTGCCAAAGTTATCTTTTTATCGGCGTTAGGGTATCTTTTGAACCCCTCTCCTTATGAGAAAATCATTTGGATTGGGGATTTCGATGCAAATTGGATGCATGTTTGTGTGTTTGGTAGTGAGTTGTTGTGTATGCGAATTAGGTGACGAATTGCGCCAAAGTTATCTTTTTATTGGCGTTAGGGTATCTTTTGAACCCCTCTCCTTGTGAGAAAATCATACGGATGGGGGTTTTCAATGCAAATAGTGTGTTTTTTTTTCCGCATGAGAATAGTGATATAATGTGTGAGAGTTCAGTGTGTTGCTAGCTTGTTTTCTTAATCATGGGGTTTCAGTTATAACATGCAAACTTTGTTAATGTTCTGGTAGAAAAAGGGTTATAAAGAAATGGAGAAAGAATAAGGGTTTGTATTATTCTGTTATTTCTCAAGAGTGTCATTATTGATTAGTACAAGAATGATATATGCAAAGCAATCTGAAAAAAAAACTGATATTAGAAGACAAAAAGCTCACAAGAGAGCAACAATATGAAAATGGACAGACCTGCCCATTTATATTTCTTTCAATATTGGGGCTCCACTTTTGAGTGGTTTTTAGGTCAGTTGAATTAGGTCTCATTTTTGTGGGTTTGAGAGTGACATAGTAATTGCTAGATATCATTGTTTTGAATTTGAGGCTAGCTACTAGAAATGCCTTGGACATTCGCTATTTGTATGGGTGTTGGATGTATTGGTTTTCTTCTTGTTATTTGATAGGCGAGGTATCAGTGGTTGGAGGTTGGCTTTTGATGTAGAGTTCCCTGGAAACTGAAAATTGTGTAATGGATAAAAGATAAGTGGTTTCTGCCTCTCTGGTGATGCTAAAAGATAAGTGGTTTCTGGTGATGATCTCTGAAAAGTTGTGTGGACAATTGGGTTTTTTTGTTTGTTCGGATGTGGAACGAGGTTGTGTTCAATCATGTCAACATGTCGTTCCATGTCCATTGCTTAATCTTGGAATGCAAATGGGGTTTTTGACTGTCGATGAATATTGGGTTGTAATTGAATTGGCAGTTTTGCTTCTTATAGGTGGTTTTCCATAATGATATTTTACTTTTTAGTTTGGTCCGTGCAATGTGTTTGTTAGGATCTCTTTGCTCCAAGAAATGAGTAATGGTATTATATTTGGCTACTATGATCAGCAAATTACGTTTTGACATTATGCAGATAGGTGCAGAATGAGATTAAGATATTGTCTTTGCTATATGATTTGTGTATAACAGCTTATCTAGAATAGAGGCTTAAGCAGTTAACCTTATAAAATCAATCCATATTTTACCTTCCATTTCTATCACTTGTTTGAAGGATGGTTTGGTTTGGAGCATTTCCAACCGATACTTAATTTCTCTATTCAGAGGAAAAGTATGCGCAACTCATCTCTTAAAGGCATCTCTATCACTACCCGTCAATACGACCTTATTGCTGTACTGATCAGGTTCGAGTTGGCGGCCATCTATCACTGTACTGATACTACCATACTGGCATACTGCTAAAACATCTACCTCAAAACCAATTAGCAATGAGTAGAGAGGCCGCTCATGATCATATACTAATTTTTTGGGAGATAATTAACCGATGTGGGACAAACTCCAACAGATACGTTAGCCAACAACAATTTAGTTAAATGTTGAACTTTTGATGGAAGTGGATAAGTGATAGAGAAAGCAGGGTTATGTCTGAAACAAAATATTAGATGCTAGATAGAAATGGAGACGTGGTTGGAGTTGGCATTGATAGTAAAATCTTCAATCCTACTAATTAGAAATAATGACTCTCATGGGGACTTGGGGTTAGATGCTCTAATTGGTTTTGTCTAGATTTGTAGATGTAGATTATTGATGTCAAACTGCTAGCTGAAGGAAGAATTGAGACATGGCAATGTTCTGTACGAAACTTTACCCTCTTAAAATGAGGTTCTTTGTTTTGTTCTGTACGTCGAGTTACTTTTGTTGCTCCTTTGCTTTTGTTTTGGGAAACAGAATTATTGTCCTATACCTTGGTGTCCTTTTTAATTCCTTTTGTACTGACCAGTTTTGTGTGCTGCACAACAGGGACCCTTCCCAGGCCAGTGTTCCAAATTGTCAACCAACTACCAAGTACCAAGCAAGGAGAAGCTTTTTGGGCCTTGTATTTCTTTCTACCAATGGTTGCGTTGATTATTTGCGTTTTTTATATTGTTATATCAAGATGTTCGGATACATCTAAATTCATCAACTGGGTTGTTGGAACTGAAAGTGGTGTCTCATTACTCTTTTGTTTGAATAAAGACCTGGACATTCTGTTGTATAACGTCAATACTCACTTGGGATCCGAATTCAGGTAGATATACAATTATAATGACACATATCATGATCCACGGTTGATGAGCTATTCACTTGAAGTGCAGCTTGATAGCGCATTTGTTTTCGGTACAAAATGATATGTTTATCCTTTTGGCTGTGATAGGTCAGTTGGTGCTTCAATAGCTTTAGTGTTTACTGTTCTGTTATAGCCACTCCATATTCTGCCATTCTGTGCTGTGTTTGCACTTGCCACGTTGAATGCAATGTAGAGTTTTTTGAAGGGAGCGGTCCAAATGTTATTTCAACGGTTACGAGCTCCAAGCAATTCAAGGCTTCTACTATGGGCACAAGTCAGTCATTAATTATGAAGAGACGTGAACTGGTATCTGTCTGTGCTTCTCCCACGGCTGTGCACCAACTTCTTGACCGTTCTGGAGGATTGGATGAAGTGGAGGCTTTAACTCCCACACCGGTATGCTTTTGTCATTTCACGTCCATTTTGTTTCAACTGTGTGATTTAGAAGCGGATCGAGCCCATGTAGATCCTTGATTGAGGTATAACCTTTCTACCTTGATAATTGAACTGCCACAAAGGAGTTAGTTTTGGCATTTAGGCCAAGTTCCTGGCTGCGTTTGCTAATGGCTTAATATCTGGGCTCATTCTAGGTCACGCTCAGCTTGAACTTTTATGTTCAAGCCCGAGCTCAGCCCAATTTCAGTACACCTTCCGTAGCCCGGCTTGGGCTGGCCTGAACTCAATGATCTGGTTTTAATGGGCTGTCCCAATAACGCTGTTTGATTTGGGTCTAGCTCGCCCTGTGGCTTTTGGGGTTAATTTCTCACTAGAAAGATCATCTAAACTCTATTGCAAAATTTGCACCTCGGCTTAATAAACTGGATTGACGAGGCCTTTCAAAGGAGTGGAGGTTTTCGAGATTTTGAGATATTAGGGCTTTGTTAAAAGAATTTTTTGGGTATAATTTTTTATCCCTTCTCTTTTTGGTTGTATAAGGGCTTTGGGTGCCCAATCTGGAAACTTCTGGGGCATGCCGATTGAGTTTTGCTTATTCATGCCAAGAAAATGAGGTTAACATGCCTATCGATTCCTTGTTAATAAGTTTTTGCAGCTATAGTTGCGGTTCATCTTTCTTACTTGAATTGCATTAATCGAGCTCGCCAGCTCGGCCCAATTGCTTGTACTAAAATGATTAAGCATTCAATGAACTCTAAAAAATGAACAATCTAGAGGGTGCGTTTTCACTACACTAAGTGTAATATAGGTTAAGGTTAATGGCAATGTCAAGTTGTATTCGCTAAATGTTAGTATTTTAATTGATGCACATGAGTAGAATGACTTGCTCAAATGCCCAGATTATGATGCTTGACATGTGCAACGGCAAGAAAGGCACTGTAACCCTCCACTGCTTTTGGGCACCCTAGGGTCCTTCGATCCTGCCAATATGGTCCTTCGATCCTGCATATATAGCTTAGCTAGTACCGCCAATATACAAGGTTGTCTTCTTAGATTGTTTTGGAGTACTCCTACCATAAACGTGTTTAACCTTGACCGGTACACAAGGTTCTTTAGTGAGCAAGTCATTAGAGCTGTGTAGTGATCATCTGGACCGTCCGTTTCGCCAATAAATGGTTTCAAATTTGTTGTTAACTTTTACCGGTAAAAGTTAACAAACATATTTGAACCATTGATTGTCGAGATGAACGGATCGAATTACGCACTACATTGTGCGCTATATGGTTGCTCACTATAGGGTCTCCGGATTGCATATATTAGATTTATGTGTGACTGGACATGACACGAAAGAATATAGAGGAATTTTTTTTGATAACTCTTTGGATGAGCTCCACAAGCATCCTTGAGACGAAGAATGGAAAAATAGACCTAAAAAGATACAGTACGATTATTCGTCGTGGACTAAATTTCTAGGACGAATGAAGTAGTAATACCAAAGGAAAGATACCTATTGTCAATGTCAACAACTGGATGTGGATAATCTTGGACCTCGGCAGCAGCTCCAACTGTTCCAGGAAGGAAGTCTTGTCCAACTTGTGCTTCAGCACTACCTCCTAATTCATCATCAGGTGGTACAAAGAAGGCTTCATTTTAGACCTGTATCAAGCAAGCCACCGTCTTTGAATTTCACACGACATCGGCAGTGGCATTGCGTTGTGCCAAACTGTTGATTCCTTTACTTCGATCTCCCTCCTCCATCGTTTTCGCAAACCGAGATTCTTATTTGACTTAGCTATCCAAACAAGAGAATTAGTCAGCATATGATAACTATGAACTGGACTACCAAATTCTGATGGGTTTTTAGTCGATTCATGAAAGCATTAGGACAGGGGCTTACGCTCGCGAACTAGCAGTCGCAAGTTAGAATCTTTCCTTTAGTAAAATGTTGTTGGAATTAGTGGAGGATCTGCGGTTATTAATCGGAAAATCTCGAAATTAGTCGTATTGAGTGTAAGATTGAAATTGCCTCCCAGCTCAGTTGGTAGAACTGATAATGGGCGCTTCATTTGTTGATGGTAGAAATTTCACCTTCGCTCCCTCTTCTCATCTAATATAATATGGAGCAGCGATTTTTGAATTCTACTATATATTTTGGACCATCGGATTTGTATATATTTTTTCTATAGCTGAAATTTACGGGTAGTAAGACTAGAAATATACTTAGAAAGAATGAATATTTGGAAGACGGATGAAAGAAAAACTAAAATTAATGTTTCCTAATCTTATTTTGATTTTATTTTTTTACTTTCCTAACAGTTATCAGTAAAAAATGATTATCGTGATCTAGGGTTCGCTCTCTCTCTCTCTCTCCACCTTAATTCCAAAACGGATTCCAATTTTGAATCCTAAACTGCTTCTCTCTCACATATATGTTTAGCGCTCTCTCTCTCTCTCTCTCTCTCTCTGTATATATATATACACACACACACGCACACGAAATACACACACACACACACGAAATGTTTCAAATGAGGACCTCTTAAAATGTGGACTCCCATTTTTTGATCGAATTTTGATGATTCGAGCCGCTCAATATGTTCAAAACGTGATTTTAAAAGTACCCGCGAGAAATCAACAACAAAAAAAAAGACCGAGAATGGCTTGATTTGAGTAGTTTTTTTTTTTAACCGGTCAATAAAAAACTGTTCGGATGAAACCTTTTCCGGTCATTTTTTTTCTGATTTCTCGCGAGTATCCTTAAAATCACGTTTTGATCGCATTGAGCGGCCTCGGATCATCGATATTCGATCAAAAAATGGGAGAAATTGGGAGGTCCGCATTTTAACTAAAATGAGGTGGTTCTTAGGAGAAAAAGGCGCGCTCTCTCTCTCTCTCTCTCTCTCTATATATATATATATATACATATATATAAATATATGGGCCTTGTCATTTTTTAAAATGTATTTAGATTGCTAAATGTAGTTGTTTATGTGATTGATGGAAAAAAACTGATTAATTATATATTTGATTATTTGATTCATTGTAATATGTTTGTTGCATTTTGATTCTAAGTCATAATTTCATCTTCGCCTTCATTGAGCTGAAAGTTGAAAGCCAACGAAAATATACATGTGCCTGTGTTTCCGCATTGGAGTTAATTTTCTTACCAAACAAAATCAAACCAAATCGAGTCTTATATCCTAATCATTTGGGGTCAGCTACATGAATTATTTTTCTCTATTAAGTTCTGTCAAGAGTCACTTGTTCACACAATCTCATTATATTCATATATTTGCATACAATAATATTTAATGTTAATTTAGGTCTACCCCTTCCTGTAGCATTACTATCCAAAATTATCCTATCCGATTTTTCAACTACTGCATCTCGTGGTCTACGATAGACATTTTCAAACCACCTTAACCTATTTTTCCTCAACTTCTCCTCTATGAGTGCTACACCTACCATCTCACAAACCGTTTCATTTCTAATCTTGTCTCGTCCAGTCTTACCATACATCCACCTCAATATTCTCATTTCTTCGCACTTATCTTGCTCACCTGTTATTTCTTAAAAGGCCAACATTCTGTCCCGTAAAGTATCGCTGGTTTTATGGCAGTTCCATATAATTTTTCCTTCAATTTTGTGGGTATCTTCTCGTCACATAGTACATCAGTAGCACTCCTCCACTTGAGCTACCCCACTTGAATCCTATGGGTCACATCATCGATAATCTCTCTATTTTTACTAATAATTGAGCCTAAATACCTAAAATGGTCACTCTTTGGAGTTAATTTTCTTATTTAACTTAATTTTCTATAACACAATGGTGTAAAGCCCATCCATACTTAACAAAAGACAGGTTGTTGCAATGGATGATTACTTTGATCCAATAGTTTAGGCTCATTCTTCTCCTTTCAGTAGAATGCTCACACTTTTTGCACATATTACACAATTGACGTGTGGGTTTATTTACTTCTAACAACTATATATTAATATCTCTGTGATTTTTAAAAAAAAAAAAAAGAAGAGAATTATACCAAAACTTTCCAAATTTTGTGCTAAATTGAAAAATACATATATATAGGGGAGCGTTCCGGAGATACAAAAAATTAAGACACTCCATCTCAACCATTGAAGCCAATGATTGAGATTAGATGCTCACAAATAATTATTCTTGGCAGCAAAGAATTACTCGTAACTGCAAAGAAATACTCCTAGCTGCTATAAATTACATTTCGCTGCAAAGAATTACTCGTGGCCGCAAAAAATTGCTCTTGACCGAGAATTACTTTTAGTCGTATCAAATTGCACTTGACCGCATCGAATTACACTCGATCGCTACGAATTGTACTTGGCCGCATTGAATTGCTCTTGGCCGCAAAAAATTACTACTGACTGCAAAGAATTACTCATGGTCACGAAAAATTGCACTTGGCCGCACCGAATTACTCTTGGCCGCATCGAATTGCACTTGGCCACTACGAATTACTCTTGGCCGCATCGAATTGCTCTTAACCGCATCGAATTGCACTTGGCCATTACGAATTACTCTTGGTCGCATTAAATTGTTTTTGGCCGCGTCAAATTGCACTTGGCCGCATTAAATTACTTTATGGTCGCGCATTCTTTGCGGCCAAATGCAATTTTGTGCGGCCAAGTGCAATTCAATGTGGCGAAGAGCAATTCATAGCAGCCATGAGTAAGCAGGAGTAATCTTTCACGGCCATGAGTAATTCGATGCGACCATGAGTAATTTTTCGCGGTCAGGAGTAATTCTTCGCCCCATATTCCTTTTCTTTTTAACTAATAGGTAAGAAAACAAAATTGTTGTTCATTATAACTTGAGCTGTTGGTTTGGATGATTTGAAATTTCATGATCTGTCTGGGATTGAAGATTGTAAATTTTTTGTTGGAGTCTTTTGGGTAGATAGAGTTTCAAACTCTACTCTTTACTTGATTATATCATATATGTAATATTAGAACTATTTTTCTTTTCTATTTTTCTTGGTCAGTTAAAGAAACAAGTGCGATAAGGGTGTCGCTTTTGAGTGAGTACGTGGACGTTCAAAAAATTGAAATCGAGTTGAAATCTCGTATGATTATACATTCTTAATATCTCTAATGCTATCCCTGAATGTAACTAACAAAATTAAACAGATTTGATAATATTTGTTGTATTAGACTATTTTATGAACTTGGTTAGATAGACCATGTTTGAACCTTATTCTTAAAATGAAAATTTTCAAGAAGTAGATTTTGTTGGGAAAGGAAAAAATTTTTAATTCACGATTATTTGTAATGCTCCTCTCACATGAGAAGGGACCATACGCATATTCGGGACTCACCTCATATGAGATGACGTTAAAAAGAACCATAGTCTTAAAAAAAAATCGAAAAAGGGAAATTTGATACTTCATTTAAACTATGTTCAGAAAGCATTGCACAAAAGGCACGGGCAATTACTAGTAGGATAATATGGGGAATGATTTTTTTGGATAAGAAAAAAAGTGTCTAAGATGTCTTGAATTTGTTGGTTAAGAAAAAAGGTGCCTAAGGCCTATTCTGCTATGGTTTTTATTTTTCACTTTACGAGACAAATCATTCTTTCATAATATATCACTTTTAATTCAGAAAATAAATACTTATTTAAAAAATAAGTAATTTTTTAATTAGTAAAACACACCCTAATTAAGATGACTTGAAATCTCAGCTATGAAAAATAAATAGGGGCATGAACTTGTGTTGGCAAAAAATGGGTCGGTGGGGTTGTGGCTGTGGTGTTTTTAGACTTCAAAGCTAAGTCACGTAATTCCGCACTGAGATCCTCCGCTCGCGCTTTTAATTTTCATCACTTTATGCTTGCGTTTTCAATTACGACTCTCTTGTTAGTTAACGATGTTCTCGAAAGACACTTCCACAATATTCGTATTCGCTCTCCCGTTATTGGTCCCGCTAGTACATTTGAATCGCGTTATGTGACGGTAGCTAGCTTCAGTGTATGATAACGACTAAACGTGTAATCTGTGCGCAGAAGACTTGTGCCTGAGATCCGCCGCGCATCGCGTTATGTGACCGCAGCTAGCTTCAGTGTATGATAGTGACCAAACGTGTAATCTGTGCGCAGAAGACCAGTGCCTGGGATCCGGGGGACCATTCGCTTGGCAATAACAATGGTACCTCTAGATAAGGAAAAAGGAAATGAACCCCTGAGCCTCCAGTGTAGGGATTCGCGCCGCTGCTTGTTTGCAGAGAATGGAAAATAAACGAAAAAACTAGAGTCACCGACGGAATCCTGAAATTGGAAAATGGAAAGATTGCATCAATTAAGCTTCTACACATATCGTATTGAACTGATTTTTTATTGGTCCAGTCAAGTATTTTTTTTAAATTGTTGAACGGTTCGAATTTTCTATACGAGACCCGGTGTGGGCCTCGCGTGACCGTTAGTGGAGAATCGGTAAAGCCACTGTCGATGGCTATACAAGGACTCGAAAAGACAAATTTGTTGAAGTTTGTCCCACATCAGTTAATTATCTCCTCCAAAACTAGTATACGAGTCTGGGTGGCCTCTCCACTCATGGTATCAGAGTTAGGGTTTCGGAAAATTTGTCCCCCTTCTTTGTGCCATCAAGTGTACCGTTATTTCTTGTGATCCAAGTGTTATGGATCCTTTATTTACCTCTCCATGTGCAAGTCGGGAGTTGCACGTGCGGGCCAGAGAGCAAGGGCGGAGGCACTAAGGGACAAGAGCTGGCGGCCGACCCCCCTAGCTGTCAAATTTTCCTTGGAATAGGTATAATTTTTATTGTATTTTTACTAATTTGACCCCATATTTTCATAGGAATAGGTATAATTTAGCTATTTTGACCCCACAAAAACATCTCTAAATTGTCACAACCTATTTGAAGTGCATATGAATCTAATTTTTGACCCCACTAACCAAAATTTCTGGCTCCGCCCCTGCCAGAGAGTGTTGAAGTTTGTTCCACATTTGGTTAATTAACGTAGTATCACACAACTTAAATGATCTCCATGAATTTCTTACGGAGTTTCGATCGTTTTCCTCGTGTTTCAATATTGCATAAAAAACTAGATCGAGCTTCATGATTGAGAGTACCCGTGGATCCAATTCCATCCACACATGGAAGGCTGCGGCCGGTGGTATTACTTCTACAGTTGTAAATTGATCGCCATCAATGCTTGAAATGTCATTCTCTTAAATATTCGATCTTCTTTTGATTTTTTTTTTTTTGGAGGCAAAAGATTTGGCAGCCAACTTCTACGAGTTGGTTTCACACTACGTACCCACAATTTTCATAGAGAGCTACTTGAAGATATATATAATATATAGAGCCCTAAAGTTTGAAATGCATTTCTGAATTACTCAGGTAATTCAGTATTTTTTGAGCTCCATCGGATTGAACTTGGCTTGATCATATGCTTTTGTACGGTACTACTATATATCCTAAGCCGATCGAACTTTCAAATTGATCTCATATTGTGATTAACTTTGACAACTACTCTTTTTTGTTTTTCGTTTGTCGGTTGAGTTTTTGTATCGTTATTTATTTATTTTTTTAAAAACATGGCTGAGAGGTTGGTTAAGTATTTGAAAGTAGCATTATTAGATAATATGTTCTTATCGAAGCTCGCTCTCTCTCTCTCTCTCTCTACTTCTTTTCCTGTTGTACCGATTTCTAGTTTTATCTAATTAAATTTCTTTTGCCGATAAAAAAAAAAAACTGGATTAAAGCTTATCTCTCATAAGATCACCTCCAATAAAAAAATTGGCCCATATTAAAAAATAATTAAAAAAATCCGTATTAAATTAAACTTGAAGTACAATTTAGTACCGAGGGTTATCTTGTGAGTGCATGTCTGAGTTAATATTAGAGATCCTTTTTCAAAGTTGAGAAAGAAACTTGTACACGCCTATCCTACTTTTTTCTTTCATTTGGTAATTTTCCTCTCTGATTTGAGTGGGGGGGAGGTGACAGTTTTTGGGTTGAACACTTCCACTTGCTCCTTACGTCCTTCCCAAATCTCTCAGCCGGAAAGTTGCCTGTGTGGTCCTCTCTCTCTCTCTCTCTCTCTCTCTCTCTCTCTCTCTCTCAGGAAAGTGGATAGGTTTGGTCCCTCCCTTGTAAGGTAGCCTTTCAATGCACCCCCAATTACCTTTCAGACACACCATCAAGATGACAATGCTGCTAGCCAGTGAGTTTAACCACAACTTTTGAAGCCCGTGAATTGACCTTCGTACCCAATTGGACTCTTGTTAGGAAAAAAAAAATTGGTGACCATCTACTCTTTTGCTATGTATAATTTGATAATGATCAATTTAAATGCTTCAATATACACGTCGATTTTTTCAATCTTCTGATACCGAGGAAGATAAAGATTGATTGTGTGGTGACTAATCTATCTATATTCTATATTATAAAACAGAGTGATTTATAAACGAAGATTGATTGTTCACGAGTTTTGTCGTTTTGTTTCTTTGAGAGGCATCTTTTGTTGTCTCTTCTTCTATATGTATCCCTTCGAGCTTAATAAAAATCTTCGTTTGCAGATCAAAAAAAAAAAAAAACAGAGTGATTTTTGTTGAAAATGTCTAAGCATATAAACGAAAAGCAATATTTACAACCGTTAGATCACTTTCTCTTAAATTTTTAACCATCAAATCATTTCTTTTTTTAAAAGATACAGAGAATATTCTCCTCATAAATCTATCTCTCTCTATTCTTACTGTTTAGGCAATCTATATATCTCTATGTAAATGTTGTCTTTAATGATAAAAAAAATAGAAAAATATCTTAAAATGATAATTAACACTTTTGTGGAGATTAACGTTTATCGCATATAGAAGTCGGACAAAATAAATAATTTATTTTACATTCCGACATGACTTTAGGCACGGACATCTATTAGTAGTAGATATAGTAGTTAGTCTCCGATTTGCAACAAATACAAGTGTTCTCGCTTGTCGATACAACCAATTTGACTACTACAGAAATTTGTGACAGGATATTCTACTCACAGTTGTCATACGTAAATACAATTGCATATTTCCAATATTGACGAGGGAAACAGCTAGCTTTAACTAAGTTCACAAACCATGCTATCATCATCGATCACTAGTTTGGATAACAAAAAGTGCAGAATGTGGTCCTCCAGATCCATCATACGGTAGGCAAGTTTGGTTCCTCAGTTGGCTAGCTAGCTAGCTAGCTAGTGTCTTAATTGCTTATTTGATATAGATAAACATTACTTAAGCAAAATTTTTGATAAGCTAAACTGTTGATTATTGGCTTTGCTTACTCATGGGTGAATTCGATCATAAGCAAGAAGCAATGGCAAATAGAAAACCAAATTGTCCCTAGATAAAATTCTTTATGATGTACTTTTATGTTTATTCCCTTATTTTTAGTTTGGAGAGTGGTGAGCACATAACAGGTCAGGTAGTATGTGCTAACCTAGTTAGGATATACTTATTCAACACCTCTCTTTATTTTAGCTTGTTGTAATTTTCACTGAAGTGAAGAAAAAAAAAATTTATTCCATTTTGTCTCATAATTTTAGTCTACGTACCTTTCTATTTTAGGATGTCTTGTAATATATAACAGATCTCCATTTTGACAATTCAAATAGAAAAAGTCCTTTGAACAACATTCAAAGAGAAAAGGTTGATAAATTTTCACTTTTGTCCTTCTCTTCTAAGGTGTTGTCATAACTCCTATTACCAAAATGAAGGGGAATATTGGAAAGTAACGTACTTTTTCGGGTGCAACGATGATGTCTTTTAAAATAATATTCCCTTTGTCCCGCTGTTTTCATAAATCAATGGAGTATATTACCTTAAGAAACACGTTTCATATAGGGGTGAGTATGAACCGAATTGGTCAAATTTTATAGTAATCCAATAACTAAATCACTACTTATGGATTATGAATTTACTGAACCAAACCAACCCATAAAATTCATAAAACTAAATCATTCAAAGGCGGTTTGGTTTCGATTTTGAATCACAGTTCGCTTAAAATGGAAATATCATCACTATAAACTATTTTAAGTACTTAAAATAGCATAGATAACTTAAACTAAAAGTTATATTGAAATTAGTACATTAAAATCATCAAAAGTCACTCACATCAACCAACTAAATAAGAATAAAATATATTAGAAAATAAGTTACTGAGAAAAGAGAGTAGAAAATTACTTTCCTAAGCCCAAACCGTGTATATTTAGCATAATAAAATTGTAGGAATAAGAAGTTTAGAAAATTAATATTGGAAGTGAAATAAAAAAAAATAGGCTGGTAGAATAGAGTATTAGATAAAGAAATTAAGTTTATTAAGTATATCTAAACAAATTATATATTTGTATATATATCACACGGTTCAGATCAGTTTGGAACCAGAACCATTAACATTAATTCATAAACCAAATCATTTAACACGGTTTCTATTTTTTTTTAAACGAGACCTAACTACATTACATTAAAAAACCAAACCAAAATATTCGATTTGAATTGATTTAAACTAGATTCACGATTTCATGATTATTTTGCTCATCCCTAATTCCACGCAAAAGAAATGGCAAAAGATGCCAAGCAAAGATCAACCCAGCTTATTCATCAAGGCAAGGCAAGGAAATTTCAACAGGCGTGCCAAGAAAATGATAAGATGTGGACTAGCTAGCCAGTAGCAGTACAATTTACTTACTTTGACATATGCCAATGTCCTCCACGTGGCTTCATATGGACCGTTGCTTTTTCCTTTCTGTGGATCATGGTCGGTTGAATTCCAGCATCTTCTCTTTCTCCCTATGCAAATGAGTTCCTCTACAAGTTTATTCTCCTCTATCAAACAGCAGCAGAATTTTCTTCCTATTTTGTGTGTGTATAAAACCCAAAAACAGCTAGCTTGGTAGATTTGAAGACCCAATCAATTCCAGTACTTCAGTAGTTCCAATCATGGCCTTAAATCTTCTACTCACTAAAAGCAGCACAAAGCCATCCTGTACTCTTGTAAGTTCAATTCCTCAAACTTATGGTATATAGTTATGTTTTAATGGTCCGGTCGGGAAGAGATTCGCATAGAGACTACTGCGTTTTTCGCTTTTTTATTAACCAGGTTTATAGATGAGGAGTTGCAAATTAATGCATCAAGCTATTGTATGGAGGAATAGAGTTTCAGTGCTCTACAAATGCCAATGAAACATGATACATACTTGCAGATTTTTGTTAGGAATCATCAATAACCATTATTTCTTTGTTTTTTTTTTTTTTTTTTATCTTTTAATTTGTTTCACTTTTTGTTCAAACATGGGGGATCTAATTAGTCATATTGGTTGTAGAGTGTGGTTTTTCGAATTTAGGGTTGGGGTTTCCAGTCTGATGACCGGTATGAAAAGAACTTATAATCATGAAATTGACTTGATCATCATACTATAAAAACAACAGAACTCATCAAATCTTCAAGTATTGGGAGTATGGATGGGGGAGGATAGAAAACAAACATAACCTTTAACAATCTATACTCAAAGTCTGAAACAATGTCTCCCTACGCCTCCAAGAATCAAGGAACTAAAGGAACGTTTTGCTGTGGAACTCTGCTCCAAATCAAAGCCAAAAGGCATTAGAGAGGGCAGAGAGCCAGATCAATTTCTGTGCAATTAGTTTTCTCATATATCCACCTAGTTTTAGGTATGTTTTTGGACAACTAGGTTATCATTTTTGGTGTAATATTTTCATTATTGCTTTTCTACTTCATAAATCTTACCTTATAAATGGATCTCAAAACAGGAAGTCATGGTAAGGAAGCTCATTCAAGAAAACTGAAAATTAATACTCCTATATATGATGATCACAACTCCAAGAGAAGCAGATTCCGCAACAAAACAAGAAAGAAACACAGTTGATGATGATATTGAGAACAACCACTCCAAAGCCAAACCCTCTTCTTCGATTGCTTTGACGCCATGGTCACGGCTCAGGGATCCAAGAATCGTGCGCGTTTCGCGCGCTTTTGGAGGGAAGGATAGGCACAGCAAAGTTTGCACTGTGAAGGGTTTGATCAGAGACAGACGGGTGAGATTGTCGGTCCCCACGGCTATTCAACTGTATGATCTTCAAGAAAGGTTAGGGCTGAATCAGCCTAGCAAGGTGGTCGATTGGTTGCTAAACGCGGCTAAGCACGACATCGATGAACTGCCTCCGCTCCAAATGCCACTCGGGAATTTCGGCCAAAACGATCATGATCTTGATGATCAAGTATCGCTAACTAGTACTCATGGAACTTCACGATTTGATACTAAAGGGGGAGTTCAGATGATTAACCGTACTGCCCGACGGGAATCGAGTTTTGGGAACATGGATAAGTCTAAGGAGGCAATTGCAATAGCAGTCGATCCAGGAAACGATGAAGGAGAAAATGAAGAAGAAGCAGATGCTTCAGCAAACAAGTTTTTCCCAAGATCCAACTACCACTCTTCCATACCAGGTTTGTTTAACAATGTGGTGCCATACAATTCTATGTACCGATGGGATCCTTCGATTTTTTCGTTGTCTCATTTCACACCCCAGCCAGATGATCAAGATCATCCCCCAAACTTCAATGTTGTTCCATTGCCATCGCTGTCTCTCCCACCTGGATCTCAAGTTCTCGTGTGTCCAACTGGGATGACACAACCCTATTTCCCTTCACATGAGGCGACTGATTCGGTAGACTTTGGTCCGAAACACATCAACCATTTTCAAATGTTGAGCTCAAGCACCTCGCAAAATCCTAGCTTAATTCCAAGTTCCATGAAAGCCTTTCAATTGAGCATGTCTACCGATCGATCTCCGCCAATATTCCCAAAATAGTATCGGAAGCCGATCAAGTGACGATGATGGGTTTTCTCCAAAATGAAGGAAAATTAACCTACATGTATTTCGCAAAAGTGGACAATATTTACATGTAATCTTTATAGTTGTGTCAGTCAAGATCGTATTCTCACTTAATTCTCAGGTTTAAGTTCATGAAGTTTGCTTCACAAGGGTATAAGAAAAAAATTCAAAGAGTAGAGGTTAATGTTTATTATCCTGAGTTATAGCATTTGTTTTGGTACCCTCAAAGAGAGGGCTTTTAGAGTAGTCCATAATAGGAAAAAATATCATTATTTAGGCTGTAATGCCTAAAGTCCCTGTAATTTGTCTTGTCAAGACATTTTCTGTTGAATATAATCCAAAATAATATGTGCACGCATAGTTGGAAACAGAAAAATCAGAAACAAACTTTTATTTGCGCTAAATAATGTCAATAACAACAAGCACTCAACTACTAATATCAAGGATTGCTCAAAAGACACATCCTAATAACATGTTCTTTTTACGTCTTTGGAGGCAATCCCTTTGTCAACGGACCAGCAATCATAAGAGTGGTGCTTATGTTTTCAATATACACTTGTTGTTTCTGAATTCGTTCTCTAACAACCAAGTACTTTACTTCCATGTGTTTTGAACCACTAGAGTACTTTCCATTCTTAGAGAAGAAAACTGCAACGGAATTATCACAATAAATCTTCATCAGTCTGGCAATTGAGTCGACAATACCAAGACCAGAATGAAGTTCCGCAACCATAACGCATGACCTGTGACCTCCAAGCACGCCACAAACTCGGCCTCCATTATAGATGAAGCAATAATGGATTGCTTCACACTCTTCCACGACACTGCCCCACCAGCCAACAGAAAGACATAACCTGATATAGACTTTCTGCTATAGTGACAGCCAGCAAAATCAAAGTCCGAGTATCCGATCACATCCAAATGATCCGATTTGCTATAAGTAAGCATATAGTTCTTGGTTCCATGTCAGAGTGGGTTTGCCAATATAGTTGAGATGTGCTCCGAATGGTATGATGTCGTTTTGAGCTTATCGTATGGTTGTAATATATGTTTCCGTTATTAATAAAATTCCGTTTTGCTGGTAAAAAAAACGATTGAAAGCATGCCCCAGTTTGTTAGTTTTGCACTGCTACAAGGTAAGGTTCCATTCTCTCTCTCTCTCTCTCTCTCCAAAAAATATTGGTGGATTATATATAGATGACAAAAATCGATATATAGAGGACAAAATTGCAGATTGATACGTCAAACTTTGCCCAAGGGCTGCTCAGCTGGTAGAGCAGAAGAATTAAAATTCTCGCGTCGCGAGTTCAAATAATTAAAGGGCCCTTTGATCCGTAGCGGAATTCAATAAGAAGATACTGTAGAATGTATAAATATGGGCCTTTGTTCGAGAAGGAGAAAGAAGAACAAAGATAATTAGGGTTTCAGAGGTGGTTGTCTTTCTCAGAGTAAGAGAAGGACCACAGAGCAAGCTGCACAGGAGGTCCCCCAAACTTTTATCTCTCTCTCTCTCTCTCTCTCTCACTTGGCTGACCTCAACAGCCCCAAGTGTTCATATTCACGACCGATGCACGCTTTGTCAAATGTTATATGACATACATGTCACAAGTTATATCTCACTAATTAATTATTTCACCTACTACACACACAAAAAGTGACATATTTATCACATTTCATGGACCATGAGTATTTTGCGGCTTACTTTTTTTTTTTTTTTTGGTACATAAGAGAGCCTGGGACCTACGAAACAAAAATACTTGAGGTAGGAGCTCGATGAATTCCAAGACCACCACGATCATTGCGCAAAGCCTCCAACATGATTGATGGGGCTTGATCAAATACTTGCTCTCCTCGGTCTAACTGAAGACCCAATCTTGCTAGGTTATGAGTGCAACCATTGGCCTCTTTAAAAAAAATTAATTTCTAAGCAAAAGATTTTATTATTGTGAATAAAATTCAAAATTCTAAAAATATGTTCTTTATCAGTCTTCCTAATTAGGTCTACTAATTTCTTTTGTCTACAGTACCTCCACGAAAAAGAGGAGAGGCGCTATTCACTCCCAACTCTTGTTTTATTATTAATTTCTTTCTTTTAATCTCTCAATCAATTCTTTGAAATTAAAAAAAAATTAAAAGAAGAAAAAAAGAATATATATGTAGAGTGGAGGCTCATTAATTAGTGGAGAGTATAATACAATGGACGTTTAAAAAGGTGTACAAATGTGATTTTAAGGTCTATAATTTGGCCCAAATTTAGAGAGAGCTAATGTGGTGCTCTTATTGGCAATTGGAAAAAGAAAAAAGAAAAAAAGGCAAGTGAGTTTACATATTTTATTTTAATGAAATCTAATCCTGGATCTTTAGTAACATGCTATTATGGTTGCAATTTTTTTTTTATAGGCAAATTTTTTTTTATTAATCTCTGAATTCAGAAATTTTATTAACCTTTGTAACCTTTCGAAAGGTTAAAGAGATTAAAAGGAACAAAGGCAACCGAAGGAAATATTAAAAATTTAAAGCTATCCGAGACCCAACCGTTGACAAAAGACCAACCAAAACCGCAACCCTAACAACATACAACCTGCCCCATCCGCCACAACCGAAGGAAAGATTATGCTTGCAGTTAGCCGTATGTTAGGCAATTGGATAATCAAAGAAATTATAATGGGAAAAAAAATGGGGAGGGATTTTCACACTTTTCGTTTTGATATCCACAATCCATTTTTTCGTTTTTTAGTGTTAAAAGTATATATATTTTCTTTTGCTAAAAAACAAAAAAATGAGGGTAGATATAAAATGGGAGCATGAAAATCATTTCCCAAAAAAATTCGCCATGGATGCCGTTTTCTTGGTATACTATAACGTTAGAAATATTGTTGTTGACAACTCCTATAAAGCTAATTATTCACCCCAAATTTATGGCTTTAGTCTACCCTCAACGAAAGGGCTATTCTGAATTATGTTAAGGATATTTCTTTTGCTTCTCAGTCTCAAACTAGCAATGGGATTCATTCAAAGCGTTTAATTTTTTGGAGTTTTCCCTCTACAGGTAGTGTCAAGCTAAATATGGATGGTTTGCTTCTACGAGTCCAACAACAAGTCGAAGATTGGAGGGACTTTTAGAGATCACAAGGGCAGCTGGATCTTTGATTACTTTGGGAAAGCTAATTGTTCTTTTAGTTTGGAGGTGGAAATATGGGCAATCTACAAAGGCTTTTCTATCATGCTAGAGAAAGGATTGCTGAATGTCATTATTGAGTCGGACTTAAGTGTTGCTGTGAAACTATGTAACGAAGGCGCCCCTTTGGACCATGGGCATCACTATATAGTTGAGGAAGCAAGGAAAATTGCGGGGAGGACAAATGCTACCATTTCTCATATTTTCTGACAAGCTAACTAGGTTGCGGATTGCCTTGCTCGTCTGGGGTTACAACAAGAAGATGAAGATTTGTTTGTCACTAAGGCTATTCCGTTTGTGGCGAGGAAATTTGTCCTTGCAGATGTCATGGGTGTTGGCCATCTTAGAACTTAGTTGGTTTTTGTTTATTCTATTTTAGGATGGTTTGTAATATGTTACTAGTAGTATTTCTCAGTTTCACTAGTGTTTTATAATATTTCCGTTTAACCAAAAAAAAAAAAAACGAAAGGGATTTACTTACTATTTTGTTTATTTCATGAAAAAGTTTTAACTTTTGGTCTTTGTCTCTTTTTTTTTCCCTTTCTTCTGATCATTTTAATACAAAATTTTGAATAAAAAAAGGTAAATAAACTACTATTTTTGTTTGGATAATCCAAGCTCATAAAGGCAATATTGTTGGCATTTTCCCTCCTTATGTTCTTTTTTTGTGGGAAGGCCCAATAATTTTGTTAGCTCAACACCATTTTGTTGGGCCCAATATTTTATTTTGTGGGCTAGTTTATTTGGTAGAAGTTTCTGCACTTCTTGGCACATATCCAATCCCATTCCGCTAAGGAAAATAAATGTTTATTTTTCAAATAAATATTTTTTTAAAAATTAAATATAATGTATCATAAGAGAGAATGTTATATCTCATAAAATAAAAATAAATATTTAAAAAATAACAACCTTAACGAAATTTTATATGACTTAGCTTCTCTTGAAAGCAAAAAGAGGCTTATCTCTGTGCTCTGTGTGGGGAAAAGAAAAAAAAAAGCGCCAGAACTTTGAAAAGGAAAAAACGTGAGTGTGCATCAGTGCGTGTGCGCGCTTTCGGTGAGAAAGAAGAAGTTCAAATGCATCCACTTCGGCTTCTTATCTTCAGCAGTTGGTCGTGAACTTTTGGAGCAGATTTGTTCTCGGTTTTCGGGCTCTAATTTCAGCTGGTTTGGAGAGCTTTGTTCATCTACCAAGGTGAGGTATTTCATCTTCTGTATAGGAATTGGTTGGATACACCTTAGGGTGTCTCGTTTCGATTGTGTTTGCGCATTTCGGATCATATTTGCCTCGATTTTTATTCCTTTCGTGATTTATACTCTCTGGAAATTTGGCCTTATTTTCCCAACAAATATTACGCACATACCCTTCAAACACAGCTCCGAACATAATTGCACTCGGGCTGGTCTTGATAATGGGCCAGACCATAGCTAGGATCAGGCCCAAAATCTCTTTCTCTCTCTACCCCTCTCTGCTCTCTTTATGCTATTCCAAGGCCCAACCCGATCTCTCTCTCTCTCTCTCTCTCTCTCTCTCTCTCTAGGGTTTTGGGTCTCGGGTTCGAGTCGAGTCTATGAAGAGATATCGAATCGTTTCTAGTTCTGTCCATAGACTCAAACTTCCTTTAGTTCTTATTATAGTTGTTAACACACAACTAATTTCCCCACTAACCCACTCATGTATACAGTATTTTGCGGAGAATATATTTCGTCATGAGTGGAGATTACACGACATTATATCGATTTGTAGTATGTTTGATGATTGGTTTGATTAGGATTTGTGTGCCTGTTTAGGAAACTGGAAGCAGAGCTGGTCTCATGGTAGTCAAAGTGGGCATGGAGTTAAGTAGCTAGGTAATGCATAACTAAAATACCATAAGAAAGCCATCACAAATGAGTCCATAAATACGTAGCATTTTTAACCATGAAAATTATGTAAGCTCGTAACTAGCCATGTACACAGGGGCGGACCCACCATAGGGCACGTGGGGTCACGTGCCCCCACAGGCCCCACGCCTTTTAAAAAAAAAAAAAAATTTCCCGATTTTGTATATATATTATTTATGTTGAATGTATGTAAGGAGCAAGCTGTTGGTGCAATGGTTAAGTGTTCTCATCCTTAACCAAGAGGTGGCAGGTTTGAGACCTGCCTGTGCTCTCTTGTGTGTTCTTCTTACCTTTTTCCCAATAGTAGAGTAAAATTTTTTTCCCCCCCAAAAGGTAATAGAAAAATCTGCCTTTTGGGAGACTTGTGTTTTTTTTTTCTTTCTTTCTAAATGGCAATAGAAAATAGTAGTGAGTATCTTGATTTTTATATTATTCATGGATTCGAGTCTACCTCCACATTTCATTTGTATACTTTTTGTCTCCAAAACTGTAATAGTAGAGTTAGTAATAGAAAAATAGATAATGAACATGTGATAATGCATATAGTCAAGGTGCGCAAGTTTGTCAAAGTAGCTAATTATTAAAATACATATATACTTTTAAAATTGTTAATTTATCATGAATGTTAAAATTATTTTAGAGTAAATGTGCTTAACTATAACTCGTAATAACTGTTAAAAAAAAATTTTGTGCCCCCGCTATGTAAAATTCCTGGGTCCGCCACTGCATGTACATGCATGACTTCTCTTTTCTAGGTAATCTATACACGCCAAAATAACTATGCCGAAAAAATGCACAATATGGGCCGTATAAATACGTTACATTGTATATACCGTAGCTTTCTTCTGCATCAAGATGTCATTAACATAAACGAAAAGCAGATGTTTGATACTCTTATTCAAAGTGCTTCAAACGGGTTATGCATGAATATTGAAGAATGGATATGGCAACTTTCTTTGGGTTACGGATTACTCTGTCAAACTTCTCCATTCCAAAACATCTAGGTGGCAGGATATGTTGTTCTCCTCGTTGTACGAAGATGATAAACGATAAGTCTAAAAATCTGCCTGTGGCGTTCAGCTTTGCAGATTGCATTTTTGTACTTCCACTCAATTAGAATCATGAACGGTTGGTCTGATGAACTCATCTTCGGTCACTGAGGTGGGACTCAATTAGAATCATGAACGGTTGGTCTGATGAACTCATCTTCGGTCACTGAGGTGGGACTCAATTAGAATCACGAACGGTTGGTCTGATGAACTCATCTTCGGTCACTGAGGTGGGAATAACACAAAGGTGAAAATTGAAAACTGAAGCGGTATGTAAAAATGGTACTGTCATTGACCGTAATAAACTTTGCGTTATACACCCTAGGAGTCTAGGACTAGGAAAACTTTTCTTTACGCGCAGGAAAGGATATGCAGATATCATCCATTAATTCCTATGCTTTTACCCAAAAAAATGGAGAACAAGATGGAACCAAAATATGAGTAGAATAAAATTAAAAATATATGACTACTACATGGAGAAAGATTGCCTTCAGTGCTTGGTTGGCCACCTTTGCAACCTAGCGTCTTCGCCTCTCACAATTTCACCAATGAGGTCTTTAAAGATCAGGCGCTCAATATCTAATACTACCCCAGGAACCTCCTTATGGTAGTCTGCCCAATTTTGTGCTTGATGCATCATATCCTCGAGTAAGATGTTTATCAAACCATCGTCCTCATCAACTGAGCTGCATTCAGAGTTAGCTTGCAGGCGATCCATCTCTGAACACAATTCTTTCAGAAGCTTCCGTCCACTTAGGTTTTTCACTACCAGTTGGTTTAGAGAGATCTGTGGGTCATCAAAACCCGCTGAAGTGAATTTGCGGAAGAGAATCTCATTTACAGCATCAAATATCAGTTTTCTTTGGATTCTCTCACTGAATTTTGATTGGTCGATCCTGCCTTTGGTTTGTTCCAGGACATGGAACAAACTTGGGTTGACCAAGAGGCTTGATTGGTGAAGCTGAATGATTGTTGGGCTGGAGCCTAGATCTTTGAGGAGTATTCCTGAAGCTAACAAAATCTCAGCAATGTACCTATGCTGCGGATTTTTGGTCTCGCAAAGTGATGCTATGTGATCTGTGGAAGCTTCATCATGTAGAGAATTCACTTGTCTGAGCTTATTAACCAAGTATTTGATGCTTTCTAATTTTTCTTGATTAAACTGGGGGCTGAGATTGGGTCTTGTGCTGTTCAGCGAATGGTCTAGATCCACCAAACTCCATCCTGCTTCATCCAAATTTTGAGTCTCCTCCTCTGTATTAACAAGAAAAAGAAAGGGACAAGAAGCAAAGCATAGTTAGAGGGTCAAGTCATCCATCTTATCACAGATGTAAATTGCAACGACCTCCCTCTGGCCCTTCTATCTCTCCTTGCATTTCCTTAGGTTTTATCTTTGTTATTTGTGTTCCACATCAGCAAAGATGTGTCTGCCTTCTGCATCTTTTGCGTTTGTCACTAATGTGTATAATATATCAACTTGCCACTATATAGGTAGCAATGTTTTAGTCCCAAACTACCATCAAAACACGGCAGAGTAGTAGCTGAGAGGCCAGTGACCAAAGAGCAACTCGTTAAATGCATAATGCCCAAGATAAAACCGAAAACACTTGCAGATAACTATGCTCAGAGTTGTTTGAATTGTTCTTTCCATTGAAGCTAACACTTACTAAACACAGAAGCCAAAATCCAGATGTTTAAGCTGTGTCTTTGTGTTTCCCGAGTCATGTTTAGTCTTCTAGTTGTGCTTTGTAATGATTAAGAAAAAACTGCTAGTGCAAGGTCCATTGTTTCATTCTCCATTGCTAATCATTTGTAGTATGAAAGTTCCATATTCAATTAAAATGTCACATATCAAGAATCTCACCTTTAAATGCATTTGATATCTTTTTAACAGGCGATGGTGATTCTTCTCCATAGAATGTAGCATCAAGAACAGACACAGGGCTTGGTTGTTCCAAGGTTGCTGTGGTAGGTTCACCATTTGATCTGTCTTTAATCGACCTCGCTGCTATCTGAGTAAAAAAAAAAAAGATAAAAAAAGAGAGAGAGGAATCTATAAACCACTTGATTAGAGGGATATTACAACAGCTTGAACACGAAAGATAACGACACATACTTCGTTCTTCCGGTCCTTGTGCTGGTATGAACCATTACTTTCTTTCGATCTATCAGTGCTTGTGACTTCTTCTATATCACTCTGTGAAGCCAAGCTAAAATTGCTGTCTGATTGTTCTGAAATTGCATCGCCTTGGTGACTCAAGTGCCTTGATACTCTTCGTGTATTACTCAAATGCCTTCTGAACCTGCTTGAATCAGGCGTTGGTGTGGTTGGTTGAGATCGCTTTTTCTGTTGAAGTCTAGGACTCACAGTTGTTGAACTCGTTGCTGAGCCAGCAGGATTTCCTCCACTTCTATGTTGAGGTGCCTTTGAAATCTGTATCGATTTGAATGTTCTGGAGTTGCTGCTCTTATCCATGGAATTAACCGGACGGGAAGAAGATTCTAGAAAATGGTTCTTTCTTGGAGTCAGATCTTTGGCTTTTTGGTCTACACCATCTCTGATGCGGAGTTTGTGGTGTCCTGAAATATTCTCTATTGGGATTGTAGAAGAACCTAAACTTCTGGGTTTCTGAACAACTTCCACTGTTCTGATGGTCTGAACGGAGGATTCAAATTTCTTCAGATGACCCTTCTTGGGAATGGGAGTACTCTTATGAAGGTTGAGGTAATTTGAGTTGTTGCTTGTTTGAGGCTTCAAATCTGACGCATCGTCTTCCTTTCCATTTTCTATCCTCTCCTTAGTTTTTCCCATAGCTTCGAGTATCTGCTTAAGAGCTCTGAGATCCTTGCTAGATCTTTTAAACTCGAGTTCCGTCACCCTTTTCTCCATTTCTCCGTAGACAGAAGTGCTTGGATTTTGGGCCTTTATGTTGGAACCTCGATTCCTTTCTGGCTGCTTCCAAGGAGCTGGCTCTAGTGGAAATCTTGATTTTGGAGCCCTAAAAGCTTTATTATACGTGCATTCATCTGCTTTTCTTGATGAGGTGGACCTTGTACCAAGATCCTCATCACTGCGGCATTTTACCTCCCTTATCTGATCATTGGAGTCTGGAAACGCTTCTAATCCCATCAACTTTGCAACCACACTAGACGGTTTTTTGTTGCTACGCGTCTCTTGGTATAGGTCCATTGATTGGCTCGAAATATCATTTTCGTGCTTTGAGTCGTCTAAAATATTGTTTGGCACAGTCCCATTGACAAATTTCCTGAAGGATCTCTCTCTACTGTCTAATGATAGTCTGGGGAGCTCTTTTAGCTTCGTCGCAGATTTCCACTGATCTCGCGATACCCTTTCATCATAGGAGAATCGGGGAGCATCCTTTGGTGGCCTTGGGGAATCTACATTCTTCACGACACGCGAAACTCCTTTAGCTTTGGTGGTAGTCTTTACTGATAACTCGTGTGTTTCTTTGCATACTGAGTCCTTAACAACATCCTGGAGATCGGTTGATCGCTGTCTTAAGTGCGGAGAAGGATCTGGATGTTTGGTGCGTGGGATTTGAGACAGATTTCTGGGGAAAATGCTGTGTTCAAAGGAAGATTGTTCCAGTTGAGCTGTTTTACTACGATCCACTGAGGAGAAGGTGGATGAACAAGAGGAGGATGAGAAGGAGGTCGTGGATGATTCAGATGAGACCCTTTGCTTCTCCTTTACGCCCTGCTCCAGGTGTTTTTCCTGAAATTTAGTTGTAATGTTCTCAGTACTTTTGGATCAATTTGTGAAAACTGGTAAGCAATGAAGGTAGTGTTTGATTCACCCAAATGTTTTCGGGATGGAATGGAATGTTCATTCGTTAGCCTCCGGCCTCCCAAACGAAACCATTCCATTGTTGCACATCCTACCTATTTTAGTGAACCAAACGCTACCTAGGTGTTTTCCGATCTTACTCTGGCTTTTGGAGTGATACTGTTACTGTTCGGTTCCATTCCATTGTCGCCACTTTGACCTGTAGAAATATGGACATGGTTAGGCATTGAAGCTAGCAATTATAAACCCCCCCCAATTAGGAAAAGAAATCTATACTCAAGCTTCTAACAAATGTACTATGAACCACATTGCAACGAAGAATTGGCTGTAGGAAAGGAGGTCAAAGCATCAATAATCCCTAGACAAGCATTAGTGTGCGCCGGTTTGAAGCACGAAAAGCAGTACACCTTAGGATCAGGACAATGTGACAGTGAACCAGCCAGCCACATTAGTATGTGTCAAAGTTGGGAAAATGCAAGCAATAGGATTCCGCGACAGAATTACGTTATACAAATGTTCCTTCTCCTAGGAAAAAACAAATTGTACCTTCGTTCGACAAGAACTTCCAAATCTTTAATCCAATAATTCAATTAAACTCAACAATCAATATATAGTAGCAATTTAGAACAAGCATAACTTGAAGCAACTACCGCAGCTTTGACATTAGAAGTACCTTGAGGTAGTCTTTTGTGGTTGTGGCTTGTGATGCGTCCGCTGGAGAGGAAATAGCGGCGGTCGAACAGCAGAAATATTCCACTCATGCACCCGATCTGCTTCTGCAAATCTGGGTTTTCATCCATTAACGAATGCGGAAGCCTGGCAGACATTTCAACCTCTTTTCTTTGATCCAGAAACCCCAAAAAAGATCTTATACTATCCAAGCTTTCATTCCGTTTCTTGAATCCTTCGCGACAATTTGCAGACCCTTGCCTACAGTTTTCTGAGGCAATTTAGGACATACATACATTCATTCAGCGACGAATTTCGCATCCGGTAATCCACTAGCTAAGTTCCAGCTTAGTTTATATCAAAACAGTGCAGCTAGCCTTCTTCAAACAAGTCTGCTATCTATAACTGTGTTCACATTCTCAGAAGTGGGAAAGAAGGAACTGAACTGAACTAGGAGTTTTTGTGTTTCACAGAGAAGGCAGACAATGTGAAACCCAAAAGGAATACCAAGGAAAAGCTACCCTTGCACATAACTGCCATCAGTATCGATCCCCACCTTTCTGTGCTTCTAAAGGCTCTCTATAGAAACTGCAGGGAAAATCTGCAGACCCAAGAAGAGGTATTTTTTGGTTTTGCTGCCAGAATTGAAAGAAAGAAATTATATGCCAAGTTGCTTTTGGCTGTCTCTCAAGGAAAGACAGCTCTAGAGGCTAGAGATTTGGAAGCTATCAGGTATGTACTCAAATATATGAAGTCATTCCATATTTTAATTAGAAAGGATATGAGTACATATTAGGGGTCTGTACGTTCGGGTACAGACTACTTTGAGGCCCATCTTGAGTTTTTTAAAGATGATCGGAGCCGTTCATTTTGTTTAAAATATACTATTTTGGGTTATCTGTAAAAAAATCAGATCAATCAAACATTAGAAAATGCATTAACAAAACATCCAACTTTCGTTCAGAATTTATGCCTGAATTCTGGGACAAAGTCAGATGTTTTGTAAACGCCTTAATGGTATCCGATTGAAATGATTTTTTACAACAACCCCAAAAAAAGTATTTCAAACAAAAAAAATAACTCCGATTATCTTTGTGGGATCCAAGACGGCCCCAAACTTATCTGTATGCGCGGGCAGATTCCAAATCTATACGCATAGCAGCGCTATATTTTAAATGAGGGAGACGAGTGGCAATTTTTAAAGAATGGAGTGTGCAAGAGAGAGAGGGGGGGAGAGATAAAGAATATGTGGGTCAGATCTAGTGTGAATATTGTGTGGGTCATTTGCATTGGTTAGCTTCTTCCAGTTTTCTTGTGGACAAAATAATGGGGGTGGGTCTTGGAGTCAAGAGATTATTTAGTGCCCTTGGCCACCATGTAACGGTGTTCCAAATCTTTTTCCACCACACATTATTATGAGATTCTCACACTTAGTCTCGAGTCTCACAAAAATGTGTGGTTAAAGAGAGGCATGGACTACCATGTGGCAGTACCCAATAGGCATTGAATAATTCTCCTCTACATGGTCATGTGACTTTGTCAGATAGTGAAAGAAATAAGAAGGTGGAGTTATGTACTGGCAAGCCTGCCCTTTTTCAACTAATCCCAGTTCAATTTACCTTATTACCCTCATGTAGAATTTAGTTTTTTTTTTTTGAACTGCCTTCTAGATTACTACTAGAGGTTTGGTATGGTATATGAAGCCTAATCCATGAAAGTGTACATGCTGAACCGTTTATTTTTTTTCATGTACATTTTCATGGATTGATTTCATGTACCATACTATTATTGTTACTACTATTATTTTTAGCCTCTTGATACTAACTGATTGAGCTGATTGAATCGTTCTAATTGAGATGATTGAATCGTCCTGATCATGTCAAATTACAATTATTTCTACACATGTTTCTTAAATTATGTCAGATTGAGTGAATGGACAGGGAATCAGTGTGATTTGCTGCATACAAAGTCATGATTCATGATTATGGCAGTTCTGAACAAGGTTATACCTCCTAATCACATTTCAGTTCCATAAAGTCTAAGAATAAAACTTTAAAACACAATTCCAGTCACAACTGTATCAAGAGTCGTTCGAGGCATGTAGATTTGTGTGCATTGAACGGCTCCCAACGCAATTATATCCAAAATTGTGTTTTAAAGTTTTGTTGGTAGCATTACTCTTTCGGTTTTACCTAGTATTTTAACAGATCCGATTTGTTTCACCTCCTAGTGGATGAATAGTTGCTAATATGTGGCTTTCCATCAGTAAAATACTTGAGTATATTATTTTGGGTGAATGTCCTTTGCTTTAATTTCATGCAGATGGAGTGATTATTCGGCGCTCCTGGGGCATGATAATGATATATAAGTGGGTGCCTTAACTCCCACCTCACGATCATGTGTGCTCCATACAATTTGAGGTAAGCTCCACACAAATGTGCTGTGAGAAAGGAGATTGAGGCATTCACCTACCATATATACCCACCCTAGTGCATTGAATAATAGTACTTCATTTTTTGGTACGTTTATCTAGGTGACTGGAGTTGCTGATATTTACTTCCTATTACGGTGCGGGTTCAAATTCTTGCTGTTATTATTTTATGGGAGTTTGGACTACATTAGGCGCACCTCGACTGGTCCCTGGGAACCCAATTCCACCGTCCTCTAGCAAAGAATCCGATTAAAGCCGGGCAAAGATGGACCGCCGGCCCCATAATAATTTATGTTTTCAATCTAAGACCTTATAATGGAGTAAACTCGTAAGTCCCGAGCCTTGACCACCGGCAAACCCTTAAGATTAAATGCTTGCTACTATTAAGTGGTGCTATGAAAGCCTTAAATTGCTATTACCAGATCTGCTGGTGAAGATCCATGTTCGGAAGATAGTGAAGAGCTCAAAAATGACTAGTACTGAAAGAGTTGTTTGCTACTGGAAGATCTTGTGCATTAAATTTAAACTGGTAGTATATCGCTTGTCCATTGAAAAGCTGAGAGTACAATTTTTTTTTTTTTGTTATTTAGATCGTTTACAATTAACCTCAGCATGAGTACATATTTGTCCTGGATGACGTTTAGATTTTTTGTTTTTTTATTTTATGACGGAGGAACAGCCCAGCTAGACCAGTACATGGACCTGACTACGCAACTCAAACCTACAAGGAGCTAGTGCGGCCACACTAGTCTCCCTCTACTTCAAGGTACTCACCTTGTGGGGAATCAAACCCTAAATCTTGAGAAGTATTCCCAAAATGGCAAAATCTGGGCATCTGCTTGAATCAGGAGGGCAATCCCCTAGGTGTGTATGCTGTTTAGATTTGAAAGCTGTCCTGTGGAATTCAAAAATTAAAATTCAAAAATTAGCCTTTGGAGTAGAAGAAATCAAGAAACAGCTGTTATGGGGTGTACGTACTGATTCAGGCATGTGGGTTCACTATATTTGTATGCTTCTCTCATATATGCCATATATGTCTGTAATTCCAGTCCATGATCGGTACAGTATCAGTTTCTGATAAAAGAAAACGATATTCAAGAACTGATATGCAATTTTAAAACAATGTCAACGTGCTGTGCTGTGCTTTGTGTGTGTGTGTGTGTGTGTGTGTGTGTGTGAGAGAGAGAGAGAGAGAGAGAGAGGTTATATTTATCTTTCTCTGCCGAGTTAGGGAAAGGTGGTATTTGCATCTGATGTATTGTTATGTATAGCCTAACAGGATGGTGTAATAAATTATGAGAGATGCTATGATGACCACATTTGAGTACCATATTTTGGGTATCATGCGATGTGTCACCAAAGCACAGATAGAATCCACTACATGACAAATGAGACACATTCGATCAATATATTGGAGATGCATCACATGGTACTCAAATGTGGTCGCCTAAGTATTATTAATAAATATGCGCATACCTCCTCCACCTATACCTTTCCAAGCTATGAAGTACTAATATTTTGTAGATGATATCTGAATATTTGCAAGAAAAATATAGTGAATTCTTCAAAAGAAAAATATTTGTAAAAAATCAGGTTGATTGGACATGGACATCAGCACATGAACAAGTTGTATTTCGTTCCGTAAATTGATGGCAAATACAATCATAACTTGCACAATTCGTATATCAAAACGAATGCAATTTGTTCACATGCCTGTAGTTACTTGATCAATTGAATTTTTTTTTTTCTGTCGAAACATGTTCCTTTTGGAGTTTCTATGAGGTATATATGGAGCATGGAAATTTGAAACAAATTGCGCTTACACACCACAGTATACGCTGTAATTTTAGTCCTTGGGCCAATTTTCAGTTACAAATTAAAATGAAGTAAAAATGGAAAATAATTTAGTGATCCATGTTAGGACCGTGAGGGATACCACACACGCAGTGATTTCAGAGAAAAATTCTCTTTGATTATATATTCACACAATATACAATAAAGATGAAAAACCTTTTCGGGAACCACGTGCCGGTTCCTCTTCGGAAGGCCACAACCCGGCTCCCCATGCTCGTCTCACCCTCTCCCTCACATTATGTCACACACTAACCCTAATAGGGTTTACAACTATATATAAGAGACTCCAAGGGTAAATACACTCAACACCAACACTAAGGGTGTTACACAAAATAACCCCACCACTATGGGTGGACCCCAACAATCCGGCCCATTTGTCCCGGCTTACTACAAGCGGCACCCGTGCGATGCACGTGATGCGAGAATGAAGATTAATAAGGTGAAACACTAGCAATGAAATGAAGGAAATCTTCTATTTTTGAACTTCATAGTACTATGGGTAAAAGAGGTAAAAGTCTACCCCACCGCTCTGTTTCACTGCTTCTTCCACCGCTCTTAATTTCATTGTCCAAAAATATTTTGGATGATTTGGACCATTAAATGTCGAGACAGACGGTGAAATTGAGCGGAACGGGAGGAGCGGTGAAACAGAACGGTGCGATTACTGAGACAGTCCGACGGAGGGATTTTCAAAAAAGTTGTGGCTTCATTCAGAAGCACTGAAACCACGTGGACAAAAGGAGAGGAGTTTACACACGTACATGAGGGATGCCGGAATTTCAGTAGGGAATCTCTATCATCATCCTATAATAAAGTATAATAAGGTCCACCATGATTGGCACATGATGTCCCTCCCTCCCCCAATTTTTCCCCCCACCCAATCACCATGTCATGTGCTAACATTTAACTAATAATGAGTGGGATCTAGTGTAATACTTACTGGTCAATTAAGAAAAAGTTTGGATCTGGTATTTTATACCTCAACTATGGAGGGGAGTGACGTTCGAAACTTCGTGGGTGTAATTAAATCCTTTAGGGTTAGTCTGTATGAAATTTTGCTTCGGCATTTATTGAGCTCCCCGCAAATAGATAGTGAGATTGGGCCTCCATCGATAAACATGTAAGCTAACTCAGACACTTGAGTTATAAAAAAGGAAAAAAAAAAACTATGGAAGAGAGTGATGTGGCTACTTTTTAAATTCAAGGTAACAAGTCACTATTCTAAGAGCTATAGATTGTGTGACCCTTGAACAAGTGAAGAGTTCCATGTTAGAGGCTTGTTTGAAGGTGAGGTAAGACAATATTCCATGTTATCTCTTGATCACATGATAGATCTAAGCTTTGATCAGATGTGAGCGGCGATTATTAATGCTTCTTCTTTTTCTTTCATTTTTTTGGCTGAAGAGTGAGAGTTTTCAACTCCTATTGATCTGAACCTGGTGGGCAAGAATACCTGCATTTAGATGAGGATTGGACACAACTTTTTCTTCGACCCACTTAAGATCAAGTCCAATGGTGTGTAGCCATTTGAAGTGCTATACCTATAACGTGATGAGGCTATGGTTCTGAGTTAAAAGGACGTGGACCGGATCCAACGAAAGCTGCCAAGCAGGTCCTTGCCAAGTGGGTGCAGGGCGCATCCGAATCATCCATCTCGGAAATTTATGGTCCAGATTGAAAATAAACTCTTTCAATTAACTCTTCCATGGAAAAGAGTTTGTTTTTAATCCGGACCGCTAAGAACACTTTTTGACGGTCCGGATGCACCCTGCACCCGCTTGGCAGCGTCCCTGGATCCGGACCGGAGGCAAGCTGATTCTTAGAAATCGAGCTTATGAAAAGTCCGGTAAAATAATTGAAAAAAACATATTTTGCATTTTGTTTACTTTTGTGTGATTTGAGGAAATAATATGGTAAGAAAGGCTTACGTATGTCTCACTTTTAACAGTTGGGTTGGCCTGGTGGTCTTGGCCTTCGCCCGAAACTTAGGCACTTTGCTCTGGCTCAAAGTCCAGGTTCGATTCGCCTCGTCAGAAATTCTTGGGGTTGCGCATTCCAAGGCTAATTAGAGTAACACCTAAGAAACAGGAACTCTGGCTATCAACATCTCTCTCACACAAATAATTTCTTCCGGCATGCTCATTAGTAAATTAATGAAATCAATCAATTTTAATTAGCTCCAATTTTCAACTCTCCATTAATTTCCTTGTTCCCTTGAGATCATCTATACGTTAACAAACACGCCCAGCAAAGAAAGTCGACAACAATTCGATTACGTGCGCAGTGAAAGTTTCCCAAGTCATGTGAATCATAGCCAATTAGCCATTGCGATTAACAAAATCAAAAGAAAATAGCCACAAACACGCTCGTCCGGCGCAATTGGTCAACTCCAATTTTGTGAGGAGACAGTAGGGATGGCGACGGGTAGAATATGGTCTGAGAACCCTATTCAGTATTCCCCCTCGATCTTTGACTGGCAAAACTGGGAGAGTCTTTCTCGCCTCTAACCTGATCCCCCCCCATGAGTACTTATTGAGCTCGAAGATTCTGTACTTATTGACAGGGAATTACTGAACGCTGAACTACTGCTGCAGGTTAATTACAAACTGGAGTACGACGGAGTACTACAAAAACCTAACCACTCCTAGGCAAGAAAAAAGCAATTTTGAAGTAGGTTGATCGAGTCTTGACCATTGCAGTCTTTCTACTATTTAGAAGAAATGCCTTCAGCCCTTTTAATTTGAATGAAAAACGACTTTCAAGAAATTAAGCTGAATTTGTCTTCAATTGTTTTTTGAATCACCATCTGTTTTTTTCATCGCGATTAAAAACAATCATCTCTCATGGAAGTGGTACAGAAAAACCCATCATCGTCGTCGTGTTGGTGCCTCCACCGTTGCTGAAGAAATTGAAAATCACGCAATGGGATCCGATCCACCACAGATAGGTGGTGGTCAATAGAAAATGCAAGGGTGTGGGAGATCTCATCTCACATGGTGAAAGGGTCTCAACCCATAACCACAAGAGGTAAATGATAGAGGAGAGGAGAGGGAGAGGGTGGGGGGAAGAGCGGCGTGTGGGCTGGAAATCTGTAAGAGGAGAAAAGCGCAGAGCAATACTTCCCCCCTCTAACCACCGCGCGGCCATCCCCCCCCCCCCCGACTACCGAAGGTTGGTAAAAATTTGGATTTATCACCATCAAAACAGTCAAGTTATTTTAAAAAAACACTCTAAAGCTAGCCAAAAATTGGCCTTAGCAACCGGAAAAAATGATTAGAATTATCGCCGTTGCTCTAACTGATTATAATCAATCCTGCACTGCCGATCAAAACAAGCTAAAGAACCTGCATTAAAAATGAACTTAGAAAAGAAGAAAGAAATGAGTCCTACAAAGATGGTATTCATACCTCTTGAATTGAAAACATGAACATACATTAGCAGAAAGGCTTAAACTCTTGAAGGATTCCACAAAATTAGAGCAGCTCCAGTTACATAATCTAAAGACTAGTCACCAGCTTTTTCTCCTATCCCTGGATGCTCTATTGTGGTGCAAAATGAAGGCCAAAAAATTTCGTAAAATTTGTGTTTCCGCCTAGACGTTCTTGTTGAGGCTCCTGGAGCTTTGGAGCATTCCGGCCTCTTTTCTAAGCTCCAAAAAAATAAATAAATAAAATAAAATAAAATAACTAAAACTGAATACCAAAAAAATCCACCATCTACCTTTTAGATAGCTTGATATGTATTGTTGACCCATTTCCTAACAGCTTAAGCTTTTGGGACTACTAATAACTTAACATGGTGTCCATGCTTAGGTTGCAAGAGGTCTTGAGTTCAAGTCCTATTTGCATTCGTTTCCCGTTTGCATTATGTTTCTCCCCTTTGCATTCTATCGCAATATATATGGATGTTTGCACCTCCACATGCAAGATAGGGTTGCATGTGAGGGAGGGTGTTAGATAGCTTGATATACACCCATTTTCTAATAGCTTAAGCTTTTGGAACTACCGGTAACTTAACACTATCTTGCGGAGTGACCAGAGATAACCCTGTGATAATATTCCCAAGACATGCTAGTTTCATCAATGGCACTTTGCCCAAAAGGGTGATCCTCTACATACTTTTGTGCATCTCCCGCTGCTGCTAAATCTTGAAGATAAACCTGAATATCACCCTCGGGACCTGAAATGAAGTGCATTTTAACTTTGCAAAAAACTTAAATAGAAAAAACTTCTTAAGTAAAAGATACATAACTGGAAAAATGATGAATGAATAAGAAGAAGAAACAATTGATCAGCTTTGAGGTTATCTCACCTAATGAATTATCACAACTATCCTTGAAGTCATACGAGGATGGAAAGATTGCAGTGTGTTTCTACAAAATAATGAACACAAACCAAGAATGGAATTAGGGGTGTACAAGGACAAAAAGAAGCGTAAGTGCAAAGCCTAGTATCATAAAGCAAAAGACAAGGGTGCCAAGCTTACAGGATTAAGTAAGGCCTTGTATGGAGAATCATCCAGCAACAAAGTGTTCGATGCATTATAGTATCCCTTCCCCCATGGAAGATTGGCGTCATGTTTTTCCCATAATTTCCTGAGCTCCTTAAAGACCAATTCCTTGTGCTTGTTTTCAAGAGTTTTGAACCCGGTACCGGTACAGTGGGATAGATCCTGCAAAATTGACAAATACATATAACAATTAACAAGCCACCCATCTTTTCAGGGAAATTGAGGTAACAATCAAACCACCACGGGGTAATGAAATCATTGACTTGTGATAGTGATCATTGCTGAAAGGATGAACAAACATGATTGATTGCGGAAAAGTTGCTATTCTGTGTGGAACTGGTTTGTGGAAACAAGGGAAAGCTGGAAAAAAAAAAAATTCTATTTGATAAGCAGAGAGACCTAACATGAATGCAAGTTTCCCCCATCTATTCAATAACATACAAAAAAAAGCCAGTTCCGTCCCTTTGTCTAAAGGGGCCCAAAGTTCGTAGATGGGCCCCCCTATACTTACGCAGGTACGGCAAATGAAGTTGTCTATCATGTGTATGCATATGGCGAAGAACAATTTCACAATCTTTGGGCCAACTAAATTAGATCTGGGCCCTTGATCAAACTAACAGCATTTTAATTTAGGACTTTTATAACAGGTACTTTGTTCACCAAAGTAGCTACAATATTATCTGAGCAAAAATGCAAGAAAATGCTAAGACATTATCGGGTGGCTCAAAAGTGAAATCCAGTTGATAAATACTTCGACAAAAGGTAAAGATGAATTGCAGATGGATATCTTACTTCCAATAGGTATGCATGATTGTGTCGGCATATAATTGGTGTTGGTGATATATCCATGAATTCAGATGTCAGTATCGTTGAATATATGGTGATGTTAAAATCATTATTTGGAACAGAAAACAACTTCGAAGTGCCTACCCAACAAAATAGCAGCTTGTTCTTCATATCTCCCAATAAATAATCTACCACTCTATCAATAATTTTCCTGCATAGTTTAAGCAACATTCTCAGCAAGTGGAGATAATAAATCAAGCGGGTGGCAACAAGAAAATAGGCATATAACTAAACAATGATGTAAAGAATTAATTGTTTATTGTGATCTATTATACACATCACACTTGTTGGCAGAACAAAGATAACAATCAGCACAAGTTGAAGAGTACTTAGTTCTTGAAGACCAAATGCCCACATCAAATCTCTCAAAGCAGAACTTCAGAAAATCATTGCAAAAGGGCCTCTTGAAAACTGCAACACAAGCAAGTAAACAGGTTAGTTTTGCGAACTTCATTCACAGATATTGCCTTCAACCATATCAATGGAAAACAGCTTTGATCATTAATTCCAAAAAAATAACATTAAAGTATTCAGTTCACACTTGCTCGTCTCAAGATGTTTGTGTCCGCTTTGCATTCCTTTGGCGGGGGATGAACAATGTCTGCAAGAAGCCCATTTACGTCAAGGATAAGAAGTTTTTTCCTCAAACAAGCAACTGGTCCTCTTTCTATTCTAAGACGTTGAACTTCCAAGAAGTTATCCTCCGTGTTAAGAAGAGCTAAACTTGAATGTTTGGTTGCAACCAAATCACAGGCAGGGTAGTTCCTCCCGCTCTCACTGTTAACAAGAGGAGCCTTTACTAAGTTTTGTTCACAAACAGAAGACCTTTCCATTGCTTTCTTCTCATAATGTTTTCCTTCATTACAAAGGGGCTTCACTTTCCTTTTCCTTACCCTCTTTCCAAATGAATGTCTCTTCACCGCAAATTGAGCAGAAGGCTTGTCAATGGAAACATCATTAACAGCAGGACTATATTTACACAAGCCAAATAGCTTTTTCTCCGTGTGGACCAAATCCGACGAAGAAGCAGCAACACATTCTACACTATCACCAATTCCCAAGGAAGATGTAATTCCACCGTTACTAGTTCTGAGTTCTTTTCCCAGAGAAATTCCCAAACGTTCAACTCTATTGCTAACTTGGTTTTCCCTACCACAATTTCCATGTTTTGACACACGATATAATTGATTGATCCTATTCAGCCAAAGTCTCTTATAACCACAACTCCTATAAATCCATTTTCTCGTTCTCTTCTTCTTTTCTTGCTTTGCAAGATCCTTGACATGATATTCAGTTGAATCAACATCTATCTTTAGATATTCTTCTACATGAGACTGTAGAGATGAGTCTACTTCTAGGGGAGCATCTTGGACATGGCTATTGGCCATATAAAAAAAAATTCCACTGTTGTGGCTTGACATTCATTTCCTATTCATTGCCTTCACTGAATCTTTCTTTATCATTTTGTATGTAATGTCTTCCGATGCCTGCAATGTGAGAAAAAATATAAGTACTGGAAGTCTTATACAGAAAAATCATCATACAAACGATGATGCGATGTTGGAATGCCAAAAAAATTTACCTAACATTTATTCTCTTAGAAGAGCTTCTAACTAAAGACCATTACCATCCAATGCAAAATAAGCACCAAATGCCCAAAACATATTTTAGATGACTGCCAAACAGTCACGTTTCAATAGTGCTCCTCCAACTAAAATTCCAAAAGCCAATAATCAAGTAGACAAGATATGTCAAAGTTATGAACTTCCTCTTTCTAGTGGTATCTTGGGAAGTTTTGACATCAAATATTGTACTTGTCCTATTTGAATAGAAGAGCAACAGACCTTGGTGTTTCCTAAAAAGAGGGGTGCTAAAAAGTTCTGAAATAGTTTGTGCCTTGTGCATTTTGCAATACAGGAACAAGCAGTAGGCCCTGAATTTTTCATGCAATTGTGAGAAGCAACTTCGCATAGACTAGCCCAAACTTCAAGTCATCTGCTGGTGGGACTACGGTCTGCAATAACTGCCAAGTCCAAGAGCTGTACCGGTAAAGGATCCTTGTGATAAGTCCAAGGTCTCTTCTTAGTTTGTTTAAGTCATGATGAGTCCAACCATTCATGGCACCTATTAAGCATCCAACTCAAAACCAATTGGCAATGAGTGGAGACGCCGCCACTAGTTTTGGAGGTTGTAATTAACCAATGTGGGACAAGCTCAAACACTCCCCCAAACGTGCGACCCTTGACCCACACATGGAGAGGTAAACAAAGAATCCATAACATAGGGATCACAACGAAACAAGGCGCTTAAGGCACAAACAATGGGCAATCAATCAAGAAAGTCTTGTCCAAAAGCCTCCTAAAGCCTAGCTTGATACCATGTTAAGCATCCAATGCAAACCAATTGGCAAAGAGTGGAAAGACCGCCGAGGCTCATATCTAGTTTTGGAGGTTGTAATTGCACCCATTGGCTCTTCTTGGTTGCCGATCGTCTTGGAGATCAGTAGTCACTCTGCAACATTTACTCTTTATGCCTTTTCCCCCTACTAAACTAACATAAGGAAAATGGAAAAACTAATGGAAATATAGCAGGACGCATATTATGAAACAACATGGTATGCTAAACACCATTATGGATCCACACCATCATTACACAATAACGAACCTTCCAAGTCACCTAGAGCGCAACCTGCTAAAGACCATAATGTAAATGATTCAGTGCTCCAGTCGAATGCGTTTGACGAAGAGAATATAGCACATAGAAGCTTTTAGACTTGGCATTTCCGCGGCTTAACGCTTGCCAGCCAGCTGCCAGCATAAGGATTCATGGGCCATAATCCATTCACTCAGAATAAGGTTTTTTTTTTTTGCATTGTGTTTTCTTATGCCTTGTTCGTTTCCCTTTTTGAAAAAAAAATTTCCAACTCATTACCCCTACTTCCAATCATAACTTTCCACTCATTACCCCTATCTCCAATCCTTATTCTCATCTCTCTCTATCTCTCTCCACCCATTACCCCTACTTCCAATCATTACTCTCATAAAAAATTTCTCAAAAACTCATCCAAACACAGCATTAGTGTTTTTCCTTCTATACATATCCAGTTCTGGTCATAAAACTCATACTACTTGCAACCAGCAACTATGTAATCCACTAGAATAAGCTATAGGTGAACTATTAACAATTAGACAGTTAAACATGGAAATCGGGATTGAGGGCTGCTTAAATTCCTTGAAATACTATAAGGTTGTGTGATAAGTTTTAGTTGGAGAGATTTTGAAGGATCACATATTCAGAATACAAACCACATTATCACAGTATAGGGCTATAGGCACCTTCATGAATTCCCACGTGATGTTCGACATAGATAACGAGATACAGGGAAAATCCGTGTGCACAGATTTATGCGCTTAGATCCAGATGCAATATAGACTATACACCATGTACACGAAGCCTCGACCCAACCACCACTCTAAGGTGGAGCCTGCCACGTGAAGGGATGCAAGGGAAGAAAAGGAAACCTTCGCAAGTTCCCCGTTACGAAGAGGCAAATCAACAAGCCAAGCAACGCTTCAAAAAGCCAAGAAAGCTACCATCTTGCGTGAATCCATACCCATAACCACCTGCTGCCGGGAACCGTTCATTGCATGTGGGCCCATAAAATAATGAGGGGTCCACGTGCATAAGATCTGGACACATATTCGTCTAGTTTCGCGCACATAAATCTACGTGCATAGCATTGCTCGGAGATAAATAGATAAAATTCCTTAAGCCAAAATCCCTCCACAGACACCTAACCTCTACACTGTCTACACAGCTATATTATAGCAATTCCGAACGCCCTCCAACTCAAACTGGGAAAGGGCCACAAAAAATCATCCGCCATTAACAACACTAAAAACACGCTTAAATAATTTTGCGAACCTACCATACAGAGGGGTAACAAGTCTAAAAACACGCTGAAATAATTTTGCAAACCTACCATACAGGGGAGGAGGGGGTGTGTTGAAACTAAATCGTTTGCGTGATTTATAGATAGATTGATACGGAGTAGATAATTTTTGCAGCAGAGAAAATCGTGAAACATGCCTAATGGAGTCTTAACCTTGTCCGTCTCCGCTAAACAAACAGGGGTAGAATATGAGGAAAACAACATGCAATCTAGGTCTGTACAGAGGGAGATCCTTCAGAATTGTGAGAGAGAGAGAGAGAGAGAGAGAGAGAGATGTACTTACATCCGTCGCTTTGACTGGGTCGCGAGGACGGGGCGGGAAGAGAGGAAACCGTATGTGCAGTTCGACCGGGAACTGCAAGCACCTAACGAGGGAACTTCCGAGATTTCGAAGGAACAAAAAGTCAAAATGACTTCTTTTTATATTCCTATATCTTAAAAAAAATTCGTATTTGTTAATTTTTGTATTAATCTTTTGTGACTTATTAATTCATCTCGTTAAAAAAAATTAGAAAGTAAAACAAATTTGATCAAATTATAAGTTTTGATCTTATTTACTTTTTCAATTACTCTCTACAAACAGAATCAATAAGTCACAAAAATTTTGATGGAAAACAAACAAATTGAATAAAAAATTTGAATAAAAACAAACAAAAAAAAGTTACTTAATTTTTTAATCCAAACCCAACATCCGAACACAATTGTGTCCGGAACTGTTCAATGCATGTATACTCACGTGAAACGCAATTACAAACACAACTGTATTCGAAATTGTTCGATGCATGTGTGCTTACGTGGACCAAACGGTCCACAACACAATTGTGTCCGGAGTTTGTTTAAAATTGTGTGCTTAGCATTGCTAGGCAGAATTGGAATGACCCAAACTGAACCACAAAAGCCAAGATAAGGCCCAAAGCTTTGGTCCAACCCATGTCAGGTAACGGAAGCCCAAACTATAAGGCCCGGCAATTATGAATTAGGCTCAAATTGGAATTTGGGCAAATACACTATTTAGGGCTATATTGTTCCCCAAAAAACTTTATTTATGGCTATATTGGGTTTACAGTTAAATGATTGACACTATATTAGGAGCCTATTAAGCCCGCCAAACTTGATGTACTGTAAAAAAAAAAAAAAAATTTGTGTACACAATTATAATAGAATCACGCCAAACGAATCGTAACCTAAGAATAATAAGTCGTAAATGTTTTTTTTTTAAATTTGTAAAAGAGTTTACATTTGAAAAAATTACACTAAATTGGACAATCACTTTATCTAAGAAAAATGAACAACTCATTCACAGATAATTCGTGGGATAGTGTCAAAATAACATACTTTTGTAGTATGCATAGCAGTTGGGATTCCAGTTCAGTTGGGTCATTGTATCTTCAGTGTCTTAGGGGTATTGCTCACCAAACCCAAGGATGCTGCCAAGCACCCCTTGCCAAGCAAGGGGTGCCGAGCGGTATCCAGTTGTTCATGTCAACAAAGACTGCTCGAATTGAATAGGAGCGCGAACAGAACTGAAAAACAATTGAATGCACCTGTTAAAAGAAAAGGAAAAAGAATTTCCGACGTGAACCCAAGCCTAATAAAGTGAACCTGGACTTGAGTTGGGCTGGCAATCTCGAGCAGGGCCCTCAACTCACCTGACGGAGAAGCTCAATTTCCAGCCTAAACCCAAGCCTCCTTAATTTTTTGGAAATTAATTTCTCCACTCCCCTAATTGATACAAATGCTCTTTTTTCCTCTTTTAGCGGGTGAATTTACGGAACAGATACACTTTTTTACAAATTTTTGGGACTGTTTAGTAAATTCACCAGTTAAAAGACGGAAAAATGAGTGTTTGCATCAATTAGATGAGTAAATCAATTTCAATTTTTTTAAATTAATTACACTTTAGGGGCCAGATCTTCCCAACTCATTTGTGGTTTTGTCACTTGTAGCCCACTAATTCCTAAGATAATATGGAAGCAATTAAAATTAACCACTTGAACTAAAGCATGATCAAGTGAACAGTGGTCCTGTCCAGCTAGCCTTCCAATGGATGTGCCGATCCAAATAGAAAATCCGAACTTCTGATAAAAGGGCATGAAAAGTTGGTGAGCTGGCGAGGCATGTGCAGTAATATTAGTGCGCGCAAGTTTGTCAGTCAGGCCTTTTTACACATGTGTATACGTGTAACATTTATGCACACCGCCACCAGCGTTGTGACCGCTTTGTGTACGGGACCAAAAAAAATTTACGTCATTGTTTCTTTTGAGAATGGGAGATGTTATCAAGCACCCGGTACTTGCTAGTGGTGCCGAGCGGCCCATCCGTCCGCTCATCCCGGCACGGACTGCGCGGATTTTATCCGGGTGCATTAAAATCTAGATCGTCCATTGCTCGGATGAAGATTTGAGCCGTTGATTGCCGAGCCAAGCGGGGCCACTCAGCATCGCTGCCAAGCGGGATGCTGGGCAACATCCCCATGTCGGTTTCTTTTGGCCTCTTGTATCAAATGGGAAATAAGTACTTAAATCACTAATAAAGAACCTTGTGTATCGGGCTCTACCTATAAATAGACGGTGGAATTGGACATCTAAGATTAATCGAGGTGCGCGTAAACGAACACAGGAATTATTAAAAAATAAAATAAATAAACTTTGAAAGATTCTTAGCAGTAGTTAGAGGCTTCCTTACGCTAATACGGGAGGGGCATCAATTAGAATGTGGAGAACTCTAATAATGCATGTGCAGGATATCTTCAAAGCTGAGCATGCCAGAAGTCTAGTGCCACGTGTTACTTTGTGGGAGAATCACTGGGATCTTGTATACATCATGCTCCCCATGATTTTATGTGGATCATATTTCCATATCAAAATACTATTACTAGTATATGATTTGGAGCATATACAACTACAAAGTAGCTAAAACCCGAAAGAATTGACCTAGCGGTCAAGTCTTGTTTTTTCCTTTAAGGTTTCAGGTTCGAAATCACTTAGGCATTCTAAACTATTCCGTGGCAGTCCATACAAAATCTTGCTTTGGCTTTAATGAGATCTCCACAGATGAGTAGTGGGATTGGTCTCTTAGGCTTAGGATTAATTGTAATATATATTTATCATCGGTCAAAAATTAAAAACATATTTCAACCGTTGATTGTCAAAGTAAACGGGTGAGATTGCACATTTTTTATGAACAGCTTATTTACGGCTCCTCCGTCAATAATAGTTTTTCTCTTTTTCCCCATTGTTAATTTGTACTACTACCAATGAAGTACATTTACTTGTGGCTTAATTCATGGCAGCAAGGGGGGGGGGGGGGGGGGGGGCAAATTATAATTGAGTGGTTAAAGCTCTATCGATCGGAACGAGCAAATGTATACATTCATAAAATGGCCGGGGATCTTGTCCGTTGTTTTTGAAGTTAGAATCTTGTCCTCCTCCTATCCGGACCTTCAATAAAGAAAGAAGCCACTACTACATTCTTTAACTATTACTGCTAACATGCATGATTGTTAACTGGAATTGATTCTCAACCCAAAAACTAATAATTTAAAGTCTTCTTCTACCTTTAAAGCCGCAGGGAGTGTTTAGTTTAATTAGGAGTACTCGAATTGGTTCGCTTTGAGTGCAAGCTAAACGCAAAATTGGTCCCTATATAGTATATACGGTGTGAGAATTTTCAGGACCAAAAGCAATACAACTTGCCAAACCTAGCCGCGAAAAATGGGTTTTCAATTGGCTTTGTTCATTTCACGGTTTATAGGTTTTTTCCTTAAAACTCTTGGCTATGTTCGTTTGGAACATTTGCTTTGATTTTATTTTATTTTCCAATCATTACCCTACTTCTTTTTCCAATCATTATCCTATTTTTTCAATTATTACTTTCTCATCTCTCTCTATCTCTCTTCAATCATTACCCCTATTTCCAATCATTACCATATTTCTCTCTCCACCCACTACCAAAACTAAACTAAACTAAACTAAACTCTCAACAAAACAAAGCCTTTATTTTTCTGACAATAATATTTCTGACTCCAAAGTATAATTTCATCGTAACACAAGTTTATTACACACGGCCATCTCGAGAGAGAGAGAGAGAGAGAGAGAGAGAGAGAGAGAGAGAGAGAGAGAGAGCTGACTCCAAAGTATAATTTCAACTACCACAAATTTATTGTGCACGGTCATTTACAGAGATAGAGAGTGCGTTAGTGGAGGCACCTCTAAAATTTGTACATCTATAAGTAAATATTTATATTATGACGTAAATGGGAAGGAGAGTATTTTCGCACTCCTCTTACTACTAACCACACTGTTCTTTTTGTTTTTAGAGTGTAAAATTACCAAAAGGTCCTTAAACTTTGCACAAAAATCAATTCATTTGGATAACAACCAAAAGGAAATATTGAAAGTTAGAAGGGTGTTCTGGTAACTTCATCACACGAAAAACAAAAAGTTGAGCGTGGTTCGTAAAAAGGAGAGTGCAAAAACCACTCCCCTAATACAAATTCGATCCTCGAAATCGTACCAAAAATTGCCAAGAGGCTTTTGGCCTAACGTTGTTGGGAGGTACACTTGAGTGCTAGGAGAATAGAAGTCAGGAATTCAACTCCTTCCCCAAGGTATTACTAATATAACTATTCTAACCACATAGACTTCCGCCGATAGAAAAATAAAATTGTAACTAAAACTAGGTTTATTCTTCAATTCAAAAAATCTCTTCTCTTGGTCCTCGAAAAAATATACTAATACTACAAGGACGTACTGTTTTTTATTATCAATTAAATTTTACTGTATTTTTTTATCAGCTGGGTGATGCACGCATGGTTGACAAGCAAATTGAAAGCGGAGGCGTGGCCAGGCATTCAATTAAGAAATTAGCAACCACTACCTTCCACCTCCCCTGCGTCGCATCGCTCTCGCCATTAATAAAACCAAGCACCTCCAGATTCAGGACCCAAACCAAACCTCTTTTCTCTCCGGAAGTAGTAGTGTAGTACTATCTTAACAAGCATACGGGACCACTTCAATGTAGTTTTGCCAATCCCTATAATGATGTTCACATCCTCCACCTGCCAAAAGCATTTATAAGCCTCCTCGGTAAGTCCGGTTGCCACACACGCAATTGACTAGGGGTTGATTCTTCGGGTCGGGCGGCGAGAGAGTGATTTTTTGTGAATTCTCTAGTTTCAGCGTGAATGATTTTCCTTGGAACGATCTGGGAGAGAATTTAGCTGATGTGCACGTAATCTAGTTTAGACACCATTGGCAGTGGGGAAAGAGAGAAAATATAAAAACAATTGAAGTACTTGCATTTAAAGAAAGTTCGGCTTCAGCTTTAAATGAAGTTCGTCTAAATGGAAAGATGGGGGATAAAACTAAAACCAACCCGAGAGCGGTGCTGCGCAATCTCAACCGTTTAAAAATATTTTAGATGGTCCAGATTTTATAAAAACTTTATCGAGGAGGAAATCTCTTTCCCCGGAAAAGTTTTTTTTTAAATCTGAACCATTGATTATCGAGACGGATGGTTCGGATGGTGCACAACACGCCCTCCTGTCCCGATAGAACCTTCTAAACAGTTGGGAATATAATGACGTCATTAAAACATAAACATCGTCGCTCTGTAAATCATAGCCGTTGCAATGTCCTAGTCCTATCCAAGTCCAATAAAGTCGTCCTTGTCCAATTTCCTCCCGTCTTCCTTTTCATATTCGTCATAATGTAATAGAATTGTCTTTCGGTGGGTGGGACTAAGAAAATTAAATTGAAATAATTCACAAAGTTGATCAAATAACGATTTCACCAACTTTTACCCGCCCATTTGGATGGAGTGATTTCAAGAGAAAAGAAAAGAAAGGATTTTAGTTTCTAGCCAAATCACTAATTTGGATAGACTATTTTGGTGAGAATGGAGAGAAAAATACAGAAATAAAATGTTTTGATTGGTTTCTCCCCTTTCTTACCTAATCTCACCAAAAATTGTGAAATTTTGTGAGAAAAGGCTCCCATTTCTTATCTCACCATCCAAAGGGGATGTTAAGCTCGTGTATAGGGATTTTGAAGTCAGTATCATGACGATAGGTATTCAGACAAAAATACAAACAGCAGAGACAATCTGCAGAGAACCACGCAGAGACAAATGCGTTTGGCCCCATTTCGGGTCCCGAAAAAATCTAGAAAAATATCCATAAAGTTTTGAATATTATTTTATGGAGCCCTGTAAAAAATCAACTCCAGTGGATATCGATAAGTATTACTTTTGGATTCGTAGAGGCGAAATTGTTCAGTTCGCTCCTACGAATCCAAAAGTAATACTTATCGATATCCACTGGAGTTGATTTTTTACAGGGCTCCATAAAATAATATTCAAAAATTTATGGATATTTTTCTAGATTTTTTCGGGACCCGAAATGGGGCCAAACACATTTGTCTCTGTGTGGTTCTCTGCGAATTGTCTCTGCGCGTAGCAGAGCTCGTATTCAGATTATTGTTTTTCTTATGTAAACCATTTTGATGTACTTGAGGAGGCACGTGTTACGATAGTATAAGCTCCTTTTTCGACCAATCAGAAAATGTAGATATTATATAAGAAAACAGTACAACAAAAACGGACACTATTGATCCCGAAATATAATAAACAACAAACGAAAGCAACAAAACAAAAAGCCGCATAGAACCAAACGCCAGAGTCGGACCCATCAATCACACTCGTGAAGGTGGGTGGAGAGACAAAGGGGAGAGACAAGGAATGGGAAGAGCAACTCTCAATTTGACTCCGCAACTGAAAAGTGATTTTTTAAAATGTAGGCTCCGTTTGATTTGATGTAAAATGTTTTACAATATAAAATGTTTTTCATGTAAAATATTTTTTCTGAAAACAAACTTTAAACTTTTATTTTGTGGTGTTTGGATGACACTTAAAAATATTTTCAGAAATTGACGAAATAGTGAAGAGAGAGAGAGAGGAGGACTTAAAACGGTGGAGAGATCTGAGAATATTGGAATTGAAAGTAAATCAAGACTGACGATCGAGAAAACTCAGTAGTGAGAATTGCAACATATGGCAGCAGATTCATTTTGAAAAATAACTTACAGAAGATTTAAAGGTAAGTCATTTCCATTCAATTAATGAAAAATGTTTTACATGTAAAATGTTTTCCTCATTTTTTACACAATCAAACACCGAAAAATAGATAAAATATTTTTCAGGAAAAACATTTTACGCGCAAACAAACGGGCCATGGTGACTTGAATATTTTAAACTAACATTTATACGCTCATCTTAGGCCTTTTTGAATCCGAGGTAAAAAGAATAAATCGATCTATAACAAGTCCAAATTCAGGAGATCTAAGAGTAGGAATATTCTCCATTAATCAAATACGCCATATTTGACTTGACAATTTCATTCAGTTTATCCCTCTCATTACTCCATATATTGTACTCGACTAGTCCGAAGACTCGGGATTTCAAAGTATTCACAAATCCTAACCATCAGTAGTTTGTTATCTTTACTAATGTTATATTTTTCGGTATTCAGGTTAATTTATATGCACTTTGACAGTTTTTAGTTTTGTATTACTTGTCCTTTACAAAAAAAAAAAGTGTGGTATTACTTATTTTTTTGCAATTGCAGTAAAAATTGGGAATTAATTTTGGTACTCCCTCAATTAATAACCACACTCCAAAAGAGAGTGCGGTTATCAATTTGGAAAGTGCCAAAATCACTCCCCTGAATTTTTTTCTATAATTAATTAAAAACAAGGGCCTTGTTCCTTTCCCATCTTTACTTTGTTTTAACTTTATTTTTCAATCATTACCTTATATCTTTCTCCAATCATTATCCTATTTTTTCAATTATTAATTTTATTACCCTTCTCTCTAATCATTACCCTATTTTTTTCTACACCCATTATCACAACTAAAATACCGAAAGTTACCGGACGAATAAATCCAGGCTATTTGTACACTAGTACTCAACATAGGCAAACAACGAAAAGTCAGAAAACCAATCTATAAATTGACTAAACTGTTTAAATCACATGTACTGACATCGTTTACGTACTTTTTGTCGGAATAGATTTTTTGGGGTAATGCAGGGGTGTTCTGGTCCTTCGATTATTCTCTACAGACTATTCCACAACCTTTTCACAGGCCTCAAGAGTTAGTAAGGAGAATTGAACCTAAGGTTTTAGAATGAAGCAAATACTTAAGAGCATCGGCAATGGTAATAATTAAAATCAATAATCAAAATGTGTCACGTCAATATTTAATTATCCATTTAGTCCATAATCAAACTTAACAACCTCTACCTCCACATTGGTTATTTTTGCATCCTTAACCAAAAAAAATCCCACAATACACAATGCATATTTTTCCAATCACAAACGAGTTCCAATCACGCATCCGATCACACCAAAATATTCGTCACGATGAGATGATTCCAATGTAGGGTTTTTGAATTACTGAGTTTTGAGTTTGGTTATTGATAAAAGTTGGTTATGAATGGGTGAAATTTGGTTATTTACTAAAATATTTATAATTTTGCTTATTATAATGTGTGGTATTTTTTAAACATTGTTGTTAAATTTGTCTATCCACGTTTATTATTTATTACATTGGGAATGATCTAAGGATAGGTTTTGGTCATAGGATAACACAAATAACTTTGACCGCTAAAAGTTTTTTTTTCGAGCCTTCAACTATAATTAAACAGAAACAGCGAAGCACAGATAAAATGGGTACAAGTGACATTAATGTCTTAAAAGGCTTGCCCAAATAATGGGGATCGTGGTGAGCTTTGGATGTTCGGGTCCCGTTCCATCAACAATGTTTTTTTGGAAAAGTACATATTTTGTCAGTAATCATTTTTTTTTTGTTAATTTTACATTAAATTTATGTCAATTATAAAGTAAAAGTTTTTTTTATTTTTATTCAAAATTTGTGAGAAATAACTTTTAACGATTTTTTTTTTCTTGTCATTCGTTAAATCTAATCACTCTATCCTAAAAAACTTTGAGAAGGGAATAAGTGTTTATGGAAATTGGAACCATGCGCATGTGCTTGCGGGAATGAGGCATAATTGCATAGAATTAATCAGCCAAATTCCAAGTGGAAAGTCAAATGTTAATTTAGCAACAAGAACTAGTCTTAGCTAGTAAAAAAATCACGGCCGTCTATTTTACGCATGTCACATTCATATAACCAACTCTCCCCTTCGTAGGAACCGTCCCCCTCATCCCCCTCATCACTCCTCTCTCTCTCTCTCTCTCTCTCTCTCTCTCTCTCCACTTTCTCTTTTGTACAGCAGTTATACTTTTGTATCTCTCTCTCTCTCTCTCTCTCTCCTACATGCGAGACGATCACAATGGGCTTGTGTTTCTCCCGCAAGGCGGTCATTAAGAACAGGACGTCCAAGCGTATCTCCAACCACTCCGCGGCGGTTCCCGCCGGCGTCGGCGGTTCGAGCAAGTGGGCCAGAATCCGGTCGTCTTCGTCGAGGAGGGAGAAATTCGACGAGTCGGTGATCCACGAGCGGGCTCTGGCCGCGGCGATTCTGTTCCAGCAGCAGCTGCAGCAGCAGAACGGCGGCGCGGTGCAGTTTGATCGGTCGACCTCGCTGCGGTACCCGTCGGGGGTGAGTTCGAGGAGGCAGTCGTCGGGTCTGGGGAGGAGCTCGAGCTCTAGGGCTAGGTCCTTGACTGATCCACTTCTTCAGCCTCACCAGCTTGTTAATCAGGTTTGATTGTATTTTTTAAGGCCTTCAGTTCATAATTGTTGGATTGCCCGGTTTAATTGGCGCCGCTAGTGGATGATAGGATTGGTACTGTCAGAATTAGTCGGGCACACGTAAGCTGGTTAGGACATCTGAGTTACTAAAAAAAATTCGTAGTTGTTGGACAGAGTGTTTTTGAATTTGTTTGGAGTTTTTGTCGTTGCTGCGTTGTTTAATGATGTTCATCTTTTACCATTTACGGCTGGTTTAATTTTTTATCCTCGTTTTTAGAAAATACTTGCTACCACGTTTCTGTACATTTCGTGAAATTGGATATTTTGCTAGTAATAGGAAGGATTCAATTATGGAAATTTCGCAACTTGCCTTCAGTTTGCTATCTTATTTCGTAACTGCTTACGTAGTTTTTTTAATAAGTTGAGCACAAAGCGAAATAAAAGTTAAACTTGTTTGGCTATTATTATTATTATTATTATTATTATTATTATTATTATTATTATTATTATTATTATTATTATTATTATATATTTTGTTTGTGGGTGATTGTCTAGAATAACTAAATAAGGGGGACATGGTGTTGTGCTTTGGTGGGGCCCTCCCCCGGTCCTTTTATTTGATCTGAACAGTTCACTTTGTTTGTTTCATCGTGTAGCAGAGTAGGCAGTCACATGAAAATTCATATTAATCGGACATCGATACCTATGCTTCTACAATGCATCTGTCTTAAAAAATAAGCTATAAATGATTTTTTTGTAATAAAGCACTTTAAGGTAAATGGACACTGATCAAATAGTTACCAATGTCCAATCAACATGAACTTTTACGTGGAATATTTTTGTTTAACCGAACAAACAAATAAGATAGTGAAACCGAATGAGCTCCAAAACGATGAGTTGGTTACTACGATCCAGTTTAACGATTTGATGTACCAAAAGTCGATCAAATTTGAAATTCAGTGAAGCAGATAAATAAAAATAAGATGAAGAACCAAATGAGCCCTGCAACAAGGAGCAGGTGAAAATCGTCATTTGAATGATTTTATGGACCATAGTCCAGTCAAATTAAAATTCAGTGAAATGTCATTGTCTTCTTCTTCTTTCCAGAGGGGTGTTCATTTTGTTGAATGTTTCAAATTTGAGTTAAAAATTCCAACTCGATGTGGACTTTTGAATTGACTGTAAGTTGATAGCTTTGGAATTGGAGACGTGCTTAGAATGTAGAATAAGTGGTTGGTGGTAAATTATCCTCTGTGCCTGCCCTTGAACCGGCAACCTTACTTACAGTGATTACTACTAGTACTATTAGGTAAGAATGTAAGATTGTCATGCTGATTGGCGAATTGCCTTACTTCTGGATATGTTGTATCTACTAGCAGGAAACTTAAGGGGAAACACAATAACACCATGAATCTTGTGCTTATCTATATTGACTCAATTGGAGAGCAGGGTACCATACAACACCAATTGATAGCCCGGTACCCAAAATTGTTGAATTTCCAAGGTAATTTATCACTGACCAATATACAGAGGCAGTTAATGCAGTTGAGGGTCCTCGTATAGTTAATACATTTCCTGCCGAAGTCTATTCCGGAAACCATTGGAATATTGCAGAACATAAGCCATTATTCTCCTGAAGCAACTACTGTCCTGGTAATAGCATAAATCAGCTGCTAAATCACCAACAACAGAGAATATTTGAAGGCAACCAAAACCATTGGTCTTGAAGCCTTCCTCCTCGTAGTCAATAACGGATGTGTCATACATAATTACTAAAATTTGTATTGTTAATGGGTCTGTAGATCATCTCCTCTGCTAGGTCTTGTTGGATGGTCCTTTTGTGACTATATTTAACTTTACCTTGTAGCTTTTAGCCTTGCAAATTTATTGGATTAAGGCCTCTCTCTTTTTTTTTCGCTTCTGGGTCTTTACTACTTTTAGTTTTGGCTTTTAGATCTGTATTCCACGCCACCCGACCCAATTTATAGTCAGGCATCTCAAATGGTAATTGACCAATTGAACAACTGAGGGCAGTTGATGCATTTCAGAAGAGGAGACTGGTGGTACTTGGTCTGTCCTTCTACACAAACAGATAAGAGGACATTTGAATGGGCATGAACTTTGGCTAAATGTACAGCAACCTAGCAGTTACTTAGTATAAGTTACCAATAAAGCTCATACTAATCAAAATATTTCCTACTTCTCAAAAATCCTCTCATTATCTTCTAGCAGTAGGCCAAGATCCCAATACACTAGAACAATACTTCGCAGATAAAATCTTAAATCTTATGTGCAACCGCTATGCTGGTTATGGAAATTTTAATTTACTTATGAAGGGTAGCTTCTTCTTTTTTTATAGGCAATGAAGGGTAGCTTTTTAGTAGGAGGATACTTACGGAAATTAGGTTTTAGCGTATCTGACAATTTTTTTGTTGTAGTTGTAGTTGCATAAACAATTGGATTTTCTTTGGAAGCAATTTGGATCAGAGTAAGATGAAAGTTTTCCATAATTTATGTGTAGGTCTGAAAGCTAGTGTTCAAGTTTGTATGCATTCTTCTGTTAGATTGAGTTTACCATACTTTCCTATAAAAGGGTGTTGTATGCTAGTGATCAGTGCTTTCTGAATTTTTTTTTATTTGATGGAACTGCTTTTCCTATTTATTTCCTTTTCCCATTGCTAATTCTAGTTGTCCTGTTTTCCTCTGGCATTGCTATTAAGCACGTAGCAGGATCTACTGTCACGAATCTACAAAGGATCATTTCCATAATGTTCTTTATTTCCTGAGCAAACTCGCTGATCGATATAGATTTGTTTGATCTATTGTTTAGACTTTAGAGTTTGAACTATTTGTCTTACGGATTAGAAAAGAATCCTCTTGTTAAGGTTTGTGTTGCGTCTTTATGAATCTAGGATTGATCGTAATGAGTCCACCATTATTTTTCTTGTGTTGCAATAGAATATCACTTTGGGAATATCTTGTCTCCCGGAGTACTAAATTTGCCTGTAGTGCAGGTAGGCAAGCGGAGAGTGTGGTTACTAACACTGAGTTTGTTTTTTCAAGGGATATTTAGGCTGCACTGTGCTTTTGTCAATGTCATGCATGAAGATTAAAATGCATCGATTCAACGTCTTAGGTTGATGGTGAATGTTTTCATCCTTTATATTGAAATTCCAACTGAAAAAATCAATTTGTGCCTCCAGTATTTTGGAAAAATGGGATTGATGGAGCTCATTTGTTTGCTAGATGTCTCTCTATGGTCCTTGATTTAACTCGAAGAAATGTCGGCACTTTTGTTCATCTGGTATTTCTAACTACTTATCTCTTTGACAGGATGTGAAGCTAGAGGATATAGAGACCAGCCATTTTGTCCTTGTCCATGGAGGTGGTTTTGGTGCCTGGTGTTGGTATAAAACAATAGCACTTTTAGAAGAAGGGGGATACAAAGTAACTGCGATAGATCTAACTGGCTCTGGGGTTCATTCATTTGATACGAACAGCATCACAAGTCTTCCACATTACGTGAAGCCCCTTACAAATTTTCTTGAAGGACTTGGTGACGGGGAGAAGGTACTTGTTTATTTATGTCAGTTTTTTTTTTGGATTCTGCTATCCATTTGGGACAGCTGTCTGCATGACAAGTTTTTTGCAACATGTGAAACCATTCACAGTTTCTTGGAAAACTTGCCAGCAGGGAATAGGTTTTTATCTGCATCATTGGGTTTTTTTTTTCCCTGTGTTGTCATTTATGTTACCGTGATCTCTTAGGTAAGTTTTGTTGTTGGCACGTTGCAGATCATGCCAATTTATTGAATTCAGTGCCGATCAAATTTTTTTTTATTGAATTCAGATGTATAACTGAATCACAAAATTTTTTTCTTTGTTACACATGTAGGTGCTTGTATGGTCCTTGCACTTTCTAATTCTTTAGTTTGAGGTTCCTTAAGGTTGTCCTCCAGAGTTCTATTATACCCGCAACCTGCATTTCTTCTTTGGCTAAAGGCTTGATCCAAGTTGTTTACATCAGTGGAGAGACCTGAATAATCTTAGTTCCATTACCTCTTGTCTCCTGGATCAAAGAGTAATTTGGGGTACGGGTATTTGTTCGAGAGAAGTGCTAATGTAGGGAATTATTTGGACAAAATTGCTGCTCTATTAGTCAAATCTGCATTCTAACCGATGGCAGCCTTAAGTCTTTGTTCTTGACTAAGGGAACCTGTTGTTTCTTTTTGGGGAAATTATACCGAGAGTGTTTTTTTTTCTTATACAAATGACAAGGGGTATCCCCTCCAGGTTACAAGCTACAGGGAATTAGGGGTTAAGGATGTTCAGATATATTGTCAAGGATAAGCCACCTTTTACACTAAAAAGACAGATGTAGAAGGGGGGGTTTGATGCATCTAAATTTGGAAGCTCTCTCTCTCTCTCTCTCTCTCTCTCTCTCTCTCTCTCTCTCTCTCTCTCTCCTGCCAGGAAACTTGTTGGTATAGTTGTATCCTTAGTTGCAGCGTCCTTCTGTCGGGGTGATGAATCCATCCCAGAACCTTGCTCCTGTGCTAGCTCCCATGTTAGATCCTCCAAGGGAACTTACTCCCATCGTCAAAGGATGGCCTCCCCTACTAGGATAGAACATCTCAAGCATATCCATTCCTTAAAGAAGCAAGCGAGAATTTGAAGGAATGGTAACATATTACAAAAAATTAGCTCAAATTTTCAATTTCACACTAATTATTTAACATGTGGATTAGGATTAACGAACAATTTATATTTTTCAGTCTCTATACTTTTGGTTTCATGCAACTATAGAAGTATGTTATACGCTCTTAAAGACCCTCCCATTCTTAGATTGTCCTATATATTCTCGCTCTCCCACACCAACACATGCTTCCGTCTCGTGCAACTAAAGTTTTACCTCATCATTTTTTTGTTGTTTTTCTTTCGCCAAAGGAGCTTGTTCTTGCAATTTTCATTTCAAGCTGAAAGTTCTGGAAACTTTTTTATGGCGTTGATGTAAATTACTTGTCCTGAGATGGTACAAGTGTTATTTAAAACTTCAAAGTGCTAAATGGATTAGTTGGAAAAGTTACTTGAAGTTCTTCTAAGAGATCAGTTTCAGTCCTTGGAGGACACTTTGACCCTCTTATATATTTTCCTCTTTCTTCTTGATTTATTCAGGTGATTTTGGTCGGACATGATTTTGGTGGTACATGCATATCATATGCAATGGAGTTGTTTCCTCATAAAGTTTCCAAAGCAGTTTTCATTGCTGCAACAATGTTGACTAGCGAACAAAGTACCCTTGATATGTTGTCCCAAAAGGTTTGCACGTCACTCTTGAGTAGTTTAATTTTTAATAGAATATTTATTTGCATGCAACAGTATATGTTATTGAATTTGGAATCTGGACTTGCTTTTTTGTGAGAATTGCTTTTCAAAATGTCTGAACTTGGTTTTTTTTTTTGGATAAGCACTTTACTTCTATAAAGCTCAAACTCATGTACAAACTCTAAGGGGCATTCCCCCGAAACCAAGGCACCTGAGACAAGCCTCAGCATACCACCTGAGACATTTAAAAAAAAGAACCAAACAACTCTATACAAAGAACTCCTATACTAAACAGTGTGGATCAAAAACTCTAGTTGAAAGGCCCCAACTACAACACAACTCTATGTTCTTATGGGATTTCTTAACACCCCTTCTCAAGTTTAGCAAATCCCGAATTGCAGTTATAGTCTGGAGGATGACTTGATCCTGAGGAGAAATCTTGTGTTGAAAAATCTGTTGATTCCGCTCCATCCAAAGGTTATAGACACAAGCAGCAAACACACTTTTCAAAAGCCAACTCTTAAGCCCAGACCCCTTAACTGTTCTGAACTTGGTTTTGCTTGTAAAGGTTCTTGAATTGCTGCCACAAACTTCCAGAGTTCAAGAATTTTACATGTTTTTTACGCCAGCATATTGCTTATGTTTTGGCTGTGACGTTCAAATTCTTTGACATAAAAACAAAAAACAAAAATACATCTTCTGTACAAGATACTAAACAAGGTTTTGATGTGAATCTTCAAGGCTATGGTATTTTTTTTTGGCCCTAAAATGATAGTGGAATGATTTTCAGTACTTCCATAAGACATAAGGAGGTATCTTTAATAGATTGAAGATTTAAGCTTCACAAGGTGGCGCAATTGATTTGTCTTGTTCCTTTTTTGATTTGTCTTATTTTCAGAAAATAAATAATTAAGGTTTTCAAATATATTCTTAACTACATATGTGGAATTTTATGCTAATCCGGGGTGTTCTATGTCACATTTCATTTGTTACAGTAACATGTTACGATTGTTGCAGGCAGATTCAAATAATCTGATGCAACAGGCGCAGATATTTCTATATGCCAATGGGAACACTCACCCTCCAACTGCAATTGATTTTGATAAGTCACTACTTAGGGACTTGTTATTCAACCAAAGTCCTGCCAAGGTATTTACTGACTCGCTGATAGTGTTTGTTTTCTTTTTATGGACACACATGTGTATATAATAGGTGTAGTCAGTGTCTTAATTATTAGATTAAGGAAACCATGATCATGGATTCATGAATATATAGGACATAGACATTATAGGAAAAAATAAGTATTGCTCTTGATCTTTCAATCTTTCTATTTGCACCCTCAAAACTTCCGTGAAGAAAGCCAGAAAATTTAAGCAGAAGTCAGAAAATCCAACTCTGTCTGATCATCTGCACCTTTGCCAATGTGGTACACCAATTTCTTAGCAGCGATCATAAATTGAAGTTATATTTTCTCTAGATATGGGAAATGACTTTGTGGCCATTGGAAGCCATAATTCCAAAGCGGTAGAAAGACAATTTCAGGTGTTTACGTGTTCTTTTATGTTAATGGAAATATGGCACAACGTGCATCCATGTCATTATGTGTATTGTTTATAAATTTGTTAAATCCATTTTGCATCCTTTCCTCCAGGATGTTGCGCTAGCATCTGTCTCAATGAGGCCAATCCCTTTCGCACCAGTTCTGGAGAAGCTCTCTCTCTCGGACAAGAAGTACGGCTCTGTTAGGCGATTTTACATAGAAACTCAAGAAGACAATGCCATACCTATCACACTACAGGAAAGCATGATAAACGAAAGCCCTCCCGAACGGGTTTTTCGACTTAAAGGTTCCGACCACTCCCCCTTCTTCTCAAAACCTCAAGCCCTACACAAGCTCCTGGTAGAGATCTCAAAGATCTCATCAACTTAGCCCCTCATTCAAGCATTATTGTGTTCCCTTACGTTTCTTAGAGTTTCTAATTTATTACTACCTGAAGAATGTTCATATTTGTGCCAGGGATACTTCAATTTTTCCACGGGTGTTAATGTTCATAAGAAATGTTAGGGTTTCTTCTTTTCTGCGGTAGTGAAATGATTAGTGAACGGTTGTGTAGCGGGTTTTCCAAGCATTTTGGTTTGGACGTTGATTCCTTCTCTTCAATAAAATGCAATGACGAAATATCAATGTAGGAATGTGATTCGGCCGTTGGATCATAGCTTTAATTTGAACTCAGATGCTGTTGGGGCATTGTGAGTTTGCGACCGACAGCATTTAGTTATTTTCTTGTCGAAGATTTAGATGCATGAGAGCACTTCAATCACTGGTTTATAGTAGTGGTTTTGGGTTGTCGTTTTTTCTTTTCCAGAAGGTAATGGGAGTAGGTCAGTCTAAGGACTAGTTTATGGGGCACCAGTCTTTCAGGAGCCACCAAGTGAAGAAACTTTGGGCAGAAGTGATCTAAAATTCGAGAAAATCTTCAATGCTAGGGTTATTTGTAATACATCTATATGGGACCTGCACATACATGGGATCCACATCAGCGAGAGGGCGTTTCAAATAACTGTTGCATTGAAGATTTTTTGGTTTCATGGGGAATGCAGGGTTTTGAAATACTGGCTTGAGTAGGATCTGGTTGTGGTAGAGTTCTTCTAGGTATCCTTCCATAACTCTCGTCTTGGGGGCATCCGGTGTCGTATGGATTAACAACGAGCCGTTTCTCTTTTCGGTATTCCGAGGAATCCGGGGAAGCTATAGGGCAGACTTGTAGTGCACATTTGAGTTGTTCATCTCAGCAATCAACCGTTTAGATATGTTGTTTACTCTTACCGATAAGAGTATTTCAGCGAATCTGAACCATTGATTGTAGAAACGGATGGTCCGGATGCCGCACTACAAGGTGCACTATAGCATCCCCAAGTTCATATTCCGAGAAGAACATCTTTATTTATTAAAAAAAATTGGCATTGGATGTCAAATGGGTAAGTGAACAGTTTGGATTTTGTTTAGAGGAATGGAAGGCAAATATAATGTCAGTCCATTTTTGAAAACAAAAAAATTACTCCTGCCATCTCATAATTTTACCCTATTTTAGACATCCAATATTCATGTTCACTTTGAAAAGTTGAAGCCAAAGTTTTTTGTAATTTTTCGAAAATGTCTTCCAGAAGTGGGTAGGATTATTTTGAAAGGTTGGAATAGATGAATAGCTTTTAATAATTAGTTTCGATGTGACTTATGGTGCATTAAATGTGTGTATATTCTTTAAAAGTTGCAATTTCAGAAATGGACTAAAATTACAGGGACAGACGATTACAATTTACTCATGTGTCGATCGATGTTGAATCCTAAAATGTTAATTTATGCGAGTTTTACAAGTTGGAATCAAATATTGTGAACTCGTTATCCTACGAGAGGCCTATACTAGTATACGATATGGAATGAAGATCCTCTCATGTGAGGAAAAACGGTTTGTTTGAAATGATATGACGAGATGAATGCAGAAGGGGAGCCGAGTCACCTGTTTCAACCTTTGGAATTCAGAATTTACTAACCATGTTAATGGACCTTCATGGGTCAAACTTGTATTGCACTAGCTTAGCTAGCAGCTGAAAGGTCTCCCACGAGTTTCAACAAAATTGGTTGTTTCGCCTCAGTTTTGGGTAATTTAACATGAAAAACACACACTAAAACCACTCAAGAAATTCCATAGCTTCCATTCTGTTATGGTCGCTTAGCTATGTTTTTACATCGTTCTTATCATTGTGTTCCTGTCTTTTGAGGGAGCATGGACATGGTTTCGTGCGCGGATAGTTTCAGCGTGAGGTATCCACGCAGTACGTAAACCGTTGTATCCTGGGAGACACAGACGTCGGTTGTAATTGTTTAAAATATCAATAACTTTATATCTTTGTTGTATTTTGTGCAGTTAATGGATGTTTTAACTCATTGTAATTAGTCCATATTAGTTTTCGGGACTGATTTTCCTATCACTATCAACTAAATCGGTTACACCTTCCAAAGAAAAAAATACTAAATTGGGTGGGTTGGAAATGGGTATTTGAGTATTACGTGGGTGTGTATGCAATTGGGAATTCGGCGGTCGAGGTAAAAGGATGGGTTCTTACACTGCTTTGCTCTACCTTTAATTGGAACCCAGCAAGTGAGCGGTGAGATTGATCCCCAGAATTAGTCGAGGTGCGTGAAAGCTGGCTCAGACACCTAAGTTATAAAAAAAGAAAAGAGAATTAGTCGAGGTGGGTGAAAGCTGGCTCAAACACATGAGTTATAAAAAAAGAAAAGAGAATTAGTTGAGGTGCGTGAAAGCTGGCTCAGACACCTGAGTTATAAAAAAAGAAAAGGATGGGCTCTTCAATCTTTGGTTGATTATCTTGGCTTTGTTTGAAACTTAGGAAAAGTAAGGGAAAAGAAAGTGAGGAAAATGGGAGAAAATTTTCTGTATGCACGAAACTTGAATTCTTTATTTTCTCTCATCTTTCTCTCCAATCCAAAAAATTGGAAGGGAAATTTTTTAACTTTCTTTTTTCTCTTCTCACTTTCCTTCCAAACAAAGCCAAGCATTTGGGGAAGGTGAACCATGGGAGAGGAGGGACTGATGGGAAGAGGGAACTATGATTGGCCATCATCTAATGGGGATTATGGTTTTTTTTTTTTTTTAAACTAAAGGATGGATTGCATTGAACCAGCGTAGCGACCCTCAATCAACTAGGAAACCCATCCAATTTAAAATGTTTGAATTTTAGCCATAACTGACTCGACTGGAGAGAAAATATTGATGCACTACGTCGTAGCCCGCATATTCTGTCACCAGGCCCTCACCCAAGCGCAAGTCAAATATTGATTCATGCTCTCCACAGGTGGTGTTGAAAGTAGGGGCAGGAGCAGGACTGTTTTTTGACATTTCAACCTTTACTTATGCTGATTAATGATTACGGGCTCTGTTAAAAAAATAATAATAATGATTATGGGCTAAAGTGTTATAACCTTTTTTGAAAAGGACATTGCAATTGAGGACAGTAGTTATTGAAATTTACCCCAGAATGGACAGACAAACAAACAAATAGAGGATGAAAAACACAAACAAACAAATAAACAAAGAGAGTGACATGTCACTGACTCCCACGTTTATATTTCTCTGCCTTACGTTGTCTGCCTCCTACCGCACGATATGTTTGTTTCATCAACCATCCGGCGTTTAAGATCGTACTAGTTTTGTTTTTTGTTTTTGTTTAGATTGCATTATGAATGTTAGATTGCGAATTAGATCCTGAATTATAATCAAGAGAGATTATAAAACTTATAACATTAGACCGTCCAAAACGCATTTAAAAGGGTGCGATTGATTCCGTAAACAAATATTCACGGCTTCATAAACAACTATTCACGACTCCGTAAATAACTATTCACGTTTGAGATGGATACTGGTGCGGCCCTCGTGTCACTCTCATCAATCTCTCTCAATGGGGAAGTTGTCAACTGACAAAGCTAGCTGTTCATTATTCCTGGTTTTCCCTTGAAAATGGAACATAAAAATGGTTCTTTCTATACTTCTATTAGTAATATCATGAAGCCTATCATGAGTCATGATATATATAATAGGTATCCTAAGAAGCTAAAACAGATCCTCTGTCTTTTTCTGTGCTACCTAAAACCCATGATTCCATCGAAGGTGGTTGCCAAGATGGCGAGTGATATGAGAGCGAAACTCCTTCGATACACGTTTGCGAGTTTGAATCCTGCTTGCAGGTAATAGTTCTCATGAACCAGTTACACTGTATATTAGACCCTATATCTGTCTAAGGTGGTGGAGGTAGGATTTAAACTTAGAGGTGACATCCAAAAAGATCGATATAGTTACTCCGTCCCAAAAAAAAGGTAAAAAAGAATATATTTTTATTCAAACAAATCCAAACGTACTATTTTTTCCTGACATTAAAAGAATTCAATGATACCTAACATCTTGGAAAAAAAGTTGAAACTCTTTGAACCAAAATGCAATTTGTTAAGTACTCGTTTCGCGAACTAGATAATCGGCAGAAGGAATAATTAATAGCAAAACTAGTACTATATGTGTTCCAACAATAATTTCACATGCTACCAAAAAAATACATATTTTCATAGATTAATCGTCCATTAACAATAATTAAAAATAACCATTAAAATTGGTCAGGATTGTGAAACAAAACAACGTTTTTTAAGATCCAAAGTGGCCATGCCACCACCCCCTTAAAGGCTTCACCCCTTTACTCCTGTACAAGTAGGAGTTACTTCGATAGAACGCTCCGGTGAGTTTGACTCCTTCATATAATTATGCTATGGGGTTGGAGTTCGTGAGGGTTGGAGCTCGGATCTCTCCCTTCTGGTGGTAAGGGTGGTTTGGTCGGTTTCGATTGGGACCGAACCGACTGATTAATTTTCAGTTCGGTCTCGTTTACCTGAAAATTTCTTCAGACCAAACCAATATACTCTAAAACCATACCGATTTACAGATCAATCAAAGCCGTCCATCTTAAACCCAAAAAAAAAAAAAAAATCTCAACCGTCCATTTCAATTTTAATATCGGGCCCAAAAAACAAATTGGGCCTAATGAACCTAACCAATTTCTGTCCATTGTTTTCTGGTCAGTTCCCAGCTACATTACCCCTACCGATTTTCACCCCCACCTTTAGCTGAGAAAAGGGCCAAAAAAAAAAAAACTCTAAACGCCCCGATGCGCCGACACACTTTTGACCTCGGAAAAAATTACTACCTTACCCAAATTAAAAATTACAATAATTAATGACTGTTTGGGTTTGTAATCAACAGCTAAACCGTTCCTTTTACGTCTTAATACAAAATTTAAACCTCATTTCCCCTCTCCCTCTATATATACCCCTATCCCTTTCCCCTCTCTCTCATCCTTTCCTCTCTCTCTCTCTCTCTCTCTCTCTCTGCATCTTTGATCTCATCTCGTGTTCGGATCCGGCAGAGGTACGATAACCGCTTATACAAGGTTAATTTTTTCTAATGCCCATATTGTTCGATTTGCGCACCTTTTAGGTTTTGATCTTAGGTTGCATTCACGAAATTGTCGCCCGCAATAATGTTTTCTGGTTGCATATGCATATGTTTTGTGTATCTGCGCCATTTTTCACATTCAATTGATGTTTAATTTCATTCGTTTGATGCCTGATTTTGGATTGGGCGATTGTACGGAGACATGAAACCTCGTTTTCCCGGTTTAAATTCCGAATCGTGTGTGAACGTCGGTCCTTTTTTGTTGATGGGGTTAGGCATCAATCATAGGATGTGTGTGACTAGATAAAGAATTAGGATTTAGGAGGAAATGGTGTAAATTTGGATCTGCTCATTTGAGTTGTGATGTTTTAATATAAGGATGTTTGGTAATGTCTGAATGGCTGAAATAGAATTTGGATCCATCAGCGTTATGCCGTTATTGCTGCATCTCAATGCCAGCAATAACTGACTCTTTTTGTAACTACATGGGCCTAAAAAACGTTAAAAGTGCAGTGAGAGCATCACCCTTCATGGAGAGCCTAGAGGTTTGATTGAATAACATAACATAACAACATTGTTTGAATATAGGGAAACGTATCGATAAAGTCAAATATGCAAAATTATTATTACGGACAGGAAGGGCAAAAACCCAAAAGAGGTAGTTATTAAATCAAAAGGAATATGTTGCCATTTAGAGAAACATAAACATTAAACCAGAAGATGCTATCAAGCAGGGCCTGAATCACGGCTTGTGGAATTGTCATCATATATCAGGTGGATCGCATACACTTTCTGTAAACAGCTGAATGATGAATCTAGATGCTTGCGTACATTGTAATTGAGGTAGCATGAGCAGTTCTATTATTTCTGCTTCTGTAACATGGCCATGTGGCATGTTTCGACCCCTATCCTTTAATGTATGAAATAAAAGGTCCAGTCGTGTGCATAACCGAATGGGGATCAGGTACACGTCTTTTGTGTGGAATGAGAGGCAGATGGGAGAAGGGCAAAAAACTTTCTATTCTTGTGTATCATTACAAGTGCCATGATTGCCACCTGAAGTGAAGTTTACCACTGGATTGATCATCCTAACATCCAATGTTAAAGTGGAAGATAAAGCATGTAGCTTTCTGATTTACCAAGAATATTGCTTTGGGTTGGTGGAGGCGCAAGAATTGTTCTAAAGGTATTTGGATGATCTGTTTCCCAAAGAACACCATGGCAGAACTAGTCTTCTGGCACCAAAGGCCCAAAACTAGTTAATTCTGAATGCCATAAAAAAGGGTCAACACTTGTTTGTTCAATTATGGATTTTGTATGCATGCGTGTTGGTTTGACGGTGAGAGAGAGAATGCGAGAGAACATATGAGCTCATGCTTGCATACATGTGGAAGATATTTGACTCTATTTTGTTTTGACAGCATGCTTCCCTGGTCTGTGTCTGCGTATTGTTAGAGCGTCTACTTCTAAATTTCGTCACACATTCTATCATGAAATAGAGTTTCTACTATACACTTTAGAGTCTTACACTCTCTCCCCAAGATATTTTAGAAGTCCTGATGTCTTTGCATCTGAATAATATCCACTGCTTGGTCTTTATGCATCAAAAAAGAAACAGCTGAAGTCACAGAAAATGGGGCGGCGTGGAGTCAGCGCTGGTGGAGGACAAAGTTCTTTGGGCTACTTGTTTGGGGGCGGAGAGACTACCATCACCCCTCAAGCTCCTAAGACCCGGGGGGAGGGCTCGAATAATGCGACTCCCCAGCAGTCTGCTGCTGCTTCCCAGCCCGTGGATGAAATTAAGCAGATTCCAGCTGGCAATAATAGAACTACCAACAATTACTTGAGGAAAGATGGCCAAAACTGTGGCAACTTCATCACGGTATGATCCTAGTAAATTCTTCTGCGTATAACCATTGCTCCTGGATTCTGATCCTTGACCCACAACATTTTTCATAGTATTCTAAGTTGGAGTTTTCTGAATGTAAAGTTGATGAGTGGATTTATGTCTCATGCTATCGATATTACTTTCCAACTTATTTCAGATCCTCTCCTTGGCCTGGCATTATGAGTACTTTCTGATTTTAACTGTTATTAATGTGCCTGGGCATCCTTGTACATGAGCATCCTTGAATCCCATGGTGGTTAGTGTGGCAGTTGGCACATCTCATTTCGTTCTTTTCTTGAAGACTGCTGTTTTCTAAATGAGATTGCCTGTTCCATATCGTTTACATTTCATTGTGTTTAAATGCACAATATTTATACTGTTACTACTATGAAGTGGGCTTTTTGCTTCACATGGTGATAATCAAGGTTGTGAATACAGTTCCGTACTCGCTGGTATGCACAGTTTTCTAATAACCAGTACCTTGCTCCTCTTGTTTCTTTCCTGTTCAAATACCGGCCATAAGTATAAATATTGTTATATAATATTTTCACGGATGAATGGTTTGAGCATTTTAAGCATACATATAAGCAAAAATATTGCTCCCTATTAGACAATATTTGTCTCTCAACATCCCAAACGGTACCTGAAATTACATCGGTACCGAGACGTACCATACCACTAAGAAAATGGTACTGATACAGTATTTAGAACCTTGATCAGAATGCCATGTGAAATTCAAGGGTTGGGAGAGAATTTTATCACAAATCCCGAATGTATCCTAGTAGTCATTGCTTCATGGGCTACTTCTCCCGTCTATGATGTCATAAGGATTTAGCAAGTGGAAGGCCGTGGGTAAGCTTACGACCCATCCCACAATATGCACTTAGATCCTCAAAAACTATTACGATTTGTGAAGAAGCTTGCACTTGTTGGGGAAAGGAAGATTTATTCTCTAACCGTTGGCAGATAGAAACCATTTTTTCCCTCTACTACTTTCAAGTACATTCATTTTTTTTTATATCTTAGTTGATAGCATGTATTATACAATATATTTGAACAGCAAATTTTGGCATCCATGTACCCATTTATCAAAGGGCTAAGGTTGTAGGGAGGTTTTATGTCTATGTGACCGACCTAGACCCACACAATCACAGGTTACTTGCTCCGTTGTCCATGTATTATCTAGACATGCAGATTTAGGTAATGCAAACGGCTTAGGTGCACTATAACTTAGTTTTTTTCTTTTCTAACTCTTCCCTAACACAAGAAAAAGTTTAACTGTGTGAGGTTCCTAAGCCTAAGCCATTAGAGGCAAATTTACAATCTAAAAGCGAAAATAAAGATCAACGAAAGCTCCTCTCTTGTAATTACAGATATGGGTTGGTTTCATCTTGTGAGGGATCTCTGCTTATCTTTATCGTTTTTAGTTGCTGTTTCGTTTGGTCACACTGATACGTTTTGGCATGATGAGTTGCTGTTTTGTTTTTGTGTCTGCTCTGGTACTTTGTTGTGGTCACACTGATGATATGTTTTCGCATGATGCAGGATCGCCCTTCAACCAAAGTTCATGCTGCCCCTGGTGGTGGTTCTTCCCTTGGTTACCTCTTCGGTGGTGATGGGAACTGACTCTTTTGGTTTGAAGAGCCATTAAATTATTCAATGTCTACATAGTATCTGTAATTCCAGAAACCTGGACATTTCTATCTGGAGCACTTATTGTCGAATTTATTGTTGCATGATCTTTTGTTGTGGCTAGGTCTCCTCAGCCAGATTCAAGTTTCTTGAGTGTTGCCCGAATTGTTCAAATGATTAATTCGCGTGATCTGTTTTTATGTCTATTAATTCGCGTGATCTGTTTTTATGTCTGCGCTAAATGATGCTTGATGAATGTCATCTACCGTTGCGACAACACTGAGCCACAAGCTATACAAGGTTACAATTCCTTAATTTGTACACAATGCATTGTGTGCAGTTGAGTCTTTTTGACACGCCAAATTTTGCATCAAATGTTTATTTTCTGTTTACTTGCCTCAACGCTGAGGTACCAAACAGAATATGGTTGTGTTTCCCTGGAGTAAAAGGACAATGAATATGCCGATCGAAAAAAAGAGAGAGAGAAGACAATGAATATCTCCAGTTCACAAAGGTCTTACGAACAATGATCATGAAAGAATTGTCTAACAAATGACAAATTAGCAACAACGGTTTCTGTATTGTGAAACTTTTCCAAATGAACTGCTCACATGTCCAAAGGATACCAGAGTATTCAATGATCTATCTACAATGACCAGCTGATCTAATTTCCTGAAACTGTTCCATGTACAAGCAAATTAACAAGGAAGAAGAAAGTTGCAGCCAAACAACTTCAACCTTTGTACACATTTCCTGCTAACCACACAGTTCATAACAATGTCATTGTTGATCCTGCAAGTCAAAGAAATATGCACCTAGAATACATAAGATTTTCCACCTGGTTGAGGTGAGCTCTAAACAGTAGCAACATCGGCGCCTGCACATCTATGGCGATAACTCCGGAGAAAGCAAAAAGGCAGTAACTGACTTCACACTGTAACGTCATACGACCAACCATTCTTTCCAAGCTAGTGGTCTCATCTACTACCACTTCGAACTGTGAAATGAGGGCAAATGTGTGTGCGAGGAAGATCAAGTTCCTCGCCAACTATTGACCCCGGAAACACTTGACATAGTTTATTCTATTTTCTTTTTTGGTACGTAGTTTATTCTATATTCAACCAACCCGAGAAGGCCAAAGATGAGCCTTTCATAGGTACTGAAAGTACTTCCGAAATATGGGTCTAATTTACATCTCAATCTAGGGAATCAGAGCTTCACAATGTTGAGTTATATAAAAACTGAAAAATTTCGTTCCAATTGGTAGAACACAAAGCACCTGAATCCTATTATAATCAGACTCAAATCACTTCTAGAGCATCTTACTTTGATTTGGCATATCAGAAAATGAGAATGCCAAATCAAAACAAGAACAAATAGAACCAAACACACATGGAAACTAAACCATAACAAAATCATCATGAAACACAATCCATAATTGCTTTCAATTAGCAAGCACAACAACAAATGTCTTAAAATTATATAATCATAATTTGTGGAGAAAAAAAAACTGAAACCCTAATCTCAACAGGTTAGGGAAGCAAAAACACAAGTCCCATTAATTCCAACATAATTCTGAGACTTCCAGGAACATTGTAGAAATAGGTTTCAAAACCCTAGCTTGGTGCGGCGCCAGTGCCTGCGCTTGGCATTGTACCTACACCCATCAAAATAGCAGCAATCAAACATCTCAAATCAGAACCCACAAACAATTTAAATCAGAAGCATATGCTCAAATGCAAGGTTCTTCCTAAATTGAAGTGGATATCGAATGACAGGATTCGACTCTATTCTTCAAGTCGACTCATCCATGGGTTTCGAGTCTTTCGACCTTGAGTTTGTGAGCTTTATCATGGAAGTGAAATAGAATCATTCATTTTCAAGGATTGTAGAGCATCCAACGAAGAACTACATCGCTTCTAGTTTTACCTCTAGTCCATGTTACACTGTATTCAAGCAAGCCTCCAATAATCAAACATCACATTTATGAATTTGAAACCCATTCATTTGGAGCTCCTAAACAATCCAGCCTAAGTGAATATAAGGGACCCACCTGATGGTGTTGTCGGTTCTCATACGAATCCAGTGAGGGATGGGCCTGTTCTGCCTCATCTTCTTCGCTAGCTTCTTCTTTATCATGAACGTTTTGTGCGACGGCTGTAACAAATGCAGAAAACAGTCATTTTCTGACGTTGAAGATATATACGAACATCAATTCGATTGAGAGAGAGAGAGAGAGAGAGAGAGAGAGAGATACCATTTTCGATTCTGCTGGCGAGCTAGTCTGGGACGATGGGGAGAAGTGGAACGCGGCGTAAGAATAAAACCCTAGTCCCGAATCTGAGCTATAGCCCTAATCACATTGTCAAAGCGATCCTCGCCGTCTATTTCCCTAGTCGGTTTGTTTATTTTTTGGTTCCTGTCAAAAAACCAGTTTCTTTTTAAATTATTAAACTTAAAAAATAACAATTGAGCAACCAGGTCTTTTCTTTTTTCTATTTTTTTAATAGTTTAGCCTTTTGGGAAAAAAAAAGAAGATAAAATGAATCCCAAATTTTGCACTCTTTTTTGTTGGTGATAATTTCTAGTTTTGATTAATCAATATAATATTTTAATTTGTTCATTCACTTTTTTCATAACAGTAGATGGATAGATAACGATATTAATTTTCAAAAATAAAGGTAAAATAAAAAGTGAAAATAATAGGTTCGCGTTCAGTGGGTAAAAGAAATCGGAATGTCTAACTTTATTTTGATATTTTTATCTAAAATGTATTTTTGGACTCATTTTGTCTTCAAGTTAAAGATAACCCATTACCCTATTTTTCGTTATTACTTTACTTTTGTAATTTGTTGTTTAGATTTTTGACTTGATTTTTATATAAATTATTCATCTTGACAGAATGAATCTGAAGAGTTTAAAAATGCAAACTGAAATTGTCAAAAGTTCGGATAGAGCAACAATTTAAACAAAAGATGCCAATTCTTCAAAAAAAATCGTCTAATTGTTTTTTCCTTTGATTGCAATTCTTTATTTTTAAAACTTCTCATATCTGAAATAAATGATTAATCTACAAAAAAATTAACATGAATCTAAAAATTCAGAAAAGAAGGAAAAAAATACCAAAAAAAATATTTTATAAAGAATGAATCAATAATTTAGGGGAATGACGGCCGAGTATTTTGGCAATTGTGAAAAATAAAAAAATACTACCAAAAGGAGTTTTAGGCCCGTTCCAGAACGAATAATATGTACTTATTTTTTAAGAAGGCAATTTCAAGTTTAAAAATAAAAGGCTTAATGAAATCTAAAAACATGCAATATGAATATTGTTTGAAAGATCTCGATGAGATCTTTAATACGGTATAAAAAAATTAAAAAATTATTTTTCGTTTACATTATTTTTAAGTTTGAAAATGTGAAATAAGTACTTATTTTTTAAGAAGCTATTCTGGGAATTGAATTACCCTGATACCCTTGTCTAAAATCCAGACCCCGGAGTCTATCCCCATTCAAGACATCTCCGAGTTTCTCTCTCTCTACTCTCTCTCTCTGTACTGCGCAGCTAGGGTTTCACGTTCGCCGGTGCGGAGAGAGCATCCAACTCCAAAAAATGACGACCGTTGTGCCAACATCTGAAGAAGATCCGGCCCTCTCCGTCGTTCGCTTCACCTCCGAGGTTTCCTGGGCCGATGCTGGTCCAGAGGTATTACACCCACTCTCTCTTTCTCTCTCTCCAGCACGGTTTTAATTTATTGTTGGGGGCACTTGGAATCGTATCGTGTTATTTATTTGTGTTTTTCCGCTTCTAATTATTATTGTGTGCATAATATGGGAGGGTTTGACGATTGTCCACTTGAATTTCAGATGTGCTTCTGGTTAGATGCATTACATATGTATATTTGAGAGTAGAATAAGATCTTCTTTATCGGGTTTTATTAGTCTCTTGCAAATACTCGTAATAGAACTAGGCTATGTTTGGAACTTAGATAAAGAAAGGAAGAAGAAATAATTAAGGTCCTGTTCAGTTGCACAGAAAGGATGGGAAAATCAACTTTCCTGTAACTTTCTGTGTGTTCAGTTTCCGGGAAAAGTTGAAGGACCACAACTTAAACTCCCCTACTGGGAAACACTTTCCTGCTTCTACAAAATAGGTCTTGCCAAAAGAAAAAAAATTTAGTTTTCCTGCAAGATTGCTTGTCAAGAGAACACACTGGAAAATCAAATTCATTTTCCTTTACTTCACCTCACTTCACTTTTCTTGGAAATCTATTTCCCCCACTATATTCTCGACAATTGAATGGAGCCTGGGAGGAAAGCTTAAGGGAAAGATCAAGAGAAATTCAAGAAAGACGTGAACTTGTTTTTTGAAATTTTCCTTTCTTTCTCGCTCTATGAACCAACGGAATTTTTTTCGAAATTTCTCCGCCTTTCTACTTCCATAAGTTCCTAGCTGTGTTTGCTTGATTTATTATTCTTGTATTTGTGGTAGATTGAAATAAAAATTCGGGTTGTGGGAGGATATCCTGATTTTTTGGGGGGTTTTGTAATATTTCTTTATCAGGTTGTAGAGTCACAAGTGAAAAGACTATGCATTGAGGCACAAGAATGCATAGTGATGGGCAGATGGTTGGAGTTGGCTTCACTTATGCTAACTTCTGCTGACGTGATATTTTCAAAAGTTTCTGATAAAGGTACAACTTGTGCTACCCTTTGGAATTCGATATTGTGGTGCATGCCAACAAGATGGGTTTGAACACCATTCGTTATGTAGCTGAATGAGTTCCTTGGATGAATTTTCTGTAGTTTGCTTGCTTTTCTTGAGATACCTATAATATGGTCAGAGATTCATGGAATGAGTTACTCTGCATGCAAGTATGCAACTGTGGTATGATATTCTGTAGCTTAGAACAATGTAGTAACTACTCATTGATTACTTTTCAATATATTCTTCTGCAACTGACTCAACGGAGGATAAGTCAGTCTTCTATATGTGCTAATATATCCAGTCTTAAGATTCTGGAATTTCACTCTCACATGTATGGCCTATCTAACCCCTTGATGCAGGGAGGCTACTGGATCAGGCCTCGGATGTAATTGTCAAACAACTCTTTTGGAGTTGTGCTATTATTTACTTTAACCTTGCTCCTTGGTCACCATTTGTTATGTGTACATTTGACTTTAACATATTGACTATGGGACATTCTTGTTAAAAGCCCTGCTTATTTCCATTTCAAAGTGTATTTAGGTTGATTTTCATCTGCATGAACAACTCTCATTTTTTCTTGTTGCAGATCTTGAGTGCATCTTCACTGTAATTTGCAATCTTGTCAGAAAGCCTGAAAGTTTAGATGAATCATTAGAGATGGCGAAGCTTATATCCACAAAAATCACCCAACAACCAAATGAGAAGCCCGCATTGCGATTGAAGATGTAATTTCAGTTCACAGTCACTGCTTCTGCTATTTGGGACCTTTGGCTGTGTCATCTAATGTTTGGAATTGTTTTTTTTTTCCCTTTTGTCAGCATGTTCAATCTGTATAACCTATTGGAGAATCCGTACAGCCGGTTCTTTGTTTACATGAAAGCACTTGATCTGGCACTGGCAGCTAACGGGAAGATCACTGAACACATTATTCCTTCTTTTAAAAAGATGGATAATTTATTGGGAGAATGGAACATCGGGATCCAGGATCAAAGGAAATTATTTCTCACCGTCTCTAATATTTTGAAAGAAAGTAAAAGGTAAATAAGTGAAGGGGTTACTTGTAAGACAAACAAGTAAATTCTCTTTGTTTATGTTTGTTTGATGCGTATTTTTAAGTGAAAAACCATTAAGTAGTTTAATCCATTTATGTTCTTTTTTTCTCTAGAATTATATCTGTCGTCTTATTGGTTGTGTTGTGTATCATAATTCCAGCTCCGGGAAGGATTCTTTCAAATTCTTGACGAAGTATCTCGCAACTTTTTCTGGTGAAGATGCGCATACCATTGGTGAAGCTAAGGAGGAAGCTGTGCGCAGTATTGTTGAGTTTGTGAAGGCATCTGACATGTTTCAGGTATTTTAGTATTTTTTTCAATATCCAATATGAGCGTTAGGGGGAGGAACTGGACAAGCTATGATTGTTAGGGACTCAATGTATGAGATTGGAGTTGGCTCGTAATTGCAAAATGTTCTTGGAGCTGTAGTTTGATAGTGAGGGATTTGAGAGTTGCATTTTTGGGGTTTTTTTCCCTTTCTGCTTCCTCTTCTTTTCCTTTTAGTTTTTTGAGAGATATTGTACTTGCTGTACTGAATTAAGAAAATATGACTTCACATGTCTCGTCTTGTTTTAAAACTACGAACTGGCTCAGATGGGCTGTGCTAGAGGTCTGCCTAGGGGTGTTGTGTGGGATGGGATTGGTGACCTTGTATTTAACACTCGCCATATAAATGTTCGTAATCATGCCTGCATGTTTGGTGGATTTAAGCTCTTGAAACAGGAAAGAGTTTTGTGATTGTCAATTTTAGTTGGTATCAGAAGGTAGATTAGAAAGGAACGGACGTGCCTGAATCTTTGGAAAGTTATTTTGTAAACAAGCAGAGTTAGGATGCATATTCTGGTCCATCTTTGGGACGTGGTGTGGCTTCCTGTAGATGTTTTATATATTGCAGTATTGTCTATAGATATCACATTTATTCTGAATTGCTTCACTATGGATCTATGCTTGGATCGTCATTGTAAACTTGTAGCTTGTTTGTGCTTATGTTTAGGCCTTGTCATGCTATTTAGATGTGCTTAGGTTTTGATCTCTCCCCTGTTGTCTCTAACAATCACTTCTTTGTGGTGCTTCGTGGCAGTGTGATTTGCTTGATATGCCCGCTGTCGCACAATTGGAGAAAGATGCGAAATATGCATTGGTGTATCAGCTTCTGAAGATCTTTTTGACACAGAGGCTGGATGCATACTTGGATTTTCATGGAGCAAATTCCACTTTGCTGAAAAGCTATGGTAACTATTCAATTTTGCCGCATTCAAATTTATGGTAGCTGACCTAACGTTTATATTGATCTGATTGTTTCTCCCATTTCTGCTTTGAATGGCTTAGGTCTTGTCCATGAAGACTGTATAACAAAGATGAGGTTGATGTCATTGGTAGATCTTGCCTCTGTTGAAACTGGCCAAATTTCCTATGCACTAATCAAGGACACTCTCCGGGTTAAAATTCCTTCCCCATCCATATATCTGCAGCTGCTTCTTTGTGCACTGGTTCCGATATGCTAATGCAAGGTTCTTTTGCAGATCAATGATGATGAGGTGGAAATGTGGGTTGTTAAGGCAATCACGGCTAAGTTAATTGATTGTAAGATGGATCAGATGAATCAAGTTGTAATTGTAAGGTGAGTTGTATAGTTTATCTTCTGAGTGGTGTTTTTAGGAACTTCAACTTTGACTCAGCGATTATATTTCTATTTTTTGTACAGCCGCTGCACTGAGCGTGTGTTTGGAAAGCGTCAATGGCAATCTCTTCGAACAAAGCTTGCAACATGGAGGGTAAAGTGCTCCTTCCTTTTTCTTTCCCCTTCTGAACCTCTATTTCTGGCTTTTTATACTGTACTGTGGATCATGGATTCGGTAGTCAAAGTACAGGCGTTTGCTTTTGTAATAGGTAGGTAGTGGACTAGTGGTAATGTTTTGAGGTTGTGCTGTTTGCCCGGTTTAGGCTGGCCTGCTGGGGGATAGTGTACTAGAATCAGAGATAAAGAAGTAACACTCTTTTGGCAAGATCAGCTTAGAATCATGGCTATAGTGGTGTGGCCTGAATGCCTGATAATGCAAAGCTACAGAAGTATCATAGTCTTGTTGGGAGGCTATATCCCCATGGACTAATTGTACAAGTCCCTTAGTGAAAGAGCTCTTGATCAGTTAGTGGGAAAAAGATGAACGGAAACATAATTCAAAAAGGCAATCCTGATACTCAGACTAAAATGAAAAGAAGAAAGAAACCTCTAGAGCAGGTCCATGCACCAAATCTGCATTTGGTTCTCCATATGGGCAGCCAGCTTTGTGTTGTATCCACTATGAGGCTGTAGATGTCACCATAAGAGGTTTTATATTTTCTTTTGCCGCCCTCAAGTATATGTGAGAGAAGCTCTATGACTGCTCTCGATAGGAACGCATGATCAAAATGAACCTTCCTGCAATTTGAAGTAGAGAAAAGAAAGAGTAAGTTTCTTCTGCCGCTGATGCTGGAGGAAAATGCTTGAGTCTCTCCCTCTCTGAATTTTGTTCTCGCCCTACTTTGGATCTAGTTAGATAAGAGTTTGGGATTAGGAAAAGTGATTTTTCAGTTATGATGTTCCGACAATCAGTACAATTATCTTCATGCTTGTCAAATTCAAATTGGATAATTTAGTTTTGCTTCTTAGCGATATAAATATCTGTTTGGTCATTTGCAAAGTTGAGGTCGAGAGCAATTATTCTTTGTAGACTTTGGAACTAATTGATTGAACTTAGTGATTCTGGGGTTTCTTGTGTTCAAAGTTGGGAAACTGGAGTTCTATGCGCCTTGCTTGGGTCTCAGTCCAACTGCTAGATTAGGATGTGATTGAACACCTGGGAATGATTTCTGGTCTAATACGGTGTAATGGAAGATTATATCAGGATATGTGACATCTTGTCCAACGTAGAAGGTGTTTTGCTTGTTTGGTCTCACTCCGGTCTCGGTCCATACACTAGAGGATTATGTGATTTCGTATCTGGGAATGTGACATCTTGTCCAACGGTGTTTACTTGTTTGGTCTCTCTCCGGTCTTGGTCCAAATACTAAGCTACTATGTGATTTCATATCTGGGAATGATTTCTTATTTTAAGTTAATCAGTGGAATAGAGATCTCAGGGGGATATTGTGTCCAAGCTTGATGTATTTTGTTCGTTTCTTCATCTTTTATATCAGGAAATAACTCTCCATGCCCACTTTTCTCCAGGGTAACATAGCAAATGTCATTACCACCATCCAAGCTAACAAGTTAACAGAAGATGGCACACAAGCAATGCAAGGCTTGGCAATACGTTGAGAGTTCTTCTCATTCGGCAACAAGTTCAAAAGCCACATCCTCCTGTTTTGAGAAAGGTCGGTCAGACTTGTAGCAGGCGCGAACTATATTTGTTTTTAGTTTCAGTTATGCTTTTGGTCTAGTTAGAACCAATTTTATGTATCATGGAAATTTTGACAGTGACAAATCGGTGGAGCTAATATTTGTCTCTGTTTATTTTTTGTTCCTGTTCCTCCAATTTTTTTAACGCATCTTTGAAAACGAATCCATGTTGGCATTAAAGCTTTTAAGCACTCCAGTCTTTTGGATTAGTTGATGTGCTCCAATTCTGTGCATTCACTGTGGTCTTTTTCTTATGTGGCTTTACAGAATTTATTTTCTCCTTGCTGTAACTCATTTAATTATTTTCCGCAGTTAAAGTTTAGAGACAAATATGGAACTTGGAAAATCCATGGTCTAAGCCAAGTAATAGGGATATCGACCCTCATTTCATTAACATATAATTTAATACGATTTAGGATCAAAAGAATTTCGGGTGGTTCCGGGGACAACTAATTAGACACTTAAAAGAACACCTTGTAGTTTGCGATCAAATGTTGATGATCCGAGCTACTTAATGTGATCATAACGTGATTTTAACGGTATCAGCCAGAAATTAGCAAAAAAAAATGACCTAAAAAGGCTTAAATTTGATAAACGGTTCAATTAAAAACTGCTCAAAATAAAAACTTTTTGGTTATATTTTTTGCTAATTTTCTTGTAGCCACCTTTAAAATCACATTCTGTGCACATTAAACGCTTCGGATCATAAAAATTTGATAGGAAACTACAAGATTGAAATTTGAAATGTATTTTTGGATGCCTCTGAACCGCCCCGAAAGAACTTAATCTTATTGAACAATCGATGTCCTGCTTCATAACTTTGAGGGAAGAAGAGAACAATAGCTTGATTAGGCCCATGTCTATCAAGAAATTCTTTGGTGTGGAATAGTAGTCAATGGATAAAGAAATAGTGGGTTGAATTTACTGTACGTCAAATAAAATCAAACCGGATTAAATCTCCTGGTCCTTGCGTAAAGGAAAAAGAATTTCATGCTCTTTTGTTTCTCAATCGTAAAATGCTTTTGCAACTATCTTTCATATGAATTGTCTTTATCTAATTTCTGACAAGAATATGATTTCCAGCGAGATCAAGCATTTCATCACATACAGCGAAAACCTAGGCTGGGAAACACATGAATGTCCCGTGGCAAATGGATTAACAGGATAACACAGCTATATTCAACTTTCTTAATTTGAGAGTGTTCTCCATTAATTTCGAAACCAAATGTTGGTTCAACAATCATCAAATCCCTCATTATGCAGGAAAAGTCAAACCACAATATGCTCAACCTCACAAGTCAATTTCTTTATCAGCAAATTGCACTTCCAAATGGTCCTTCAGGCATTATCCTTCCACTTTGGGTCCTTGCAATTGCCTCCTTACCAGCGCCGTGTAAATACCATTCATGGCGAGAAGCTCGTCGTGGGTGCCGCTTTCTGCAATCTGACCATCGGATACAACGGCAACCATGTCTGCAGTTTGGACTGTTGAAAGCCTGTGAGCTATAACAAGAACAGTCCTTCCCCTCATGAGAGACTCCATAGCATCCTAATACAGCATAGGCGAAAATCGGTCAGCTAATCATGCTATTGTGGATATTCCTTTCTACCAAAACCAAAAGAGAGAGGCTAACTAAACCAGAAATTACACTTCAAAACTAAAGACAGCTTACGCCAAGAAATATCGTGCAGGAAACCAATACCATCAGATATTATGGATAAGTTTTTAATAATAAGTAACCAAAAGAGGAACGTGTTTCCTCCGAAAAATACGGTTGATGTTGAATATCGCCGGAAAATACAGTCGATGTTGAATATCGCAAGTTTCACTTGTGTGGATATAAGTGTGTTTTTTTGTAACTTAAGTGTTCGGGTCAGTTTACGTGCACCTCAACTAATTTTGGGGGCCCAATCCCACCGCTCATTTGCGAGGAGCTCAATTAAAGCCAGAGCAATTACTTTGTATGGACTGCCCCAAACAAGTTGATAGCACTTGAGACCTTAGGAGGGAGCAAACCCCTAAGGCCCAAGCCTTGACCATCACGCACATCCCCTTGTGTGAATATAAGTGTTGATGCCCAAGGACATAAAGACAGAGATCAAGTTAATAGATCTTCTTAAGTATTTATTTTCCCACCATTAATCTGAGGTCCAATGACGTTTGCAAACTAACATGGAGCTTCCTATGAGCAAAGATAGATTGTTTTAGCCGATCAAAAAAAAAAGATAGATTGTTTTTTGCATAATTCGGTGGGGACTCTTCTACGTCCAAGAATAATTTGGAACCTGTCAATCTCACCTGAACCAGGTATTCGCTCTCAGCATCTAGGGCGCTTGTGGCTTCATCCAGCAGCAGAACTTTTGGGTTCATCAAGAGTGCTCTGGCAATTGCTATTCTTTGTTTCTGGCCTCCAGAAAGCCTCAACCCACGTTCTCCAACAACAGTTTGATACTTCTCAGGAAATGTTGATATGAAATCATGGGCATTTGCCATTTTCTGCAATATAATAATCCAGCAACAAGAACTAGTTAATCTCCCAAATTATAGGGCTAACTTGCTTTTGGGAGAAAAATGAAAATAATGAAAGAAAAGAGAAGGATAAATGACCCCGAAAACTTACGGCTGCATTTTCTATCTCTGCAGTGGTGGCTTTTCCATCAGATCCGTAGGCTATGTTCTCCTCTATAGAGCAATTGAAAAGAATAGGCTCCTGGCTCACTATGCTGATCTACAGTTTTCAAAAGGATGGAAGACTAACGTATTTAAAATTTCTAGACATGGAAATTAATCCATGATTGAACATAAGGACAGATTAACAGTTTGAATGCAATGAAGAACATACTAGCTAACCCTCGTCTATTAGGCTAAAAAAGGAACTAGCAACACACTCGAGGCAACTCATTTAAGTTGGACTCTGATGAAACGAAAACACATCAAAATGGGTGGATAAGATATACTCCAGGCCTTGTAATACACGTGTTCTCCCACGTCTTATGAATCTGGAGGTATGGCTAGTGTTGGATTTGTGAAGCTTGATTCGGCTTTGGATTTCTAATTCGCTGACTATACAGCGAGTATTACAGCCAGTGTTAGGTAATGTAAGCCGTAGGATGTAAATATCATGTTATACACAACTGATGTAATTTGTACACTCTTTCTTCAATCGATAAAGAGGGTAAATTGGTGTGAGCCGTGGATCTACCCAATTACACAGCTGGGGAACCGAGTAAATATCTTTGCGCCTTTCCCGTTTGCGTTCTTGACTGTTCCTCACGCAATGTGTGTGCTGTGGTTTGGCCGATTTCTCAACTGTAAGCACCACAAAATGTTGTGTTTTTTTCTTCCTTCGAAGGAAAATGCTAACCACAGCTCATTAGGCGAGCACGGTTTGGTCTAGAAAGAGTATGTGAAAAGAGTGTTGGCTATGCAAGTGTGTTGGCTTGGCTGTTGGGGCATGTGAAAGTGTACAGAGATCGTAATATTTTGTTGCATTATTTGTCCCTTAACATTTAACAACCTCCTATTAGGCCTTTGTTGGCAACCAGTAGTTTGAGTAAAGACGGTAATCTAGGTCTGTAAAGAACCCAAATGTAACCTACAACAGCATATTATGAAAATTGAATATGCATGTAAACGAAGATCCAGGCATTAGATTACCTTTTTGTGCAAATATTGGTGGGATATTTCCACAAGGGGAACCCCGTTTAGCAAAACTTTTCCTTTGATTGGGTCATAAAATCTCTCAATCAAGTTCGCTATAGTAGTCTGCAACAAATGTGTAAATGAATTTACAATGGTAAAGATTCCTGATAATTTAAATGTTGCCAAGAAAAGAGGTTCAGATTTCTGTAAAGGAAAAAAACACAATTAAAATGGTAACTAAAATACCTTTCCACCACCGCTTGGACCAACGAGGGCAACTTTGGACCCAGGTCTCAGTTTTAAAGTTATTCCCTGCAATTGAAAAAATCACTGTTGGATCCAAAATAGTCTGAAATCATGCATTGTGATCGTGGTGATATTCACATATTAGAAGAATTCTAAAAGATACTCATAGTAAGCTTGAGTTCATCTAGAAATTTGAGAAAGATAATACTCAAGTCAGTTTGCAGGGGAAAATGGGATGAAGAGAAAAGAAGATTTCTAGAGAAGAACACAAATGGCATGCTAAACTCCTTACAAGTCCACAATTCTAAACTCTTCTAGTTTTTGAAGAATCTTTACTAAACCAAATAAAAGAAACCAGAACTTAAAAATAGTACGTAACTCATGTAAACCCTAGTCTGATACCAAGAAAGGTTTGCTTTGTACAGCTATATTTGATACCTTGAGTATCATGTCACTTGGGCGAGAAGGATAAGCAAACCAAACATCTTCCAATTCCACATCTCCATCTGGATTGCTGCATCAAATGCCGCATCATGAATAAAAGAAACTAAGATTATGTAACAGTTGGGTGCATTTAGAAACACATATATTAATTCAGAGAGAACTAACCCAATAGGGCATTTATCTCCTGATTCTGGCATGACTGACTGGCGATCAAGAAGCTGAAAAACTCTCCTACTTGCTCCTGCAGCTTTCATTGCTGTTGTATATAATCCTGAGAGTGACGATACAGAAGACCCAACTGCAGGTGGAAAATTTAGCACATTGAAGATCAAAGCTCCCATATTACTGCCAAATTTAGAACCAATTAACTATTTTGGATTTTAACCATTGACTTTAAATATGCACCGTCAGGCTTTCCAAACTCTAATTAAGAGGAAGAAATGGATCACGAGAAATTTGATTCGACTTCTCAAATGAAGCCTGCTTAAATTGGAAAAATACATTTACTTCATTCAGTTCTATTTAAGACTCTCCAACAAGTAGGTTACCATGTGTTTCCCCACTCCTTGCAATCACAACTCTTACCTTTTGCTCTTTATGTAACGCCGTGACCTCACCTACAACATGAGCTGATTCAGCCATATCACAGAATCTTGACCCACGGCCAAACTCGCATAGATACCAGATTCCATATATCATCTTGTCCTCGACAAAGCAACCTCTAACATCACATTTACCATGACTAAATTTCGTATAATTTTTGTTCAATGCTTGAGAGAGAAAATGGCCTCTTGCAGAGGTTCTATATTTCATGATTTTTTTTTTCTTTTAATGTTCACTTTCAGATGGCCAAGGTTGAAGAAACAAAATTTTAATTATGTTCTTTGATTTGAGTTACAACTAACCCATTTCAAAAACCATTGCAGATTTTACAGTCGTGAACACTAAAGGAGGTACCTGTGAGGCTATAAAGAATGAAGGATGTAAGAGATCCTGCAGTCAGGGCACCCATTATAGTCAAATAAGCTCCATAGATAACCACTATGATAACTGACAAAGTAGAAGCTGCATTTAGCCCTCCAAAGAACAAACCAACTACTTTCTGCAGTCAAGAACAGTGAAAACTCATTACTTACAAAACATCTCAGTGGAAAGACAGAAGAATTAAGACTGTGTTTGGATCACAGGTACATGGGAGGTTTATTGAGGGACGGAAAAGGTGAAGGAAAACATAAGTAGACAAGGAACTGAAGGAAGTAAGAATGAAATTATTTTATTGGTTTGCCGAACATTTGTTTGCCCTTGGTAAGTCCCTGAACAAATCCATGATTGAAACACAGCGTAAAGAAAAGGAGGGGAATTATGAATGGCATCAAGGAACTCACAGCTTGCTGAATCCCAAGTTTCAGGGTCTCATCAACTTTCTCTGAATAGCATGAAATTGCATAGGCTTCTCTGGCAAAAGATCTCACAGTTCGAATGGCCCCAAAAGATTCCTATAAAACAAATTTTTGGGCAGCAGAACGTCACCAAACGAATTCAATGGTTTAGTAGCAAATCTTCACAATATCAAATCACTGGGATGTCAAGCAACCAATAATGCTTGGATAATATATGTACCTATATACATAAACCACTGTTATCCAAAAGGAAAAAGGATGCTAAGAATCTGTGCAGAACAGTTTGTTTGATTGGTATTGATTTGATTTAGAGAAAACCGAATCAATTAGCTGGTAGGCGCTGCCTACTCACTCGGACAATGCTCTGAACACGAAGAAGTTCAGCCCAAGCTACCTTTTCATTTGCGACAGAAACACATCAATCGGGCTGTATATTGGATATTTTAGGAGATTCTAAATCCCATTGCAGAAATGGCTTCGTTACAAATGCAGTTCTCATACTAATTCAGTCTTCTACAATTCAGCTAGCAAAAAGGAACAAAAATCTGTATTAGCATAAACTTAGGAGCCTACAACCAAAATTTGGGACCAGTTATCCTTGTCATTTGCTTATCTAATAGTACTTTCTACAAGAACAAAAAATAAGGCATAAGCAAAAGAAACAAAAGAAAAAGGTAAATGCAAACCTCGGCTATTGAGGAGGATACTGCAGCTGCAGCTTGAGTTTTGTGAGAAAGATCCCGAAGATAGCGCCCAAATTTGCGCACAGCAACTGAAATGACCGGTACAATAACCAAGGCCAACACTAAGAAGGAATAAAGAAACAATAATTAGTGTCCCCTGGATTGATATGAACATAGACCCAAAACTCTTCAATTCCAAAGCACTCACTCACAGGTTAACTTCCATGACGACGAAAACATGAAGGCAACACCAATGCATGCGGTAGTTACATTTCTGAGTGCCTCAGAAAGGTTGGTCGTTGCAGCATTTTTAATTATTTGGGTATCTTCAGAGAGCCTGCTCAGGAGCTCTCCTGTCCGAGTAACATCAAAAAAGGCTATTTCCTGTTGAACCATATTAGCAACAATTATCAACCAATCTTTCAAACATGAATCCAGACATAGGAAACCAATGGAAGTACATTCTCAAATTATGACCATGGTCTCCAACAGCTGCTGTTCCAAGTGCATCAATAATACTCTCTACATCACATTTGTTAGTCCATTTTCTGCGATTGTGCCTTTTAATCGGATCAACGACATCATGCATTTTTGTGACTTTTTCCAAATCTTTTTTCCAAAATCCCCCAAAAAAATCTCATTTAGTTCTTCTAGACAAAATTTTCGAAATCATCCAAAAAAGAATAGAACATAAAACAAAGGCGATATCTATCTATATCAGGAACAGTGAAAATGGACAAACAAATGGGACGGAGGAAATAGCATATCTTTGGTATCAAAATTAACAGAGCAGTTCACTTCGTGTTGGAGCATGTAATATCAGAAATGGCTGCAATGAATTCTAAATAAGAAGGGATTTAAGACCCTCACTTGCTGGATAAGATGACTAAACAAGTCCTTCCTTACGCGAGCAACAACCCTTTCACTTGCATAAGAAAACAACCATGCCCGAATTGCTGTGCAGATAGAACTGAAAAAAAAGAATGATAAAAAATAGAGGAAAGAAACTAAGGTTATTTGGTGCACTTGAAAGTAAATTAAACAAAAAACAAGCCGAAGGGTGCGATTCTGCAATATTATTGGACTACAGAGTAATGACAATAGTCAAGTGTTTCTGCTATATGGTATTTTAGTTGATGTGTGAGGAGAATGGCCTACCTAGAAATCCGTGAAAACATGTACTTTAGTCCTTTTAAATTGGGTGGAAACGCCCCCCAAGTCTAACTGAAAAAGCTGAGTTGGATATGCAGGCAAAAAGCGACTGCTACTATAGTACATTACCTTTAAAAGCTTCTAATATAGACCTAAGTATAATACAAACCACCACCCTGCCACCCCCCCCAAAAAATTACGTGAACAAATAAATAAATACTAACAGTAATACTAGTAATAATAACAAATAAGAAAAGAAAAAAAAAGGAGAGGACTGGATGATGAAAATCAGGCAAGATGAAAAACACACACCAGTGTGTATTGTATGTCGACATTGTAAATGCCATTACAACCACAAACAAGTTTTCAAAATCCTCACATCATGAAATACTCTTTATACAAATTAAAATCAACAAATACCTAATAGGTAACTAGTCAAATGCTAAAATAACAAAAAAAAATTCATTTTCTAATCCTATCTGATATACAACCAAGCCATTCAATTACTATAAGACAGCCAGAAAATATATCGAATCACCAATCGAGGCTCCAGTAAAGTAGGAAAATGAGATACAAGTTGTCCAATAACCGCATAAAGAAAGAAAGCAGATCAAACAAGAGAAAACAAATAGAAAAGAATCGTCATACCCAACAACAACAATCAGAAGAATATATATTATGGTGTTTTTGACAGCATCTATAGCTTCAGCTTGCTGTTCGGGGGTCCTTATGTCTCTTGATACAATGTCTATTATCATTCCGCCATATTTTGGCTGCAAAAAAGAACAAAATTAAAAAATAGGCAACATAGTACCAGGCAAACACCATGATACCTAGCAACAGAGGATTAAAAGCTAAATTTATATTTGAAGTTGAAGTTTGTTTCATGACCGCATATGGACTTCTCTACTTTCCTCTATTAAAAATATAAAGTAGCTCGCATGTACATGCAACTAGCCGCTCTTGTCAACAAGACAACAACTATCACTGGAGGGGACCCTTATAAAGTAAGGGCCTGCTTATCAACTTGAGCTGTATTATTGACAAAAGAACTCATAGATGCAGAGTAAAATTCATAGTAAAAGGAACAAGCAATAACTTAAAACCCATAGTAGCCAATCATGCACCATCCTATATCCTGAAGAACAGTTTAGGAGATTTCTTTTTTAGAAAATGAAACCATGCAAGGGCATGGACATTCGGGTGCCTTGGATGCTAGGTTTCACCTTTAAAAAAGCAGATAAGCCAACACAGGCTTCATCATAAAAGTGATGAATAATGGGCTTCTGTTCCTATGTCACGTTTATTTTATGGACTAAAGGATGGGATCGAACATTGGATTACAAATCGAATTGAGGCACACATTTTCTGATGTTTGGACACAACTGGTAGAGGGATCATATACCTGCTAGACAAGTATCTCACAGGAAATGGGATTTCCGACAACGAATACTGGGCGCATAGTTATTGGTTGTCCCAACAGGTGGGGTACTCATCCTAGTGTCCCAATGTGATATATCCTCACTGTTATTTCTGCAAATCAAGCTGGTTTTAAAGCTGAGGGAAGCTATAAACTATAAAGAGCAAAGTGAGGCTTATAGGATCCCTGAGGCTCATGCCACTTACTATAAGCTTGTTATCGTGTTTAGATGCCATCTTAGGGTGAAGATGAAGGAAGAAGGATTTTTTTGCATACGAAGCCAGTCTTGGGAAGAAATCACATACCTACTGAATATGTAGTATCCATCTCGAATGAAAGGGAGAGAGGCACAAGTTCTAAGTTTCTAACACAAAAAATGGCTTACCGTGAGAATACTTGTTGTCGATGCTATCAAAAGTGCAATAGTGCCAATGATCAACTTTCCTGCATCAGGCTTCGCCTGTATGTTTAGGGCCGTTAATATTTTAATAAACCGCAGTACCTTCAAAAGCGCACACAATTGATTTTTCACTTACCAGCATAAAGATTCTAGAAAATCGAACATTTGCTGCCTGAAATTTGTCAAGAAAAGGTTAACTCCATTTCGAAACAGAATGACAATTCAGAAACTAACAACATTAAGAACAATGATCACCTGTACGGCATCCCCATGCTCGAGATCTGTCAAGGGATCATCAGAGGGCCTCTCCTCCTTTCCCTTCCTCCGTCCCTAAAGGCAGGCAGGCAAATTCGCCATTCCATAATTTAATCCCACTTGAAAAGTAACTCAAGATTCTACCCCATAAAAACTTACACATATACATTTTGACTTATGAACCAAGAAAACAATATCAACAAGGAAAAAAAAAAACAGTTGGAAACCAAACATAGTGAAGAAATTTTTTTATTGAAACTAATAAACTCATTCTAGTCGTGGAGGATTCAAAACAGTGGCACACGCAGGATTTTTACATAGTAGGGGCCCGAACCACAGTATTCTACATTGATAACAAAAGTATATTCCATAAGTATATTGTTACTTGCTATGTCAAAGGAAGAGACTAGATTGTGTGCACATATGTAGTTGCCACATAATTTTATTTACGCGACCAAAAAATGGTTGACAGCTCCAACTTTTAACAATTTTTTTACACAAGTATATAGGAGTTTTAAGAAATTTTTCTCACCCACGGGAATTGCAGGGGCCAATCCCATAGAAATTTCCCAAATTACCCTAAAAACCTACTATAATATGTGAAAATATTTGGAGTGGTGTAGGGGCCGGACACCACTGGCAACCCCCCTATATCCGCCCCTGATTCAGAAGTTGTTGAAATATTTGGAGACTGGCGTATAAGTTTTTTAACCATTAATACTTCGAGCAACTCCACATTCAAAATAGTCCTGGGTAGTTCATAAAACCAAACCGAGCCTCAAGTCTCCGTCGTAATATTATGAACAAAAGAAATAACATCAATGACTAATACTTCATGGTACAAGATTTGCTATGACTAATACTTCATGGTATAAGATTTTCTATGACTAATACTTCATGGTATTCAAGATAAAAGTAAACAAAAGGGAAAGGGGAAGGGAAATCAAGAAAAATTGAACCTAGCCGGCACTTTGACTTGGGTTATTATCAGAAAATTCTTGAACAGCAGCAAATTCAATCAAACCCCTATTCATGTATTGCAACCATACTCAAACAGCACAATTTACAGATACCATATACGCTTATACGAAAAATATAACAAGATTAGATTCATAAACTAGAAAAAAACTAAACCCAGATTAAAAAAGATAAAGAATTGTGGGAGGTTTACCTCTCTATTCAACAGAGGAGCTCTTTCACTGCCATAAGACAGGGATCTGGAACCCCAATCCATGTGCTGTTTCTTACCCATCAACAAAGGAAAGAGAGAGAGGTATATTGAAGACAACTGATAGATACTACTAATTGGGTGATTAAAAATTGGTTGGTTAACCCTAGAACAAAAAACTGATGCTAACTGGGCAGTGGAACGCAAGGCTACGGATTTATACGGGAAGGCACTACCTATCTCTGTACAATAATCTTGGGTTGGGTTCTTGACTGGCAATTTTTCGCGGGAAAATGGGATGAGAAATTAGTACTAGGTGTCAACTGTCAAATGGGTGGTTGTTGATCTCTGGACGAATAAAGAATGCGGAGAAATCAAAACTGGGTGGAAAGAGACAATCCAAATTTTGGGAAGGAGCGAGGAACTCGTGAAAAGGTTCTTTTGGAAGTGGGCTCCCAACTCGACTTTTCTAATCAATTTTCAGAAAATACAAAATATGATATGGGCTCTCCAACTGTAATTTTAATGATTAAAAAAAAACTGTAATGTTTATTTTATTTTTATTTATTTTTTTTGGCCGATATGAAACATAGGGAAAATAGGAGAAAGAAAATGGAAGGGAAATGAGAGGAAAATGAGGAGGAAAAATTTATCATTCGCTAAATTTGAAAATTTTATTTTATTTTCTCTTTGTCTTCCAACCAAACAATACAAGCGAATTTTTTTTTAATTTTCATTTCTTTTTATTAAGTTCCAAACGGAGCCTAAGACATTTTTGTTTATACGTATTCTTTCCAAATTATTTATCCAGAAAAGAAAAGAATGGAATAGATTTCAAGAATTTGATTCAACAGGGAATATTCCACTCTACATTATGAAATTGCGTATTATTTGAAATGTATAACAAAGGGCAAGACGTATTATGGTATACATTGACAGCTTACGTGGTATAGGTCTCGTGGATAATAATAGCGTATCTACAATAGTGTGTTTTCAGTATGATGTTTCTTTAGTAATATGTCTTGTCTTATTTATATTATATATAAAATGTTTCAATTTTTAGGCTTTTTCTTATTTTGTCCTTATTCCAATTTCTTCACGTTTATTATTTTTGCGGCTTACTTTTTTAATTTTCATTTCGTCTCGTCAAGACGAAGTAGAAAAGTAAAAAATTATAACTTTTACTCAAATATTTATTGAAATATTCAAGACTTTTGGGTTATCCAAAAAATTACTATGACTTTCCTTTTTCTTCTTTTCCACCTCTATTCTTTATTTGCCTAACCACATGGCCATACTTATTTCACATAATAATTAACAAAAAAAGAGTGTGGTCAGTGGTACCTTGGTCGATTTTATTCTCTCTCATAAAGGAAAAATGTTCCATGTCTTCCACTGGCCCATTTCTTGGAGTATGTGAGTGGTCCAACCCTAATGCGTACCCTAGATTGAGAGAAGTTTTTCAATGCCGGGTGGGCACCGGACCGCTGGAACCGAGCACCAATCTTGGCCGTCCAAATATGTTTTGGACGGCCCAGATCTGTTTGGGTAATTTTAAAATGTAAAATTACCAAAACACCTCTTCAAGCTCAAATAGATCTGGACCATCCAAAACACGTTTGAACGGCTAAGATCAGTGCTCGGCACCAGCTGTCCGTGCCCGCTCGGCACAGAAGAGTTTCTCCTAGATTGAAGACTATAATAAACAAAGACAAAACTGATGACTTTGTTATACTAATCACGATTTTGGCTCTTTGCTAACTTTTCTTATAATTTAGAAAAAGTTGTCTGGCAGCCTTGTGTTTGGTAGGGTCCCTTGTGGAAACCGTGGGTTTTACGTCTGGGATCCGAGCGGACCGAGCATAATAGTGAGTTTTTGGATTGGTGACAATTTTACATATGGCACAGTATTTTGAGATTTTTGGGTTTATCTTGAATATTTTAAAAAATATTTGGGTCAGATTGAAAAAAATTTACTTCTCAATTTCTCTTTTCGAGACAAAATTAATAATTTACAAAAATTTAGTTCAAAACTAATAAACGTGATTTTTTATCGAACGAGGATAAAATTCTCAGAAAGTCCAAAAAAAAAAACTTGGTAGAAAACATTTATCTTCAAGCTATCGACAAATACGTGGAAAATACTACTAGTTTAGTCAAGGCAGGGCTAGTGGGATATATAGGTGCCACCCAAACCCTAAGTTTCGAACCATAATATATATATATTTTTTACATTAAGGTAATCCGGTTAGGAATTGGATAAACATAAAAATATCAACCAAAATTGAAAATAAGTTTACTAATGATGACCTTAAAGACAGTTAACGTTCCTTTCGTTAAGATGAACGCTGTATTGTATGAGTAAAATTTTAACACGAATTCAGTAAAAATTAAGAGACAACAATCATAAATCATAAAGACTGGGAAAAAAAACACTTAGAAGTTGTCCCAAATGACCCCTACTAACACGATTAGATTATGCATCCGATGTGATTTGATATCCTCTACTAATTAATCTCATTAAACAATCCTTTAAACAAATACTAAAATCTAAAAGAAAATAAATTCTTTACATCAGCGGTGTAAACTCCCATTTTCCTCCAAAACAATACAAATGCGACACGTCAGAAAAAAGTACGAAAGTGGCCAAAGTCTCGCCTTTTCTTCTCCGCCGTTTACCAGGGTTAACTTCATTTTGGGGGCAGACAATTACAAAAAAAAAAAACATCATTGCATAAGGGCCCCTCGTTTCCACCGAATCGTCAACTTCTACTCGTCTCTACGGTCTACACCGAATCGTCCACTTGGGGCCTTTTCCTCTCTGTGCGTGGAAACCCCATCACACACTTTATTGTATCTGAAAGGCTGCTACACACAGACATCTGTGCTTGTGCGCAGATTTTGTTGTGGGGCCCACCATGGGTCCCACACAAATCATCCGAGCCGTTCATTAAATGTAAAATATTTTTTCAAGGGTTTTCGTAAAAAATAAGTTCCATCCAATACCTATAGGTACTTCATCCAACCATCTAATTTTATTTCAGATTTCCGGATAATGAAAAGTTATGTGGTTGGATCGAGCACCTATAGATATCGAATTGAGCTTATTTTTTACAGGGCCCTTTGAAAAAATATTTTACATTTAATGAACGGTTCGGATGATTTGTGTAGAACCCGTGATGGCCCTACAATGGAATCTGTGCACAGATTTTATGTGTGTAGACTTTCTGTATCTGAAAATCCTCGGCGTTCTACGTTCTTCTTTTTTTTGATCCGTCGTTCTACGTTCTTCATGGTACTAAAATTATTAGCTTGGATAAATCTTTAAATGACAGCACTTTTTTTTTTTTTTTTAATATTTTGCAACCATGCATAGCTTTATTTTTACTGCATTGCTGATTCTTATGTAGGATTTGATGATGGAGGCTACATACACATCATCATTTGATTTTTTCGGGATGAATTTTGAGAATGACAACAAAAGCTTAATTTTAATTGAAATTGTTACGTGGATTATGAGATGTGACTCAATGGTTCCTCCCTTTCAGAACTTTGGAATTGTATTTTGTTATATTTGGGAGTGAAATCCAACGGAGTATTTATGTTTAGCATGGGATAACATTGAGAACCCAAGGTTTATTAGTGCCAAAAATATCATGGCTTATTCCAAGGAAATTGTGGAAGCATTCAAGTCCCCTCTCATTATGGGCTCTCAGCAGGCTTGTCTAATCTCTTGGGTGAACCCAATTGCGGGTAATGTCAAACTCAATATAGATGGCTACTATACAAATGGGAGAGGAGGCTTTGGAGGATTGTTCAGAGATCACATGGGTGAATGGATCATGGGCTTTTACGGGATGCGACACTTCTCCACGAGCCTGGAAGGAGAGATTTGGAGCATCCATACAGGATTGAAGATCATCCTGGAAAAGAATCTAAAGAACGTGACAATCGAATCTGACTCTCTCACGGCTGTCAATCTGATCAAGGAAGGGAGCCCAAACAATCATCCACAAAGTGTGCTCATTAACGAAGCCCACTTCATCATGACCAAGACCAATACTTTGATCGAGCACACCTATCGTTCAGCAAATCAATGTGCTGACCATCTCGCAAGAATGGGAGTCGAGCAAACGGACGAGCTCGTTTTCATTATGGACATGCCCATTTCATTGAGGGAATTTGTTCTTAGAGACTGCCTGAATATCAGGCAGGTTCTAGACTAATGTTTGACTCTGTGTTTAGGTTAAGGACCTCATGACTCTGGTTGTACCCGTATGTGGTACTTTGTCTCGTAATCTAGTTTGAAATTCCGCTTGACCAAAAAAAAAAATTATGTGTATCTTCATATTGATAATACAAAAATGGAGAGTGATTTTCGCACTTTCTTTTTTGATATCCGCACTCTCTTTTTGTTTTTTTAGTACTGAAAATGGATTTCTTTATTTTTTGTTTGCTAAAAGACAAAAAATGAGTGTCGATATAGAAAAATGAGTGTGGAAATCATGCATTTTTCAAAATATTTTTAACTATATATTGCTACTTGTCTCGGATGACACTTGTTGTCTTTCTCTTTGCTCATTTTGATCTTTGTATTCACTTCAAAGATTAAAAAAAATTTCTATTTGGGACGTTCAAAAAAAAATATATTGCTACTTGGGAGGTCCGAATAAGAGATAATATTCAATGTATGTGCACAACCACCATTTTATTTTATAGTATTGAATAGTTAGAAATCTTTGCAAATGAATATATGGTTTTCGGTACGACTCCGGGGACACCTAAAAAAATATCTAAAAAAACACCCCAAATTTCAATATCATAGTTTCCGATCAAATTTTGATGATCCGAGCCGCTCAATGTATTCAGAACGTGATTTTACATGTACCATTTAGGAATCGGCAAAAAAAATTACCGGAAAGGACTTGATTTGAGCAGTTTTTTATTGAACCATTTAATAAAAAACTGTTCGGATGAAGCCCTTCCTAGTCATATTTTTTGCTGATTTCTTCCAAGTTTCCTTAAAATCACGTTCTAATCACATTAAGGGCTCAGATCATCGAAATTCGATCCGAAACTTTGGGTTTTTTTTTTTAGATGTTTTTTTTAGGTGTTCTCGAAACCGCCTCGATACTTAATAGTGTGAAATCCACAAAAATATATGTTTTTAAAATCTGAACCGGTTATTTTTTTCGATCTCGATTCTCAACATACGCATTATTCATAAAAATAAAAATAAAACAATTTGAGCGGACATTGGTACTATTTTTATGAGTATGCCCGTTAGCCCTGGTATTCCCAGGTTTGTTCTTTAAAATCTTGAACTTATCCCCAAAAAAAAAAAAAAATTTACAATTTTCTAGAGGATCGGATGATGATGATTAGTATTTTTTTTTGTTGAGAAAAATGGATCGTTTAGAGTTCTTCTTATTAATCGATTAATTTGAATCATGCACTTATCAAAATAGAGTGTTTGAAATGGAGTGTACGTAGCAGTCCTGATGATTACAGGTTTCGTCTCCAATGCTCAGGAGAGGCCACGAAGCTGACTGCTTGAAACTTTTATGAGCTCCAATGGTCTCTCTCCTTCCCCGTCATAATGCCTTACATTCATGCTTTATGGTAGAAAATGTGCTTTACTCGTTTGATACAATGCTTCACAGACCCCAACCCTCTGTTTTTTAGAATTTTCTTTTCCTTTTGGAATTTTGACATTTCTTTCTCATACATTCGTGCTTTATTGGACATTTCTTTTCCTTTTGGAATTTTATATCTCATAATTGGAACGGAGAAAAACAAAAGAAGAAAGAAAAATCAGGATTCAACTTCAAGCATGGCCAATTTTATTTCACAAAGTCAATAGCATATTGTGTTTAGCATAGGGGGATATCTTCTCAATTGCGTTTGGGTAATTGACCAAGTCAAGAGCCAAGTCTATTTGGGCCACCCACAAGTGAATGGTGTGATGTATATATTTGGTTCGATGGTAAGGGGTGTCAGGCTAGCTTATGGGCACCTCAACTAATCTCCTCTCCGATCCGGTCAAAGGCAGATCATCCACCTACAATTGAACGGTGTTATTGGTCACCGGATTAGACGATTCATTGGGTTAGATATCGTGATTTGCAAAATTAAAAGTCTTAGATGCAGACAAGATCCCAACGCGCTAAGCATGAGAAGTATGGTTAGATGGTTTTCTAGGAAATCGCCACCGGTTTTAGCTGTTTCCCTCCAAACTTGAAGGAAATGCACATATGGGACTCAAATTGTATGAACTCCTTCCATCCATCCTCTTGTTGAGAAGCCTGTCTTTGGCTATCGGATTTCATGTGATGGGAATCATGGGATGACTGATAAACTGGTTCACAGTGGGGGAAAAAAGAACAAAAAATTGTCTTGTTGGATATTTTATACGCCATATTAGTGTCACAAAGCTTATGTCATGGTGATGATCCCTTTTTGTTTCGGGGGAATTGCATTTCAGTAGGTGGTGGGGCAAATAAGTTTCAAGTGATATGGAATGGTTTTCATGAAATTGCTCTCTCTTTGAAACGAAAAAAAGTAATTCGGAATACATGAGAATGCAAGGTAAAATGTCTAATATAACCCCACTGTTGAAACCCCAAAATCAGTTCTCCTCTTTTCTCCTTTCTGCACCCAGTTCCCCAATTCTCCTCTTTCCTCTTTCCTCTTTCATATATATATATATATATATATATATATATATATATATATATATTCTCATCATTATTATCATCATCATCAGGTTCACTATCGAAGACTACCTGATTTCTTCGTCTCACTTCTGAATGGAACCAAATGCAGTACGTACGTGAGGCAGAAGTGCTGCAAGGGAATTGGAGAGATTGAAATAATGAAGGTGGCTTGTGATGTCATCGTGAGGACAAGAGCTCGAGCTTCGAGCTCTGTCCATGGCGGCGAGCAGCTCCTCTTCCGGATCGAGGAGATGTGATCTACTAAGGGGTGGAATCGAACAGATTTGTTTGGGGTCGTACTAAAGTGGGTTCTCTCTGGACAAGAGAAGTTCTGTTGAACGGATTTTGACTCTTTTTATTAAAATCCATTGCTCCTTCTACGGACCTAAATTGCTCTTCGTATGAAACTAAAATGCACATTGTATCAAAGTGTGTTGCTCTCTGTTTCAATATATGTTGCTCTTTTTATTAAAATTCATTGCAAATGATGCTGAGACCACCAGTCAAGTAAAAGGATCAGTTAGCAATAAGATCAGTTAACGTCCCTTTTTCCCCTCTGTGCACAGCAATTTTGAATTTCAAGTTTATTGGGTGTGGGCCTAGAGGAATTCATTCAATGACTGAGTTGCCCTCTAAGTTGTTCCGTGTATGAACCTAAGTTACCCCCTAAGTTATCCCGTGTATGAACCTAAGTTGTTACATGTATGAACCTAAGTTGCTCTCTAATTTCAAGACAAGAAGGGTATTTTTGTCTTCAACATTTTGTCTTGGAAATTTGATGTAGGCCGAAACCCGCAAAGGATGGGATAGTCCCGGGAAGACACTCACCGGGGGCAACGGAATCACTCGACATTGCTAATCGCAGAAGACACTCACGCGACCAAGTTACACACTTGATTGTCAGAGGAATCACTCACTCTCAAGCAAGAAATACTTGCATATATTTTCATAAACTCAAACTCTGATTTTCATTTCATTAGATTACCTATATATAGGCACAACAAAAGATGATTCAACAAGACTCAACAAAGACTAGATAATTTCCTAGATAGACTTTTCGAATAACTAGACCAGTATTAAAACAAAAACACAACTTACTAGATACTTTAAGACACATATTAAGTACTTAGACCAAAAAACTAAAAGACATTGACTTGAAAATAAAGACATAATTAAAAGACTCTTCGGTTCAGCCGGGATCATTATGCTCCTGCATCAAAATTATTGTTTTCCTTCCTGTGAAAGGGCAACTCCAAAAAAGTACTCTTTGGAAATAATTTGCCCCAAGGGCCACTGAACGCCAATTTCCCCTCTTGTTTCTAGATCGAGTTGGGTTCATTGACCAAGTCCATAGAGCCAAGTCTTGATCCAGAAAAAGCTATCAATTTCCTGTCTTCTGGGCATGTTTAGGGCCCCCAAATGGGTGGACCCACTTTCTCTTTCCTGGAATAATCTTTCTTGCTTGCTGCCGGCTTAAATAACTTCAACGACTCTTTCCTGGAATAAAATTTCTTGCTTGCTGCCGGCCTAATGAACTTCAACGATATAGCTGTCAGTTTAAGGAGTTAAAATACCTTCTCTCCATTGTAGTACACAAACCTCTTCGACATCATGTATCTCATAGCCCATGTCTTCCTCTTCCTCTTCCTTCATCATCTCATTCCCTCTACTGCTGGTAATAGCTTACCCCATTCTGACCACCCCATTGACGATATTACAGTCAATTGTGGCTCCTTTGGCAACTCAATTGCACTGGATGGCCGCGAGTGGATTGGAGATATCGGCTCACAAAATACTTTCAAGCGACACCCAAATGGCAAATTGATGAAGTCACTAGAAGTTCCTCAATTCCTTTCTGCTGATCCTGTCCCCTACATGTCCGCTCAAGTCTCGCGCTCTCAATTTTCCTATACGTTCCTAATCAGTCCAGGACAAAAGTTCATCCGGCTACACTTCTATCCGGCTTCATACCCAGGTTTTGAAAGGTCCAATGCCTTTTTTACTGTAAAAGCCGGAGTTTACACCCTTCTCAGAAACTTCAGTGCTTCCCTTACTGCTGATTCTCTGAGAGTGAAATATTTCTCTAAAGAATTTTGTGTCCATGTTGAAGAAAATCAACCACTTAGCATCACGTTCTCTCCATTGCCAACTACCACTTTAGATAGCGTATATGCTTTTGTCAACGGGATAGAGATCATCTCTATGCCAACTTCTCTTTACTACACCGGTGATGGTGATCTAGGTGCTCATGTTGTTGGCCACAAACACAGGTTCCACATTGATACAGGCACTGCACTTGAATTGGTTCACCGCTTAAACATTGGAGGGAACTCTATTTTATCAGTAGACGATTGGGGTATGTTCAGACGGTGGTCTGGGGACTCTAAATACTTGTTAGAATCTGGTGTTTTACCAGTTTCTACATCCATTCCAATCAAATACACAAACATCCCGGCATATGCAGCACCACAGAAAGTTTACCAAACAGCTTGGTCAATGGATCCAAACAAGAAAATGAATAGGATGTGCAACCTTACGTGGAAATTACCATTGGATTTGGGATTCAGGTACCTGGTTAGGCTCCATTTCTGTGAGATTGATCACGAGATAAAAGAAATTGGCCAAAGAGAGTTTGGTGTCTTCATGGATGGTAAGATCGCCGAGGCTTCTGCAGACCTTATCAAATGGAGTGGTGGAAATGGGGTTGCAGTGTATAAGGACTACATGGTGATTATTGACGGAGATAAAATGGAAGGAAAGCGTGACCTACTCATAGTTATGCAACCTCTTTCCTATGAGTCAAGGACTGAGCACCATACTGGTGCTGTCCTAAGTGGGCTAGAGGTGTTCAAGTTGAGCAATCCTGACAATAGTCTTGCTAGTCAGAATCCTAAGCCTCTTTCTCATGCTCCTACATCTACTACCGTGAATCCTCTTAAATTACTGCTGGTATTTGGCAATGGAAATGCAATTGTAAGTTGTCTGATAGTTTTCATAGTTTCACTGAATATTGTTGTTTACAAATTACTTGATTGGGGGGACGTCATCCAGAAAGATGTATCCGCACCATGCAAGTCAGAGGAATTGTGCCGCCGTTTCTCGCTTTCTGAGATACAATTGGCGACCAACAATTTTGATGATATGCTGGAGATTGGTGATGGTGGATTTGGTAAAGTGTACAAAGGACTCATTGACAAAGGGGCAAGCACTGTTGCCGTGAAACGCTTGAAGTTGACGTCCAAGCAAGGAGCTGAGGAGTTTTGGACGGAGATCAAGATGCTTTCCAATCTCCGGCACACTCATCTTGTTACACTAATTGGATATTGTGACGAGAGTACGGAAATGATCCTTGTCTATGATTATATGGTTCATGGGACCCTAGCCGATCATCTCCACAAAATTACTAGAAATAGCAATGGTGGTGTTTCTCCTTTAAATTGGAAGCAGCGACTCAACATTTGCATTGGAGCCGCACGTGGGTTGGAATACCTTCATACTGGTGTCCAGCAAAGAGTCATACACCGTGATGTGAAGACTTCTAACATTTTGTTGGACGAGAATTGGGTAGCCAAAATTTCAGATTTTGGGTTGTCCAAGACGGGCGGCAAATCAACAAGTCAGGCAAGCACCTACATTATCACAGACGTTAAAGGCACGTTCGGGTATCTGGATGTGGAGTATTTCTTGACCCATAGACTTACCAGGAAGTCGGATGTGTATGCCTTTGGTGTGGTATTGTTCGAAGCTCTATGTGGGAGGCCGGCGGTGGATAAAAGATTCGAGGGAGAGGAGCGGAGTCTAGCGCTTTGGGCCCAACAATGCATCAAAGAGGGAACATTTCCTCAAATGATTGACCCTAGTATAAAGGGACAAATTTCTCCACATTGTCTGAAGGTCTACGTAGAAGTTGCTAACAAATGCTTACATAAACGTCCAAACGAACGACCTAGAATGTCAGATATTGTGCAAAGGCTTGAATTTGCATTATCATCGCAAGATCAGAGTGCATATTCCTCTACAGATACAGAAGGGGAGCAGGAGGATGAGGTTCAGGAGTCTAGTGCGGTTGACAACATGCCGATTGAAAGGGTTACAGAGGGGGAGGAGGAGGAACAAGAAGAAGAGGCTTTTTCTGTTAGTGGTGAAGACAAGAAGCAAATAGGTGAGATTGTCACTGTTCAGCAGCCTATAGAATCCCCCGTATCCATTCTTAGGACACCTTTATCCATGCCTGACAGTACAGCTGTATCCATGCCTGACAGTACACCTAGTACGGCCAAGGAAAGAGCCAACAAGAAGTCTATATCCAAGGCAGTTCATGGTCTTGCTAAAGGAATGGATTTTCGGAGGAGAAAGATGAAGGCTAACGATTCTAGCAGTGGATCATCATGGTGGTGGAATAGAGCCAAGTCACCGACTAAGGGCTCATCCCCTCCGGAACCAACTAAGGGCTCATCCCCTCCGGAACCTCCACCAGAACTACCAGTGGTTCCCTGTCGTTGTTTCTCAATCACTGAGATGAAAGAAGCAACAAACAACTTTCATCGCACCATGATAATCAGGTATGGCGGTCCAGGTGGCGAGATGTACAGAGGCTATATTGACAATGGAAAACTTCAGGTTGCCATTGAAAGGTGTACGAAAGAGTCTGAGAACAATTTTCTGGAAGAGGTTGAGTTGCGCTCGAGGCTCCATCACCCCCATATGGTTTCCTTCATCGGATACTGCAAGGAGTCTGATGAGACAATCTTTGTTTTTGAGTACATTGAGAAGGGGAACCTAAGGAATCACCTCCATGGAAGAGGAAAAGAACCTCTTCCGTGGAAAAAGCGTCTTGAGATCTGTATCGGTGCTGCACAAGGACTAAATTACCTTCATACTGGTTCCCAGAAGCCAATCACCCATGGTGACCTAAAATCAAGTAGCATTTTGTTAGATGAGAAATGGTTTGCTAAAGTTTCAGGTTTGAAAGTGTCCAATATTTTAGAAGACCCAGACAACATGACACAAACTGTTGCCACCAATATTGTGAGGATGACTATGGGATATAGGGACCCTGAGTATCTACTAAGTGGAAACCTAACCACCAAATCTGATGTCTATTCTTTTGGCATAGTGTTGTTGGAAGTACTTTGTGCTAAGGAACCGTTTTATTCAGGTGCACCCAAGGGTGAAGAGATTCTAGCACACTGGTTTAGGACTTGCATTCGAAGTAAAACTATGGAATTGATCGTTGATCCGTATCTGATAGGGAAAATGGCACCTAAGAGTTTCGGTAAATTTGTCATGATTGCTGAGAGGTGCTTGCTATTCAGAGGAGTTGAGAGGCCAGCTATGCAGGATGTGGTGAAGAACCTGGAGCTTGCACTGCAGCTGCAAGAGACAGCTGGGGACCATATTAAGTTTGGCAAGCGTGGTGATCCTCCAGAGACAATCCGTAAAGCTGCTGTTCGTGCTTACAATCAGGTTTTGTAATTTCGTGCATGATAGAAAGGTCGTTAGAAATTGTATTTTCAGAACATATATTAGTATTGTTACTTCAAGTGGAACAGGTTAATTCTTGTACAGGTTTTTCTTTCTATGAGGGATTATCTATAATGTAAACAGAAAGGGTTTTTTCTAGGCATACAAACCTAGCACAATTTACTTTTTAGTTGATCACCTTTTAACATTTTCCCCTTTTAAGTTGATTTCATTTAAAGAGGGTTGATTACTTTTAAATCGTTACTTTTTTTTTATTTTCCACACCTCTATTTTTATTTTTTTATTTTTATAGTTACTATCTCTCTAACTTTCTCTTTCTGTCCTTTCCTCTCATCTTCCAATTTCCAACAGCAGAAAATGTGAAATTTCAAGCCTTTTGTAACTCTGTTTTTTTTTTTTTCAATGCTAAACCTTTTCGTGAGTGGTATTTTATATAATCCTAACTATGTAACTTTTGTCTTGTTTCAGGAAAAATATCTGCGACAAGTGCTGAATTAGAAATATTGTTGAGGTGGATGCTATGATGACAAGTTTTCCTTCTGTCCCCTCTAATATTGTCTTCCCCATATATTGCTAGAGAACATACCTGTGAATTATACTTCTAAGAAACTGAAACAATACCTGTTTCTTTTTAATATTGCGAGAGATCTGATCAGTTGGAGTATTTATCAACAAACACAAAAAGAAAGAGGTCTCAATGCGCGCTTAGTTTTAAAGCACACTGATGCGGTGAATTGAGTACGAAATATAATAATTTTTGAGATTTAAAAAAATTCCATTCATATGTATGCGATCTTTAAAATAAAATTTGTTAGGTAACAACTAAATGGAGATGACACGCTTGGATTTTACTTTGCATCTAAATAAAAAGAATACGTAGGTGGTCAATTGCAAGAGAAAAGAGGTTGGGTAATTTTAAATTTGATACGTTAGATTCGTTGTAAAATCAAAGGTGAAGGTGGATTAGAGAGGTGATACAAAAATTAATAAGTAAAAAAAAAAAATTCTCTATTTTTATTTTGGATTATGTTTTGAAGGGCAACTCCCTCTTTATTCTTTGAGTAACCAAACTTTTCATTGATCTTATGTTTTCCCTACTGTGATGGGTTGCTAAATGTATGTTTTCTTTGGCACACTAGATTTTCAAATGATGTGGTTGAAGATGGAGCTGTGAAGGAATGCTTCGAGTATCTTGAAATTTCTCTGGGAAGGATAATGAAGAGGATTTTCTTATGCCAATGGTCTTAATCAATTTTTTTGCTTCATCTTTTGCTTGGTTAGTTGTTGGGCGAACAATATTATACATGGGTATGATCTGAGTACTGGTTGATGGGTATTCACAGGTATGAGAATTTGATTAGAAATTCTATTTAATTATACATTTATGTCATTTTTCAGTTACAGTTCAGAGAATACCAAATTAAATGTACTTAAAATTAGATAGTTTTTGTTGTGATTGGTTGTTGTAAGCTGTTGTACGGTTTTTAAGTTCATGTACTGAAATTGGTAGATAGATCCAGTTTGAGAATGATTCAAAAACGACTTTCTTCGGGAAGCTGGGTCGTTGGTGGCGTGGTCAATGGTAAAAAAAAAAAGAAGGGTAATCCAACTTAGTTGCATACAAAACGTGTAACGTCGTGCCCTTCAGGCATAGACGATTGCTAATATTACAATAGAACTGTACTGATCTATTTATTGATCAGTCCAGTAATAGAATTTAGTTCTCTGACAGCTGTTATTGTGCGGAAACAGTTTCAGAGTTGAACAGCAGCCTTTTATATTCATGCTATTTGTTGTTCTTATTGCACCAGTTTATAATCAAATACACCATTTGATAAGCGTTCACATGTTATTACTCACTGGGTATTAAGTTGTTATGGGACTGAGAGAGGTGACAACAAAATACTAAAATCTTGCCTATTTCTGAGAAATTTCAGTTTACTGTAATCTCCACCGCGTCTCTGGAATTGCCGTCTTGCTTTGTTTGTTCTTGCTCACTGTGCTTTGGAGTTTGGACCTTCTGCTATGGAGGCTTTCTGCTTAAACTTGGCCACCCAAAACAAACTAGCTAGGATAGTGTTATTAGGTTGGTAGAATGAAATTTCCGTAATTGTTTTGGTTCAGATTTTCTGATAACCTTGCAGGAAAAGCTATCCCGAAAGAACATGAAAAGCTAGAGCATCAGCTGCCTTGTGGTTTGAAACTTAGAAGACGGATAAAAGGAAGGAGGAGCAATGTCTCTGATTTCCTCACAGGTACCGTTACTCACATCCCACTTTTGTAAAGTGTCTTTCAGTCTGTAGCCTGTTATGCTTCATGCAGTACTCGTGTCTCGGATTAGGTAGTTTGGTGCAATCCTGTTATTGCGATGTACTTCTTTGCCTTCATGTATGAATTAATGAATCGCCTGATTTAAAAAAAAAATCACTTTATTTATTTATTTTATTGTTCCTTGTGTTTCTTTTTCATCTGGTGTGACATTGCAAGTGTAGGAAAATTCACGGCGAGAAGAAAATGAAGGATGAGATGTTAAAAATGGGATTGTGAATCACATTTTCATAATAGAACTGCAATGAAGGATTTACACTTGAGCATTAGATTATGAACATTCCGATAGGAGTGTGTCATTTGGAATACCATTCACAACAGGCTTAATTCTGAATACTACGGGTGAAATGGCATTCCACGACAAATTGACGAATTCTGGATTTCCTCGCCAAATTGACAACGAATTTTTAATTTCCTTGCCAAATGATACATCCTATCGACAAATTTTGGATTTTCTTGCCAAATTGGCTATTGGACCTTGGACATATAATAGTTCCAAATTGATTTTCTTTTGAAAGAAGACCTTTTGTCTCATGGTAGCCTGCTCCAGTAAAAAAATTACTTTTATCCAATTTTTTTGAGAAATAACCACTTTTAAGCTAAAAAGGTCAACTTTTTTAACTTTAACTTTATCGATTTCTCTCATCGAGATGAATTAATAATCTATAAAAATTTGGCGCAAAATTAAAAAAACGTGAATTTTTTTAATAAGAAAAAAAAAGACAAAGCCCTAAAAGTTTTTAATGGAACTCACCAAATACAAATCTTTGATTGCTAAGCATTGCTGAATAGCGCCCAATATATGTTACTATTAAATTTTTTTGATGAATATCGTGCTCATCAAAGTGGAGGTGTTGTTAAATGTTTTTTTTTTTTTTTTTTATAAAGGTTTTTGGGTGCTCGTGTTATCATGTGGCACCCAAGCATCTCAAATCAAATGTGATCGGTATTGGTTCATTAGTCCAGCCTAGAATTTGATGCCTGGAACCATGCCAACAAATGGAATGTGTCCGTTGGTGATTGTTGTGAAGTGTGAAGCAAATCTCTCGTACTTAGTAGTAGTAATAATAATAATTTTCCCAAATGAAGGCATGCCTCATACATGCTACGATGCCCGGGACAAAGGGTTGCGATCCTGTGAGGGTTAGCTAACCCAAGTCAACTAAAGCAAACACTTGACCATTTCTAATTTAGAATCCTTAACCTTTGCCATGCCTCAATACTGGTGTTGTCTTGGCCAAGAGGAATGAAGCTTGTTTAAATTTTCTCAAGAGAAAAAGAAGCAGAAGAGTGATGAAAACTTAAATGAAATCAGACTATACCTATACTTGTGCTCTGCTCTCTTCCTAATACCTCCTTTGGATGGAGTGACTTCGCGAGAAAAGAAAGGAGTTTGAGGGAGAGAGGAACACCTCTGGCGTTTGGATGGTGTAGCAGGCGAGAGAGGGTGAGAAAGGGAGGGAGACGAGAACCCCTTACACCCCCGTTTTCGTTTCTCACCGATTTTGGTGCGATTCCGTGAGAGAAGAGTGTGTGCGGGCCACAGATTGATATGCAGTCGCCGGGGTTGAGAGCCAGACACCCCCTTTGGTCGCCAGAGATGTGAGACAGTGTGTTTGGTCGCGGGAGTTGACAGATCTTGGTCGCTGGAGCTTCGCCGGAGACTGTTCCCGTCACTGGAAATTGCCCTGAGAATTTGTTTTCTCATGATTGTTTGGTTGGGGTGGTGAGAAAACACAACCCTTTCTTTTCTTCTCTCACTAATAAGGGAGACCACTCCCCTTTTTTTTCTTCTCTCATCCCTCCATCCAAAGGAGCTGTAATTGTGCCAAATCCGCCATAAATACATGTACATCGGCTTCGGCTAACGCTAACATTAGCTCTGAGAGTGTAATGTTGTGGCCACCATTGCTGAATGCATGAGGAATGAAGCATTAGAGCTGTTATGTGGAATCAGAGGGGAGCAGAATGGTTCTGGCTAGAAACGGATCTCGCAAAATTTCTTATGGGGCTCTAAATTCGGAGAAACTGGTGTGTAATGCCATGATATTTGGATTGGATAGTATGAAATATGAATCAACAAAGACAATCGACATTGTACAATATTGTATAGTTAATGCAAACGCAGCTCCGGTCAAAGTATTTTGCCCAAAACTTTCACCTGTGTTAACCTAACAAGTTGATTTAGAACTATTTTCTCAATCCAAACATGACTTGTTAACTCACTTTGTTCTACAATTGCAACCTACAACAGTAACAATACTAACAATTGTGATATTGGAATTAACATTACATCTCCCATGTAAAAAATAGAAATCAAGTATTTTCTCCGATAATGTATGTGACCCTACGCTTGTTTGGAAGCTATGGATGCGAAGAGAAAAAAAAGGGGGGAAAATACTCCTAGTTCTAGTGTATTGTTATTTGTTTTTAAAAAATTAAAAACAATTAAAAAGAAAAATGTAAGAGTGGGGAAGAAAACAGGAAGGAACAAAAGAGAATTCCCACATACTACACGCGAGTTTACCAATTTCCAAACACAACCTTAACACCCAAAAAGTAAGTGCCACGTCATACAGTTGAACGCGAACATACATGTAAGTATTCCATGGAGTACTGTTGAAAGAGCAACGGCGGGTAGGATAGGTCATAGTAGCGGCGGCGCGGTGGTGGAAGATGAATACCAGGAAAGGGCCACCGGTTCACCAAAACAAATTCGCCTGGAAACCCAACCAAGGCGTCAAGATCAACGAAACCGTAAGCTCTCTCTCTCTCTCTCTCTCACACACACACACACACACACACACGTGCGCGCGCGCGCCCTCCTTGGACTTGTATAAGAGCGAAGTAGTGTATCTCTGTCTGTAATTGGTCATAATGACAGGAAGTAGGAGGGAAGTTCAGGCCGTTGTCGGAGGTAACGGGGGTCTGCCCTCGCTGTAAAGACCAGATCGAATGGAAGCGCAAGTACGGCAAATACAAGCCTCTCTCCGAGCCTGCCAAATGGTCCCAATCTCTCTCTCTCTCTCTCTCTCTCTCCATATGTATATATGTATATGCATATCTCTCCATCTATTTATCTATCTGTGTTTGTTATATTAAACCATTAAACCTGAAATTGATACATTTTAAGAGTGGCAAACTTAATGCTTTGTTTGGAAGTTGTGGAAAAGAATAGAAATGAAGGGAAAATTAAAAAATGTACTCTCCCGTTGTTTGGTTTTGAGAGAAAGAGGAGAGAAGATAGAAAAATGCACGGTACAATTTCCCTCTCATTTTCCTTTTTCTTCTTGTCTCCCACTTTCCTCAAGTTCTAAACACAGCTTAAAATGTTCGCTTTGGTGGAATAATGGATAATAATTGGATTTAGTTTTGAATTATGGCTATTCTCTCTATCATATATGTCTTTGGGTATGCTTGTGCTTAATATCGTAAACCATGATTGCTGAATGAGATTCATTTTGGGATGGTGTACTTCACTTTTTTCGTTGAGGGGAATGATGGGTAACAATTGGATTGAGTTTTGAATTTTGGCTGTTTGCAGTCAACGATGTTCAAAAAGGGCAGTTCGTCAAGCTTACCACAATCTTTGCACGGGTTAGTTACGTTTGCCTGATTCAGTTTCAGAAAACGTGTTTTTCTTTGTTTTTAAAGAGGTAGAAAGCACAAATATGATGTCTTTTAGGCTTTTTATACAATGACTATATAATTGTCGGAGTTAAAAGAGTAGTTTTGGATTCAGCATTGATTCGTTAGTATGATGAATCGTGTAGCTTGTGCTAAGGAGCAAAAGGTGTGCGCCAAGTGTTCGTGCCGCGTGGGTCAAATCATCGGAAGGTTTTTATTGCTTAAATATGTGTACATTTTATCCTCACTCAGACTGAAGGAATACGTTTTCAATTACAATGATTGTTTAGTTTTCCTGAGTTAAAATGGCTTCAATATATTCTGATGCTAGTTCAAATGAATCAAATATGTTTTAATTCCTTATGTTGTATTACTCACTTTTAGGGATTCTGCAGAAGTAGAGGCTGAGCAGAAGATGCTCGAGGAGGTTTGTTTGTTTTTCTTCTTTTTTGTTACAAAGTTAGATTGCATTCGTTGTCTTTAGAATGAGTGTTATTTACCTTTTTGAAATGTGATTGGATATTTTGTTATAGGCTATAAAAAATGCTCGAGAGAGAGATAGGAGGACTCTGTTACGCTCTGTAAGACTCTAAAACTTTTGCTGTTCATTGCTGTAAAAATTTCATGTTCTGGTATCAGTTCGCGTTTTATTCTTCTTGCTTTGCTCACGAAACTGTTAAACTCTGGAAGGTGGTTTTTGCATGTAGTCAACCCCTGCTCTATTTCCTGGATATCTGATTCATGATATTTCTTTTTTACCAACCCTTATAACCATGCATCGCTGTTGAAGGAATTGATGGGTTCTATTTTTCCTTTCTAATATTCTAGTAGCTTGAGCAGTTAAAGATTTGTGGGGGATGATGTTTTGTCCTTTTATGCCTCCTTAGCATTTGGCTTTCGTTTGTTTTTCAAAGATGCTTGGTGTATGAATTGTGATTCATGTTTGGTTCTTCTATGGTACTCGAGCTCTGCTGATAAGTTGGGTAGAGTTTATTACTTCTGGCTGATTCAATCCTAATTCCTACATCTGAGAGATGGTGGCAACATACGCATAAACTATGAGTGTAACGTTCAGTGAGGATATTAGGATGATTGACAATTTCAGAAAAGGTGAAATCAGTTGTGAAAGCATTCATGAGTTATTACTTTTAGCCAACTGAGGAGATGATGTAAATGTAAATCTGCCTAAAACAGTTTGGTTGTCTGCTAAAAGTTGAACCTATTAGGTGTAAGTTGAAGCTGCTACTAGGCATTAATCGGGTAGGACCTTGGGTGCGTTAGAGAGGAACTCATAGTGGGTACTCTACAATGCACGTCCTATGTCTGACTTCACAAAAACAGTTTGGGGGAAGAAGCTTTTCACCCCTAGATATATGTTTATGTTTTTGAGTGGTCATGCCTCTTTGAATCAGACAAATATTCACCAAATTAAGGCTCTAAATTTAACATTCAACCAGTAAAGTTTGTCAATCTTTTCTATATTGGAAACGAAAAACAGTATTCTAGACACAGTTGATCCTTTGAACTGAGTGTGATTCTCACGCATAAGGTAGCATCCAGCGGGTTCGAGCTTGAGAGTTTATTCGTAAGTGGAATTAGTCAGGCATTAACATTCTTACACCTATTCTCCAGAGTCCAAAGTATTTTCATAGTCACAGACACGGGCTTTCATGTCACTTCGCCATTTAGTTTTATGCATCTTTCTTTCATCCAATTGTACCTTTTCCAGTATCCTTGTAGCCTTTCATTTTGCACACAAAGTTTTCTTAGTTTGTGTAAGAAAATTGTCCACAGCCCAATGAGGCTTATGAGGTTAAAATTCTCATGGTTATGTTTTTCTGCCTACTTATACTTTGTGTTACATCTCACTTCCACCCTCTTGCAACAGATTATGAACAAAGGAAAATCTCATAGTTCAACTATGAAAAGCCCGACAAATGATGGAGGGAAGGCTGGGGAATTATTTGCAGCTGAGTCACTCGAGGAATATGCAGAGTTTAGTAGAGATAATGAAGATGATGATGACAGTGAAGATCAAGTTCAGGTTCGTAACTGATGAGCGAGGGTGTAAAATATTGCTAGCCCAGAGAGCTCCACTTTTGCTAAATGGATCTCCTGCAAACAAAGCCTTCATAGACACATCGCTGGGATACGTAGTTGTTGCGCTTTGTTTTCATGCTTTGTATTGAAAATAGATTCTTTTGTCCATTTATCCTAAGTTTGAGAATGAAAGATATACTTGCTCAAAATTATCAAATCATGTTCTTAGTTTTGCTACAACCTTGGCCAGTCTACTGAATGATTATTTTCTGTACTATTAGGATCCTGCTCCGACAAACGGTTGGGGCAGGTTCACAATGGATCTCATTTTTTATTACACAAAATCAAGTTGATCTAAAACCAAATTTGTGCTGAAAGAATTGTTCCGTCAGAGTTTTTGACTGTCCATTTTTAAAATCAAGTTTTAGTTCTCCTCCTCCTCCAGAATCCTTATCCAACACCCTTAAAACAGGCCATCACTTAGAGCAATCCTGTGAACACTAACCCACTTTCAAGGCGACTCCCTTCCTTCTGACAACCCTCAAACGAAGCTTAGGCCAACTTTTCTCTTGTGACTCTCTTTCTGTCGGCAACCTCTGAGTCTCCGACCTCTATAACTTGGCTTCAAAACAAGTTTTGGAACATGTGTGCATCAAACATGTTCTTTGCTCTTGATGTTTAGAAAAATATTAGAGTACAAAACTCAACAATCCAGAAAGTTGCTTAGTATGAACATATAACGGAAACCTATTAACTGGGGCACTTAGCCAATGGGAGCTGATAATGCCAAAACCCTAGCCACCGGGAGCTGATAATGCCAAAACCCCTTGTGTTCCTATCAAAACCATTTTTGTTCCTGCCAAAACTCAATATTTACATTTCATTGCACGACTTAATTGCTCTCCACTTGCTTTACGAAAATGTCCTTTGAAATCCCTTAGGAGTATTTTAACGTTATTTTGACATTTCATCGTCATCAGAGCTTCAACTTTTTTTTCGAGAATACCAAAGCTTAATTAAGGTCCAACGAAGCTACTGTCTATGAGCTTTAAAATGGTGCAACGCAGCTACTGTTATTTTTTAGCCTTTTTTTTTTAAGGATATTTTTTAGCTTTAAAATGTAAGGGTGTTGCTACTGTTTGTTGGACTTATCTTTTTCAATTTGGGTGTACTTGCTTGCCTTTGATTGGTCTGTAACATTTAGGCTTAAATATTTAAATGGTCCTTACAAAATAGTCGGTTTCATTTTCGTTCTTGTAAAATTTTTTGTGTCAATTTCGTCCTTCCAGTTTGTGACTCAGTTCAATTTCACCCTTGCCGTCAACCAGTGGATGGAATTCGCCTACGTGAATAACGGACTTGCCAGTTGTGTACTGGTTTTGGTTAATAGTAATGCTAATGACATTTTAAACCTAGGATGACAAAATCGTAATTATTCAACTATGGAATTATGCGACGGGCCATCATGGGTTCGATCCGAAATGACCCAACGGTCAGTACACATGGCCTTAGGCCATGTGCCGTGTGTTTTTTAGCCGTGTGATTATTATTGAATGAAAAGAGTCTGAGCATTTTCTCTAAACTTATATCATTTAATTTGTGATTTTTTTGTTGCATGTTCGTAATGCAATTGAATGGCAGATTGATCTTGTGCGCCTTTTTTTGGTAGAAAACGATGTGGGTAATAGTGGGGGAAGAGACATGGGCCATGTAAGTACCAAAGAAGGTTTCCGTTATCCAAGTAGGCAAATTCCGTCCACTGGTTGACGGCAAGGGTGACATTGAACTGATTCACAAACTGGAAGGACGAAATTGAGGACGAAAATGAAACTGACTCTGTTTTGTAAGGACCATTTAAGTACTTAACCTAACATTTAAACTTGGAGGATATGATCGGAGGGAGGAGGAATTGAAAACATGGGTTGTTTTGCTTTGAACTTATATGGGTTGTTTTCACTTGGGATCAAAATTGGGAAAACTTATTCACGGCTTCACGGTAGATTCACAGCTCCGCGCGATTTCGGTCGTCCATTTGCGCAATTAATAGTTGAAATTGCTTTTTAATTTTGACCGGTAAAAATTATTTTTTATTGATCAAAATTGGTTTTCAATCCAGACCGTCCAAAGTGTTTTTGGACCCGCGCAATTGAGCACTGCAAACACTTGTTTGCGGGACACTCCATAAAAATGTTTTTCTGATCATAATTTTGCTTGAAATCATGGAACTAAAAATAGTTGCTCTATATGCAAGCTCTCCCTCTGTCAAGTTGAAGCTTTGGTATTCCCCAAAAAAAAAAAAGGGTTCCCGCTCTGGCGGGAATGTCAAAAGAATGTTAATTTACCCCTAAAAGATTTTGGGTAGTGATTTAACCACACCCTTTTTTGATAATACACTTACAGGGTGTGGCAATATCATTTCCCAAGAATTTATGGGGCATTTTCATAAAGCAAGTGGAGGGCAATCAAGTCACGCAATGAAAGGAAAATATTAAGTTTTGGCAGGAACAAAAAGGGTTTTGACATTATCAAATCCCTAGCTGAATATAGCATAATGTCTTCCATTTTGTCCCTGTTCATTTTCACAGTACACGTATGGCAAACATTAACGACCCGTTAGCTTGCCTTATTTGCAATAATTGCGGCTGCACAACCCAAAAATTGATCGCAGCGAGCTGCAACCCATAAGACTGGAAATTTTGCCAATATGGTAAGGCGAGACAAGCATGGTACAAACAAAATCTGACTTAAAGCATACCCTCGCTATTACAATTATAGCCCTAGAATGAATGTGAAAAGAATCGAGCCGAAAAGAATTACAGATCAATCTTATACCCCTTCCACCAAGTCATGTATAATCGAGTTCTAGCAGGCAGGAGAGAGACTGCCCCCAATCAACTAAAAGTGGTAATCGAGTTCTAGCAGCCAGGAGAGAGACTGCCCCCAATCAACTAAAAGTGGTTGTGATTAGTCACATACTCTATGCGGGTAAGCGTTTCAGTCGTATCGAAGCAAGGTGGTCTTCATGACGTACAAAATCCCTTACGTGCACATGAAAGTCTGTTGTTTACGGATATCAAAGGCTCTACGCATCTTTCACACACACGCGTTCTGCATAGGTAAAGAAAATAGACACAATTAAACAAGTTAGATTGACCTTGATCATAAGAAGAGAAAAGTGGCTTCTCAGCAAGATAGATTAGAAAACAGAAACATCAACAAACATGAAGAAGCATGATGAAGCACAGATATTCAATCTGATACCTATGGGAATTCATATGACTAAGATTAGTCATCTTTAGTCAAGAAGGTTCACCAGCAATAAAATGAAAACCAAAGCTATGTTAATAAGTAATTGTTCACCAGCTGCATAGCATCTTATTAAAATAAACCTAAATACCCATAGGAATAGACTAGAGGTGGCAATCTCAACCCATATTTCCTAATCCGCCCATATCCGCCCACTTTTAACCCAACCTAATCCGCCCATATTGTATAATGGGTTAATATGGGTTGAACCCATATCAACCCATATTTACATGGGTTTAGGTGGGTTAGAAATGGGTTCAATATGGGTTGGAGTTAAAAGACCCAACCCAAGTGCTACACATGTACTCCAATTACCAAGCCACGGTTTCTCAACTTCTCCCAATTACTGCCGTTTTCTGGAATTGAGATAATCTCTCTCTCAAAGCCTTCTCCCAAATAAGATCGAAGCTTCCTCCCAATTACTGCCGTTTATTGCTGTTGAGTGCCAAATTGAGATAATCTCTCTCTCTCTCTCTCCAAAACCCAAGAAAACGGCATGTTCAGTTTTTTGTTTTTTGTTTTAAAAAAAAAAAGGGGAAAGAAAACGGGTCTTGTCGGGCGGGTTTGGGTTTGGCTTGACCCATATTCGACCCGACCCGTTTCAAACAGTTTACTTTTTTACCCATATTTGACCCGCCCATATTTGACCCATGACCCCGTTTCAACCCGCCCAAACCCGCCCATTTGCCACCTCTAGAACAGACAAACTACAAAATGTTCAAAGACAGCAAAACCACCAAATTCATAACAAGTATTCCAATGAGTTAGTCACCATGTGATGCGTTGACCTCAAACCAAAAGATCGCCAGTTTCACCCAACATAACATGCAAACATTTTCTTGAAGGTGTCAACTAAGTGAAACTGGTAAATCATTGGGAGTCATACTAGAGTAGAGGTTTGGGATTCAAATCGATCTTCATCCAATGATTTGAAACTGAGATGGTTTGGGGCTAAGGGGGGCGTTGGGTACCACAATCCTCATTTGACAAACAACCCCCTCCAACAATTAAGGGTTAACTAGATTAACTCATACAATCACCAAAAGGATATTTCATAGACATGATATATGTATGCCGAGTCCACATATTTACTTTATAGAATTGGTAAAAAGGAATATAAAACTCCCATGGGATGTCAATTAGATAGGTGGCAGTTTTTAGTCTTGCATAACAATTAGAGCTACAAATGAACTTTAAACATGAGGCTCTTGCAAAACAAGCATGGAGTGGCATCCAAAAATCCCCAAAAAACCTTGTAGCAACTGCAACCTTTAGAGCAACTATCAATAAGTTCAGAATGCATTGCAAATCATAATAACAATGCCAGATATAAAAGTCTACATCAATTTTTTTTTTTTGGAAGAGTAAAAGTCTACATCAATCAATCCAATCAAGAGATGTTTCTCTCTTGCACTAATACGTGATTTTTAATAGCCAGAAAGACGCACGTTTTGCTATTGACACACAAGGGAGAAACCGATGCACAAACAACCAAAAAGAACATTCATAACCACCAAATATTCAGTAATATCAACCAACACGGTAACGTTAGACTATATAAGTAAACAATGTGTACGAAGAATCCTTACTTAAATATTCATAGGCAAGTATCATTGAAGTTCCCCATGCTGACATGCTGAAAAACCTTGGACCGAGTCCTCTGTATAAACCTTTCCAGCCATCATCCACAACCAATCCTTTAACAACTTGTCTAACAGTATGTCTCTTTTCGTGTCCCATGACCTATATTGCAGAAACTAGGTTTAATGGAAGAATCAACAAAGCTAGCTATTAGCTGGAACATAATACTGCAAACAGCAAGCACTAAAATCATGCGGGAACCCTGAGAATTTTGATACTCCGCAGCCACACACAACCACCACACCCCCCCCACAGTTTAGAAACAATGGGAAGCCAAATGCTTGACAGCATTCAGTTAGATGCCAATGAACTTCTGCATATGTATGGGAGACATAGCAATAGTCCAACACTTCTTTGAACGCTCTTTTCTTCAGCAACACAGAGAGCACATAGGGTTGGAGAACAGGAAAAAGCACAACATCATGACGAACTGGCAAGAAATCTTCTCTGTCTGAATTCTACAGGTAAAGGATGTAGTGATAGGAGAGAAGATTGAGAGCAACTCCAAGTTCCAACTTATTATAGCAAAAGGCATATGTATCTTGAAAAGAACCTTAGGTTCATCTTTTAAAGCAATAAACACCCATCTATAGAGCTAAATAGCTGAAGCTATTTTGTGGTTGAAAAACATCCTGGACTACATCAATGAGGAGTGTAATTCCATCACTCGCATTAAACGGTCAGACAAGTCAAAAAGAAGAATTTTCTGTAGGCAAACTAGGTATACCTGTAAGCGAGTCTTGATAGTATCCAGTGGCGTGGTGATACAAGATGCCGTGGCACCGGCAAAAATCCCTCCTGCAGCTTGAACACCCACTATTGTCCACGTGTTAGGAGCAGGTTTCTCAAGCACACTATCATGACCTAAGAAACTGTACAAAAGAAAAACATATGGAAACATTTTAATTAATAGGAGAAAATATTCAGATGAATGATGAAAAAATTGGTCGTACTAAAAAAGATAATGGCATGCACTTAAACTAAGTACAGGGGTTTAGAAGACTAACTAAACAAGCAACACTCACTTATTTGACCAGAGTTATTGATTAAATGAGCTCCTACAATACATGTAAATCAAGCAAGCATACATCACCTCCAGATTAAACGCTGGCTTGAACCATAACTTGCCCACCATACAGCACTAGACGGGGAATAAGTCATCACCGATAGACCAAACCCCCTATAAAGTCCCCGAAAGCCATCCGCCTTCAAAACCTTGCGAACAACATCAAGGCCCCCATTATAGGTTGCATGGCCTGAGTATCCTTGCACCATCAATCTTTGGCTAACCTGATCCAAATGAAGGATTGGAGATTACGGCATCCAAAAGTATGTCTCCATAAACGTTCTATAGCAAAAACAATAAAACGAACAAAATAGAAATAAGAAAGTGCCAGTGACTAGGGCTGCAAAGGAGCCGAGCTGAGTTTGTGTTGCTCAAGCTCGGCTCGAGCTAAGACAATTGAGCTCGAGCTTGGCTCACCCAATTTTATCAAAACTCGCGCTCGGCTCGTGAGGCTTGTCAACTGAAGAGCAGTTGTAACACGTAAAGGCTTCTAGGGCTGGGTTCTTGATTTATATGGGATCCATTGGTTGTAAGTTCCCTAAGTTGTCAATGTGGGGCTAATAAACACAAGCAATCCAATAAATGATGTCGTTTAGTTGACCCTTCATGTGCACTACTCGAGTCTTGTTCCACATCGGAAGAAAATGTTCAATAGCCAAGCATGCCACTGCTACTTGATGGTACCAAATCCTGGAGCACTTATTGGGGCCCAATGCCCAGCACGCCTAGTGCCAACACATGGCAATATATTTATACAAAATATAAATTTATGTATACATGTGTATCTATTATCGCGCAAGCTCATTTGAGCCAAGCATCTGATAGCTTGGGCTCGGCTCATTTATTAAAAGAGTTGAAAATTCTGGCTCGAGCTCGTTCAATTGCTTAGCGAACCGAGTTCGAACAAGCTCATATCGAGCCGATCTCGATCACCTTGTCTCATTTGCAACCAGCAACCCTACTGATAACTAGCCCTCAAGGAGGAATTTGATATAAACAAATAAAAAGGCACTCCCATTGGAGGTCCTCCCTCCCCGCATAAAATTTTGGGTTAAAGCTATTTCAAACCGATCCGCAACTTAAGGTGAAATTGACCAAATATGGAGGTTTGCTTTCATATTAGGCATAAAAACCTGAGAGAGTTTTCACTAGACAGCAAACAAATTCCCAAAATGAAAGCACTGCCCTACCACATCAACTGGTACAAACACAGCTTGAGAACAAAGTGACGCTGCCATGCCCGCAATGCCATTAGCTAGGGCTGCCTGTGTAGGTTCTGATAATTTGAATGGTTCAACCAACCTAAAAGCAGCTACTTTTGTTGTCTCTAAAGCAGTAAGAAATATAATCCTGGCAGGAATTGCACCAGTAATAACTGTGCCAAAACCTCTGTATAACCCAGTAATACCATCAGTCCGCAATATGCCTCTTATCAAGGAAAATGCACTCCTTTCAACAGCATCATTTGAAGCAACCTGCAGTCTGGTCTTCACAAGAGAAACGGGGTACAGAGCTACTGTAACCCCAGTAAATATTCCAGCTCCTACGACATAAAACTTAGTTTTATCAAGCCTGCAGAATAGGTTTTGAGTCATGAATAAACTTAGATAAATCAAAATGACTCTTACAAGTTAATAGTAGTAATACAAAAGAAATGCTTTTTGTAACGAAAAGCAAATTAGAGTTACATACACCATGACCAAAAGTGAGAATAAAAAACAAGTGCAGCACAGTCCAGGGAGGGAGTAATTAGAATCCCCATCTTGCATCTCAATGACAGGTTTCTTGTTAACTGCTTAAATTCCTCTGGGAACGACTTGATCAAGCTTCTGAGCCTTAAACTTTCCGGTGGTTATAAATCAAAAACTTAAAGAGTACTAATGGTTCTTCAAACCAACTTCCCTAAATAAGCAATTAACATTGTGCTACGTACTTAAATTGAGGACTTCATTACTCTTGCAACATTTGGCACAGTGGTCTTGGAGGCACCAGAAGAGTGATTCTGAGTATTACAGGAGCACTAAAGCAGAACCATAGGGTGTCCATCAGTTACAGGGCATAGATGGCATAACAGGGCCAACGTTTCAGGTTCCATTTCAAATAATCAGAAACTCGTCTGCTATGAAGTAAATGGCTTTTGAGATTTCCACATGAGCTAAAAAGCTACAACAAGCAACTTTGTGAGAAATTATGACGTAAGATATGATCATGTATCTGATCTATCTACGTAGCCCTCATCTTCACAGTAATGGGACTCTTACATCTCTACCAAGGAGAACCAACTAATGAACAGTATAAAACAACTGATGAGAGGAATCAACATCATTTCATGGCATTGAAAGTCCTTCATGTAGAATGAGGAGTAAATTTGCAAGAATGTTATCTACTTGGGATTCTAGAGGAGGCAATCGTACTCTAGATCAACACTGTTTTCGCAGGTCAACAATTCCTTCTCTTCTTCTATTGTTCTGGGGGATGCTTACTTCTTCCCTACATGCATCTGACTCTTTTCTTTCTTCCCTATATGCATACCAATGAAGGAATATGCATCTTTGCTTTCCCCATCTCAAGCTACATTTCCATTAGTGGGAATGGGAAAGATGCCTAACATTGATAGTGTTTTGGCGATTAAATGCCCAGATACTTCGGCGGTTCGGACAACCAATTAATGTGACTTGTGCGGACAACAATTAGTAGGAAACAATCGACTTAGAGTTCTAGCCACGAGTGCAACAGATGGCTAGTGAAAGGAATGGAAATGATTGACACGGGAGCTCCTCTAAGCGTTCTTTTTTATACTTGTTGGGGTATATAAGGCCATTTTGCATTGGGTATTCAGGCCTTCTCATTTTTGTCTATATGGGCAGCATCACCTCATTGGCTTGTCTTATTATTTTTATATAGCCAGGTGTCCGGGCCAGCTTATGCGCACCTCAACTAATCCTAGGACCATAAACCCACCGTCCGCGAGCAACGCCCCACTCGAAGCCGGAGCAAATGCCATGTATGCTTACTGGCTCATTCATTAGTATACTAAAATAGTAAAATGCTACATGACATCAGATTTTTTCCCCCCACAGTTCGATATCACCCTATATTTCCCTATCCGGCAAAAAAAAAAAACCCCGAGGATGCAACAATAAATAAAACTTCGATTCGTGTTTGGTCATGTAAGCATTGAAATCAAAATCCCGTAATGATAAGCATCGGAAAACAGCATAACAAGAAATCGAAACGAAGCCAATTCATAATGGAAAAAAATAAATGAAAGACTGCAAGAAAATCGCCGACAAACTGTGATTGAAAATGAAGCGAATTCCTTAAAAAAAAAAGTTTCAAGCAAATTGCCTCATAAAGAACAAAGAAACACGTAAAAACACGTATAAATCAAGAGATTTGGAAAGAGAAGACGTACTTATCCCAATTAATCTCCGTCGTTTGACCGAACGATTGGGTCTGAGAAGGAGCAGTGTCCATTTGACTCGTTTGGTACGAATCCCGAGTTTCCTGGAGAGCAAGATTTTCACTAACAATCTTCTTATCAGTAACCCCAAAAAATTGAAATCTGGAAAACGGTTTTAAGAGATCGATTTGTTGAGGGAAGAACCCATAGAACGCGGAAAAGGGGCTTATGTTGAAAACGATTTCATTTGAAGAGGAGTCTGGATTGGACGGGAAGGGAAGGATCTATTGCCAGGTAAATAGTTACTGTTGACACGTAAAGTGCAACAGTTTTTGAGGTCTCCTCTTGCTCTTGGTGGCGGTGAGGTGTTCTGGTAATAGCTATTGTGCCCTGTTCTTTTAGCTGCATTATTTTGACGGGAAAATGGTCGGTGTCCTACTGTCTTATACCAGTACTAGCGGCAAAATTGTATTCTAGCCTTTCAACTGGGGTCTCTTTAGGAGACGGCATAAATGTCATAAATGTTGTTCTCATTTGGATCGTTCATGTTCGATAATAGACTGTTCAGATTTCACATAGGCTGGATGTCTGAGATTTATTTAGTTAAGATGAAATATGAGCCGTCTATTACTGAGTATGAACAACCCAGATGGAGCCAACAACCAGGAGCGGATTCAATGTAAGTACGTGACCCCCCTGAAATTATTGGGATTTTTTTTGTGTGAATCAAAACAGGAAGTATGATATGTAAAACTACCCAAATTAGATTATGATGGGCGGCTAAATCAAGTGGTAAGGTGTTTGGTTTCCCACATGAGGGGTCGCGTGTTCGAGGCTCAGTACTGCTGTTTGGTTTTTTCCTTTTTAACTCACTTGCGTTTGAAAAAAAAGAAATCTTGAAAACTTGCACCTAGCAGGAGGCCAGGAGCTAAACCAAGTACATTCTAGTCTTAAGAAGTTGAAGTATCACAAAGCCAAATCATACAATTTTGCTAAATACTCAAATAAATATTTAATAAACAATCTATTGAAAATGTAAAAACACTAGTACCTTCATTTTTTATTCTCATCATATTTTCTTGAACGCATAATCTTTTTGTATTAGATTGTGAGTATTTTTATTAAGTTTATGCTTAAAAAGTGACCCATCTGTTCGAAATTTCTGGATCCGCCACTGCCAACAACCGTACTTAGGGGACAACAGGGTCCCCCATTTCAAAGGAATTAATTTTTGCTCCCCATTTCAAAGGAATTAATTTTTGCTCTCCACTTTTGCAGTGGGTGGAGTGCAAAAATTAATTGCATTACTTATAAAAAAAAATTAAAAAAAATCAATTGTATGTAGAGATTGATTTTCAGACTCCACTTTTGGAGTGCATATATTAATTTATGGAGTGCAAAAATTACTTTAAAAAAACACTAATGTCTTAAATGTTTAACTTCAGTTGTCACCACAGTATAATTTAGATTTTTTTTTTATTACAGATTTTAAATGTTTGACTCTGGTTGTTATTACTCAGAAGTTAAATTGTTTTACTGTAGGCTATTTTTTTTTTTTTTGCTTAAAAGAATCGTACAAGTTGTGAACATCTAGTTTTTGTAAGTTTAAATAGGAGTTCAAATTATTTAAGTAATTAAATTTAGTTAAAAAATTTATGGTATTGCATATCATCAAATGAATGTTTAAATTTTCTAGAACAATTTCATATAGGTACTTCGAAACTATGGAAACTTGTTTTATTTTTTCTTTCTATTTATAATTTTACAAGCTTCAAATAAGTTTAAAAAAAAAACAAGTACCATACAAATTATAGCTTAATAACAATTCCATTATTTTCAAGTGAAATAAACTGGAAAATTAATTACACAAAATTTCTAGCAAATACTCTTTATTGAATTTTTTAAACTAAATAAAATCGTGCCGAGATGAACAGTCGGATCGGTCGCACAGACAATCTTTTTTCTTTGCTACAAAATGAAAGTACACGTATCCCATCACCTCTGTCCAGGGAGTACTTCATCGTCTCTCTACATCATTATCTGTAGGGAATTTCATCATGCCTATGTCGGGACAGAAGGTAAAGTCCCACTATGCATGGGGTAGTGTTAGGAGTATGTTTAGTCCCTGATAAGAAACTATAGAGACCCGAACCTGGGCCTTGTCAAACCAAATTTGTCCTTGATAAGAAATTATACACTTTTTCACGCATCCAATGGCAATATTATTAATTCACATGGATACAAACAAAAGAATAGAGTTTGAATTGTAAAAAGGGGAGCATGAAAATCATTTCCGTTAAAAATTGGACGTTTAGGTTAACAAATTGCATACAGACATTTTGTGATACAAAGCACAATCTTTCAACTGTCTTTACCGTAAGTACAAAAAAAGTAGAGCAAAGTCCCCTTTGACCCCTTGTGGTTATCGTCATATGCGGATACCCTCCTCATGGTTCAAAACTAAGCACATAACCTAACTGTAGTTTTAAAAATGTGCGGATAGACCCCCTACGGTCATGTTTTTCATCCATATTAACGGAAAAAGCATTAAAAGACCGATATACCCTCATCATGTCCCTTGATTTTTTTTAAAAAAAAAAATCTAATCACACCATCCCTTATACCAAAAATTAAATCCAAACCGTTGATATTGTAAATTTTAACGAGTACTACATTTATGCCAAAAGTCAAATCAATCATAAAATGAAAAACCCATGATCGAATCGATTTTGTTATGAAATTAAAATTTCAAATTTGAATTTACTAAAAATTAGATCATTGGGTTATTGATACCTAATCGAGATGATTTTTTTACAGAAATATTCTATTCTTTATTTAATACATTATGAACGACTTAGATTACATTTTAGAGACGTGTGAGATACACCTCCGTTAATATGGATAAAAAACATGACAGCAGGGGGTCTATCTGCACATTTCAAAACCACAGATAGGTTATGTGCTCAGTTTTGAACCATGAGGGGGGTATCCGCACATGATGATAACCACAGGGGGTGAAAGTAGACTTTGCTCAGAAAAGTATACCCTATTTGTTTGAATAAGTTGTAAATAGGGAATTGATATTCGCGCTCCAAAATTTACTGCAGGCGCTCCCTTTATTGTTTTTACACTGTGATGTTGCTGGCAACATCACAGTGTAAAAACAAAAAAAATACAAAATATACACCGATGTTGCCAGCAACATCACAATGTAAAAACAAAAAAGGGAGCGCCTGCAGTAAATCTTGGAGCGCGAAAATCAGTTCCCTGTAAATAATAACTTTTTTTTTATAAACTTTAGGTTTCGTTTTGCTAAGGTTCTTATTTTTAAGTACTTATTTTTCGCTTTACGAGATAAATCATTCTTTCACAATACATCACATTTAATTCAAAAAATAAATACTTATTTAAATTAATAGAACAAGTCCGGTCTGCTTCTTGACAAGATCAACAACATGAACAGTTCGAATGATAGGTCGTAAATTATGTAAAGCCCCAAAAGTCTTGAGAGGTATGGTGGTGAGATGGGGTGTGAAGAGGAGCAGCTCCCGGAATGACAGTGGGAAAATCGATCAATTAGTAGTATCTTTCTTCCACCAAACACCAGAAAAATCATGTACTACCAGGGAACCTCTTCTCTTCTGATTTGATTAGCTTCTGATTACTACGCACGATAGACGCCATGGTAGATGACAACTCATGCGAAAACAACCCATGAACATAAGCCCAACGAGAACCCATAACTATGCTTAGGGATGGCTCTAATTTTTGAATATGAATTAGAAAAATGAGGCTCGTTATGCAGTTAACGATAAAAAATATACTGGGTCAACTTCAAAAAGAAAAATGATTAGTATGCAACAACATAAAATTTAGCAGAGAGAGAGAGAGAGAGAGAGAGAGAGAGAGAGTAATGAGGCGTGTCGGTGGGGAAAATGAGGTGAAGGCGCAGACTGAGGGGGTGATTTGGAAGGCCAAGTGGGTTGGTTGGGGTGGGAGCTCATTTGGGAAGGCCAAATCTGATTTGGGGTGGAGCAGATTGAATAAATAAAATATAAGCACAACGTAGAAGGAATTAAAAAGACCGAAAACAATCATATTTTAATGGAATATAGTGTTAAAATACAGAGTTTGTGGGAGGTCCTTCAACTTCGGAAAATAATTAAACAAAGGAGGGATTCTTAAAAAGTTGACTTGCCAATAAAATAGAAAATTGATCTATTAGAATTGATTTGGTACAAAAAAATACCCACTAATGTTTTAGGCAGTATTTTTTATAATTCACGAGTTCAGACCAGTTTTAAGCTCACCTCAACTGATTCGGGAGCCAAATTCCACTTCTCACTTGACGGGAGCTTAATTAAAGTCGGAGCAAAACTCCGTATAGACTAATCCCAGAAAACTGTTCATTTCACTTTCTTGAAAACTTGTCATGTATCCTATCAAACTTGAATTAATCAAGTTTAGCGTGAATCTAAACCGTTCATTTCATTTTCACGTACACGTTAATGGAAACTTGTCATGTATCCTATCAAACCTGAATTAATTAAGTTTAGCACTCTTTCGTAGAAGTAGGGGGAAAAAAATAATAAATGGAGAAAAATGTGGGGAAGATGATACAAATAAGGAATTTTTTCTCTTACTATCTTACTACTATCAAAGATGGCTGCCTGCTGTCCTCACCGGAAGAGAAACACATGTGGGGAGGTTCACCTGCCTACCTCGTTCCTCTTACGGAAATTGTTGTAAAATAAAGGTCCACTTTGCTTCAAGTTTTGTTCCAATTAGATTTGTGTCAAGTTTTTTAGATGCAACGCAAAATAGACGCAAAATGAAATTTAAAGATAATCCTAATTCAAGAAGAACGAGTAGAAAATACTTGTCTTCCTTCAAAAATAACTATACAATCCAAGTGCTGTCAAAATCGTGCTACTCATGATGTATGTAGAGTTAAACATGAAGCGGGTTGTTAAATACTATACATTTTACGATGCACATATGGCACAATTCAGGCCCATTTCGTAAATCTTGCGGAGAAGATATGCTAAAATTTAGCTTGATTAATATCGATAGTCCCAAATGTCAGTAATACCTTAGTGCAACCAAAATGAACCGTTTACCTTTAAATGCCATCTATTTGTTTTTTCAAAATGACACGACCTAGATCATGTATATGAATCTTCGATTAATCTAATTTTTTTTTAGGTGAAATAAATTCAATTGACAAGTGACCGATCTCCGGCCCAAAAAACCAAATACGCGTCCCCTTAATTATTCATCAATCTGATGATTTGATCCTATATATGGTTAGACAAACGAATCTTATGTGGTAATTAGTACCTTTCATGTTAGTTGATCCAAGATTTTATAATCCATAATATATAAGTCAAACTTACATTGGTGTTAAGAACTTACCTCCCACTTTGGCTCTTGAACTGGCTTGTCCATTGAGCAATAGCTAGCCACCTCTCTGTCTCTCTCTCTCTCTCTCTCTCTCTCTCTCTCTCTCTCTCTCTCTCTCTCTCTCTCTCTCTCCAGTTGCGTTGCAGATTTTGTGCAGAAAGTCAATCAGGCACCCAACAAAATCTGCGGAAAGGACATGGCTTTTTGCTTCAGATTCTTCACCACTTTTACCACTGTACTCTGTTTCTTGCTTTCTTCATTCAGCTTTACTTCAACAGGTTTGGACCCTTCTTTTTCTTTTTCTTTTTTTCCCAGTAATTCTTCGGCATTATAAGTAGTTATTAGAGATTAATCCATGGAAGGGGGAAAATTTTGGACATTTTGTTTTGGAATTGAAGATTGGGGAAATGGGTTTTCTTGGATCGTCCATTAGTTTCATTTTCTCTCTTTATCATGGGTTATCATGATCAGTTTCGGCTACTTGTTTTTGCTTCTTTTTGCATTGGGATTATAGATAGATGTATCCAAAGTCAAGATGCATGGCGTTCTGTTCTACTACTAACTTGCTTTGTAATTTTAAAAACCAGACCACCAAATAGCACGAGTTCCACAATCTATTTCAACGATCTGAATCCTTTTAATTTTGTAGGTTTCAAATATGTAGATATTTCTCATAAAAAAAAATCAGGTTGATCAGACATCATTAGACATTTGTAGCAACATGAAAAGTTTGTATCGAGAAAAACAAGCCGTTGTAGTTATCAGTGTTCATGATTTGATTTGAATTAGGTAGGCACTTGTCAAAATTCAATCAACTTGATTTTTTGAGTGAATAATTTGGATGTCGGAGCCTGCAAAATTAACGGTTAGGATCGTCAAACCAGGTCGTGGGACCCACCCTATTTGGCGGTGTGTTCGAAATGACGTGCACGCAGCAGATGTATTGTATCTAGTCTCTAGATCCTCGAATGGGAGCACGTAGTTTAATTTTTTAATTTTTTATGTTTTCGTCTTTTACATTTGCCAGTTGCCACCACAAACTGTAATTCTTAGATAAAAGCAATTTTAACATTGATTTTCTGGTTGGTCTTTCAGATGCGTATGATCCCCTTGACCCGAATGGAAACATAACGATTAAGTGGGATGTCATGAGCTGGACCGGTGATGGCTATGTCGTAAGTATTCAAACGCTTATATCTTCCTGTATTCAAACGCTTATATCTTTCTGTACCGTAAGTTCAATTCTATACCACGAATGTGCTTGTAGAAGAACTCATGATACTCATGCAGATAAACATGCTTTTCAATATCTTTCACGTCATATGTGGCTGGTACTACCAAGTACAGCCCTCGGGTTCATTTGCGCGCAAATTTTTTTTTTTTTTTTTGACGGAAACTCTTTCAAACTATGAGTCGGAATCCCTCATTAATGCTATTAATCTATTTCAACTTTCAAGTTCTTCGTCCTCAACAAGCCCCTCCAAATATTGCAACTGAGTTGGCAGATTTTGTTTGCACTTTGTATTATTGCTCTTACAAGTTTCATGAGCATAAGAACACACCAGAAGCTGCACTTTGAAGTGTTCATAATGCCTGATTTAGGCATCTTAAAATTGTTCCAGCTTCACATGATTTGGTTAATCTAGCTTCTGGGTTTGCAATGTCATTTTATTTCGTCTCAAACTTAACCTTGGCTCGATTGTTATTAATGCTCGATTCTCATGACGTTCAACAAACATGACATTCTTTCTTTTGGGAAATCATGTCCTTCAACCAGCCTTCACCGTATTTTTCTTCCCATACATAATCTGATAAGTTGGGTTATTGAGTGTACAGGCTACTGTCACACTCTACAACTTCCAGCAATATCGCCACATACAGTCTCCGGGATGGCGACTAGGTTGGACCTGGGCCAAAAAAGAAGTCATATGGAGCATGGTGGGAGGCCAGGCCACACACCAGGGTGACTGCTCCAAATACAAAACGAATATCCCCCACTCTTGCATGAAGAGTCCGACAATCGTCGACCTGTTGCCCGGAACCCCCCCTAACGACCAGGTGGCCAACTGCTGTAGGGGAGGTGTAATTAGCGCGTGGGCGCAAGATCCGGAAAATTCCATCAGTTCGTTCCAGATTGTTGTTGGGACGGAAGGAAACACCAACACAACAGTCAAACTCCCCAAGAACCATACGCTGCTATCGCCGGGGCCTGGTTACACATGCGGTGCAGCAAGCATTGTGACACCCACCCAATTTAAGAGCGCAGACGGAAGAAGAGTAACACAAGCTATGAGTAAGTTGCTTGGAGATAGAATACTAGAGACTATTTCATCTATGTTCTTTGCCATTATGCACCACAGTACATTGATGATTTCTGTTTAGCTTCAAACATTATTGTTTGTGTACGGTGTACTATGGATTTTGATTCTCTCTATCTTATGGCAGTGACCTGGAATGTTACGTGCACGTATTCACAATTCCTTGCTGGGAAAAATCCTACATGTTGTGTTTCACTCTCCTCCTTCTACAACGACACAATAGTTCCGTGCCCTACGTGCACCTGCGGTTGCAAAAACAACGTTACTCACCCAGGGAGTTGCGTGAAGTATGTTCTCTCACTACTTTCTTTAACCTGTTTTTCGGTTTTCCTCCCGACACTTGATTCTTTTTATGTTGGTTTTTTTCCGGCCTTACTTCTAACATTTTTCTCCCCTTTCCTTTTCTCTCCCTGCAGTCCAAGCTCGCCGTATTTAGAATCAGTTGTTGCAGGATCCACCAGTAACAACCCATACTCGCCGCTGGTCCAGTGTACAAACCACATGTGCCCCATCCGAGTTCACTGGCATGTTAAGCTCAACTACAAGTCCTACTGGCGTATAAAGGTCACGGTTATAAACTTCAATTACAAGATGAACTATTCGCAGTGGAACTTAGTCGCCCAACACCCCAACTTTGACAATGTTACTCAAGTATTCAGCTTTAGCTACAAGTCGTTAACTCCATACGGTGATGCTACGAGTAAGTCAAATCTTCGATTATAGATCTCTGTATCTCGTGGTTGCATTTATTTACTTTTATTAGTTGGCAATTCCTACTATTAGCAATCGAGCAATGCATTGGAGCAATCTCCGGTGGATGCTATTACTCAAATCATTAGTGCCAGTGGTCAAACAATTCGTTAGCGGGCGTGCCTAACACAACTCCACTGGCCTCAATAGTGCAGTTTGGCCACCCATATATATGCTCGTGTAGGACCCTTTTAGGAAAGTTGTGCACTCTAACCATTCTATAGGAGATGCTTTAGACGAAGATGAATGCAACTATTAATCCTTACTCTTCGTCGTCTTTCTGCATACAGACGATACTGCCTTGCTATGGGGGGAGAAATTCTATAATGACATTCTCATGGAAGCTGGCCCTCTTGGTAACGTACAGTCGGAGATACTCTTTCAAAAAGATGCATCGACTTTCACTTTCGAAAAGGGATGGGCTTTTCCTCAAAGGATCTATTTCAATGGTGATAACTGCGTGATGCCACCTCCCGATGCCTACCCATTCTTGCCAAACAGCAGTTCTCGCCCAGATATATCTTTCCTTACTCTGATATTGACCCTGTTGTTGTCTTTGGTGTTCTGCTATGCGCACGTTTGAGAATCTTCTCGCCGATATCACTACAAAGTCCAGTTGTTCCGGAATTCATACCGAACACACTCTATCACGGATCCATTGATGAGATGATCGAAGATTTCTTGTTTTGGCCATGAGACCAGCAAGCAGTGCAGGTTTAGGTGCGCGCCCGTTGGAGCAAACTTCAGTTTTTCGTTTGGTGATGGATTCACTACCATTTTTCCCCCCTTCTATTATTGTCGTATTTCTTGTTTACTACTGTGAATAACCACGCATAGTGTTGTGACCATTGTACTGTGGATAAGCACCGTCCTAAGAAAAATTATACGAAACATGTGCTACTTTCATGGAGTTTGTTCTCACCTGCCGTTTCATTCTGTGAGTTTCTCTTTCCTTACAGTCTGCTCGTAAAACAATGACTACAATGCAATTGAAACACTTTGCTTTACCGAAAGAGTATTTGCTTGCGACGCTGGTGAGAACATTCTGCTCTCTTCGTATAGAGGCCATAGTTGTTAAAAATTTACGATTCATGATACATATCCTACGATTTGTATCGTCATTGAAGGAGAACGATACGTATCTCACGTTGTATCCTTTTTTGTATAGAAATCCTAGGATACGACCGCGTATCATATGATTTATATGCATATCCTAATTCGGTACATATCCTACGATTATTTATTGAGAAAAAGTCGGACCTTATTTCAGGAAGCGGAATTCCAGATGCATTTATCTAAGCCATTTGATCTAATTATGGCATCTTTCAAACCATTTGATATAAATTCAACCTCAATGTAGGACTTGTATAGAAGAAAGAATCATACTTCGATTGTGTTTTGGCTGACTTTTCTTTCCCAACCAAAGGGAACAGAAAGCCTCAATGTAATAGGCCCCAGTTGAGAAATTTAAAATTTTGCATCTAAAAGCTGTTTTTTTTAGAAGTAAGCATAGTTGGCTGGTGTTATTAGGTGTATCTACTTTATAATTGTATATATTGATTATGATTAACGTTGTTGAAGCAAAAACTGAATTTAATATTTTTTGCAAGAAAGCTAAGTCCAAACAAGTCAAATTGACAAAGCTCCAATTGCCAAAACCCAAAATGAAAGATATTATTGAAAAAGAGAGATATCTAAAATATCTAGCTATATAAGCCCTAGAATATCCTTGTGAAATATCTCAAATTTTGTTTTTTATGAGAATTAGTCACATGTGTAATTCTAGAATTACCAATTACCTCAAAGTTTATCCTATGCGAAAATATCTTTGTATTAAAGTCTGCCATGGAGTACTATATATAGGAATAGGCTCTAACCATTTGTACTAAGCCAAAAAAACGTTTGAGTTCAAGTGTAATATTTAGCAGGCCGAGCCAACGGCTCGCGCCGTATTGAGCATATATATTATATAGTGCCGAACCATGCGCGGGTTGTTCGCTTGACTACCAGCCTTGGCTTGGTTCAGGCTCGGCAATTGTCAGATTTCCAGAAGAAGTTTCGTCGGAATCAACTGAAGTTCTCAACTCAGCATGCGGACCTTTTGATGGTCAGGCGCCACGTTCAGCCTTGAACGAACGTGGTCGACAAGCCACCAGTCCACTCACGTGGGAACAATCGCCTTGATGGGGATGACAGTTGTGACATCATCCGAATGGTTACTTGGATAAGGACGAGGGCATGTGAAGGTGCCCGCTCATCATATAAACGGTTACGAAAACCTAGCGTAACGAAAGAGTGACGTCAACCGACGCATGACAAGCACATGTGCAGTCTTGGAGGTCATGCTAAGGAGTGCCCTATAAACACCCCGTTATGCCAACCCTAGAGAGGTGCATGCTCTTGCACTTCAAAACCCTAGTTCTTGGCTTTCATCGCCATTTCGGAGATCCTCCTGTGTAGTCTTTTAGTCGTGCTTCCTTGTGCAGGCTAGGTGGAAGTCAAGAGCCACTCTCAAACCATGATCAGGGAAGGAGCGAACCGGATTAATCGAAGCCCCACATAATACAAATACCCTCCTTCTCCACTTTTGTGTTTAGTATTTTTCCTCTTCCAAAAAACTTAAAATACGTGATATATATCCTGATTTGAAAACAATGATAGAGGCAGATAACAAGTACTTTGTTGAATGGAATTCTAGTTCGGGTTGTTCATTAACATTTAAAGAACAGATTTCGCTATACAGGTTCGTATGCATCACGTAATACTACATTTGATTGATTCGAGCTCCATTTGTTTCTCCCGAGAGAACCTGTAAGCATATTGTCTTGGCTTTTTGCATCCTTTGCTTCTTAGGTAACCAATCAATGAAGTCCGAAGAACAAGAAAATCACTGGATACAGACATGTTGGAGATACTTTTGAGTATGAATTGCCTATTTATAGCTATAAATTAATCAAAAACCAGGCATGTTATTTCCATCAAATTGGGATGAAGGCCACAAAGAATATTAGCATGTGATTCATAAAAACCATGGTCACGAATTGAGTATTTATGAATGAAGTGTCCATGGCTATTCTGACCCCAAGTTTCTAAAATCGTGTTTTGATCACCTAATGTGGTGGGTGCCTAATGTGTCCGTTCAAGGATGCGCTAGCAGCATGACCCCACCGTGTGCAACACGTGTTTAGAGCAATGGCGGAGACAACCAAGGTCCAGTGGGGGTCCGTGACCACACCGAAATACCAATTTGTTTTTGTACATAGGCGGCTTTACCACCAACAAAGTGTATATATGCACTTGAATTTATGCATAGGCAGTTCACCGAGACAAACAAATGATATAAAAATTTGACCCGAATCTAAGAAAAGAGAAGAAAAAAAAAACCCAAAAAAGACTGTAAAAAATGTCCGAGAAAAGTTTGAACGAAGGGGCCGTGAAGGTGATCTTCCAATCTAGATAACGTGTATATTTGGTACAACCTCAGACTTGTCAAAAGGGAAAAGAATGACATTCGTTTCTTTTGAGAAGAACATTCTAGCCTGCAGTGAAAGGAACAACATTTAACTTCATCATGTTCTTTGACCCAAATTCACGACAAGTTTTTGGGTGGAGCTGTGCATAGACCCCTTTTTCTCCTTCCTAGAGTCGCACAAAAATGATCGGTGTCGCTCATTTTATTCAAAATATGTCATTTATGGTCTCTGTAAAAAATGAGTTTCGTTCGATATTGTTAGAGGCGTTAACGAAACACCCAAAATCACTTCAGAATTTAGGTGCACGTAGCTTTTCTGTTTTGGGGGCAAATTGGTTATCACGTGGCGGTACTCAGCGAGCATAAGAGTCGTTCAAAAGTATTTTGGACTGCCCAGATCCGAACACTCTCTCTCCTCTTACTCTCTTTCTCAAATCATGGCCGTCCAAAACACGAAGATGCGCGCTTGAATACCACGTGGACCATACCCAATTTTCCACCTGAAAACTCATCCAAATTTACAGTCTTTTACAATCAAGGAAAAACAAGAGGCTAAGCCCCCTGGTTTTGTATTTTGAAGTCAAACTTCAGTTCACAGCCCACTGAATTGCAGCCCATCATTGTCTACCCGGTCAGATTTCTCTATCTCTATCTACTATATAAATGAGTCGTGACCCAATTTCATTTGCAATCACATAAATATTTTCACTTGAAGTTTTGCGAATATTAACTGCAGCTAAATTTTCACAGCCAAATTAAACAGGGGAGAGAGCCTTCAGAATGGGACGTTGGTTGAAACCAGAGGTAAGAAAGCATTAAACATGCACCTTAATATTTTAATTAAATCCACAGGCCCCGCTCATTTTTTGAATTATGTTAATACCTTTAATATTTTAATTAAAGTCAATAAATTCATGATGCTCGAATTCGATTTTCTCTCGTTGGTAGCTGCTGCAATCTTCCCTTATTTCCTCGTATCGATTTTAAGAAAAATTACAAATCTAATTTATTCCAATTTTGTGAAAGCAGGTGTATCCTCTGATGGCAGCAATGACCTTTGTCACCGGTATGTGCATTTTTCAGCTTACAAGGAACGTACTCATCAACCCTGACGTTAGGTACGTTATGCCCTCAGGCCTCAAACACGCCCGCACACTCATACCGAGTTAGATACACATATATGGAGACAGAACAAGAATCTTGACCCTGGAAAACATTTACAAAACATTTTACTTAGGTCTGCGCACGGTTCGGTTATGTTCGGATCGGAATCGTATGAATCCAATCATAATTCGCGAGTCACGGTTTTAAAAAAATGTAATTCGTGTCCGTATTCATATACTGCATCCTGTTTTATATTCTAACGTGATCCGATTTTCTTGGGCCTCTGCCCCTTTGCAGAATCAACAAAGCCCACCGGACCACGGCGGTTCTGGAAAACGAAGAGGAAGGAAAGAAATACTCGCAGCATGGCCTCCGCAAGTTCCTCCGCTCACGGCCGCCGGAAGTCATGCCTTCCATCAACCACTTCTTCTCCAATGACAAATAGATACATCTATACATACATACATACATACATACATATACATTATACATATACATATGTATGTATATGTATGTATGTATGATCACACTGAATCAATAATCTGAATTATGGACGCATGAAAATATTTGTATATTTGGTCAATAGTGATAATTAGTTCTCTGGTTTTTGCTTGTTATATATGCTCGTGTGTTGTTCAAGAGCTAGAGTGATGATAATTTTCAAAGAAAAATAAAGCACTACTGTGCATAATTTTGTTGAATTCTTTCACCACCAACATAAGGGTTTCAATTCGTGTGCAAATTGGTGCGAAAAATAATTTGAAAAGCTATAAACGGAAGCACTTTAATTTTTTATCCAAATAAAAAAACATGGTTTTCACAATGTACGAAAATATCGGACAGATGGAGTGATGAGCTTTTGCAGAATATATTTTTCTGTACGGGTTCTATGAGATGAATGGTTTAGATCATTGTTAAAGATTTGGGATTAGCCGATTAGGCAATAAAACAAGAATTTAGAGGGGTCGGAAGTAATTGGTATGTGGGGAGGAGTTGATCGGACAAATAATTAGAGTGACATTCTGTCTCACAAATAATTAATGAGTCTTTTGATCGCAATTTTTTTTATAAAAAAACCAAAATAAATATAAACCACAGTAATTTTTATCATTAGCCAAGCATGTGGACGTGGATTCGTCTTAGCACACGTGCATTCAATCATCGTGTGGGGCTACCCTATTCTATCTTTTTCTCTCCTTCTCACTCTCTATCCCTTCATTAAATTGAGAAATTTTTCGGTGCAGAGTGGATACATCCCAGTGCCTGTTCTGCACTTTCGAGTTGTTCGATACATTTTTGGATGACTCAGATTGAAGCATTCTCTCTCCTCTCATCCCTCCTCTTTCTCTCTCCAAATCCGAATACTCCAAAATTTTGACGCAAAACACATAAATGCAAAAAAAAATATTGAATAAAAACAAATAAATAAGTCACTCAACTTTTTAATCCAAACCCACCCTCGTTCATTTTGGAATTTTTCTCCCCTCGTGAATGTGAATTTCTATGCATCCTCATAATTTCCCTCAAGAAATCATGATTCCACCCTAGCTTAGATATTTTCTCTCTACATGCTTGCGCATGTTATTCTCCATTTATTTGTTGGGATTATTTTTTTCTTATAGCTTATAGTGATTGTGGACTTGCTTCAAGTTTAGTGTAATTCTGATACTTGAATGCTCTAATTACCGTGATTGTAATGAAAAATAAGTATAGAGTAAAGTTTACTTAGGAGTGTTGTGTTCTACTAACTCAAATAAGTATTTATTTTCTAAATTAAAAGTGATGCATGTATTGTAAGACAATGGTCTGTCTCGTAAAACGAAAAATAAGTACTTAAAAAATAAAAAAAAAGCTTAACGAAACAGAGCCTAAACTATAAGACGAAAGCATGCACAGAATCTAAACAGTTGACAAGAAACCAACAATAAACACTCAAAACAAACACAAATACTAGTATCACCCAAAAGCAAACATCTAGAACCCAAATTAAAGTCTTTTAAGATATCTTTTGTGCTTCACTCAAAAACCACCCTCAAAAACATTGATGAAGCGACTTCAAATTCTCATCCTTTCATTTTGTCTTTTTTCCTCCCTTTTGGTCTTTCTCGGATCCAAAAACAAATACTCCTACGGAGAGTAGTGGCATGGTATTTTTGATAGAAGGATATTTCTTTTTCTATTATTTGATCCATTAACGAAAAAAAGACTGATTAGAGTATGGTATCGAGAAGTTTTCTCTCTTTTTTCCTTGACAAGGGTGCAAGGCCAAAATACATCAATTTATTTCTTTTTTGTTTTGGTTCGGGAGGTAACGTACGCTATTTTCTTTACGAGAGAGCCTATTAATAAACACAATACCGTAACATTGCATGAATAGTGCTAAGAGTCGACAGTCATTTTATACAGTCACATATCATACATCAACACATGCAATGGCACATCGTAACTAAGAATATAGGTGACAAGATCGATGCGAAAAAAATTTGTAGCCCACGAGCCATTAACGTGTCATTTTGTCGATGGTGCCATAATTTCTTTACTTCTTTTTGCCATTTTTGTTGCAAAAAAGACTGAGCACTGAGGTCCCCAATTAATTAATCTCACTCCTCCCTCTTCCTTAACTTCCTGCGGTCCTAAAAGTTGGATAGATAGATAGACTGAATTCCCCTTTCGACACAGTTAGTTTCATAGCTAGAAAGCCTAGAATGGTCCAACAAGTTGTTTTTTTTTGGTCCAACAAGCTCCAACAAGTTCAATAATGGAGTCAATAACTTTTTTTTTTTTTTTTCAAGCAATTTCTAGGTCGTTTTGAGCTTTTTCGTAGTTTTTTTATTCGACACTATTTTCCGGGGTAAAGATAGTCAGGGTGGGGATGGAGTTTGAACCATCGCCAAATGAAATGACTATTACCTGCTCTACCGACAGAATTCTAGGAGGCAACTTTGCTTTTCCATAATTGAGTTTGACATAGAAAGCCAATGACGAATTATTTCATTCGACACTATTTTGAGTAAGGACGGAACCAGAATTTTACCCTAACAGTGGCGAAATGTATACTAAAAAATTCTAGTGATGGTGAAACTATATAAGTTGGGCATAATTTTTTTTTTTTACATATCATAATTGTATTTTTTAAAATTTTGTCGTGGCGGTCGCCGCCACTAGACTCCCCTGGTCCCATCCTTGATTTTGAGGTAAAGATAGTGAGGGTGGGGTAGAGTTTGAACTCTTGCCAAATAAAATAATTGTCACTTTCTCTACCCACAGAACTAGGAGGCAACTTCGCTTTTTCATAATTGAGTTTGACGTAGAAGCCAATGATGGATTTTTTCATTCGACACTTGTAGTGGGCCGAAATATCCACAGTTCGGAGAGGTCAATGAGGTCAGGGTCAAACCTAGCACCTGTTCTAGACAGGTCATCTCCACGACGTTTAGGCGCTTGGAGCTCGGGGCGGAATCCACTGTCCAGTTATCTTAATTCATCTGTAACGTCGTTACATGTTCAGGGAAGACGCTCCGCCAATCCTTCGAACGTATTCTGACCCGTAACCGTCCTCCCGAGCGTGTACTCCTTTTCTTACGCATGCACCGGGTCGTCAGGCACTAGGAACGTTCGGCGGTGTTGGCATCTACTGGGGGAAAGTGAAATTAGTGAAGGTAAACGTGCAGTACAGTATTATCCAAGAGAAGACAAAACTTGGTGTGGAGGTGGATTCGACGTAGCACACGTGCATTCAATCATCGATCGTGTGGGGCTACCCTATCCAAGAAGGCAAAACTTTGGATTGGTGCACCGTGCTGCACACCTCGGAGCCGTCGGATCATACATCCGACAGTTTGAATCTTATCTCGACGACTAACGATCGAGGGCCGTTCATTGTTGAGATGAGATTCGAACCGTCGAATGCAAGATCAGACGACTCAGAAGTGCAACAACGTGCTGCGCACACCACTGTACAGCACCATCTCCAATTGCTCTCTATCCCTTCATTAATAGGATTAGATTGCGACCTGAGAGAAAAACCAATCCTAATCTGTTTCGTCCATTTTGGAAACCCCCCCACCCCGTGACTGTGAATTTTTATTGCTATTTTCTTCCTCTTTAGATATTTTTAGCATTGTCAAGGGGAAAAAACGTAATTAATCATCAAATACAGTTCAAAAACAAAACCAATAAATTATTTTCTCTACATTATGCCTGTTGTGCGTATTATTCTCCGTATATTTGTTGAGATTATTTTTTTCCTTTAATGGGGCTAATGCCTAATGGTTGGGTTGGACAGCTCGCTGTACAATTATTATTCTCCTTATAGTTATTGTGGACTTGCGGTAGCTAGCTATAGCTTATAGTAATTGTGGATTTGCGACAGCTAGCTGTAGCTTATAGTGATTGTGGATTTTCTTTAAGTTTAATGTAATTCTAATACTTGAATACCCTATTTTTATTTTTTTGGCTAAGCAAACAATCAGACAAATGCCAAAAAATGAAAACACCGAAAACTAAACACCCGGCAAATCCGACACGAGAAACACACCCCAAACCCGCCAAAAACTAGATATTAAAAATCCAGGGAGAGATGCTCCATCCTCCAAGTCGCCGTCTTCCTCCGAGAAAGACTCCAAGTTGTTCTAATTACCGTGATTGTAATTAATGAAAAAAGAACTATAGAGTAAAGTTTTACTTAGGACTGTGTTCTACTAACTCAATTAAGTATTAATTTTTAAATTAAAAGTGATGTATTATGAGAGAATGATCTGTCTCGTAAAACGAAAAATAAGTACTTAAAAAAATACTCCTATATAACTTAGCAGAATGGGCCTAAACTATAAGACGAAAGCAAGCACAGAAATGTAAAGAGTTGACAAGAAACCAACCATAAAACCACTCAAAACAATCACCAATATTATCACGTACCCAAAAGCAAACACCTAGAACCCAAATTAAAGTCCTTAAGATATCTTTTGTGCTTCATTCAAAAACCACCCTCAAAATTGATGAAGCGACTTCACAGTCGCTTTAGAAGCTATTCTGAGTTCTTATGAGAACAAATTCTCATCCTTTCATTTTATTTTTTCTTTCTTTTTGGTCTTTCTCCAATCCAAAAAAAGAGGAAAAGATTGATTAGATCCTCCCAAGGATATTTCTTTTTCTATTATTTGATCCATTTAACGAAAAAAAGACTGATTAGAGTATGGTATCGAGTAGTGTTCTCTCTCTCGATCTTTTTTCCTTGACAAGGCTGTGCAAAGCCAAAATACATCAATTTATTTCTTTTTTGTTTTGTTTCGGGAGATAACGTATGAGAAAGTCTCTTAACACAATACCGTAACACTCCATGAATAGTGCTAGAGCCGAGAGTTATTTTATACAATCACAATCATGCATACATCGTTGCAATGGCATGTCGCACAAATTGTATTGATGTAAACCCGAGACTAAAGAGTGCTATGGGTAACGAGATCGATACGAAAAATTGTAGCCAACGAGCCATTATAACGTGGCATTTTAATTAATTGTCGATGGTGCCATAAATATTTCTTTACTTCTTTTTGCCATCGTTTTTGTTGCCCAAAACTTATTGTCATTTACCCCTTAATCGGAAAAGAGAATAAATTCTTTACACCGTCAGCATAAATATTTGTTTCCTCCAAATCAATTGCATTGCGTCACGTTGCAAAACAATGGTTCCAATCAATAAAACATGGCGACGTGACACAATATAATTGATTTGGAGGAAACAAATTTTTATACCGACGGTGTAAAGAATTTAATCTCATCGGATAAAAGACTGAGCACTGAGGTCCCCAATTAATTAATCTCACTCCTCCCTCTTCCTCAACTTCCTGCGGTCCTAAAAGTTGGATAGATAGATAGACTGAATCGCACTTTGGACACAGTTAATTTCATAGCTAGAATGGTCCAACAAGTTCAGTAATGGAGTCAATAACTCTCTTATTTTCCAGCAATTTTTAGGTCGTTTTGAGCTTTTTCATAGTTTTTTTTATTGACACTATTCGGGGTAAAGATAATTGGGGATGGGGAGGGTCTTTTTTTTTTTTTTTTTTGATACATCGGAAATTCAGGGGTGGGGGGAGTTTGAACCGTCGCCAAATAAAATGACTGTTACCTACTGATCTGCCAACTTCGCTTTTCGAAACTGCAGTTTAATTGCTTAATTATGTTTTTGGCCTAACTATATATAGATAAGCATATGGACCTACACAACCTACATGTGGTTTAAAAGCAAACACATGCATATAATTAATCTACATGTGGTTTGGGCAGAAATACGAAATTAAAAGTTTAAAACCCCAAGTCCCATTTAGTTAAGGCAGATCTACTCTGGTTGATTTTAACACCTCATGCGGGAACGTGTTGGCTGGAAACGAACCGAATCGTTCGCGAGCAAGTCAGCTGGGTAAGATCTTGGTTCGAGCTTGACAGGAGCTTGTGTTTTGTAAACATTAACGAACCGCCCAACACAGCTCGATAATTTGAGCTCGACTCGAGGTTACCTAAGGACTAATGCACCAAGAAGCACTGAAAAACAAACTGGACTGCTTAGAGTCCTTGAAAGGATCGACACCAGCTTTTGTCGAAGCAAAGGGCATGAATGATGAGGCATGAGCTGCCTAGACATTCTCCCATTCTACTGTACATTTTTTCTTTTCTAGATAGAGGTGTCCGGATAAGTTTACGCGTATCTCAACTAGTCTATTTTCCGAACCAGTCAATGACAATAGGCAAACCATCCACGTCGGAACTAAAGATTCACAAAAAAATTAATTTCTTGTGGCCTGACCTCAAAAATCAAATTTTAATCAATTGTGCAGGGAGTAAACCCCCATACCAACGTGAGTAACCATTGGGGCTAGCCATCAGCTAGCCTAGCTACTGGTATGCATTCTTTTCCCGCAGTTCCGTGCGCCTCTTTTGAGAGAATCCCTACCATTCAAACGTGATATTTTTAAACATCCATCACGTGTAGTCTCTTTTGAGTCATTGTCACGTAGATTTTTCTATTGGGTATCTTTTCATGAAGGGTCAATTATTTAAATCTCTTGGGATGGAATGAGTCTCATTTTTTACGGCGGTCAAAGTTAAGTATATTCTATCTAATATAGAAAAGGGAGAGCCTATATATCTTCGGTATCCTCTTTTTTTGAAATTGTGTATACTTTTACTATTCCAATAATATCGTTTTCCCGAATTAGTTAATGCATCACTTATAACTTGACATGGGGGTTACATTTGGGCAAAAGAGTAATTGATTACAAATCACATTATCATAACCACTACCCCACCATACATGTATGAGAAAAAACAAATTAATGTAAATCAAATGTTTGGACCAGCGTGTTAAAATTTTTAGTTTTATTTCCAAAATAAAAGTCAGAAGCATTTTTACGGTGTGCGCATAACAAAGTAATTAGAAGGTGACAAATGTCATTTTTAACAAATACATATGGTACTAATTAGTTTACAAAAGAAGAAAAAAGGAAATTTTGGGTATGTTCGGTTGAGTATTTTGTTTTGTTTTTCAATCATTACCCTACTCATTTTTTCAATCATTACCCTATTTATCCAATTATTACTTTCAATCATTACCCCTTTCTCCAATCATTACCCTATTTCTCTCTCCATCCACTATCAAAGCTAAACTAAACTCTCAACCAAACTATTTTCTAAGAAAAAAGAGAATGCCACATCATGCCATAGCTTAGCCGCCTCGTTCTTTATAGCTTCAGCCACCTCATTTTTTTTAGCCTATCCAAATCACAAATATAGCTTATCCACCTCTGGCATGACATCTAGGCAACTTATATGTCAAAACTGAGAAATTTTTGGGTATCCAGTGGGTACAACGTGGCGCCTACTCGGCGCATCCTGACCGTCCATTATAATTTTGGAGAGAGAAAAATGAGAGAGAAAGAAGAGAGAGAAGGTTTCAATCTGGACCGTCCAATACACTTTTTGACGGCCCGAATGGGCTGTTCGGACACCACATGGGCAAGAGCTAGCAAAAGGAGTGCTGCCGTGTCTCACACTTTCTACCACCAATCCACTGCTATGTACACCAAATGATGTACCCATAGTCAAATTGGGGTGTTGATCAGTATATGATCGACACATAAATGATGTACCCATTTGCCGTACACCAAATGATGTACCCATGCATAGTCAAACAAATGATCAGAGCCACTCAGTATTATTTATAAATTTTATTGTAAGAATCTCTATAAAAATTAGCTCAGTCGTATATCAACAAGAATTTGCTCGATTATTAGCCCAATTCGCTCAATCCCTGTAAACAAATTAAGCCGTTTCGATCTTTTTTGTGGCACACTCCAAAATGGGTAGACCCAAAATAAGTCGGTGTACATTTGTGTATACCAAATGGTGTACCCCTAGTTTTATTATTTTAGTTTGGCCTAATAAGCCAAATGACTTTTTTTTTTCTTATTCAATTTTTTTTTTTTTTTTGCATTTGGTAGTTTTTTCGTTAAATTTTTTGGGGTTATTGCTTTGTCATGATGAAAGAAATCTAAAAAATAAAAAATTACGATTGGAATCCAATTTTTTTAATAAATAAGAAAAAAATTAGCTTATTGGCTTTTTTTATCATTATTCAAAAAATTTAGGGTTCGATTGTAATTTTTTACTTTTTAAATTCCTCTCGTCATGACGAAGTAATAATCCATAAAAAATTAACAAATACAAATTTTTTCCGAATAATAATAATAATAAATTATTTGGCTTATTCGGCCAAATGACTGGTATTCTAGAAGGCGAGCTTTAAGTGAGTTTTACAATTCAACGCTTTTGCAATAAGCAAAGTGGACCTAAGATAGATCTACACAATCTTAAACTGGACCGGTCTACCTTTTTGGCTTTACTAGCTGGACGTAAGATAGATCTGCATAATCTTAAACTGGACCCGGTCTACCTTTTTGGCTACTAGTAAAGGAGTTGTTGTTTTCTTGGGGGCCTCATGTATGAAGAGTATAATAGTAATTTCGATGGAAACCCGATGAAAAGCTGCAAATCTCTTCCAAAAAAAAACAATGATAGGATCCAAGAAAATGGTACAGGAAAAGAATTTGTATGATTCAAATATAAATTTGGATTGTACAAATTTGGATCGTACAAATTCTTTTCCTGAACCATTTTTCTGGACTGTACCAGGCTTGAATCTTCAATCATTCCATGTCAAATTGATGTGATTAATCATCTCAAGTGTATTGACAATTAATTCCAATTTATAAAGAAAGCGACGTCCTTTTGATCTCCTCCTAACAATATACAAGGCTCCAAGAATTCCTTAAATTTGGGTGTGGATGTAATTTTATCGTCCCCCGGTTGGCAAAAAATACAACTACTCGTAAATTTTTTACCTTAATACTATATATGAGTGAAATTGCAAATTACCACATATTAATTAATTGATTTTTTAACAAAATGAGTGAACAAGTCTATGTCACATGTATATAAGATAGTGCTTTAGACATAAACGTCCGAATGTCGGCACGCGCCCCAAAATTCCGGATTTTGTTGTTTGAAAACGTTTGGGTGCGGCCGTCTTTGGAAAGTGCGGCGAGACGCTTCGATTCAGAGTCGTCACTCGGGTTTTAGCGGAAGAATACCCAAGGAACCGAACTCGAAAATGCTTTGCTACGTTAGTTTGATTTTTGAAAAAGGCGTAGACTGGTCCGTCGTCACCTTCGATATCTGAGGTTTGGGAGCCATGTTAATAGAGGGGAAGAGTTTTATAGCACCCCTCTCGCCCAATCTGGAGATTGGTCTCTACTCAGGCATTTTGTAACACATTTTGCATTTCTCTCTCGTTTGATCATTTTTTTTAGTCAGTTAGGACGGGGGAGCAGATAATGGGGATTAAAAACTATAACAGTTTGCAGTTTAGGTGAGAAGATGTTTATGAATGATAATTTTCTTGAATTGGATTGACATAAGAACATAGATTGAGAATAAGTACTGTGAATAGTTTCAATGAGATGGTGTACGCTGTTTTTCAGGTGCGTGAACAGGCAACACACTGGCATGCAGTGGCCAAGCCTCTGCACGCCACCATGCCCTGCGCACGCCATCCCAAAGATGGCGTACACTACCCTCTTTCATTCACAGTTCTTGCTTTCAAACCTCTGGGCTCTGGAATAGACCAGCGCACACCCAAGACAAACCACGCAGTTTATAAGACAATCATATTTACAGACACAGATATAAGAAATGGCTAAGAGCCATGAAAGCACACAAGAAACCCCATAAACAGAGTGGGGGAACAATAAAAGGCCAGGATTGAACTATGATGTAAGGGTCAGGCACTGAGCCTGATATTGCTACAGTACGCCAGTCATAGGACCCCGTACGCCAGCAACATCAGTTATCCAATGCTTGGCTTTACATCATCTGGGCTCTGGAACATGACCAGAAGCACCCCAGAGGCCTTGTAAAGCAAATGGAAGCAAGATATTGAAAGCTACAGTTAAACAGTTCTAAAAGACAGAAAGCAATAAACTAGTTATTAGCATGCTAAGGAGGTGATGAACATGAAATACAACAGACAGACAAACCTGATCCCCATGCCAGTGGTGTACATACCGCCATGGCTGGCGAACGGCTTGGATACACTGGCGTGCGCCACGGTTTGCTTTGCACAATTGTTTTATTTTACCATTCCAGGGCCAGGACTAGTATCAGTTACTAGCCTGGACCTTTCTGGTTCCCCTCAGGGGTTGAAAACAGAAAGCCACGCAAAGGTGATATACCTTTGGTGTAAGGGATGGAAGGTGGTTTGAGCTTGGAGGTTAAAGATGGAGGTTGAATGGTGACTGAACAGGAATGTGGGTATGGGGTATTCCTCTACCTCTTACTCTTTCAATGGAAAAGAGAGAACAAGAGAGAGAAGAGAGAAAGAACTTGGGCTTCTTAAATGTGGCTAACCCCTTGCAAATGAATGCAAGGGGGGGTATTTATAGAGGGGAGATGGACTGAGAGGGGGGGCTGATCAGTTGGGTTAGGAGGTGGTTAGGTTTAGGAAAGGAGCTCCCATGCATTTAATGCATGGGACTTGTTGATGGGGTGTGTAGGAGAGAGAGGGGGACGGCCCCTGCAGAAAACAATGATCAGGAGGCTCTGCGCCGTACTGGGGCGGTTACAAAGTCTCGAGCACGTGACAGAAAAGCGGTGATTTGACCGGCCTTGACCATGCGTACACCATCTATGGGCCTGCGTGCGCCAGTCAAACTGAGTCAACGGTCGATAACTGACACGTGGCAGTGTACTGGCGCACGCCAAGTGAAACTTGGCGTAAGCAAGTAGGGTTTTGCTGGGGCTTTTTTGGCTCTGGATTTGAAGGGATTGAAATGGGTTTGAAGGAGGAAAGTCCAACACTCAAAGCTCAAGACCTTCCATCGACCTTGAAATGCTCTCGACCCTTTATCATCATCGGGGCAACAAAGACAGTAAATAACCAACCCAGATAGTCCAGGGTAGGGTGTCTACACCGAACACACTAACAGTATTCACGTGAAATCCACACACACATAAAACGAAAGATCCGGAACACAATGTGTGTCCGAAATCCGAATTTTTGTCCGAACACCTAGTATTTTCCAAGCATTTTCGTTTATAAAAGTAAAACCAATGATACACATTTTGTATATTTTGTATAGGGTTTGTTTTTTAATGGGCTTAATCTGTAGGGATATGTCCCTTATATTTAGGTTTTTTTTTTTTATAATTAATATGAGCCAAGGACATTTTCAGCATTAACAAATGTTCTTAATTTGTCTTTGACGGATATTAATTATCAAAACACATCATATGCCGTTATTTTCCCCTTTTTTTAGATGTTGGGCTGCGACCCATTTGTGCTTATTGTTTGCTCTGGGCTTTCAGGCCCCTTAGGTATCGTGTTAGGTTCTGTCAAGCATCTTTCTTTGGTTGACATCTTGTCAATCAAAGGTTTGAGTCTCATATGGGCATATATTGCTTTACTCATTGCTCCTTTTAGTCTTTGTATCTCTCTCAAAGATTAATAAAATTTTGTTCCGTTGTTCAAAAAAAAAAATACAAAATGTAATGTTAGGATCAAACGCTTACCATCCTACAAAAACCCGCAAATTGTGGTAAAGTCGCAACTCTATGTCTTTATACTAAAGCAGTCTCAAGCGTTCAACCCGCTTAAGTAGGATGCTGGCCCACGACTAACATGTAACTTGTTAAAATGATCTAGTTATGCAATACCATCGGATTGCAGGGGCAATTCCTGGTAGTAACATGTTTAAGCCCTTCAGTACGTACTGGTAACACAGTTAAGGAATTGAAGTCCTTACGGTTCAGACTGTACTTAATTTGTGTGACAAGTCTAGGCTTCGAACTGACTCTCTCTCTCTCTCTCTAGACTGTACTTAATTTGTGTGGCCAGTACTAGGCTTCTCTCTCTCTCTCTCTCTCTCTCACACACACACAGAAGGCTGCCGAGAACCTGTTTTCTAGTCCGTCCTTGAGCAGATTTGGTCGATTTGACAAGAGAACCATGCACGCATGCGAGATCCCTTCTCAACGTACGTATTGTTTCGTCTAACTCCCAGTTGGGGGGTGTGCCTTGTGCATGTGCGTCTTCATTAGTGCTCATAAATGAGCCGAATGAATGCAACAGTTCACTCGGCCTCAAGTTGACGAGCTTTACAAAATGTTCAAATTTAATTTGTTTATGAGCTGATCGAACAATCTTAAACGAATTTTAATCAAGTTAATCTCAAGTAGCTTGAATTCCTTTTAACAACATAAGTCGAACGAGTCAAATACATGGTAATTTGTTCAAGTTTAAGTTCAAAACTTAACAAGCTCCGAAACCCAATGTTCAAGCATTTTTTTTTTTAACGAGATAACACAAGCTAGTTTTAGTATAGAGTGGTTATATAGAAGAGAGAAACTTATTCACGCAGAGCCGTAAACAAGTTTTTTCGTGGATTCGTGTAGTCGCAGCCGTCTGTTTTCTCAATCAATGATTTAGATTGCTTTTCAATTTTGATGAAAATGGATTTTCAATTCGAACCGTCCAAAAATACTTTGGGCGCACGCGATTGGACTCCGTAAGCTCATTTTCACGGTATCCTCCGTTAAATAGATATTCTCTATATAGAATGCAGTTGTCTTTTGTTTTCATTTAAAAATGAAGACACTCGTGGGAGTCGTCGATCTAGTTGAATTTTGTTAAAAGGAAAAAAGGATTTAATTTGTTCATTCTCCCATTAAATGAACTCTGATGGGTAGTCTTAATTATAGGTAGGTAGTTGAATCTCAATGCACATAAAAGCAGCTTTACTTGAAGGCCAGGGGACATGGGGAGGGTCTTGAATGCCCTGAAAATAGTCTAGCAATTTGCATGGTAAAAGAGACGACAAGTTTATGCCTTTTTGAAGTTTACCTTTGTGTGCTTTTATTACTATAGCCTACGGTCCTCCCACTTTTTTATCTTTTGGTTCGACCATAAGGGGTGTCTAGGTCAACTTACGTACATCTCAACTAATCCCTTTATCGGTCCAGTTAAAGGCAAGTCATCTATGCCGGAACTAAAATATTCACAAGAAATTATTTTTCTTATAGTTTGACCTCAATAATCAAACACTGATCAATTATGTGGGAGAAGCAAATTTATCAACCAACTGAACTAACCATTGGGGCTAGGTCCTCCTCTTCAGGATGCATGTGTTAAGGTAATAGAAGCCCACATTGCTTGGGAGTAAAATAGGTGATCACTTAATAACATTTGGGACATTTCTACTCATTGCCAATGGGTGTTTAGTTGGATATAAAGTGTCTGCATGGTATCAGAGCGGAGCCCATTCCACCCCACATTATAATAAAAAAATTCAATTCACACCCCACGATGACAGACCAGTAAAAAGGAGGCTCAAACGCGGCTGCACGTAAGGGGGATGTTAAAGAAATAGAATCTCACATTGCTTACGAGTGGAACAAATTGTCACTTAATAACATTTTGAACCTCTCTCCACTCATTGCCAATTAGTGTTGAGTTGGATATAAAATTTCTACGGCATGATTTTCAAGTACGCGTTTTGTTGGGTGGTAGTGTCATATTTATTGTGTCAATATGTTTGGCATAGTTGTTGTTTTTCTAATGTAATCGATATTTGCTCAAAGATTGTACTTTCCCTTAGTGCATATAATATAATTTGCTTTTCTCCATAAAAATGTAATCAATAAATTCTTTGAGATGACGGAAATAGTCGATTCTTTGTCATCTCTCTTATTTTGTAGTGATCCTCTCTTGCTCTTCACCCGTGAAGTACATTTAAGCTTACACTAGGTGAAATCAATTACGTAAATCCACGCATTCTTGTCTGATTACTTAGTTTTTTTACTCTACTTCGTGGGTATCAAAAAATTATATTCTTCCTGAGCCATATAAGTCTTTGACATACGTAGTACTAGAGGAAAAATTATTCAATGCCCGTGAGACACCGTCACGTGGTGTTGTACAAGGACATGGAGCTAGTCCAACAGTAAGCATGCACTATATATTTCCATTCATTTGACCTATATATTTCCATTCATTTGACCGGAGTTCAAACCTCATTAACTACAATTAACACTATTGATTAGAGGAAAAATTATTCAATGCCCGTGAGACACCGTCACGTGGTGTTGTACAAGGACATGGAGCTAGTCCAACAGTAAGCATGCACTATATATTTCCATTCATTTGACCTATATATTTCCATTCATTTGACCGGAGTTCAAACCTCATTAACTACAATTAACACTATTGATTTTCGTAGATGGAAGAAAAAAGTTACATATCGTTGGCAATTACTACAGTATTAGAAGCTACTCCCAAGACAAGATGAAGGTTCATAAAAGCTTTTAGAGTAGCCCCTTCCTGTAACCATCTCCACACACATGGTACACCACATGCCTACTAATCTTCTGGCTAGTTTAAAACTAGAGCGAGCCAATACTACCATTTACAGCTCCCTGGGAGATGGGTTGGGAGCATCTTTGGGAGCAACAAAAATGGCTGTGTTTGTGGTGGGCCTTGGGGTGGTTCTGGGACTCTGTTTTTGCACAGCTTTGTTGAGATGGAATGAGGTGAGGTATAGAAAGAAAGGGTTGCCTCCTGGTACGATGGGTTGGCCTATTTTTGGGGAGACTTCTGAGTTCCTAAAACAAGGCCCAAACTTCATGAAAAAACAAAGAGCAAGGTAAGCCTTTTGTGGTGTTCTTTTCTTTGTTGTGGAAATGATCTTTTATTTTATTGGATGCTGTGGCCTCTTGTTCTCTCTCTCTCTCTCTCTCTCTCTCTCTCTCTCTCTCTCTCTCTCTCTCTCTCACACATAGTTTAATGGACTAGAAGGCTTTTGCTGTTTCAGTGATATCTATTGTTACTGTTCTTCTGTTCCAGCTGTATTATTCTTTGGAAGTGGAAATTATATCGCTAAGTTCAGCTAAGAGTTTTTTTTGGGTTTTTTATTTTATTTTATTTTATTTTTTCTTGTTTTTTTTTTTTCATTCACAAAATTTTCGATTGGTTAGTTTTGCGTCTAACTATTGTGAATTATTAATTAGTCTCGTCAAGACGAATCGAAAAGTAAAAAATTGTAGCTTCTACTCGAATATTTTTTTGAAATATCCAAGATAAATCTGGCTTTAATTATCTTATTTTTGTTGTTGTTGCACCTTTGTAGTGTTTGGTTATGAATATATGTTTCCGTTTCCTTAAAAAAAAAAAAAAAAAAACTCTTTAATTATTAACTATCAAAATTAAGAAGTAAATGACAATTCCTATTTCAAGCTTCTCCAGTTAAATTTGCACTAAATTTGTTTGCTCACTCTTTCCCAATGGCAGGTACGGGAGTTTTTTCAAATCCCACATCCTGGGATGCCCCACAATTGTTTCCATGGATCCAGAACTAAACAGATACATCCTGATGAACGAATCAAAAGGCCTTGTTCCTGGGTACCCCCAGTCGATGTTAGACATCTTAGGAAAATGCAATATTGCAGCAGTCCATGGCCTCGCCCACAGGCACATGAGAGGGGCTCTGCTTGCTCTCGTGAGCTCCAACGTGATCCGGGACCGTCTGTTGCCGAAGATCGACGGTTTCATGAGATCCCATCTCAGCAATTGGGAGGACAAAGTCATTGACGTTCAAGAGAAAACCAAAGAGGTTTGTTTGGGATACTACAATCCAATCAAAACAACACAATGCTCGGTTTGGTTTGTGTTTCGAGTTTTCAACGTAGTCCCTATAGCTCCCTCAGTTTTCATTAGGAGCTCAAGCAAAAAAAACCACCCCGCGTGTGACTCACATGACCAATCTTTCGCTATATCTGCCTACCGCGTGTTTGCTTGCGATAAAATTATGAGCTTCGCTTTCCTGACTCTGTGGAAGCCGCGTAGTATATGCCGCGGCTTTTATTTTTAGGACGAAATAACTAGAAATCTTCTTCTCTCCACCACCGAAGATCTGGTGGAGAATGTCCCGTCGATTTCAATCTTTTAACGAGAGAGAGAGTCAGGGGAAATCCACTTTTCGACCTTGTCCTTTATCGATGCTGCCTCACTTGGCATTTATCGTATTTTTGCCTCTGCTCGGTAGTTCCGCCATTCCTTTCACTTTGCTTTTTGGAATCCCTTTTCTTACTTCCAACCAGCACAAGCTCGGCTGGACTCTGGTTTTGTTTTTTTTATCTTAGTTCTTTGGCTATTCTGGCCCAACTCTATGTACTTCATTCAGTCCCATGGAGAAACTGCCATAAGTGAGTTAGTTTAATGAAAAATACGGGGACAATCGGTTGAATCCAAATCGTGAGATACCTTCAAGCGGAAAAAAAAAAAAAAAAAGCAGACAGAGGTCAAGTGGAATCTATCTCGTTTTTTTGGAGAGTGAAGGGATTCACCAAGATAGTCTTGCTCGCTCCTGAGGGCAAGGGCAGTGCGCCTGGTATCAATTTTGTTACTTTTGAATTTGAAACGCTAAATGAAATGACAAAGGTGCTACATTGGACTAATAATGGAACTGCAATTTGAAATTGATGAAATTAGAACTGTAGAGACCGACTTAGAATTAGGACTCGATCGATAAGAAGCAAGAACTCATGGTATAGTTTGCTCTTGGTCATTTTACTCCTTTCCTAAGTTTCATATAAGTATTCCACTTTTTTTTTTTTTCTCTCTTTATTTTGATCTAGATGGCACTTCTCTCATCACTCAACCAAATCGCGGGTCTGGAATCCATCGCGATGTCTCAAGAATTCATGCCTGAATTCTTCAAGCTGGTGTTGGGAACCCTTTCGCTGCCTATCAACCTTCCTGGAACAAATTACCACCGCGGATTCCAAGTAAATTGCCCATTTCCATATGTTGCTATTCACAAAAGCATGCTCCTCCAACTCCAACTTATATATATATCTGTCTAACCGGTATAACACAGGCAAGAAAGAGCATCATAAAGATGCTGACACGACTCGTGGATGAAAGGAGGGCTTCGGGAGAAATTGAACACGACATGCTTGGTGTGCTGATGAACGGTGAGGAAAATAGATGGAAACTAAGCGATGAAGAGATAATTGATCAAATGATCACAATTTTGTACTCTGGATACGAAACCGTTTCGACTACTTCCATGATGGCGGTTAAGTATTTACAAGATCACCCGAATGTTCTTCGAGAACTCAGAGTGAGTGCCAATATGTTTTGCAACCCTTACAGTACAAATTTGGTGTGTCAGTGTGTTGCAGTGAAGGTGAATATGATTTGGCTTTAACCATCTTTCAGAAAGAACATTTGGCAATAAGACAGGGGAAAAGGCTGGAGGATCCAATCGATTGGGAGGATTTTAAGGCGATGCGATTTACAAGAGCTGTAAGTATTTTGAGACTAGCAAGTGTAGAGTTTCAATCTGAAATGTTCAGCAAAATTAGGTTGTGATGGTGATTATGGTGCAGGTGATCTTTGAAACATCAAGATTAGCCACAATTGTTAATGGGGTTTTGAGGAAAACAACTCAAGACATGGAACTGAATGGTTAGTCACTACCAAGGTTCATTGTAGTTTCTTAGACTTCTCTCACAATATTACTCATCTACGAGTACAAATTCGGCGGCCATAATCTAGAGACTACTCCACTTATTGCTAACCGATTTCAGGTTGGACAGTTACATAAACCTATCGGTATTACTTATTGACTATAAAAAAATTTGTTATAAGCAAGAGACTTGTACGTTGACAGTAAAACGTCGTTGAACACATTGATGATCACTATAATGCTCTATGTGTTTTTTTTTTTTTTTTTACAGGATTTTTTATTCCAAAAGGATGGAGAATATATGTATATACAAGAGAGATCAATTACAACCCATGTCTATATCCCGAGCCATTTACCTTCAACCCATGGAGATGGATGGTAAGAAATCACCAATTCTTGTGCAATTTTTACACACTGATTATAGGCATAGGGAAGTGAGTAATTTATTAGCCATGCCTGCTGAAAGCAGGACAAAAGTTCAGAATCTCAGAACTACCTTTTCTTATTTGGAGGAGGCAGCAGGCACTGTCCTGGAAAGGAACTGGGAATTGCAGAGATTTCTACATTCCTTCATTATTTTGTGACCAGATATAGGTAACTGCTGATTCGAAGTTGAAAAGACCCGTGCTTCGTGCACAGATCCGGACACAAATTTATCTGTGGCCGTCATATACACGTAGGCCTCAAGAAACAACGAGAGGCTGACGTGGATCAGACGACTCCAGAAACACTTGCGCCCAACAGACTTTCAGAACAGAACACGACGTACGTAAATTTCTGTATGTTTACTGAATGGGATTTGATTTGAAATGCAGATGGAAAGAAGTAGGGGGAGAAAAGCTAATGAAGTTTCCGAGAGTTGAAGCACCAAATGGGCTGCACATTAGAGTCTCAAGTTACTCAACTGATAATCACCTTTCTCGTGAACAGAAAAAGCATACTATGCTCTAATAACAGAATTAGAGAGATCTGTGTGGAATTTGACATTTTCGATTTTATCCGACTCTTTTTGTAGCACAAAGCTGGACCTCAAGTGTTCAGATTCAATTAAAATGAATGATGTCGCGGATAGGAGGGACGAAACTAGGCTTCAAATGGAGGGCGCAGCTAAATAGTAACGAATAGAATTATAAAATTTTGCTTTAACTTATTAGAGCATCGGCATGAGACTCTCTAAACCTTCCTTTTAGTCTCACACTGGCGAGTGAAGTCCCAGAAATCATGCTGCATCGACCTCGCTTGTGGCTCGTCATTTTTTGCAAATGCAACAGCAACTCGGTATTTACTCATATCATAGATACCAAGTCACTCTTCATAAGTACCTCACATACCTCTGTTGTGCTTGTCCCGGGGATCCTCAAACCAAACACACGAATCAAACACGACGAGAAATTTTGAGAGAAAAGTTTCCTTTCTAATTCTATCGCTCCTATTCTTACCACACATTCACTTCAACATCTTCATTTCAGCTACACCCATCTTAATTACTTACCTTGTTGCTTCAGAATGAACTAAAATGCATTCGACTCCCGCAGAGGCCAAATATTTCAAATCTTAGAGCCATTGGGGAGTTTACCCGGTCATTAGTTTCAAGGCCTCGGAATTAGTCACAGTGCAAGCACCTGGGCATCCCGTTACCAGAAGAAGGGAAAAAGTGAACTAAAAGTGCAACTAGGAAGATGGTGATAGAAGAAAATCCAAAACCCGTTGATCTAATTCACACCCCCCCAGTCGAGAAAAGATTGAAGTTGGAACCCAGAGCTAAGCCAGGTTAAACGACGACGTTCCCTACGCAGAGACAGCGTGATCTCCTATTCGTCTAGCTGAGAGAACAAAAGGGTTGGGGATAAAAATAAAAAATTAATCGCCGTTGCCGGGGATCGAACCCGGGTCACCCGCGTGACAGGCGGGAATACTTACCACTATACTACAACGACCGGTTTGTTGTTATTTCCTGCAGATTGAAATATATACTATGTACGCATATACAGTCAGGATCAAGTCAGGACCTCCTCTTTCTAGATCGAATTTCGATGATCCGATGCGCTAAAGGTGTTCAGAACGTGATTTTAAGGGTACGCGCAAGAAATTGACAAAAAAAATGACCGGGAAGTGCTTGAGTTGAGCAGTTTTTTTATTGAACTATTTAATAAAAAATTGTTGGGATGAAACCATTTCCGATCATTTTTTTTTTTGGCAATTTCTCGGGGATACCTTTAAAATCACGCTCTAATCACATTGAGCGACTCGGATCATCAAAATTTGATCGGAAAAAGAGAGGTCCTGACCTTAAGAGGTCCTTACTTGATTCTGACTGGACATATATATACACATATATCTCGACAGTCGACGCTTCAATTGATTCCATTTAATAGTCCCCGTTTTAGTAAGGAAAATAAGACATTAAAAATGCCAAATCGCTGGTACTGTTGTCTTATATGATGGTTTTCAACTTCAATCCACATGTTTATACTTTCTAATTCCTTTTTAATTCCTCTTGTGATTAATCCCACAAATTATGATGAAAAGTAAAAATTTCGGAAAAAAATACAAACCAAATTTTTTTTGGCAATTTCTCGCAGATGCCTTTAAAATCACGTTCTAATTACATTGAGCGGCTCGGATCATCAAAATTTAATCGGAAAAAGGAGATCCTGATCTTAAAAGGTCCTGACTTGATCCTAATTGGACATATATAAATATATACATATATATCTCGAAGCTTTAATCGATTCCATGTAATAGTCCCCATTCCACTAAGAAAAATAAGACACTAAAAATGCCAAACTGCTGGTCCTGTCGTCTTATATGAAGGTTTTCAACTTCAATCCACGTTTTTATACTTTCTAATTCCTCTTGTGATTAATTCCACAAATTACGATGAAAAGTAAAAATTCCGGAAAAAACTACAAACCAAAAATTTAAGGAGAACGGGGTTTAAGACTAGTGTATGAATATACAACTAAACAATCCTCCTACTTAAGTTAACACTTTAAACATATAAAGGAATAAAAATCTCCATAACAAAATTCAGGGTGGCACAACAGTTGAAAAGACCCTTTAGACAACAAAACAGATACAAATAACATTGTGACAATTGCAGCTCAAAGAATAAAAGCTAATTTTAAAAAAAACGAAAAAAACAAAAATAAACATGATTCTAACTTGCTAATCCCCAATTTTACGATGGCATTTTTGCGTGATGATTATCTCACTGCAAAAAAAAAAATGCAGAATAAAATCAGACAAGACACAAGCAAAAACATGTTAGCGCCACCTTCAGCAGGAAGACGCATGAACATTTCAAAGGAGGCATATTTTTCATGAAAGCGAATTCGGATCTTCTGTCTTCTTACGCTTGGCTTGTGGCTCGTTGCCTTCTTGTTCTTGTTCTTCTTTTTCTTCTTCTGCTTTGTGGTTATTCATCCCATTTAGCGCCTGAGGACCCAATAGAGAAACATGCTTGCTGGTGATCTGACGGCCCGCCCTAAGTTTTGGGCCCCAATGCCTTTCTGGATTCGGAAGAAATCGCGCCACCTTCTTCGCTTGTGCTTTGCTGAGGGATGCAACAGCTCTAGCAAAATTAGCCTGTGGAAAAAGAAAGAAGACGGCAGAGACTTAGAACTTCTCGGTATTTTAAAACTTCCTGTACTTCTAGCAAAATTGCTTTACAGATCAGTTCCCAGACTTGATTTCCTGGATGATTTGGCGGGGAAAGAATCCATGTTTGAAAAATCATCAAAAATAGTTTCCATATTCGTTGGAAACATTTCCAAGCACAAGTGAATAAGATATGGAAACGACGAGAATCTTTAATATCAGAAACAGTTCCTAACAAGTACAATTCTCTTTTACAGATTCTGAAAACTACAATCGGCCTCTCTTAGGTAGCACTTTGTACCATTTATTTTCTCTTCATTTCGAGAAAACATAGAAAACTTGTTTTGTCGCCCGGCCTTTGAAACTTGCTTTCAGGGATTTTTGAATCCATTTCATAGGAAAAATGGTAAGAACCCATTTCTGAAGAAATATCGAACAGTTTCCTATTTGCAATACAACTAAAAAATGAATAAGAAATGGAGATGATGAGAATTTTAATATCAGAAATAGTTACTATCAAGCATTCTGTTTTACAAATTCTGAAAACTGCAACCGAACAGGGTCACATTTCCCTTGATGTGCCTGCATGTGTGATTTTGCGAGTGTCGTACATTCAATCTCAGATGACTACAAAAGATCTACCACATTGTAATGTAAAACTAAAAGTAAGAAAAATAAAAAACAAGGAGAGAAGGGGGGGAAAACTGAACTCACTTGAAGAACTGGTTCCTTGGCAAGTATAACACTTCCTGCCAGGTCTGGCGGTTGAGCTTTCACGGGATGATTTTTGACCTGTATGCATAGATGAGAGAGAGAGAGAGAGAGAGAGACCACCATAAGTTCAGCACAGAAGCAACTGAAGAAACTTTTGAAATTAGTTTTCACGGGATGATCCTCTAACAGGAAGGATGATGACAAGGCCACGTGATTGAATGGTGTTTTGGAGTTTTTAATTTGAAATATAAGCACAAATACCCTTAAAACCAACCAAATGCAGGAATTATGGAGACGATGAAAATGCAGCAGAAAAAATTGCTTATTTATGCGAAGATGACTTTAGCACTACCCTTTTAGACATTGGCGGATCGTACCAGTACGAAGAATGGGAACGGGAATGTGCTACGCCGCTTGTCTAAATCGTGGAACGCTAGGGGTAGGTTTCTATAGATATCAAAATCAAAGCTTACCCATACAAGGGTTAAAAATCTAGTAAAAGTATCAATTTCCAAATTATTCGTGCAAAATACATTTCTAGGAACATAATGACCAGACTTTTCCGTTTTCCCGCACCAAAATTCCATTCTCTCTAGATTTTTACATTAATACGTTAATATTTTTGGGAAAAAATTTGAGGATCGCATTGGATCGTTATATGTACCATTTTGGTACGGAATGTTCGTATTGCTACACAATTCGATAGGGTAGTAACATTTCCTGGTAACATAGCCCTTCCGTACGTGAAAAAAGGAACTAAGGACTAACAAATAACAGGACAAGTTTGTAATTTCACATGATAAAAACCAAAAGAGTAGTAAAATTGTTTCCCTTATATATGTCATCGTAGAAATAAATATACTGGATTGGTGACTTGGAAGCACCATACACATGGAAGCACAAAAGGTGGACATAGTACATACCCAGCAACGCATGATGTCCCAAATGACATCCATTGGAGCATCTGATTTCAGCCCTAAAGGATTAACATGAGTTCCTGATATACGAAATCCTGCATTTATGACTGCAGAGCGGAATATTACTGCTGAGGGAGAAGTGCATTTTAGGGTTGAACAAAGATTGTGCAAACTAAGAAACAGAGGAACATCCAGCAGTTCCTGCAAAACAATGGCACATTAGACTGCCAAACATACATGTCAAAAAAATAGGCTGCCAAACGTATTGTTAATAACTTCTTCTTTTTTTGATAAGTAAATAAATATATTAATAAGAAGGCTTTAAGGGAAAGCCACACAATTACACAAAAAAAGGCCACAAGACAAAAAGGCCCTATACACTCCCATAAGAATGGAAAAGCTCAAAAAAAATTGGTCAAGAGAAGGAGAACATTCTCTTTTGTCCCAACTATACAAACTATTCACTAAAAAAACTCTTGATCCTAGACAAAGGCATTTCAATCCCTTCGAAGCATCTCAAATTCCTTTCTTGCCAAATAACCCACATCAAACAAAGCGGAATCAAAGCCCAAGTTTGCTTCCTTCTCTTTCCCATTCTAACACCCCTCCAAGCAATTAAGAGTTCCATTACATTTTTCAACATGGCCCACATCACACCAAGCCACATGAACATTAATGACCAAAGCCCCCTGCAACCGGGCAATGAAGGAGAAGATGATCCATCGTCTCCACATCTCTTTTGCACATACAACACCAATTAACAATGATTGCCCGTCTTCGAATCAAATTATCAATCGCAAGAATCTTGCCTTGTGCCGCGCACCACACAAAAAAACTCACCTTTACCGGCGGCTTCGTCTTCCAAATAGCTCACCAAGGGAAGGAGGGGTTACCACCTCCACTAAGTGAGAAATAGTAGGATTTCACCTGAAAAGCACCATTTTTAGAAAGATTCCATCGCATCGCATCCTCCCCTTCTCCTAAATTACGCGTACCATACACTCTTGCAAGCAAACTCAACAATGCCTCCTCCTCCCACTCATTCACTTCTCTACGCAAATGAAGATCCCACACCGAAGCCCCATCATGAAAATGAAGATCCCACTCATTCACCATTTTTGTTAATAACTATTTTGAGGTTAAGTGGGAAAAACAAATCCAAAAATGTATTCCCCAAAACCATTTAAACCCCTACAAAATGCTCAATTTGCGGTTTCGCAACTCAATCAACCAATGCACTGGTCTTTTTTCTGTACACTCAGTTGGAGCCCTTTTTAGTTTTTCTTTTTTCCCAACTTTACTGAGAGATGAGCAACAAATCAGTAGTCTAGCAGAAACAAGTTATTAGAGAACATAATAATCTCTTCTGTGCTATCAAAATGCAGCCATAAGTTCATTGTTCACTTTACACTCAAACCATTAGAGATTATACGTAATAGAACATTTTCACATTTATCGCAAACACACCTCTGAAACTGTAGTTAACACAGCAGAGATTCGATCGTAGGCAGGATATTGATCCTTCATTGACTTGACATCTGCTAGCATGGAAGTTACCCATTCTTGATCATGGATGGGAGCAGACCATATGGGTCCACCCATGTTATATTTCTTTCCGCAGTCGCTGCAATCTTGAGAGACGACAGGACCAAACCCAGGGAGATACCTTACGCTATTATTCTTCAGAGAAGGAAAGAACCAAATAAATAAGAGAGAACATCTAAAATTGGTCACAACTACTCAAGGAAGTAAATATAGAAGTGAATTTTATTCATACAGACTAACATAGCCCAGCAAAAATGAGTGTGTTACTTGTGTATCAAAGTGTATAATGCACAATACATGAAGGCATGCCCTATGAATTGCAAGTTACAGAAATTGCTAACTTAGTACAAGAAGAATATGCAAGTAAACTATGCTCCCTTCACTTCTAACAATTTTGCTCCTTTCCACATTGAGAGGAATAGTGGATCTACCCTGCCAGGTTACCCAAACAAAAACAACTTAAGTCTGAGGTAAGTTTCCCGAATTTCAACTACATCCTCCCCAATTTCATCAACCAAAGAGACACTACCAAGTAACCATCTAACATAATAAGAAAGATCAGACTACAGCACCAAGCTGCCACTTGTTAATAGAGAAAGATCATTTTAAAGGTGGGCGATTAGGTAAATGGCACCCACTAGTAGCATGAACCTTGACGTGGTTACAATTGAAAAGGTCAACCAAAAATCCCAAACACATTACCAAAACGCAAAACCACCATCCTGTAGAATTTCTCCATCGATACTTAGTCGTCAACCATTTGATATGCTATGTCTCACCAGACATCAACCTTGCCAGTTGCCAGCTATAGGCTATTGACGCATGTCATCAAATTATTCAAGAGAAAATGAAAATGCCCTCCGCGTCAAGATAGCCTAACTCCACAGCCCAAGCTAAGAGAGTACTCATCTTGGGGTGGGCTTACTACTTAGTTTCTCGAAAAACTTTGGATCCCAATAAGAGTTAAAGATGGTGCAACATCAATCCTCTTACGTAACTTCGAATGGGTTCATGTCACCCATCGGAAATTGTAGGAATTCCCCACGGTGGTGAGAAGAAGAAAGTGAGCCTCATAGGAGTGCACTTATCTTGCTGCTTTATGAATATGATCTTTTTTTTGGCATTTATAATATCAAGGTAATTGGTATTTGGCACCAAATTAATGCTGATAGACAGTACACAAAACAAGAAGAGGATATTATGGACATTTGCGGAAGCATTCCTGCACATACTGAGTACTTCAACATAGACAAGAGAAAACTCCGGTTTCTCGATTGTCATATCTGATAAACGGACGCATGTTACCCATGTGAGCAGATGCAGATGACAACATAACACATACCACCAAATATACAAATACCTTTGAAACAGTCCTTCCGAGGGGCTGAAGGTGAAATGAATCACAACCAGTGCACTGGTAAACATAAGAAAGCTTAAGGGGAGTGTTCTTCATTGCACTCGCCGAGCTGCAACAAATAAATTGAAGCTTCACGAGGGCCAAGTGAACAACAGTTAACAAGAAGAAAAATTGTCATCTGATTTTTTAGTACTTGCAAACCAGGAAATATCCAGCCTTAGCTCTGCTCGTACGATGATCCTACTAGTATATTTGGAGCAAAATCAAGAATATGGGCATACAGGAAACTCACGTGTATATGCGAACAAAAACCCGAACATAAAAGTCCATCTGAACTGATAACACCGGAACAATGTAGCGCTTGTATCGATTTGCATGGCTCTACAATTAAGAGGAAATAATTTCTGAAAAATGCTTGCAACTGGATTATAACAAAACAATAGGAACAAGGTACATGATATGGCCAGGAAACTGGCAGATATGGCCAGGAACCTGCCACAAGAGGCAGAGGGATCCTGAGTTCTACTTATCCCCTTCGGACAACCCACAGCATACTATATCCAAGTATGCTGACAAAGGGATTTCTTGTGCCTAGCAAGCAGTCAGGCCTCTGCAAACCAAACCAAACCAAACCGAGCCTTAAGTCCCAATCACTTGGGGTCGGCTACATGAATCATTTTCCTCCATTAAGCTGTCAAGGGAGGGCTACTTGTTCATACAAACCTACTATACTCATATCGTTGCACACCACAGCATCTAATATCAATTTGGTCTACCCCTCCCCGTGGCATTGCTACCCAAAGCTATCTTATCCGCTCTCTTAACTACTACATCTCCTGGTATACGGCAGACATACCCAAACCACCTTAGCCTATTTTCCCTCAACTTCTCTTCTATGGGTGCTACACCTACCATCTCACGAACCGTTTCATTTCTAATCCTGTCTCTTCTAGTCTTACCACACATCCACCTCAACATTCTCAGGCCTCTAAGATGCTAAAATACCCTGGTTGCCAAAAGGAAAGATGCTTAACGACTTCAGGACAACAGGACCAAAGGATGTAAATGGTAAATGGCAAATGGCATTCATAATCCATTTTCCAAAATCTAAGTTTGCACTAAAACTATAACAAAGGACTGGATACAAAGTACTTGCAAATTAAGCAGAGGTCCTTTTGTGGTTTAGAATGCACCAACACAAATTACTGTCCACTATGGGCTAGGCCTTCACGGCTTTAAAACACATCATTGCTAGCACTGGATATAAACTCGCTTATGTTGCCCGGAAGTTTTTTCTTACACGGACAATGTGGGATGGCATTTATCTTAACTTAATCACAGCTCATCTTCAGAACAGACAATGAGTTTGGAAATGAGATGATAGATAGCATGGAATTTAGCCACAGCGAGCAACAACAAATAAAGCAACAGGACTGTTAGCTTCATACATTGCAAACCAAATATATGTAGGAAGAAGAGAAAAACAAATTCCAAGCTCTCCCAATACTTTGGCCCTCAGTAAAGTGCAGCAACCTCTACTGTGATGTCGACCTTGGGCCTCTAGATAGTCCTAGTTGTCAAAAAAATTACTAACCATTACAATCTCAAGTTTACATACTCGGATATCAGAAGAAAGCAGATTAAAAGAGTGGCTAAGCCAATAAAGTCTCCCCAAGAATACTTTAACTAACAGTAAAAAGAAATTAGAGGCAATATTATTTGGTTCCTTTCTTCTGCCGCCATATTCCCCCTCAAAAACATGTTCTTTTCTATTTCAAAGGTCAAATGAAAAAGTTTCATCGTGAAAATAGAAGTACCTCAATGCAGGCAAGGAGGATCCTCAACGCCATTTCATGACAATATTTCCCTCTCAAAGGATAGGAGCCATATCTAATTCCACAAGCAGCTTTAGATAAGCACATAATCAAAATGCTCTGTTCCAAAGAAGAAAGCATGAAACCTTACTTGGAATAGCAAACTTCCCCATTACCCCCACATAGCACTGCCATATCGGTAGCTGTACACAACAACATGCCCCCATCAGCGACTGATTGAACAGCAGAGTCCAGGAAGGCAGAAGGAGAACCATAAGGATCAAGATCAACCTGATAAACAAACAAGCAGTAATTCAAAATGAATACTAGCGCACTGTAACAGTACAACAACAGAATGCCCTCAGAAGCCCCTCTTTCTGACATCAGAACAACAGGAAAGTTGAGTAAATTATTCTGCTTCCTTCAATTGGTGCTCATACACCACGAAAGGTCACTCACTCATTTTTCAAAAGAAAATTGAAATAAAGGGAATGCTTATCCAAAGAAACTGTTTAATAGTGGAAATTTCAATGCACAAATACATACGTGAGAACGTAAAAAACCCTAATGAAGTTGCATAGAATACAGGATATAACATACCACATCAAACTCCTTTGGGTGGGTGAGCATATAAACTCGAGCATCAGCAAGGTGGGACTCCACCTTTGCACATGCCACTGAGCCATTGAATTTTATGTTTCTCCTGCATGCTTCTACAGACACTGCAAAAGAGGCCAACATATTCCACTTGTACAAAAGTTCTGTTGTGAAGCAAGATGCATCTATCACAGAACAACTGGTAAAACCCAGTTATTCCATACATATGCAATTGAAAGACAAAGTTATTGAAAATATGCATTTATTCAAAACAGCAGCCTTGTTCCGCACAGAGTTCTATGTGCTTGAGCATGCATGAACGTGTCTAATTCTAGGTCAAAGAAAATTGAGGGTCCTGAAAGGTATGGCATCAGAGCCTGTAGTACATAAGCTAAAATAGTAAGATGAAGTACCTTTATCATTGTCCAGGGCCACAACTTGACCTATCCCTTCTATTTCACGTGCATATCTTAATGCTCTTAACCCAGAAGCCGACAATGCCTACTAGGACACAGGGAAAAATGTTGCATAAATCATATGACTAAAAGATTGTTTTGCCAGAAATTCTATTGCATCAAATTAGTGTTATAAAAAAGAAGAAGCAAAACCCAGAATCATGGAAGGTTGTAAAATAAAAAACCTCAAGTACTCTTGGTGGCTTCAATTCCCCTCGCCCTTTTCCCTCCAGGATTTTGACTGGTTCTTCTGGGATACTACAAGGTTCATCAAGAGATGTCTCTTCTAACTCTTCACATTCACCATTGGATTTATCATTACCCTTGTTTGACTCAATAGGAGCTTCCAGTTTGGAAGCACCGTCGTTTGATACCTTTTGCACAGCTTTTGTTCTTCTGGACAGCATTGTTTCATGCTCTTCTTTGCGTTTGGATATAAATGTCCTCAGAACAGCAATAGATATGTCCCTGTTGTTTACCTGGTCACAGTAAAGTTGTAAGGAGACTCCTCTTACTCCAGGCGAGAAAAGGATAACTTAAAAGGCAACGTCAGGCATTACTCCAACTTGTTATGGTTGACAAGTCAAGAATAACCTATCCCACAAAAGATCTCAAACACAAACATCAACTTAAGATAATAACATCGCATGATTCGTTACATATGGAACATGAGTTATATTCAAAATTGCAATATAAGTACTCTGACATGGACTGAACTAGGTAATAGAGCTTTGAAGAGATCAACTCCCGGAAATTGTCACCAATCAATTTATACACTAAATAAGTCCACCAATTCCCAAGTTGCAATCCGCACTTCAATGCCAATTTTTTTGGCACAGGTACATGATGAACTCGATGATCTACACTTCAACATGACAAATCTCAGCATAATTTGAAATGAAAATTGTGAAGGGAAGTATGAAGCCCTTGCAATGAGCATAATCTGACATCCATTAAAATGGCTTCCTAGAATCCTAGTTGCTATATCACTAATGTTTTGGCCTAGAAGGCGGTCTGGACTTAAATGAGGAGTCCAATTTCAAGTGTGTAGGATTCCTTGAAGCAAAATTTCATAAATAAAATAGCAATAGTTCTTTTGTTTTTCATTCTTAACAGTATAGCTTCCTCTGAGCTGTAATACTTGTCTACATTATTAATGATGGAAACTCGACTCCACTTGCACTGGCACAACAACCCCATACGATTTATTGTTTCTAAGGTATGCGATGCAGGTAAGAAGGACCTATCCTTTCTCTTTTTGTCCTTACAACCCATTTAGTCCATGCCATAATAATCTTCACAAACAAGGCAACGTGTTGGGTGCCCTAGCCGAAGAGACCCTAGTTTGCTAAACTAAAGAAAGTGAGAGGGAGCCGGGGACAGCATTCAAAGTCGAAATCTCTTTCATTTACCTATATCAAACTAGAAGAGCAATTAGTTCTGCTTCTACCATTCGTATCATATCCTTAGTTTCACATCTGTAGGAAATGACTCTCTTAACATTTGTAACAAGAGTTTACAAACTTAACTACACCGGTGACAGGTGTTTCTTAAGAACCCTGGGCTTGAACAAAATTATGAATTATATATTTTTGGCTCATTTAAAGAGAGTATGTCATCTATATTTATCTCTGCCCCCGGGGAGAAGAGGCAGGGAGGGGGGCATAGAAGGTTGTCTGCCACTCCGTAGTCAATCCCATATTTCTTGGAAAAGTGTGCAATACATAGATGATGGAAAGGTTAGAAAAATAGTTTTCCTAATGCTTCAGTAAAAAGGAGTTTGTGGGTAAACAAATACCAGGATTTCAGTAAATGGCATACCGAAAGTTTTAGTGGAAAATCCATCTACCATTCTGAGGGAACTACTTCAAAATGACAACTACGAATATGAGCTTCTTTCCAATAACTGGCTATCTTAATTGCGCTGGTCAATTAGCTCAATGTGTTTGGGCTTCCCACTGGGTTTTCCGTTTTCCTTTCCCCACCTTCGAGTCCGTCAATAGTTAACCAAGTTCGGAGCTAAGGATAGGGACTCTCCCTTGGATGGTTAATGTGCTTTATGCCATGTTCCTTCATCGACTTTTCACCTTTTTTTGGGTATATGTGACCTTATACACCGTGAAGTCATTGCATTACCACTCCCACATATAATCCTCACTCAATATCCTAAATTGAAGCAGAACAATCTCTAACCTCACAAAAAGTAGCAGTTATGAGTCTTATGACATTGTTTCTGCAGTTTAGCCAACGGATACAAAGGCAGTGCCAAAATCCAGACCTTTCCAACAAGTTAAAGTAACCCATATTGGTTATGTTATCAACGGAGGGAAACAACCTTCCAAAAAAGGGTCATAATCAAGCAACCATATCTAACAGCTTAAACCATACAAAATCGTGATTAATTAGTACATAGAAATCAAGTATTCCAACTTCAACAATTAAGTAGTACACTAAATGACTGAAGCAATAATGACCCATCACAAACTCAATTCATAAATCAACTTTGGGGTATTATTAGATGTAAGATAAGAAGACCAAAATTCGAATGCTTCAGACTTCATTTGAAAAATCATACACCAAACGACTGAAGCAATAAAATCCATCACAAACGGAATTCACAAGTGAGTTGGGGAGTGTTATCAGATTGTAAGAAGACCTGGGCTTTGTTGTAAAAGACTTCGTTCTTAGCAATCATGAGAATCTCGGCCTCTCCTTCCTTGATGATTTTGTAATCGCTGATATCGGATGGCGTTGCTTTGTTTTCCTGCTGCTTCTCTTCTTCCCTTGTTTTCCCATTATCATCACCCATCTCTTTTCCTTTTTATCGTTCAACTAGTGATACTGTTTCTGGGTTTTGCTCCTCCTCTCGTAGAGTCGTAGGCCGCGGCTGCAAGTGGTGGCGGCGGCGGCGGCCGGTGGAAGAGGGAATGAGAGGGAAAGGTTGAGCTCGTAGAAAGATTTGTAGCCTCAGGGCTTCAAGGCGCATGAAATAAAAGAACTTACATAGTACATGGTGTACAGTATACTTGGAAAATTGGAAAACCCTATACCACGTTTGCCGTTTTTCTTGCAAATTTTTTTTTTTCCCTTACAAATTGGAACCCCAGTACCACCACGTTTGCGGTTTTTTCATTTTTCTATTTTTCGCGAGGAGGGCGGTTATGAACGAGGCATCTCAGCTAAATCACATTTTGGGTCCGAGCAAAGTTATTCGTGTCAGAACTACTTTTAAATTCACAACGAAGTAGTACTTTTTTGAGACTTGGCCAAAGTCATGAACACATTATTGAACAAATTTGGGCTTGTATAAATTGTAATTGGTGATACTATTACATAGGGCTGTAAACGAATTGAACAGTTTGCGAATTTGGTTCGGCCTGTTTACTTTGTTTAGTAAAAGAGTTGAGTTCGAGTTTGAGTTTTCGGCTCATCGAGCCGAGTTCGTCAGATCATTTCGTTCGATAAAAACTTGGTTTGATTAAAAAGACTCATTTAGTAATGACTCAGCTTGGCTCGATAAGGGTTCAGCTCGTTAAGGCTTGAGCCAAACTCAAGCTCGAATTTTGACTCGTTTAGTTAACGAGCCAAGCTCGAGCTCGACAAAGCTCGGCTCAGTTTGGTTAGCCTCGTTCACGGCCCTACTAGTAGCACAGCAGAGCTATGCTTCAAGTAATATTGGGCTAAAACTGTCAGTAAATTATTTGGGCTACTACTAGAGTAGCAAAGTCAATTCTCACTCATGTTTTATTATATGCAATTGTGTTACGCTTTCATTTTCATTATGTTAAGTTGGGCTACTAGAATCTCAAGTAAACTGCATTTGTATGATTGATCGATGATTTGAGTCCATAGAATTAAGAGTTGATTTGGCCTAACAAATTTTGGATTGCGAAAAAATAATCCAAAAAAATATAAGGCAAAATTAACACAAAAAAAAAATAATAATAATAAAGCCGAAAAACAATGCAGTAATAAAGTTAGGCCAGATCATCTAGATTGAATGTCCTTATACTTTTTGTTGATTTGTGCCTATGCAATTGGGTTAGATTTTTTTAGCTTATGGGTGTAAAAGTTTGTCTGGCAAAGAAATTCTTCTTAGTGGGTTAAAGACTGATCATGTGTTGGTGTTATTCATTTGTAGATGGAAATATATTATCAATTATCTTTGTTTTTCTCTTATTTTATTCAATTTGAAGGATGACAAACAACAAAACAAAATGATATTACCAAGCATGTCTTATTTTGTTTTTATTTTTTACTTGCACAAAAACTATACTCCTATTACAAAACATGTCTTTCTAAACTAAACTGAAAATTAAAACGTTACTAAACGTCCCCTAAATTGGTCCCGGCCAGGCCAATGAATAGCAGTACTGTTGACACCCTTGGTATAGATGGAGCTCACGACACTATTGAAACCCTCTCACTTTTACAAAAGTCTTTCATTCTCAAATCCTTTTCATCAAATCAACGACTCAAGTTTTATTTTTTTATAGTGCAAACGCATCTTGACTAATATTTAGAGGATTAATTTAAGCGTTCACAAGGGGAGTTTTTTTAATTTTTTTAATTGCAATCGAAATAACTCCCATGTGAATTGTGCTATAAAATTGAGAGGAAAAAAAAAACTCCACTGAATAGTCCAAACACGACCCAACTCCCGGGGTTATCTGGTTATCCCACCATAACCAAAGACTGAATACTATTCATAAGTTCAAGAAAAGCGACATGATACACGGCAGCCCCAACCCAGTCCGGCTAGTTGGGGTTTTTCCCATTCAATTTATCATAATTCGATTATTAAGCTTCGGTGAAAAGAAAGTGATTTTTTTGTAAATTTAATAAATTTAGAGAAGATTAATTTAAATGCGCGTGAATTGACCCGAAGATCATCGAAATTCGAAACAAAAATGAAAAAGAGACACAGGACTGGTCAAATGCCAACAATACGCCAGCTGAGATGGTTGGCATTGGCCGAAGCCATTTCAGACCTGGCAATAGCCATGGCAACTGTGTACGCATTTAAACCATTCATTCTGCTTCGACGTTATTCCCCCCATTGAATAGTAGTATTTACACAGCCAACAGGCAAAAACTACACAAAACATACCCACCAATTTTCCAGTCTCCTTTCAGTTGCAGAAGAAGATAATGGGAACCGTCATCGACTCCCATTTTCTTGCTCTTACTGCTATTGTCACCGTACTTGCCTCTCTCTCTCTCTCTCTCTTGTGTATATAAGTTTCTATATAAACACATGTATGATTGTATGAGTTTTTGTATGAACGCCTCTGCAAATCGGATGTGTTTGTGATTGTGTTTCTGACCCGCGTGTCGTTTTGTTGTTTCAGGTAGGTTATCAATTCGTCTTCTTCATTATCACAGCGCTTCTCAAATTCGACAAAGTTACTGACTTTGCCGGTATTACCTTGTTTTCTCTTATGCTACTTGTTTTGATTTTGTTAGAATTACCATGTCAGGTTGTTGTTGTGCTGTTTTCAAAGATTCAATTCCGTTGCATTTTCCTGAAAATTTAGCTGAGTTTATGCTTTTGTTTGACCGAAAATGAGGGAATAAAGCATACAACTTAAAGTTTTAGGGATTCTTAATGGGGTCTTGTGGGTGGATAACATACACATAATGCCAAATTAGTTAGGATTTCAAATTTCTAAAACACTTTTAAAGGATATTAATACACTTTTCTCGGAAATTCCATCTTTATATTGGAGAAGTGCGTATGTAGTTTCTGGCTATTTTTCACGTACGGTTGGAAAAAAATTGTCCTGGTAAATGTTCTTGTGTGGTTCTGAAGAGAGTATAATTCAGTTATATTCAATTTAAAATTCAATGGGATCTTCTGCTTTTGGTTGACGCAAAATGTTGACTGAAGCCAAAAAGTTAAGATTGTTAAGGAAAGGAATGGAAATAAAACATGGATGGACAACTTTCAATTATTTGATTGCAATGCTAAAGGGATAAATAAGTCTTAAAATTGCTTATTGATTGATCTTTTCTAACTCATAAATCTCATTAAACTTGTAGGAAACCATATTCGACTGAATGGTGGAAATGATGAAAGCATAAATCCAAGTATTAAGCATTGCATTAGAAAGATTAGCTTTCCCTATGATGGCATTGTTCCCAATTTCAGATTTCCTGTCTTATCAAATTTTATTTCTTTCTTACTATACTCGTGTGTGTGGGCGTGCGTGCGTGCGTGTGTTTTCCTCCGTGTTCTGATGGAGCCCTGAAGAAAACTCATCATGGATAAAATATGTGGTGCCATAGAAATTTGTACGTTCTAAACTTCTTATGTTATTTATCGGCATCTATGTTGGATACCACTGACCTAAGGTTTAGGTTGTGGTTGGCTGTGTAAGATTAGAGTTTGTGAGGTTTCCTGAGTTATTTTTCTTTCTGACAGTTAAAGATACTATTGAATCAATTAGTTACTATCAAGCTCATCTTATCAGTGACGTGAGTTTGGTATTAGAAGTGGTTGGTGCACTTTTAATCTTTTAAGTTTTGGTGCTTTTAAACTTCGTATCAGTTCGGTGTTCTATTCTTTGTTGTTTGTTAACGGTGGTTGTTTTTTCCAGGAAGTACCAATTTTGTTATACTTGCTGTATTGACTCTGGTTCTAAAAGGATCATGGCATTTTAGACAGGTATGATTTTGCCTTCCAATTTCTAGGCATGGACCTCGTGTTCCCACTACATGTTTTCCTCCCCGTGTTGTTAACTGGAAGGTACCTTTGGTAACAAAATGTTCTACCTGGGAATCCCCTTTTACATGTTTGACTATCAAATTTAGCTCCTTCACAAGATTTATTTCTCATTGAGGTTACCTTTCAAAAAAAATTCTTCTCGGCTGTGTTGCCTTGTCTGATTGGTTTCAGATAAGAAAGGGCTGTAAATTTAAACAACAGAATTACCTTGTCCAAGACTAGTTGTATATCTAAAATATGCTTGTCCAATTCTTTTCTCATTGTTCACTTTGTAATACATGTTATGAGCTGCTTTTTTCCATCTTGATAATGCATAAATCGTAGGAAACTTTAGATGATGTCTGCGAATTCGCAGATGTAGTTGGCCCTTAGCTTAAAAAATGCTCCATTTTCTCCTCGTGGATTTACGGAGGCAGAAAGGCTACAACCTTAACTTTCCTAATTTTCAGAAGCTCAGTAATGTTGTACTGCTCATTGTTCTCAAATCTCATGCATATTTTCAGCAATAACATGTACAAAAGATTCTCATGACTTCAGATCTTCCTTCAGAACCTTTTAATACTGGTTTAACATTTGAAACTAATGCTCATAAATTGGTAAACTATGAGGATTTTGTTTTACTTCAAAATGCATCGTAAATAGTACTCGACTGTACAGCACAGTGCCTTTTGTTTTTTGGTGTTATTTCCTTGTCATGATATTGCACTTCTATCGTTTCAGGTTGTCTTGACCTTGCTTGTTGTAGTATGGGGTCTGCGGCTCGGCTTATTTCTATTGATGAGGTACAGTTGGGATAATATTGCACTAAGGGGGTTTTTTTTTTCACAATACATTGTCCAGAAATGATTTAATTTGTAGTTCTATCCTCATGAAATACTGAAAAAAAAAAATATTGACTTGCAGAGCCGTGTGTACCTTTGTAGTTAGGTTATTAAACATATCACATTCTTATCATTATATGTAGCTACTTTGGGCAGTGCCTTACTTTATTCAGTAGGATTGCTCCTACTCTGTCACTCCCCATAAAATCTATTACCATGGCTTCTTTCTGAGATGATCCCAGAATTTTGTAGCAGAACCTGAGTTTACCTTGATTCTAAAACCTAGCATAGTAGCTCTACCAAGTTATGAGTTCCTGTCTGTCAGTGAGCATATACCCTTCCATATACCGTAAGCTCTTCCATTCACAGGTAATTTGGGCCACCAGCTATCCTCCTCCAATCCATATCTCCTGCAAATAACCATCACCCACAATGAGTCTCTTTCCTCGCTAAACCTTCACCACCCCATTGCCAAAAGTGCCTTATTATGTTCCATCAATTTTTTGATATGAAGTGCCCCCAAAACTTCTGCTGCTTGCCACTCTATCCTACTTCACCAAGTGTCTTCTTGTTGTTCTCAGAACCACCCCATAAGAATTGTTGCTGGATCTTTTCAATTGATTTTGCTGCTGGCACAGGGATTTGGAAGAGGGTCATGAAATAGATTGGTAGATTACTAAGTGTTGATTTGAGGAGGGTGACTCTACCTGCAATGGATAGGTATTTCCTGTTCCAAATTGCAAGTTTCTTCTTAACTCTAGGTTGCCATGTCTGCACTCTCCTTGTATTTGCACTTGGTGGCAAAACACGAAATTTCATAGGAAGCATCCCATAGACTGAGCCAAAACTTGCAATTCCTGATGTTCAACTCCCATCACACATGACAGGCTTTTAGAAAAGTTGATCTTGAGTCCGGAAAGCATTTGAATACACTTCAGAATTCTTTGAATGGTTAAGATCTCCTGTTGGTCATTGTTACAAAAGATGATAGTGTCATCAGCAAATTGAAGATGAGGTACCACTGCACCTTTAGTTCCAACATAAGTACCCTTAACCATTCCTAAATTCCTTGCTCTTTCAAGCATGATGTTTAAGGCCTGAACCACAACATTGAAAAGAAAAGGGGGATATAGGGTCACCTTGCCTCAGTCACCAATAATGGATGGCAACACGTTCTTAATATATGAGCCAAAAGGCCCAAAACCTTACCCAAAATTTTGCGAACGCAACCAATCATACTAATGGGTCCAAATTCATTAAAACAAGAGGCACCATCAACCTTAGGAATTAGTGCAATGAAAGTAGAATTTAAACCTCTTGCCAGCTTTGCATTTGCATAGAATTCTGAGAAGAACCACAGCATATCCTTTTCCATAAACCTCCCAGACTTCTTAACAAATGAGAAATTAAACCCATCAGGTCCTGGCACTTTGAGACTGTTGCAATCTTTAACAGCAGCCAAAATCTCTTCCTTTCAAAAACTTTTTTCAGCATATCCACCTCCAAAGTGGACAGAGTTCTAGGAAAAAAATCCCCCTAGAGTTGGTCTGTTCACATAATGTTCTTTGAAGCTGTTTTGGAAATGCTGGACTGCAGCATTTTTAATGAGAGAGGGGTCTTCCTGCAAGACACCATCCACCTTAACACATCCAATTAGGTTTTTCCTATATCTGTTGCTTGCAATACCTGGAAGAACCTGGTGTTTCTATGCCCCAATTTTAGCCTATCTGATTTTGATTTCTGCCTCCACACACTCTCAACCAATCTTGAACAGTTTACCATACTTACAGCTTGCAGCTCTTTAAGGAGTACTGAGATGCTTCATCCACAATGTTCTGCCTTTTCGGGACAGTAATTCAATGCATGTCAGAACTGAAGTTGACAGATGACGATTTCTGGTTACTGGTTCAAGTCTGCATTATTTCACTTGTCCCACATCACTCCCTAACAAGCTCCAAATGTTCAAAGACTCTTGTATAAGATGGAGGCCCCTGTGACAAGAAATGAACCCTAGCATGTGACCAAAACACCTGTCTTGGTAGTCTGGAGAGAAAATTGGTCTCATTTGTCAATAGACTCATTACCCATGTATTTTACCCAGAATTTGTTTTCAGCTGAAGGACGTCAATGGGGTTTCACCTATGTATAGTACCTCCAAGGAAATGTAATTACAAAAACTGTACACCTCCCAATTCCTGCAAAACTCACTAGCCAAAAAGAAGAATCACTCCTTCAACTGAAAATGAATATCGTATTAAGTTAATTTTAGTCTATCTGCTTCTGTAAAAAAACCACAATTTATCTCTTGAAAGTCACCCCATTAAGAATTGTGAGTGATCCTCTCAGCCTGTTATTTTATTATTTTGGCAAGCAGTGACAAATCGTATTAGTTTGTCACCCAAAAGTATTGTTCTTGAGATACTGTTCCCTTGAGTTGTTGCCATGTTTTGTAACTTGTAACAAGAGGACGCCCGGGCATGCACTGTTTGTTCTGTTGTCATGCCTTTCTTTTGGTTTTGTAAATCCTGCAATGTCATTGTTATGTGGTGTAATATGCAATTGTAAAGAATCCTCTTGAATTATCAACATTTGATTGTTTGTCTCAGGATTTTGCAATGGGGGGAGGATCGACGCTTCGATGAAATGCGGGCGAGTTTGGGAAAACTAGCAATGTTCTGGGCATTTCAGGTACTCTATCCTTCTCTTTGACTATTGGATATGCAATAGCTCCATAGTTATTGTTCATACTTTATATAGCGCTGTGGTATATTTTCATGTATTCAATTGTTGATTTATTCCTCCATGGTGGCAGGCGGTCTGGGTCTGGACTGTGAGTTTACCTGTGACAATCGTTAATGCAAGTGACAGAGATCCGTCTCTTCAGGCTGAGGACATAATTGGGTGGATTATTTGGTCTATTGGTATCTCTGTAGAAGCTACTGCTGATCAACAAAAGCTGACATTCAAGAACTCTCCAGACAACAGAGGAAAATGGTGCTGTGTTGGACTTTGGAAATACTCTCGTCATCCAAACTATTTCGGTGAGGTTAGTACTGCTTATTCTTCACTTGTTATATGAACTACGACACTAATAATGCTGCACTATTTTTTCATTCATCCTATATTTGTTGTAGCAAGTCATCGAAAAGGACCTTTTTGACCTTTACCAACTTATGAATTGATGGAACCCCCCTCCACCAATGGATGTAAGGAAATTGACACTGTGACCACTTTTCAAACCTCAAATGAGGAAAGTAGCCTATGTTATTCTAGTGGGCCTAGGAACTTGGCTTGCTGTGCATTAGTGAGTCTTGTATTTGGGAAACATTTATCTACATTATCAGGCCTTATTGAATAACACTAGGTATCTTGATTTTTCACCAATAATCCAGTACTTTTGTCTTTAAATTGTGCATATTAAGTTCCATCCATCCCTACCTACCCCACAGTCCATCCCTTCACCAAAGATTTCGTTCTTTTATTTTTTTTAATTTCAATTTATGTCCCTGGATGATTGTTGTTTTCAGATTTTTCTTTGGTGGGGAATTTTTTTGGCTTCTACACCAGTGTTGAATGGTGCTGAGTGGCTTGTTGTCCTGGGGCCATTATTCCTTACATTGTTGCTTCTGTTTGTCAGTGGCATACCCCTGCTCGAGGTCCGTGATTCTTTTCATATGGGGTTTCTTTTTCACCGCGTTTTCTAGCTTCCAATGTTAGTGCCATCCGAGGATGCTCAATTGCTCATGCTATAAACCTATCATGCGAACAGGAATCAGCAGATAAAAAGTTTGGCAATGTTCCTGCATATAGGGCATACAAAAGTACAACAAGGTCAGATTCAGTTTTGTTTCTTATTCTAATGTTTACCCTCCTAAAGTTAGTGGGAAATCATGAAGCGTGGAATTTTACCTGTACCAGCCCTCTGATTCCGCTGCCACCTGTAATCTACGGGAACTTGCCCTCATGGTTCAAGAAAGCTTTCCTCCTTGAGTTCCCTTTCTATAGTCAGAATCTACCTCAGGGAGGGCTAAACTGGTAACACCACATTCCTCAATAAACTGTGCTCTTCATCGTAAATCAATAAAGTTTTGCTGTGTAATCATCTAAATCTATGTTTGGCTTCATGCTCTTCAAACTGAAGTAGTTTCTATACTAGCAGAACGCATAAATACACACACACACATGTTATGTGGAATTCTTGACGGAGTGATGTTAGTTATTGTATGTGCCCCATCGGTGTGGAACAAAAGGCCTTCATGTGGGTCATAGTTACAAGAATGTTGCCGCCATATCACTGTTTGCTTGGCATAGTCCTCATCATTTTATCCTTCTTTTGGCATTCTCTATATGAATACAAGAAAGAGTAATTCACCCATGAAAGAGGGAAAACATATGAAGGAATAAAGGAAGCTGTAGCATCGATGATTAAATATTGAATAAATGGTCACCATATATTATTTACATTGATCTTTTGAATGCTTGATACATGTTATCTTAGTCTGCTCCATAAAGGAATGCAGCCGAATCCTTGAGTAATTTTTCTTATACTTGAGCATTAGCAAAAGTAGTTGCTGCTCCATCTTACGTCGGTTGTTCAGTATATATGTGCATGCATGAAATTACTGTTTTTTAAGTTATCAAAACACGGGAATGTTAGTTGCATACTTCCGACATAATTCTGTAATTTTCGTACTTTCAAGAATTAATAATTTTCGGACTAATATGCTTAGCCAACTGTGTTCAACAGCTATACTTTTTGTGACATCAACATGTTAATGTCATAACTTTATGAAGCCAAAGCAAAAAAATTTATACCGGTATTTGTTTAGAATTGAAAATTGGCCGGGACCATCGCATTGCTGTTATTGGATGTGGGTGAACTACAATGCTTTTGTGATGGAACGGCCCGACCATTCATGCATTTTTAACACTCCCCTCCCTCTCTCTTTAATGTGTTTCCTCCATGTAGCTCAGACAAAAAGTATGTTTCCAACTAGTAATTTTCATCTGTGCAAGGAATAGAACAAGCAGCGGACAGACAAGCAGGCGGATGAAAATGCGTTAACTGCCTGATGAACCGCTGAAAGAGTAGATATCTTCCTAATGCAAGTCGATACTCTGTCTCTCGCTTGGCTGCTGGGATCGTGCGCAGGAGCTGAGGGTTTGGTGTAACTGTAGTTTCTTTCAGTTTTCTTTCGCTTGGTACCGGTACCACCCCATTCAGTGACTTTGTGTTAATAGTCATATGACGCATGCTGAGCATTTATAATATAATAATAATTATTCGGTTCTCTGGTTGATCAAATTGCTCACAATTTTACCTCATTGACAATCCTCGTGTATTCGTCTCGTAGCAAGAGGTCTGAGTAAAATCTCATAACCGTATTGGTAAAAGTACTTGTTCTTGACTTGAACCGACATGTTCCTTCCTATCATAGCAAGCAAGTCCATATATAGAAAAGGAAAAGGAAAAGGAAAAAGAGAAAGTAATAGTTATATATTATATATTTGTTTCAATTCCGAAGTCTAAAACCAACTTGAAAATTATAAAGAAGAGAACGACTGCAATAAACACCCCCAAATGGCGCAAGGTATGCAATTCATATTTTGAGTCACAGAATTTCGTATATCACCACAAAATCTCATAATTGATTACCTAAAAATTCGTATGTTGAACCACAAAAAATTCATAAACACCACCACAAAAACTCATGAATAACACCACAAAATCTCATATATTTGAGCCGCCATTTTTGACTCTGCACCTTCTTTTTTGGACCAAAAATTCGTATACAACACCAAAAATAATTCATTTCCAACACCACACAAATTCATACAACACCTCAAAAATTCATATATATAAACAACCATAAAATATCATATATTGGGCCACAAAAATTCAAAAAAAGTAAGCCACAAAATTCATAAGGATGTACCGTACACATTTTTGTAAGATGAGCCACAAAATCTCATAAAGTTAGCCATAAAAACTCATAAAAATCAGCCACAAATTTCATATGCGTTGGTGTGTATTGGAGTCTTTATCAACAAAGAGACAGTACTAGTATAATATTTTCCTATATCAAATCATTTTAGAAGTTCAAAAACTATGGCAACAATGGTCCGGTTTAGCTTTATGTTAATCCCATGATGATAGCCAGATTGAAAGAAAATAAACAACAATACATAAACAGGTAACACAAAATTATCGCATGAGGTACCTATAAAACAGTCTCATTAAGAACCTAAGTAGAGACTGTTAGCTTAAGTTGATGTTGAGTTAGTTAAGTAAGTAATTAGTCAGTTAAGGCAGCTGAGCTGGCCTGTCAATGGTGGTAACTGCTTTTTGTTTTCTTTGGTTGTATATAGTCAGTAGCGCGCGGTTAGTTGCAATGTAATCGAGAATCATGAAATGAAATGAAAACTCAAGAGTTGAATCAAACACTGATTTCCTTATGAGTTATGGCTGCAATATAATATTCCTCTTTCTTTTGTGTTTTTCAGTCGATCATTCTCGATTGATTTCTATCCATTCATAGTATGGCAACTATTGCTGTTACTGTACCTCCCTCCCTCCCTCGCATTTTTCGTTTCTAATTTCCACTCTTTGGTGAACATCCGATTGGATGGCTGCAACCATTTACTTTGGCGAATTCAGGTTGAAAATGTGATGGACGCAAATGGTTTTTACGGCTATCTTGATGGATCTATTGTTGTTCCTCCATCTCAGATCCGTGATGCTCAGGGAGAACAAGCCCTAAATCCTTTTGGCGTGTCTCACAGTCTCTCTCTCACCCACAACACTTCCATATGTTTTTGGTCTTCATCATACTCGTGAGGTATGGGAATCTATGTCAAATAGGCTATGTAGCACCGACACTCTAAAATGGCGCCATGTCCACGTATTGGACACGGGAACACGCCCAAATACGTATTGGACACACCACGTGTCGTGTCCAATGATTTTTATTATTTTTTGATGGGGGACACGGCTGGAGGTCAAAATGTAATATAAATTTTTAATTTTGAGGGGTTAATATGAAATTATTCAAAAATATTTGGGTTAAAACTGTAATTATGTCTTTATTTGGACCATGGTAATCATATATATTCATATAGGACATGTCTTCATCAACAGTGGAATAAAAGAAATATACATGTATATATGTATTTATATATTTATTTATTTATACACGTGGCGTGTCCCCCGCCGTGTCCGTGTCCTCATTTTTTTAGAATTGTTGTGTCCCGTGTCCGTGTCCGTGCTACATAGCAAATAGGTAGAATTCTTTCTCTAGGACACTCGTGCAAGAACAGAAAATTCAGTTGCATAATCATACCAAGACTTCTATTACGGAATCATATATTGACAAAATCAAAGAGTTGGCACGGAAATTAGCTGCAGATGATGATGAATTGATTTTTCATACATTAAGAAGATTACCTAATGTTTTTAATGGATTCAAGACTGTAATCCGCACAAAGGGAAATAAATACTTTTGGTTTTGATGAATTAGTTACAATGGCTGAATGGTGACGATTTTGATCAGAGATTCAACTACTACTCTTCTAGTACTAACTACCTTTGATTCAGGATGATTTCAGTTCTTGATGCTGATTTCCCATAATAGTGCTTCACCTGCCATTCTTCCGTGAACATACCATTCCAACATATCAGCCGCTTTCACTAGGAAACTGCCTCGTAATCACTTGCGGAAGTTTTTGGCTTCCCCAATTCGACCAAAGGTATAGATAGACAAGTGTTCGTAGGGTGCTAGCACCGGGTTTGTCATTACAAGGATACGGTTGTTTTCTTTCAGCCATGGATGACTTATAGCTTTTTGTTTGTATACAAAGAGGATTCGAAATTCTCTTGCATTCCAAAGACATAATGTCACACCCCATCCCGAAAAACACCACGATAAATAATTTCCCAAATGGGATGCACACACGCCTGGCTCTGCCCAAACAGTAAGTAAAAACACCAGCAAGGTGTTCAACACATAAAAAACTTAATTTGCATATATATGGAAAATAACTGTCATACAAGACGTGCCCACAGGTATTGACAACATATACAAACATCAAAAATAGGCACACATCCAAAAGAGTCAAAAAGCTAGACTACTATATCAACAACTCCTGTCTAGACTCTGCAGTGGACGCACGCGTCGTCAAGCACTTGAAAGGAAAACACTGTGGGGGTGTGAGCTATCAACATGCTTAGTGAATGCTCGTATCCATAATAAGAGAAGTAATATGATAAGTGTTTAAGAATAACAAAGCCTACAAGTTTTCCTTTATTCAAGTCGTACTCAAACCCTAGAGTTGATCAAAGAGAGAGAGAACGTAAACAAATCACAAAACCCCCCAAAACAAGAAGACAATTAAGAGTACTTTCCACTAACCTAATTCCTTTTTCTTTTTTTTCTTCTTCTCTTTTCCCTCCTCTCTGTTCTTCCTTGTTTGATTCTTTTTTTTTTTTTTGGGTTCTCTCTCTCTTCACCCACCCATGCATATCTTTTTTTTTTTAAGCCCAATTCATCTTATATTTCATATAACTTAGTGATTTTTTTGGGTTTTCTCTCTCTTCACCCACCCATGCATATCTTCTTTTTTTTTTTAAGCCCAATTCATCTCATATTTCATATAACTTAGTGAGAGAGAGCCCAATTACAATACAAGAACAATAGCTAGGAAAAATAAAGAGAGAGAAGCCCAATTCATCTTATATTTCATATAACTCACTGAATATGAATTAGAAAACAAGAGAGTTAAATTAACTAAAATATATGTCCCTCCCCTGTCCTGAATACTGGAAGAGGATAAAAAAAGTTTGTGCAACTTAAAGACAACGTGATGATGCGTCCCTTGCCCTTGTGGCACAGATCCATTGCCTTGGGGTCTCAAGATCATCGCCTATAACAGTCGGTACATGCCAACTGCCCTGCTCCGATTCCTGAATGACAATTGAATAAGGTGGAGGCATGCGGAGTTCAGGCCTACCGTTTGAAGTTGCCAATCGAACCTGATGTTTCTCTTTCCATCTCGGGAAGAAATTAGTCCCCAAGAGTTGAAACAAGTGATCTCTCATCTCATCATTTGTCACCAGCAAACAGTTACAACTAACAGCCGCAAATAACCAGTACCAATCATCATTTGAACCTCGAGGAGTAGCATAGAGTGCACCAGACTTATTCCAGCTCTCTAGCAGCTTCTTATTCTTATCAGACCGGGCTGGACCACCAGTAACACGGCTTTTATGCAACACTACAAGTGGTAGTCTCTTTGACGGGCTCATTCGCTGCAACTGCCGTACAACAGAATTAAGCTGGAAAAAGTTGAAATCGTGTTGATTGACAAGCCCCACATTTGCACCATCTACAACTGCATCGAATGGACCATGCTGCTGAAGCCACTCCTGAAACCGCAAGAAATCACCCTTGACCTCTCTTTGGCAAGCCAGGCTGGTCAATGAAGTAGCAAAGTTTTCAGCCTCTTTAGGATCAATATCAATGCAAACAAGCTTCTCTCCACAAGATTGGCAAACCCCCTTCTCATCCATGTGTGTCCTTGTAACTCTCCAATTCCCACTCCTCAACCACCCTTGCCCATGCCACCCCCCTCCTCCCTTCACAACCCCTTCTCTCACCTTCTCTACATCCCAATTCACCCCCCCAACCTTGACAGCCCTCTCTGACATGAACCAATCCTCCACTACCCTAGCAGTCTCTTCTGCAACCTGCCTCACTACTGCCCGCAAACGATGCATCATTTCATAAACCCTATCATCTCTTTTAGCTTCAACACTGACCTTCAAAAGAGCCACAAGCTCAGACTCTTCGGCCAAAACCCCGCATTCACTCATATGGGCATCAACCTCATAAGCCTTATCAGCCATCCCCTTACTACAAAACCCAAACAACGCGGGGCCGTACGACCTCAATTTCGGCATCACACCACAACCTTTCATCTTCTTAACCAAATCAAAAGCCATTTCTGGATCCTCTTTGGCCAATGCCAGCCTCGCCAAACTCGTGAACGTAGCCTCGTTCGGAGCAACCTTGTCAATACCCATTTGCTTAAATATTTCAAAACCTCTCTCTAAACTCAACTTCACCAAATCCTTATCCAATTTCTCACTCACGTTGCCATTTCCATTACAAGAAGAGCATAAATACAGCAATACATTGTAATGGTGTTGGGACATAGGAATACCATTGGCCCGAGCGAAATCGTATAGCCGGAGTGCTTCGGCAAGATCCCTGTTCTTTGAGCAGGTGTCAAGCTTCCCTCTAAGCTTGCCCTCGGGGGAATCGTAGCGGGCTTTCTTTGACGACTTGCTCGAAGAAGGCTCGCGAATAAGTGCGGCAGCGGCAGTGGTTAACAGGTGGGTAGGTTTGTTCATAGAGAAACATTTGTTGAAACAGCGAGTTCTAGCATTTATGGGGTTTATAGGGTGGTAACAGTGGTGGAAAAATGAAAGGCAAAAGCGGGTAGTGGAGTATACAAAGAGGATTGGGGCTTTGGCGAAGAAGGATACACAGCCAGCGCGCAACAGCATCACTGGTTATATAGGCTTGTCTGTGCTTACAGTAGAATTGTTGGTTCAATGGCGGATTTTGCTTCAGGAGGAGGGAGGGAGGAGAAAAGATATCAGAGAGAGAAATATAGAGATAGAAAGAGACACCTTGGTTTGGAAGGAAGAAAACCGAGCAAGTTCTCTGAAACGGTGAGGTGAGATGCGAAGGCCACCGGAGACGGGCGATCGGCGACGCGAGTTCTCTGAAATCGCCGTCGATTGTCTAGTTCTTGTTGAGCTCTGTGTCACCCATATATATCTATAAGCACACTAACAATTCCAATATAATGCCACATGCACAAACAGCACAACAAAGTTCTTTTTTTTTTTTTACGACTACACCCCTTAGTTAAAGGAAATCACTTATAAACCCACACACAAACTCTTCTTAATGTTCTACTTCTTTTTATCATAAGAGAGCTAGGTCTGACGCATAACCTGTATCCAGGCATTTCATATTCACCCGGAGATTACCTGTCTTTAAATTATGAGGGAATTAAATTATGAGGGAAAAATTAAATTGTTGAACTCTGCATAGAATACATAATACGGAGGGAGAGAGAGAGAGAGAGAGAGAGAGAGAGAGAGAGAGATTTGAAACTCTGGTGTTATACACAAGTACACCCTATGTGCAGCTCACAAATGAGCTTATCATTTCCCTTTTATAGCAAATCACTTCCTTAATGAATGATTATGATTATTTTCATCCAACGGTCTATATTTTTCTTTTAGAATCCTCATACAAAATATCTTATTTTTGTTTATAACTCAAAAATATTCTAGAGTGGATTATACAATCTTCAACTCTCTAGGTCCTTCTATTTCTAAAAACTTCCAGAAAGATTTATAACATTATGCAACATTATAGAAGGTTGTAGAACAGTTCGGATTATTGTCTTAACTTCTACAGAGTTTTTTTGTCTTTATAGAATACTCTTGAACCCTCTAAATCTTTTAGGCCCTTTTAGAATTATTTACTCTATTGCTCCCTCCATCCTTAAATAAATATCCGGACCGCAAACCTAAGTCTCTACAAAAAAATATTTTTTCGTTAAAAAAGTTCTAAAAAAAAATTCACAAATCAATTGATATCGACAAGTACTTTCAAGATGTGAAAAAAGTTTGAAATTTTTCACGAAAAAAATGCATGTTTTTAAAGGCCTAGATTTCCGGGTAGGACATTTATTTAGGAACAAAAAGGAGTACATGGGATTCTAGATCTATTGATTGTAAACCAGTATTACCACTAATTTATTAATAACACACAAACCACGTAATCAGCTTAACAACAACACCCCACCCCCCCCCCCCCCCCCCCCCCCCCCCCCCCCCCCCCCCCCCCCCCGTGTAGCTTTATCTCTTATAAAAAAGGGTTTTCTATTTAGTGAGAAGAGAAACAAATCGAGGAATTGGTTTTTTATATTTGATCGATTCAATCCAAACAAATCCAATTAAAACTGAGTAACGAAATCATAATCAATGAAGGAACTGTGTATGGCATATTGGGGCCACGGCCCCGTGTTGTTTCGGGGGTTTTTTTTTTTTAAATTTCAATATTAATATTATTATTTTCTTTGTTAAGAACACCTAAATATTGTATTTTGTATTGCTTGTTATTTATGTATTTAAATACTTTAAGAATGTGTTCATTTTGAGTCCCAAAATCCAATTTCTTTCTCTACATATGGTCTGCCATAAGTTTTCCTTCAATTATTAATCCCATTTCTCTTTCTATCTCTCCCAACTCATCACCTAAAAAAACCCCCCTCAAAATCTAAACCAAACAAAATATTAAATTTTCTAACCTTGAAATTTTAAAATTTTCTTATTCATAGTTCGGCCCCCGCATTTATCAAATCTTGGTTTCGTCCCTAATCATAATCAACATTGTTTGAATTTCAACTCAATCCTATCTACGTTCATGTACTGTTATAAACAAACGCATAATCCAAGGACTACGTAGAGAGAGAGAGAGAGAGAGAGAGAGAGAGAGAGAGAGTATTTGCCTTCGGATTACAAATCGAGTATTTTGCCAACCACATATAATTAAAAGGTCGGTCAAATCATTGAAATCCATTTATATGAACTTCTAATGCTTTTCATGAACTCCCTCTGCCTGTTCATGAAAAAAACTCCCATAGTCCCATAAAGGATGTGCAAAATCTATCATTCACATCATAACAGCCCAACTACCATACACCATTTTGGTACACCGGATTGCGTGATAACACCCCAGAGTTGCTGTCAAAATTAATCTCAATCAAATTTCGATAAAAGCTTTTTGGTCTTTGTGAATTCAAGAACCAAATATCGAATGAATTGGTCAAGCCTTTATTTATGTTCAGATCATATGCGTGAGACTCCGATGTGAGTCCCACCCAATTCAGGGTAAATTTTGTGTATCCAAATTGGTGTAGGCATAGTTTTCTTTTATTCAGGTCCATAAAGCTAGCACCTGCCATCAAGACCCAAATCCGATTTATCAAGACGGGGCGCAAATGACTTGCTGCAAAAGTCCAATCCGTTGGCCAAATCAAGACTACGATTCTAGCCTTCTTTCTTTCTTTTTTTTTAATTTTATGTGATAGGAAGTTAGGTTATCTGAGCTTAGCCAGGGGTTCGATAATGTTCCATTAGCGAACCGATCAAGAAGACATCAACTCGAACCTCGGTAGTAAGTGCAGCTTCATGACCGTTGTGTTAATTAACTGTCCAATTCAGCAGGTGTATAGTACCCTATCAATATTGATAATTAAGGTAAAGAAAAAGGGAACAAAATTGTTGACAAGAAAAATGCGTAAATGAAAAAAGTACCTAATTTCGGATGATTGGTTTGCTCCATCAAGGAATCATGCAGCTTCTTCTTCTTTTTTAACTGCAATTTTTTTGATAAGCATTAATTTTTGAAATTGTTAATTACAAAGACCAATAAAAACAATTGAGAACGACATCAAATTTTTTAACAAAGTTAAGGAAAAAAAAACCGTATACCAGTCCGAGACTCAAACTCTCAAAGTGGCAAGATACCAAACAAAAAAACCCAGAAGGACAAAGCCCACGTCAAACAGGCCGAAGCCCAAAACACCTTTTGGAACAAACCCAAGAGGAGAGAAACCGACGGCATCACTGAACAAAACCACACAAACCAAAGCTCTGACGACTAACCCCTCGGCTTCCACGCCTGCTCCAAACCACCACCAAAACTCACGATGGAGAACACGGGAAGAGAGCCAGAGCCCCAGAACAGCGGGATGGCATTTGGGTCATCCAGGGCGCATATCCGTACTCAATCCCCGAAACCGAAACCCTATCCATATCTGCCCCATTACCTGAACGGGGAGAAGATCGGCGAACCATAACTGAACCAAACGGGGTTTGGGTAATCCCCGGGGTTCGGGTAATCTCCGAACCAATTGGGTAACCGAATTTGCTATGGAAAATCTGGTTACAAAATTGAAAATACCAACAGTTCAGAGATTTAAAAAAAAAAGAAAAGAAAAGTGAATCAATCTTCATTTCCAGCTTCAAATGCCGACTCCATTTGTAGAACTCATCTGTTTAAATGGACCACAAAAAAAAAAATGGTTCAAACCACAAATCGAATTGCAAAAACAGAGAACACACCCACAGATTTTTATATGCTATTGTCTTTTCTTTTTTTACCCCTAAATAACAACATAGCATAAATTCCTATACTGAAAATCTCAAGAACAGAGAGAGAGAGAGAGAGAGAGAGAGAGAGAGAGATCGACGATGTTAAAGGGGTACAATGACTGTGTATGCGTTAATCTGGCTTCGAAAGAGAGAGAGAGAGAGAGACCTCCAAAGTCAGATCGCCGACTGGAACACAGGAGTGGAGAGACCAAAATGAGGCAGTCAGGCAGACAAAACCCAAAGCAGTCGTGGATGTGTGTATATATATAGGGGTATTTTTGTAATTAGCTTGTTTCTGTTCGGTTCGGTTCGGGTATCGGTTCGGGTATCTTCTGAACCAGATCCGAACCAAACCCATTCGGTTATCTCCCACTCTCCACCATACCCGCACCCACGGGGAATTTTTCGATCATGGTTCGAAGAAAAAAATCGGTTACGGTCTGGTTCACTTTGCCATCCCAAAGAAGAAGGAAGCAACACGGCCATCAAGGTGTTAAAAATGTCTTGTTGTAATTTTGTAGTTTGGGCCAAAAATGTAATATTTAGTTTTGGGCCATAAAATGTAAGTATGTAATTAGGCCATGTTTAAGTTGTTTGTAGTTGGGCTAATATGTGAATTGTGTAGACCCAAGTAAAGTCTAAATCTGTATCTCTACATATAGCATTCATAACTTTTCTAGAACCAAGTGGAATGAAAAAATCAGAGAGCTTCCCGTGATCCCCCTGTTTTCCAGTTTGTACGCATTCACCCGAAACCCATCTCAGCATTCAATTGCTTGCTTCACTTGCTAATTTCTTCCGTAATCAAGTAAAGGCTAAGGCTAATCTCAGCCAACACAAGCACCGTGAAGGCAGAGACAAAAACCCACCCAAAGTGAGCCCCACACGCCATTAGGCCAAGATGCATGGAGCTTCTTAATGGCGGGGCGGGGGGATCATGATGGGTTCTATTGTACCTCTAACTACCTTCGGAAAAAAATGATATGAGCGGTCCCCCTGAACTTAGAATGTTGGGATATCAGATGTTTGAATTGTTAAGTAATAGTAGTAGTACTTTAACTTACCTCCAAGTAAGGGTGTAAACGAGCCGAGCTTATCCATTTACTAAATGAGTCTCTTTAATTGAGTCGAGCCTCCCTTAATGAGTTGAGTTTTTGTCGAACGAGCCGAGCTCCACTCGGCTAGTTTACTAAACGAGCCGAGCCTTAACGAATCGAACCGAACCGAGCTCGCAAATAGCTCGATTCATTAACAGCCCTACATCCAAGCATAAGTTGTTGGATCGTAAGGTATGAAAGGAAACAGCAGAATTGATATAGTAGCATACATTTTGAAGTGAGGAGACTAAACTGATATCTTCGTTTTTGTAAAAATTCAAAATACCTCCCAACCTTTACACCCAAATTCAATTAGACTCCCAACCTTTTAAAAACTTCAATTTTACTCCCAACGTTATATTCCGTTAATCAAAATGCCCCCTTCCGTCCGAATTACTAACGGATTCCGTTAAAGGCTCCATTAACTAATGTCCCAATGGAATTTCGATGATCCGAGCCGTTCAATGTGTTCAAAACGTGATTCTAAGGGTACCCATGAGAAATCAACAAAAAAAATGACCGAAAAGGGCTTCATCTGAACAGTTTTCTATTGAATAGTTCAATAAAAAAATTGTTCATGTGAAGCCCTTTCCGGTCATTTTTTTTGTTGATTTTTAACGGGTACCTTTAAAATCACATTCTAATCACATTGAGTGGCTCAGATCATCGAAATTCGATGGGGAAAGGGGAGGTGCGGACCGAAGGAAAATCCGGACATCCGGACTTGAACAAAATTCGGATCTATCCGCACCTCTTCTTTTCCAATCGTATTTCTATGATCCGAGCCGCTCAATATGATTTAAACGTGATTTTAAGGTACCCGCGAGAAATCAACAAAAAAAATGATCAGAAAGGGCTTCATCTGAAGAGTTTTTTATTGAACCATTCAATAAAAAATTATTCAGATGAAGCCCTTTTCGGTCATTTTTTTTGTTGATTTCACGCTTGTACCCTTAAAATCACGTTTTGAACACATTGAGCGGTTCGGATCATCGAAATTCGATCAAAACACTATTCAACGGAGCCTTTAACGGAATCCGTTAGTAATTCGGACGGAAGGGGGTATTTTGATTAACGGAATATAACGTTGGGAGTAAAATTGAAGTTTTTGAAAGGTTGGGAGTCTAATTGAATTTGGGTGTAAAGGTTGGGGGGTATTTTGAATTTTTCCCTTCATTTTCTGCTAGGTTCTCGGTGAATTTTTTTTTCTTTTGTCATTCAGTAATCCTAACCTATTTATCCTAGGGGACTTGGAGGGAGGATGAGTGTTTATGAGAATCGAATCATGTCCATGTGCATTGAAGTATAAGGGAAACATCAACTGCACTCCATTTGCACTTCTCGATGGATTTGGTTTGATTCGGTTTTGATTGTCGTCCAAATAGAATCGTACAATTACTAAAACCAACTTACAGAAAAAAAAAAAAAAAAACCGCTAACTAAATCCACTAATGTTGAATGCATCTCATTTAGGGATGGCAATGGGGACGGGTCGGGGACGGGGGGTACTACCTCCACCCCCTACCCATTACCCCCTACCCCATCCCCATCCCCGACCCGATCCCCAATGGGGATTTGTTTTTTTCCTCCATCCCCGACCCAAACGGGGAACGGGGATCCAAACGGGGATTCGGGGATTTGTATTTGCAGCACATAATAGTACCTCCATTTCCTACACCTGTATTTCATAATTTTAGCATATACTACCAATTTTCAGCGCATAACAACACGTTATTCACTGTTTTAGCAAGTACTATCAATTTTCAGCACATAATAACTAATTCCAACACATAAGTTAATCTACAACATTGTTTTTCCAACATTAAGTTAATTCCAGCCAGCACTAATTTCATAGTTCCATAGTTTGTCCAACATTAATTACCAAAACAGAACTGATATATAATATAGTATATATTTATTTATTTTTTTATATAAGTATATATTTCGGGGATTCGGGGACGGGGCGGGGCGGGGAACGAACGGGGAACGGGGACGGGTAGGGTTTGGGGCGGGGACAGACCTATCCCCGTCCCCTACCCGATCCCCGAATTTTTTAAAAAAAATTCCCCATACCCTACCCGATCCCCAAACGAATCCCCGAAGTTCGGGGATTTTTCGGACGGGGAACGGGGAGGGTTCGAACGGGTCGGCCGAGATTGCCATCCCTAATCTCATTGTCCACACGTTAGCTTACAATTCTCTAACCCCAACATAAATTTCATGACTCATCCCTCGCTCTTTGACGCTCATGACTGCGCTACTTGGGCCCTCCCCCAATCAATTTCCCTCTTTCTTTCTTCTGCAACAAAGCTGAATTTTTTTTTTGGAAATTTCGCTGCAATTGTTCTTCGTATGAGATTGGTTTTTCCAATATTGTATACATTATATAATGGGGTGTTAGTAAGTTTATACATAGAAAATTTCAGAGACTATTCATAACCTATGAATAGTCTCCGACGGAGACCAAACCTTGACCTCCCACATGAGGAGGACGTAAGTTACCAACTGAAAAACTAGCAATTAAGGCCTTGATTGGATGGTGGATGAAGGAGGGAGATGAAGTAATGAGGGGTATGACCGTATGAGGGATTGATGTAACACTTTTACTTTGGTTTGGCAACAAAATTGACACCTGCACCAAATCATCCAAAGTCATTGTTGCGAGGGCTATTATTTATGGATGTGTTTCTACCGGTTATTAATTAATAAGGGCAGATGAGGCCTCCTCATCCCCCTCCCCCAATATTTCAATTACAGAATAACTTTGGCCTTGTTCGTCTGAGTATTTTACTTTGTTTTAACTCTGTTTTTCAATCATTACCCTATATCTTTCTCCAATCATTATTCTACTTCTCCAATTATTAATTTCATTTCTCTTTTTATCTCTCTCCAATCATTACCCCTCCCTCCAATCATTACCCTATTTTTCTCTTCACCTACTATCAAAACTAAAATATCCAAAGTTACAAAACGAACATGGCCTTTATCTCTCTATTTTATTTATTATCTAAACCAAGTAATCCTTCCATCCCATTTTCACTGTCCATTTTTAAATTGCGTGCCATTTTTTATTGTTTATATATTTCAATCTATGATGTTTTTCATAAATTTCAAAACTTTGTATTATAAAACTAATCAAGATCTATCAAACAAAATTCATATTGTATGTTTTTTAAGATTCACACTAAAAGATATAAGCAAACACATAAAAAAACACAAACAGAATAATAGACAATAAAAATGGGACGGATTGTACTATTTTATCCTCCATTTTTTAATGTCTCATCCAAACTAACTACATTTTTATCCATCCTCCATAAAAATTACATCAATATAAGGCCACCCTCCATAAATAAAGTACGCTCTACTATCTTATTCCCTTCATAAAAAAAAACCCGCAAAACTCATCCCACACCTAATCGAGCCCTATAAGGGATTTTTTTTTAAATCCGCAATCGAGCCCTATAAGTTGACAAAGTTAATTGTGAGCAGATTACTGTTGCTTTCCGGCATTCTGCAAACAAACGTATAATCAAACCGCAAATCAGTTCAGTAGAAGCCAGCCGGAGAGGTTGTCTGTCTTTCTTTCTACAGTGTCTAGTTCCCTCGGCGGCACGCGTCCAAAGACAGACAATCCTTTCAGTTTGGCTGTTCCTCACCTGTCATATTCTGACGCGTGTGCAAACCCAGCCAAACGTACTGTACAACGACGTTTACATCGTACGGCTACTGCCCCCGTTATCACCCGGGCACTGTAGATCCCACCACGCCGAATCAGAGTCTAACACGTGTTGATTTTGTTTTGCTCGTTGACAGTTGACAATCTTTTCCGTTCTGGCAGAAGGAACGCTCGTATACGTAGGATACTCCATTCAGGGTTTGCTTTCTCCAAATGTTCAAGTTTCAAAATCTTTTAAATGTTATTAATTCAGTTGACTTTGGCTTTGTTCCGTTTTCTCCAAAAACTTCTTTTTTTTAAAAAAGGTAATTTGAAACTTAAATATAAGGAAAATGAAAAATAATTTTTTATTTTTTTGTGCACCGTTATTGAAATCTATCAAATAAGATCCATATTAGTAGAAAAATTATTTGCGTAAACAAAAAAAAATTTACCTTGAAATTTACCTTCTTTTTTAAAAACCCACTTTTTGAAAAAATAGAACGACTTCTTTGACTTTTTTTTTTTTGTATTCATTGGGGTTAGTCTGAACCGAACCAAGGGTTGGTCGCCAGTTCAATCAGTCGAACCAACTAGTCCGGTCCAGTTTTTAAAACGTTGACTTCTCCGACTTTGATGACCTATTTTCATTGGTTACTGTTTAATTGGTATTGATGTTCATCGATTACTAAAATTTGTTTATGCCTTGTTTTGGATTGGAGTTTAAAAATTTTTTTGAAAAATTGTAGGGATAATAAGTGAAGAGAGATAAAGAGAGAAATGTTAGAAGTAGGGAGAATCTAGGGAGAATCTAGGGGGAATTTTTTGAAAAATTCTTTTTGAATTGTGAAAGGAACAAGGCATAGCCTCTTCAAAAAAAAAAAAAACCCCGAGTGCATACATAGTGAAAAACTGCAAATTTTGCATTATTACATCTGAATATCATCTAAAATAAATTGCGTCACCGCATAACTCACTGAAACACATGTGGTTAATTGATGCATGTTAAATGTCTTAACGCAGAAACGTGATACCTAAATACTATGATTTAATTTTTGCTTGACACCAGAAAGAAGAAGATTGTATTGACGATCTCTTTTTCTGATTTGTGTCGCAATTGAAAAACTATTCAAAGTGACATCACGTGACGGTGTCCATTTGTTTCGACAAGGGTACACCATATGATGATAACGAGAAGAAGCCAACAACAACTGGAAACGTTTTCATTTCCAACCGAGCCCACCAATGAACACAAAAGGTACCCTATCCACTTCAAAACCCTTGAGACAAAAGGGTGTGCTATATTTATATTCGAGCTCATTACTTTGGTTGATCTGTTCTGATGGGACGCAGATTGATTTGAATCGAATGTTTCAGGCCGCGAATATTGTAGGCCTCAATCGCAGGTGGTCGTCCGTCATCAATCATTCTGCTCATAAAGTCTCTGTTTCGAGATTTTTACTTTCATCCGCGTGCTATCAATTCCAGTATTGGCCCTGTATCCATACAGATCTTTTCTTCGGTTTTAATTGAGTAGTCCCCCGTTTGCGAGTGATGAATTGATTAGTTCTCCGAATTAACCGGTCCATGTATAGAAGAAGCAAATTGCTAGTGCAGTTGCAAGCATGATCTGCCCTGTCAAAAGGCATGCAAGTTCGCCTTTCTCACGCCGAACGCTAGGGTCTGTTTGAGTAGAAAGAAAATTGCGTCCGAAGGAGAATGAGAGAAAGTAGGGTGAAAGAAAAGAAAGTGACAAGAGATTTTATTTTCTTACCTGCGTCCGGTTAAAATGAAAAGTTTTGTAAGGGTCTTGCAAGAAAAAACATATATTTACAAACTTACCCTTAATATACATCATAGATCACGGTAGAAAAGAAAAAGTTGTGGGCATAATGGGAAGTCATAAGATGTGACAAAATTTCTAGTATTTTTAGCAATAAAAATTGAAGTTATGTACTCATACTTTAATGAGTTGTACTTAAAATTCACTTTCTTACACTTTCTCGTATTTTTATGCTAATCAAAAACACGAGAAAAGTATCATTATTTTTTTTTCTTGCATTTTCTATCACTTTCATGAATTGTACAAAAAAATTCACTTCCTTATACTTTCTTGTATTTTTATGCTATTTGAACACGAGAAAAGTATCATTATTTTTTTTCCTTACATTTTCCATCACTTTCACTCTATTAAACGGACCCTAGAGGAGGTTGTTGTTTTTTGTTCACCGACCCTAGAGGAGGTTGTTACAAGTCATTCAATGTAGGATGTAGGATAATACTTTATCGGGACGGTTCCAGGGACCCTTAAAAAAACACTCCAAATCTTAATCTCATAGTTTCCAATCAAATTTTGATGATCCGAGCCGCTCAATGTATTCAGAATGTGATTTTAAGGGTATTCGGGAGAAACTGGCAAAAAAACTAACAGGAAAGGGCTTGATTTGAGTAGTTTTTTATTGAACCGTTCAATAAAGTTCAATAAAAAACTGTTCGGATGAAGCCCTTCTCGGTCTTTTTTTTGGCTGATTTCTCATAAGCACCCTTAAAATCACGTTCTGATTACATTGAGCGGCTCGGATCATCAAAATTCGATCGGAAATTTGGGAGTGTTTTTTTAAGGGTTTTTTTAAGTGTCCCCGGAACCACCCCGATACTTTATATATATATATATTAAAATTTTCATGCGTTGAATGACTAGATAATATTAACAGTGGTGAGCATGAATGGTATTTGGTTAGTTTTGTTAGAAAATAAATAAATCAATTTTTACAGGATGGAAAGTTTTTGAAAATGAGCTCAATCCGCAAACTTTAGTTAAACCTATTCAAACATGTGGATTAAGATCGAGTTTTAGTTTTGTACTATGGTTTGCTTGACATTAAAAAGAATTTGTCGGTCAAAAATACATTAAAGGAAAACTATTTGACTTAAAGCATTACTTCAATTGCCACAAAGAGAAAAACTTAGGTGTGGTTCCACTAAGAACTTTTAGGGGTTTTTTTTTAAATTTTTATTCAAATTTTTTTTTGCGTTTGTTAGTTTTGTGCCTCACTATTTTAGTTACGAATCGGAAAAAGTATAAAATTATTACTTTTACCAAAATATTTTGAAAGATAATCACTTTCTAGCAAAAAAAAAAGTTGAAAATTTTGGTTTTTTTTTTTTTGGGCTTAAAATTGGATATTTCTAAAACTATTTGGGTAAAAGTTAATTTTCTTTTACTTGTACGATTCTTCTCATCGAGACGAATCAATAATTCATAAAAGTTTGGTTGCTTGGCACAAAACTAACGAACGTGATTTTTTTTAATAGGGACAAAACTTTCAAAACGTGCTAAAAGTAATTAAGTGGAATGGGTACTCAGTTAGGTTTAGAGTTGGGGGTTAATTTGGTTACATAAGAGATGAAAAGCTGCTGTTATGAAACTAGAACCATGCAAGACCGCTGGCTAGCATGTATATATTCTAAACCCAACTATTTGAATCGGGACCAGTAATTAATAAACCAAACAGATAGTAGGTACGTAAGGACAAAGATGCTCACTTTTAGAAAGCGACTTGCAAATTAAAACATCCAAAATAATCAAATTTTGTGAAAGTGAGAATTGAGAAGTGGGGAGTGAAAAGTCATACCGAAGAATTAGGTGACATGTCAAGAGGTGTGACAGCCCGCTCGCCGGTAGATGGGGGCAGGTTACAATTTATAAGGAAAAATTCATTTTACTTGTACAATGCCTTTCAAAGCCGTGAGGGCGGCCCAAAGACGTAGAAACTTCACTGTTAAGTGTGTTCATTCTGAAGTAATCCAGGGATGGGTGACCTTACTGAGAAGTCTATGGTCCTTGGGCGTCTAAAGCAGACAATATTATACAAAGATGGATGGAATCGTGGCAGTCACGCGGTCGTGTCGGCTCTGGCCAGCATCGGGTGCCGTGCGTGACGCGGACGTGACAAGTGGTATTAGAGCACAACCCTGGGCAAAGTGGTGGGTAGGATGCATGATGGCCACCACGAACCCCGGGGGGGTTACTAGGCCCTGTGTAACGAGGTTGTTACACCCTAAGGGGGGTAGATTGTGACAGCCTGCTCGCTGGTAGATGGGGGGCAGGTCACAATTTATAAGAAAATATTCATTCTACTTGTACAAGGTCTTTTAAAGCCGTGAAGGCGGCCCAAAGACGTAGGAACTTCACATTTAAGCGTGTTCATCCTGGAGTAGTCCAGGGATGAGTGATCTTACTTGGAAGTCTTTGGTCTTTGGGCTTCTAAAGCCTACAATATTATACTCCTCCATCCAGATTTAATTGTCACTAGTTCTATTCTAACCGGCTAAAAAATGGGTTATATCTTTGAATTCATAATGAATTTCATATCGAATATGGATCTTATTTGATAGATTTCGATTAATTCTATAATACAATATTTTCGAAATCAGGTAAAACATTATAAAGTGAAAGATATAATCGATTGAAAAATGACACGAACTCCAAAAAAAGACTATTAAATCTAGTTGGAGGGAGTACAAAGATGGATGGGATTGTGGCAGTCGCGCGGTCGAGCCAGCTCAGGCCCGCATCGGGCGCCGTGCTCGAGCCGGGGTGTGACAAGTAGTATCAAAGCACAACCCTGGGCAAAGTGGTGGGTATATAGGATGACTACCACCACGGACTCCAGGGGAGGGTTGCTGGGGCCCTATGTAACAAGGGCGTTACACCTCTAAGGGGGATAGATTATGATAGCTCGTTCGCCGGTAGATGGGTGGCAACTCACAATTTATAAGGAAAGATTAAGCATACTTGTACAAGGCCTTTTAAAGTCGTAAGGGCAGGCAAAAGATCCAGGAACTTCATAGTTAAGCGTGTTCATCCTAGAATTATCCAGGGATGGGTGACCTTACTGGAAAGTCTATGGTTTTTTGGCATTTAAAGCGGACAATATTGTACTCTCTCTGTCCAGATTTAATTATCCCTAATTCTATTCTAACCAGCTAAAAACGAGTTATATATTTGAATCCATAATGAATTTCATATCGAATATGTATCTTGTTTGATAGATTTTGATTAGTTCTATGATACAATATTTTCGAAATCACGTAAAACATTATAAAGTAGAAGATATAATCAATTGTAAAATGACACGAACTTTCAAAAAAACTATTAAATCCGGACAAAGGGAGTACAAAGATGGATGGAATCGTGGCAATCACGCGGTCGCGCCGGCTCGGGCCCACATCGGGCGCCATATGCGGGGCGGGGCGTGACAAGAGGTATTTGATTCAATGACATTAGGAGTGCATCTAGTTGCCAAGAGAAATAAGTTAGGACCTCAACTACCATTCTAATTAAGGTAACGAAAATTGGACTACACACTACAAGTTTGACCAATTTTCAATTTTTCAGTGCATATTATTGCATATATTAAGAGTTTAATGCAAATATTATGATTTTAAGGTTATAAATTCAAGGTATTGTATTACTTCCAAATTTTAAAACGTATGACATGGTGTTTGATGATTCTTTCATTTAAACATTTATCTTGTAGCTCATTGATTTAGGGGGTGTTCCACTTTTTTTAAAAAGAAAATTTTAGAAAAAGAATATAATTTCAAACTCAAAAATTATGTGTTTACGTAAATAATTTTTCTGGCAATATGGATCTTGTTTTCTTTTAAACGGTACATAAAAAATAGTTCTCATTTTCATTATATTTGAGCTTGAAATTACATTCTTTTTGAAAAAGAAGGTTTAGAAAGAAAGCGGAACTAGGCCTTAGTAACTTTTAAGATATTTTTTCTATTCATTACAAAAAAATTATTTAAGAAAAAACCTAAGGAATTTGTAAGAGCATTCTCATTGTAATAAACAAATAGGCGTGGATAAGTAAATTTAATAATAATGCTCAAAAAATACCCTACATTAAGGAAAATTATAAGTCTTTTAGCAAATAATCAAATTCTATCCATTCTATAACTAAACTCAACAACTTTTACCAATAACCAAAACTCAATAACCAAACTCAAAATTCAATAACTCAAAAACACCCCACATTAAAATCGTCTTATCGAGATAAATAATTTGGTATGATCGGGTGCGTGATTGAAACTCATTTGCGATTGGATAGATGTGCATTGTGTATTGTGAGAGATTTTTTAGTTAGGGATGTAAAAATAACCAATGTGGAGGTAGAAGTTGTTAAGTTTGATTATGGACTAAATGAATAATCAAATGTTGACATGACACATTTTGGTTATTGATTTTGATTATTACCATTTCGGATGCTCTAAAGTAGTCAAGATTCAAAACTTTAGAAATTTGCTCCATCACAAAAGGTTTAAAAGTCTCTTAAGTGATGGTGCTGCGTGGTGCTGTACACCATCCGACCCGTCTGCTCGGCAATTCGATGGTCCAAATATCATTTTCACTGTATGGCATTCGAACTGTTCTTTATCGAGATGAGATTTGAACCGTTGAATTGCAGAACGAACAGCTCGAATAGTGTACAGCAATACCCCGCATAGCACCATCTCCCGTTTTCCCTCTTAAATTCTGTCAACTCTTTCGGGATCAGTCCGACAGTCCCGTATGGAGTTCTGCCCACGAGTGATTGGTGGATGTTTGCATGAGCACCAGTGAGAGCCAAAAAAATCATTTCATGATCAATTACCACTATAATCCGGTGGACAATGCCAAAGTAAGAGTTTTAAATTTACCATCTCATACTGTAAACTATTGTACCTAACCACTTATCGATCGACACGTAGGTTTCCTTTTTAAGGTTTCGACGTAAGTCTGTTTTGGTAGTGAATGTAGTGCTAGTAAAAAGTAAAATCAGAGAGCATTACTACCACGCTACAAACTATCGCGTGCACCTACGTTCACAAATCCTATCCAATACAATCCAATCCCTTCACTTCACTTTATTTTCGCAACCAGAAAGTCTACAACCATCGCTCTGTTTTATCGCTCCCTCCACCGTTCTTATGCTTCATATGTTTTAATGTAAAATGTTTTACAATATAAAATATTTTCCATGTAAATTGTAAAATATTTTTGCACAAAATAAACTTCTAATTCTTATTTTTCAGTGTTTGGTTGGTACTTGAAAATATTTTCAGAAATTAACAAAATAGTATAGAGAGAGAGGGGAGAG